>JAGSMU010000034.1:1280000-2480000 GCA_029286865.1 Teinopalpus imperialis
AATGCCTGCAAATTTTGTACCTGCTAAGTTGTAAATTTTTAACGTGCATTTATAGGGAATAAAATCTGGCAGTGATTACTTCAATAAGGTTTCTCAATAAAAAAAGAATAAAATACTAGATTAATTAACGTTATCGGGAGATAATGTTTACCAACATTACCAAAATTTAGACCAATTGAAAAATAAGTTGAATAAAATAGTTTTTTTTATAATAATTAAGTCTTTGTTACATTTATAATTGTTAAATAAAATGTCCTCTTGATGATAATGAAATTATTCTACTATATAAGATTTGCGTAGAATTAATGAAAACTATAAGAGTTGTATAAATGGCGTCTTTCAAAATCCTTGATTTATTGACTTGATTATAACCTCTAATTTTGTCAACGTCGGCGTCCTAGGTGAACAAAATAATATTAATATCTCATGAATAATGTAAATAAAATAGTTATAATTTATGTACACCATGCTTATAATGTACAGTCGAATACTGAAAGTTTATTAAGCCAAACTGAAAATCGTTTTGTATTTAGTTACCTGTTAAATTTTAGAAACTTCCGAATAAGCTATATATCGCTATCTAATCTGTATATAAATCCAGAATGTACTTTTTACTCATTTTGTGTACATAATATAATAGAGGTTGAATGGCAGGGGCTATTGTGACAATTTGATGGACGACTTATTGAGGCGTATGGAACAGTACGCTAACAACCTAGAATCGCTGGTGGAGGAGAAAACCGAACAATTGTCGATGGAGAAGCGACGCTCCGAGGAACTGCTTTATCAAGTTCTTCCAAGGTCAGTAGTACTTAAACAAAATAATATTTATTTAATATTTTAACATTTCTATTTCACTCATGCATTTATTCAATAGGCCATGTTAATAAGTTTAATGTACGAAACAATATCTAATACGGATTATTATATTGCAACATAGATATTATTATTTACGGCCTCATGACCTTATGGTTAGAATGTACACTTGTTGAGTCGCAAGTCGTAGGTTCAAAACCTAATTTGTCCTATCTTGTGTCACAAACGCAAAAAGTTGATTTTCAAATCCAACCCAACCCAATCCAATCCAAAGATGTGTTTATGAATGTCGGGTGTCCCTGACGGTTTTATCTCAAATGTCTTAATCCGATTTAATGGAATATCGCAATAAGTCTTTGTGTCTACGGGCAGTTACTGTATGTACTATATCTTGTGCAGTTGCCATAAATTGGCAATAAACAAAAGATGTTCGCCATGATAGAAATACCTTGACCTTAGCATGAAGAATATTTTAAAACGGAAATCTCGTTACAGTTATTTAAATTTAATTCCACTGATCATTCGCTAGCCACTTTCATTTCTTGAATTATTTAATCTTATCACGTATTGATTTGATTATAAAAGTTTGTTGGGGAAAAAAATTTGCATTTATACTGTAAAAGTTTTTCTATATAATAAAATTTAATGGATATTTGAGTGATAATGTAAATAAAATAGTTATAATTTATGTACACCATGCTTATAATGTACAGTCGAATACTGAAAGTTTATTAAGCCAAACTGAAAATCGTTTTGTATTTAGTTACCTGTTAAATTTTAGAAACTTCCGAATAAGCTATATATCGCTATCTAATCTGTATATAAATCCAGAATGTACTTTTTACTCATTTTGTGTACATAATATAATAGAGGTTGAATGGCAGGGGCTATTGTGACAATTTGATGGACGACTTATTGAGGCGTATGGAACAGTACGCTAACAACCTAGAATCGCTGGTGGAGGAGAAAACCGAACAATTGTCGATGGAGAAGCGACGCTCCGAGGAACTGCTTTATCAAGTTCTTCCAAGGTCAGTAGTACTTAAACAAAATAATATTTATTTAATATTTTAACATTTCTATTTCACTCATGCATTTATTCAATAGGCCATGTTAATAAGTTTAATGTACGAAACAATATCTAATACGGATTATTATATTGCAACATAGATATTATTATTTACGGCCTCATGACCTTATGGTTAGAATGTACACTTGTTGAGTCGCAAGTCGTAGGTTCAAAACCTAATTTGTCCTATCTTGTGTCACAAACGCAAAAAGTTGATTTTCAAATCCAACCCAACCCAATCCAATCCAAAGATGTGTTTATGAATGTCGGGTGTCCCTGACGGTTTTATCTCAAATGTCTTAATCCGATTTAATGGAATATCGCAATAAGTCTTTGTGTCTACGGGCAGTTACTGTATGTACTATATCTTGTGCAGTTGCCATAAATTGGCAATAAAAAAAAGATGTTCGCCATGATAGAAATACCTTGACCTTAGCATGAAGAATATTTTAAAACGGAAATCTCGTTACAGTTATTTAAATTTAATTCCACTGATCATTCGCTAGCCACTTTCATTTCTTGAATTATTTAATCTTATCACGTATTGATTTGATTATAAAAGTTTGTTGGGGAAAAAAATTTGCATTTATACTGTAAAAGTTTTTCTATATAATAAAATTTAATGGATATTTGAGTGATAATGTAAATACTGTATACTTAATTGTTTCCTGTGCCGAACACATGCCTGCATCTAAAATTATTCGTTTTTGGTTCTAGATTGTTGTTCTCTCGGTTCGCGAATGTTTGGCATTTATTTATTAGTTAACGAACACATATCAACAGCATAATATAGACTGTATTTGGATCAAACTACGGAAATTATTCCTATATATAATATGTGTCTATTAATGATAAATACATCATTTTTGGAAACATTTATTATGATAAAATAAAAAAAAATTAAAAAAATGACAAAGAAATAAAAAGTGAA
This sequence comes from Teinopalpus imperialis, assembly GCA_029286865.1. Classification (NCBI taxonomy): domain Eukaryota; kingdom Metazoa; phylum Arthropoda; class Insecta; order Lepidoptera; family Papilionidae; genus Teinopalpus; species Teinopalpus imperialis. The sequence goes on from JAGSMU010000034.1 coordinate 1,282,817, forward strand.
GTAACAGTCTACATATTATGTACATATATAGGGTATTGGGTCATAGTCCACAACGGGTCTTATGCGGCTTGCCGGACTTCAGATATTTTTAAATATGGTACATATATTTTTATATTTAACTCTAAGACATGCAGGTTTCCTCATGTTTTTTTTCAGCGCCAAGCACGTGTTAATTCAGGAGTTAAAATTGCTACAAAAATTTTCATTTGTACCAATAAAGTTGTTTTGCTCGCGTCACGTTTAATTGAAGCGCGTTCCGTAGGAGATCTCGGAACCTTTCCCAATGCACCGAGGAGGTTTTTAGTGGGTACAAAATTTACATAACGTCCCTGCTAGGAGACAGGGTTATCTTTAAAGATCCCCCTCCCCCCGCCCCTTACACAATCCAAATGGGCCTCCTCCCTAGAGAGTCTGTTAGAAGAGTCCACCAAGCGGTTTCACTGCAGATTGACGGCCTTCGCATGAAAGATTATATTTTAAATTCATTTCTTATAAATGCAGGTTTCCTCGCGATGTATTCCTTCAACGCCGAACACGTGGTATAACAGCAATTAAGATTGCAATTAACAATTTCATCGGTGTCGACATTTTGCATCGAACTCGCTTTGCTCGCGTATCGTGAACTAGATGTCAGCGTTTATACTCGTAATTTTTTTGGCTTAAATTTACGTGAATACTTATTGTACTCTATAGACGTCGTCTAGTCAAAAGATATCGCCCTGTAGGATGTAAAGACAATGACATTTCAATATCTCAAATTAACATCGCACTATAAATACATTTATATAGAACTAATGATGTTTCTAAAAAAATATTTTAAGTTGATAAATAAATTTATAACGCACGCTTACGAAGAACATATAAAATTACTCATTCATCCACATATACCTATGGACAAACAAACTTACAAGCGTACACAATATAATACTAAATTGATGAACCAAACTAACTTGATTTTTTCATTAGCCTTTCTGTTAGATGCATTTGTTTTTTATTTAGTTGTGTCTAAATAATTTAGCCTATAGTCGCAGTAACAACTGAAAATTGTAAGATTTTTGTACAATGAATGAATGAATATGGAAAAAAATTATTATTATAGAATTGTTATTATATTTCATGAAAGAAGCAATCAATGCATATGAGTCGATTACACGCTGTTGATTGTAGCTGACGTCTTCAAAATATCATCACAGTCGTTGGAGTTACGGAACAAAGGGCCTTCTAAGAAAGCCGTTACAAATTTTATGACACTCAGCATGTCAGGCGGGCAGTAACTAACTCGTAAATGCCAGTGATCTCTCGTCGCCGCCTATGATTGTGTGTGATGTTTTATTTCTACTTTATTTTTATTGCTTATTTATTTAGACTTTATTTACACAAATAAAACAAACATTCTAATAAGAGGCGGACTTAATGCCAAAAGTGGTAGAGCAGAGAATAATATATTATATATTACGGATGTAAGAAAATCGAATGATTTTAAATTTAAAAGTATATTAATATAATAGATAATATACTAATTAATGTACATACATAAATACACACACATATATAAAAACATATACACATATGAAGCATACACATAACTTGACTAATGTCTGATAACTTAAAGTCAAAATAATAAACTGTATGAAAAGAGAACATTAAATGTTAAAAAAGAAAAAAGTTATTATAAAATATAATTAATTACTGCTGCAGCATAAATAATAGAGTATTTCAAATTCTGATGGAATGCGGGTTAAAAGAATACAGGAAAGGAGACATCCTTTATTTTTTACTTAATCGTTTGCTATAGCTTAAATAACAGTATCTCGGATAACTTAGCCAGGTGCCAATGATTATGTGTGAAATTATATTTCTACATACATATTTGAATGGATTTTTTGCTCAGAACGCCATCAGAGCTTCGTGCCTATGGTATCACACAGTGTAACTAATAACGTATAGGTTGACTCGAGTAACACGACTTCACAGAATACATCTTTAAATGATAGCTTAGTGATAGTATCTTTTGTGTGGTGGGTGAGAGCAACCTGGCGATAAGATATTTATTATAATCTTAAGGCTGACGGAACATCATGGTCCCTTACGGAGAACGATTGTGGATGTAACGGGCCGTAGAATACAGTCTAAAATGATAGCTTATAGATGATATCTTTTGTCTGGTGGGTGTGAGAAATCTGGCAATGAGTATTCCATTTTAGTTCTTAGGGGTGACGGAACATAATGGTTCCTTATGGAGAACTTATGTAGGTGTCACGGGCCGCCGAAATACGTATGGTCAGGTAAACAGTGAATTTAAGCATGCTTTAATTTTATATAAAAATCTTATTCTGCGGAAAACTTTCTGATAACGCTTTAATATTAAAGTAAAAGTGTTTAGTCATCTACATGCATCCTTGACAAGGAATCATAATGCAGATGCATTGTCACCCTTGATCACTGAGATGGAATGCCTCGTCACCAGTAATAAAGGTCTCCAGATCCGTACCAGACGAAACACAGCAGCGTTATGATACTATTTTACTCTGACATTCTGTGGGGCGGGGTCTCCTACCCCGGTCGAGCTGACCCATTCATTCTGCAGCTAGAAACAAACTGCAGCGTAGCTCTACCACTCTCAGATGTACATATATATTTCACCAGGCCGGTCGCTCAGCAGCTGATGGCGGGCGAAGTGGTCCAGCCGGAGAGTTTTGAATGTGTGACCGTGTACTTTAGTGACATCGTTGGCTTCACTGAACTGTGCGCCGCATCAACTCCTATGCAAGTTGTGGATTTGCTCAACGACCTCTACAGCACTTTCGACAGGATTATTGGATATTACGATGTTTACAAGGTATGCAGTTTTATAATGATGTCCTCCAAGTCTATTTCAACTACCGCGATATCATCTGGCTACTACACTATCGCGACATGATCAACTGCGCCCAGGATATATATTAATATAACGTCGTTGGCTTTTGCACAAAGGTAATGTATGTGCAATAAAATTCTGATCCTTTGTTGAAAGGCATCAGGAAGAGGTCAGAATCTTATTGCATGGTTCCTTCCTAGTATGTTGCATGTTGGTTCCGTATGTCCCTGACACGGGACCCTCGTGCCACCCAAACCCCAAACCAACAATTTGTGATCTAATTGTATTGTATATATTTAATAATAAAACTCGTAAGGCACAATTTATTGCGTAATTTTTCCCAGCTGACCTTTGTAAAGGAAATTTTCCTCCTCCGTTAGAAAAGACTAATAAATAAATTATCTTTTTTAGAAATAAATATGAAAACAAATTTTGATAATTTACTTTATTCGAGGCATACCATTTATATTGCTAGTTATTTGCAATGAAATTTTCAGATTCCTACCTAAGGTTAAGTACTTAACTTTTCTTACATTTCCCTTTGCAATGATAATAAATAAGTTAAATAAATTAGTGGTTTCGTTTTACGTCGCCTCTACGAAGTAAAACAAAGTTGTAAGAAAATTAAATGTTGCAGGTGGAAACAATTGGCGATGCATACATGGTAGTATCTGGTCTGCCCAAAAGAAACGGTGACATGCACGCGAGAGAGATCTGCTTAATGGCGCTAGCTGTGGTGGAGGCTGTGCGGACCTTTGCAGTACGACATCGCCCATCTCACCGTTTGGAAGTAACAATCATTAATCGTAACAATTTTATTTCAAAATTTCGAATTCAGCTTTTGAGGGAATTTTTACACGTCATTGGTAGAGTCACTCTGCAGATTGTTTCTGGCTGCGACATGAATGGATCACATCGAAGGGAAGGACCTCGCCCATACAGAATACTAGCGTAAAATAACAGTGTAAAGCTGCTGCTGTGTTTCGTCTGGTGAGTCATTCCATTCTGGACAAGGCATTCCACCTTAGTCCCATGGGGCGGCAAGGCATCTACATTATGATTCCTTATCGAGAATTAATGTAGTTATAATAAGTGGCAGGAGTTTTTCTAGAAGATGAATTGTGTGCTCATTTGTCACCCTTGATGCAATGAAAATAAACCTTTCGACTGTATTGTCCACATACCGCACGTAAGATTAATAGAATTATCAGAATAACAGATTCTAGCATCCGTAGAAGAATTTAATAACCAATCGATAACCACCTAACTCAACTCCATTGATATAATAACATAAATGAAATCAATACCTTTATTTGCAGGATAGGATATGAGGATAGGTTGTACAAAGGTGTTCTAATTAACATAGTATCCAACACATTCTACCGTAATGGCATGCAAGCGTTTACTTTATGTTTGAGCAACATTACGGGTATTAAGAACTGTCATTAAAAAATCATGCCAATTTTTTTTTTACAGAATATAGCAAAGCTAACAGACTATGCTAATTTAATGACAAAAAAAAAAAGAAGGGAAAAAGAAGTTTTTTAAAAAAAAAAGAAGATTATTAGCATATTAGCAGCATTACTAAAATTCCGGTTAATCACTTCAAGTAAGCTGAAAATGTTTGTGCTAGGAGATGGTTCACAACGACAAATGTCTAATGGTGGATTCGAACCTTCGACCTTAATTAATAATATTCAATGACAAATAATAAATTAAGTAGTTTTCATTACTCAGCTCGGCTCGGTCGTTTGAGGTGAACAGCTACAATGATACGGATCATTGTAGCGTCATCGAAATTACGTACATTTGCAAAGTGTTAAAACCATACGACAATCAGGTGCGGGTTGGGGTACATTCAGGGCCCGTGTGCGCCGGCGTTGTGGGCGTGAAGATGCCGCACTATTGCTTGTTCGGGGACACTGTGAACACAGCTAGTCGTATGGAGTCAACTGGACAACGTAAGGAAACTTTGTATTGTCTTACTTTCTTTACCTACTCAGCGGGCCTCTCGAAGCTCGCAAGGCTGATTAGATAAAGCTGTAGGTCTCTGGACCAACAGCAATATCTCGCACACACATAAAAAAAATCTATGATACATCTCAGACCCGTGGTTACCTACCCGGGTAATGCTGGCTTAACAGATCACGGACATCCAGATAGTTTTAATAAACATCCAATAGATACCATTGTGATACCAACCACCACACAGTTTTATTTCTGGGTATACTAGTAGTATATCGCTGCTGCCGTTCGTATGGTGAGTGTAAGAGAAATGAGACCCAATCACAGATAAAGAGATATTCACAGAGATATGAAATCATGTGGATTATAAATAAATAAAAACGCATCTTAAAGGTACGAACGCGTCATTAGCTTAACTTAGTTTTCAGTTTTTTTTATTATCATCATACAATTTCCTTTCGTTCCTTTTTTTATCTTACTTGCCACTTTGATCCTAAATTTGTGATATTTGAATAGTTTTGGCTTACAAAATTTGTAATAACTGACTTTGTTCTAGTTAAATTTTATCACTCTGTCAGTCTGTTCTCTATCTTCTATTAAATCAATAAATAAATCTTTATTCGTTTACGTGCAGCAATCATCACTTATCATCAGGTGAACTGTAAAAATGATCACACTTTAGTAAAAGAATAGTCTTCTTGAATCCTCTGCATCTTAATTTTTTTGAGAATATCAATGATCAGATATATCATTGTCTAATCTTAAATAACCTAAATATGAAAACCTTTTTGTATTTCTCTTCTTAGCGTTAAGGATTCACCTAAGCGAGAGCACGCGTGCATTACTCGAGCAGTGGGGGACCTTCACGGTCGAGCGGCGAGGAGAGGTGGAGCTCAAGGGTCGTGGTCGGATGTTGACGCACTGGCTACTGCAATGCTCGGAGCCTGCACCACGCCAGGCTGGCCCCCCTGCGCTCCCTCCACCTCAGTACCCGATCCTGTTCCCCACATTACCGCCACCCATCGCTATACACACACCGTATATAGTCGTTGAACAACCTACAATGGCCGGTTGAATTCTTAAAACATAGATAGTGAAAATCGTGATAGTTTTTCTGTTCCTAAAAGTTAGGCAACGAAATTTCTTCCATTGCCTAAGTTTATCAAGGTTAAGTAATACGAGTAGCACTTCACGAGCCAATTTTGTTGTACAAGTTTTTAATAATTTTTCTTTGTCCTCATGGTAAAAAAGAAACTATCCTCATAGTAGAACAAAAAAGTGTTACAGACATCAGAATGAAGAACGTATTGTGCTAGATTTTTCAAATCAGAAATTCAGGTATTCCTAGATCATAAACAGACGGAGTTAATAGTGAGGCTATCCGATTTTAAAGTCGCGGTTCACGAGTGGAATAATATTTTTGGAAATCAAATTATTTCGGGATGCACGTCCCGTATCCCTAACGCGGCCTTTGAAACTACTTGTTATTATAGCATTACAAAATACTGTAGGAATTACAAGTGAGTGCCTGTGTGTCTGCGCGAATGCGAAGGCTTCTATGCAGTTGATATAATAAAAATCGTTTAAGAAAAGTATAGTTACTGTCTATATATATTTTCTAAGGCTGGATCTCACGGCTTCACTGCGGATTTGTAACTTCACACGTGTTGTTTTTTTTTTATCTCTGACATTTTCTGTCACATTGTTTTTCATCACCGCCGAGTACATGGTAATCCAGGACTTAAATTTAAAATTAACGATTTCATTGATTCCAGCAAATTGAACTCTATTTGCTCGCCTACCGTGAAATTGTAACAAGCTATAATATCAGTATAACTTAAGTATCTACTAGAAGTCCGACTAGAACGTCTAATCCCCAGTTAGTAAGTCTGAGTTAATATATAAGTAAAAACAGAGTATATATACATTTTATTTTGAACTGTAAAGATTCATTTTATTTAACGCATTGTCGATCTGATCTTTTTCTAGATTCTGTTGATGTTGACGCTGTTAGCCTATGCGGCTCTTACAGCTTCATCGGAGACAGGGCTCACGGAAATGAGGGGTACGTGAGCTGGTTAGTGAGTTTGGTTCTCTTTCTTACACCATAGAGCTCATATACAGAGCCCATCTGATCTGTTGTACTAGGAGGCCGTTCAATTGTTTACGAAGCAAAATGTTTTCGGTCCGTTTAATCCATACCTATTTTCACGAGCACCTGTTGAGGTTCAGTCACTAGACTTGTTTGTTTAAATTATGTACTTTGATTGATTGTTTATACTTTTTGCTTTGCACTTCTATTTCGAAATCTTTTGTGATTGATTAAGTATATAACTTCAAAGAGAGGTTCATTTCTTTTCTCTAATACAAAGCAATCCACTTTGTTTAATTGGCGCAAATTACATTAGTTTTTCATCCTAAAATATTTTAATATATTAATGTATTTATTTTAGACAAAGTTTGAATTTGGAACAGAGCTTATAGCGGCGTCAAAATTTCTTATATAATATTATATAAAATTAGTTATATACATATATATATATATATATATATATATATATATATATATGTTTCCGACTATAAAATAATTTATTTTTTCGTCGATTAATCTAATGATAAAATAATTTTGATTATATTTGCTTGACAAAAAATATTTTCTACACACAGCTAGTTCTAATTAGCTAATTTAAATTTAATTTGAACTTATTATTGTTTAGTGTCAATCTGTGATTCCTGTATGTGTATTAAGCAGATATTGGACTTTGAATATTACGGATGTAGTAATCATTGTTAAGTTATAATTATCATTAAAATTATACTATCACATTACTAATAAGTTATCAAAGGCTTAATTGTTGTAATATGGTATCTCTCTAGATCTCTCGAATTCCACCACAGCCATTTCTTTCCGGATATTATAAGTTGCGGCAAATAGGTCTAGTGCTGATCGTTAATGCGCAGAAGTCGAAAAAAACGTATCCCCGGGAAGTCAAGGGGCGCGGGCGGCCATGCGTAAGCGCTTACTGGCTCTCCAGTCGTACTCTGCCCCGCGCACCGATACGACACCCCGCTCGCTCCTGGTGTACAGTCGCTTTCAAAATATAATTCTTATTCTTTTTTTAAATAAAAATTGTCACACTTTTATTTTTGTGGAAAGTGATACATTGTAATGTACATTCTGTACATTACTAATTAATAATAAAAATCTACTTACTTCTGCCCGCAACTTCGTTCGCGTAAAAAAAGTAGCCTTCCTGACTATAATCTATGTCCGTGCTAAATTTCATTCATACAAACATCCAAACTTTTCCATTTATGATATAAGTGAGATGATGATGATGATTTATTATATTTTACGATACGTCAACCGCGCAGAATATATGCTGTAAACATTCGCGCAATAGTAAATATAAATCATTCAGAACCGAACATTTTTGATATATACAAATATTGCTGTCCGGTTGAGATTCGAACCCAGGACCCACGTAGCAGCCAGATACACCGACAACTACGCCATGCGGTCGTGTGCTTAAAGTGCGCATTATATACTTTACTACTTAAAACATTCTAGTCAATAAGTATAAAATTCTTTTAATATCTGTTATTCGCTATTTCATTTTGAAGATCTTAACTTCTCGATGTATTAAATAATGTATTTATTTTAATGTGCCAAATCGTATACTCCCATCTATTTAATTAGGGATTATACATTTTTTTTGAAAACGGAAACATATTTTTGTATTAATTTTTAAATTTAGTACGTAACAATATTTGATATAAATATAACAATAATATATAACAAAATAGATACGTAGACTGTTTTGAATTGTCAAAGTTAACGCCTATTTTAGATCTCGTTTCTGTCAATTAATGTATTTACATTATAAGAATAAAGAATGTATTTTGGTGTTATCTTAAATAAATCTATATAAAACGATCATTGAAGTATTTTATTTTTCTCTTACGGAAAATTTTGTAATCAATTTTAGCATTTATTTTTATCTTTGTGCCAAGTGCCAAGGGTGATCGCTTTTCCTCTACTTTTATATGAAAGATGATGACTTACGCATGGGCGTGGCTCCATCCTCTCAGTTATAATGCTAGCAGCTAGCTTCTAATTCAAACGTCAAGAAATATTTTCCCTGTGTATACAATATCGCTAATAAGTGATCCTTGTTGATTGAAGTACCTAAACTTCAGTTCCAGGCCTCACCTGATCGAGTCAATGCAATATAATGTATATATGTATATAGTATGGGACATTTCTTAAAAACGTAAAAACGTCTATAAATACAAAATTGGTTCACTATTTGAAACACTCATGACTGTCACAAAAAACTTAGTAGTTTAAACGATGATAAAGATGATAAAGTATCTTAACAATCCAAAGTCGAGAGGGAAATAATACAAACACGCATTCGCGTTATTGACGTCGTACATCAAAAGGAAAGTCACGATGAAAATAATTTCAAGTACTGTCATAGACTAAAACTAACAAACACAATCTATAGTCTGCTGCAACATGAATGGTTCAGTTCGACCGGGGAAAGACCACGCTCCCACAGAATACCAACGTGAAATAGCAACATGCACTACTGTGTTTCGTATAGTGAATGTAACTGAGTGGGTACGGGGCGTCGAATTCTTTTTTAAATCCTAATGAAAATTTTATTTAAATTGACTGTATCGTATTCGCTTCGTTTTAACCTGTTTACTTTACAAATTACTTGCCAGTGATTTAAATCAAAAATCTTAGCAAAATAAAAGATATATACGTTTTAGAAGAAACTTGAAAGGCGATGGTATAAACTAGATTAGAGACGAGATGAAAGACTTTTAGGTTGATATCAGATTCGCACAAGGTTTTTAAGGAATATCTCCAAAATACGGGTAACGGTTCCATAAGCTGTTGTAAAAAACATGGTATTATCAATGAACATCTTTTCTTTCCATTGAAATCTATATTATACATCCGATTGGAAAAAAACCCTGCTTTTTAAAATTAATTGTGTTTTTTTTATTACATTGAGAGGAACAAACGTGCACATAGTTCACCTGATGTGATGGTAAGTGATTCCTGCGGCCCATGACATCCACATTCGTCCTTGGCAAGGAATTATAATGCAAATTTTAAAAAAATTGTTAGCCTTGAGAACTGCGAAGGAATGCCTCGTCACCTAGTGATAAAGGTCTCCCGATCCCTACACTCACCAGACGAAACAAGGCAACATTATGCTGCTATTTCACGCTGGTATTCTGTGAGGGCGTGGTCCTACTCCGGTCGAGCTGACTCATTCATTCTGCAACTAGAAACATACTGCAGCGTAGCTCTACCACTGTTGTTGTGAGTGAAAGTCTGTTCTTAAAAATTCCTTTAAAAAAAGTATGTTAGGTATATATTAGTATATAAGGGTTGCAGTCTCCCCCAAAATCAGATGAATTGTGTGCTCGTTTGTCACCCTTACTTTTGTTCTGAACCGATAGTTTTTAAGATAAACATTGTAGTATATTATTTGCGAAGCCTTAAACCTAGACTTCAAACCGAAAGATTATTTAAGTTTAGAATTTTCTTTTCTTTTGTTTTTTTTCCATATAAAGGATGATAACGAGCCACAATTCATCCGATGATAAGGTATAACTTACCATGACATCTCCATCGATCCTCACCAAAGATTCAAGATGCACATGTGTTGTCAAAGCTGAGGTATAACAAGGAATGTCTTGCTACCTGTGTACATGGCTAATACAATTACCAGAGTTCAACAAAACGAAACAAAAATTAGGCTTTTGTTACAGTAAGTAATGTTTAACTTCCCTATTGCATTAGGTAAATCTAGTAAACTATCGTGTATAAATGTAATATAATAATAATAATAATAATAATACTAATTCACAATAACACGTTAAATCATAATACCTTACATATGAAATTGGCGTGTTGTCGAACTGGCCAATTTGATCTCAATTAATCTGGCGTTTGGTTAGGAAATCCAAATTCAAATATATTTCAAATTTAACCTTGTATATTTGCGTTTCGAATTTAATTCACTTTTTTTGACGCTTTTTGTTTTTTCTTTGACATCCTTCAGTTAATAAAATGGAAAACTTGAAATATCGCGCTATTTATGAATATTAATTCCACCGTGGCAACAGCGCTGCATAAACAGCTCGAAGGATTAATAATGTGTAAGGGGCAGCTTCTGTGAAAGAAAGCACGGTACGTTTTTGGTTACAACGTTTACGTTCTCGAGATTTAGACCTTCAAACACTCCAGAAAACTTCAAAACAAACCCCGCGGACGGCCGGTGACCCAAGTTGAGAGTCAGAGTAAGCGGCAGGCTTCGGTGTGAGTGACAAAACAATTTTAATTCACTTGAAACAGCGAAAAAGCTTGAGAAATGGGTACTGCATGAATTGAGTTAAGCACACCAACATTGCAGACGCATTGAGTGCTAACCGTCACGATAACGAGAGAATTTTGAATCGTATCGTTACTTGTGATTAAAAATAGATATTGTACGATAATCGGAAACGGTCATCACAATGGTTGAACCCAGGAGAACTGGCTAAATTGTGTCCCAAGCGAAAGTTGACTCAGAGAAAGTTATTGGTGAGTCTGGTGGACCATTGCTGGTGTTATACACTGCGGCTTTCTAAGATCTGGCTAGACAATTACGGCAGATCTGTATTGTCAATGCAATGACAATTGCAATACCATGGTGGAAAAGCTAGCCGTTAAACAGCCGAGATAGGTCAATTTCTCTTGCCCACTGCCGCTTCATAACAACACTAGACCCCATACTTCATGACAGACGGTTGCTAAATTAGAGGTGCTACGATTGGAATGTCTGCGACACCTACCATACACCCCGGTCCTTGCTCCAACATATAACTTTATTCGGAATTAGGATAACTTTTGCAAGGAAAAAAATCAACTCCGATGAGGCAGTCCATACCGCTCTCAAAGATTTTATTGATTCTGAATTTTTTTTCAACGAATGGAATCAACGAACTATATAATGACGAAAATGCATAGATAGTAATGGTACATACTTAGATTGATTAAATATACAATTATTAAAGGAGGGACATATATCTTTTATTTAAACTTTGTCTGGGAATGTTAGTAATTAAAGTATTCTTTTAAAACAAAAATAGAATACTTCCAAACCCGAATATTATTACCAATAATATTGTTCCTCTGCTGTGAAACAAAGCGGGACAAAGCGTGTGTTGTTTTTTTCTTTATTTATACAATAAAAATAATAGACACAAAAGAAGTATCAACCTCGTGATTTACTGTGAACGATTTGCCAGGTTAGAAATAAATCAGTACAGAGGCCACGAGGAACGTTATCTCGACATTGAACTTGAAATTGGCGCGGAATGGTATGCGAGTGAATTGAAAAGTAATCGAGCATAGGGCGCTGGCTTTTATCGCGCACACACCACGTATACAACTTCTAAAAGTTAACATTGTGTGGATATCTAGCTTAATTTTTTTAAAAATGAAATAGTATATGTTTTTTATTGTATTGTTTGTGTTCATCATACAGTACACATGAAGGTGTAGGAATAGATGACTTAGGCCCATGACACCTACATTTATCCTCGATAAGGGATCATAATGCAGAAGTGTAGTCACCACATTCCATCTCAGTAAGTACTGAGATGGAATGTCTCGTCACCAGCAATAAGGGTCTCCAGATCCCTACACTACATGTATACTTTCTCCATTGCAGTTTTTTTGACTGAAATTAATGTACTCTTTATCTTTTACACATTTTCAAACTTTTCACTTATAAAAAAAGCATACAGTTTACTTGCAATTTATAAATACTTTAATTTTTTTTTCAGCGGGTGAGCTACTTTGCAGTTTGTTTCCAGTTGCGTCTTCCATGAATCGGTTCGACCGGGGACTGACATTTCTGTAAGTAATATTTTAGACATGCAGATTTCCTCGTAATGTCTTCTTACACCTACGTATATGGTAAATCAGCACTTAAAATTGCAAATGACATTTCCATTGGTGTCACTGGGGATTGAACTCGATTCGTTCGCGTACCGTGAAGTAAAAGCGAGTGGTTACACACTGAGCTACCACGACTCTATAATACATACGTTATTGAATCTTCGTCCAACGTTTTTAATCTAGTTTAAGATAATTCTAGGATATCCAGGTTCAGGCGAATAATTCATTGGTTGTAACAAAATATTTACCAAAAATCTATTATATATAACAATGAAAGTTTGCAGTGCAGAAGTTTAAAGAAAGATTTTTTAAGAAACACTGCAGTTTGTTTCTAGCTGCAGAATGAATGGATCAGCTTGGACGGAGTAGGACCACGTCCTCATAGAATACCAGTGTAAAATAGCACCATAATGCTGCTGTGTTTCGTCTGGTGAGTGTAGGGATCGGGAGACCTTTATTACTGGTGATGAGGCATTCCATCTCAGCCCTCAAGGCTAACAACGCATCTGCATTATGATTCCGTGTCAAGGATGAATGTAAATGTTGTGGGTCACATGAATCATTTGCCATCAGGTGAACTGTATGCTCGTTTGTTACTCTTAATGTAATAAGAAACAAAAATATACTGATACTTGATCGATAGATAAGATTGGTATTAAAAGAAAAGTGTATCTATTTTCAATTCCCATATCACTCCTATCACGCATTTTCGTTCAAGGGGAAAACGAATCAGTGTAAAAGCCACCGAGGTCACCGGGAATGTCCCGACACTGAACCTGACATTGAGCGAAGTGTTGCCTGATTGAATTGAAATGTAATGAAGCGAAAGCAACACATTGTATTGTACACAACATAATATGCTTCAAGAGGATCTGATTTCAATTTGTTTTTATTTTTATATATGCTGAATTTTTGATGAATTTTTATTAATTACATTGATAGGAACAAACGAGCGCACAATTCACCTGTTGGTAAATGATTCCTGCGTCACATGACATCTACAATCATATATAATAATAATAAAGGTCTCCGGAGCCCCACACTCAACAGACGTGACACAACAAGCGTCATGCTGTTATTTCACCCTGGTACACTGTGAAGGTTTAGTCCCACTCCGATCGAGCAGCTAGAAACAAACTGGAGTTTAGCTCTACCAATATATTTTTAGGTGGTTGAGACTCTAGCTAAATACTGGCTGTTGTATGACTAGATCTACGATCGGGAAACTACCCAACGAACATCTACCCAGTTTTTAGCCGGAACGTTGCTCTATCAGGTAAAATTCGATCTAAATCAGAGGTTCCCACACTTTTTTTCTCATGAAATCACTTTGAAAATGTTGTTGGTTCCGGTGGACGCCTTGCAGTTACATTTCTACCATATTCCCAAAACTCGACAAAACGTACGTACGTAACGTTGTACAATATGGAGTATCCAAGTTTTCACGAGTAACAGTCGCTGAGCTTCTTAAAATATTATCTGCCTACATTGATAGGTGAAGTCAAGCCAACATTTCAGTTCTTCACTATCGAAAGCAAATAAATTTTTGTGGACCCCCGCTTATGACTTGTGAACCCTCATTTTTTTGTCACGCCAATATAGACCCTTGTCGAGTCTCCCGTGGACCTATGGGGGTCCACTTGACCAGTTTGAGAATCAAGGATCTAAATGATTACGAATATATTCATACGTACCTACATACATGTTAATGGTAGTTGCATAATATATATTTATCTTGTACTTTTTGTCTGGTTTTTTTGTGGTGTTTAGTGTATTAGGCTAAGATTTAATGTTTATTACGTTATTGAATAGTTGTCAAATAAAAAAAGATTTTTTAATTCAATTTTAAAGTGTGACTCGCACGCGTCAAACTGCAAACATCAGTATTTATTAGATATAATTTGATCCAACTTACATTGCATGTCTACGTCATATCAAAACGTCTGAAAATGTGTTTACAAGTATTGTTACTGGTATTATAATGTCTAGCTGGTAAAATGCGATCAACTCTCTTATTTATTACTAAGTGATGTCGGCAGTGTACGATATTTTTTAAATTGATGTAAGTGTTAAATGTAAATACAGAGGCACTCACTTGTCGTCCTCTCCCACCTCTAAACTGATGATAAAAAAGGGAGGTAAATTCGAATGCTAAACGATCAACCCAGAAAAACATTAGTGGATATTTTCAAAGAATGAATAGGCATTTGCTGAGCTAGCGCGTTCAGTGGAACGAAAGAATCAACGTCTACATTACCCCTACACAGCGGGTCTCCCGCTCGCGAGTCCAATCAGATAGTCTCAGAACCAACAGCAATACACATATGTATACATAAAAAAAGTATACATTAGCACTTAAATGCGGGTGGGATTGTAGACAAGTAAAAATCGTTCTAAAATCTGTTGTCTGTTAAAAACAACAACAAACAACAATAAAAAAACTCACAAAACAAATATTGTCCGAAACTTTGAGATTTTTGTATTCGAACCCAGGACTGTTGATACATTACATAGAAGATACTCCAATTACAGGGTAGTCTTATCTTCGGCACCTCTGGCATCGGGATTGGTGTTTTACTTGACAACATGTAGCAACCTGTTATTAAATTTGATATTTTGTGTCTGTTATTCGATATATATTTTTTTCTATACATTACTAGAAATGCTTGTAACATTTAGTTAGCTATTACTACCATTCCGGTTAACCACTCCAAGTTAGCTGAAAATGGTGCACGACTGTAGTCGAATGGCGGATTCGAACCTCCGACCCTGAGTTCCGCAGATCACAACCTAAAGCATTTGGCTATTGACGCTACGTACCATCCGTGAAATGAGTGCATCAGTGCGGTGACCTTCTGATCAAGGTTACAACATTTGACATTTGACTTGCAGACAATTGAATGCCCATGTGAAGTGATAGGGTGATGGATTCTTATGCCCTAATCGCAAATAGCGGAGTACGTTGGAGCATTTAATGAAATTGTTAATTCTAATTTACAAGTGCTCCGCGCTGTAGGAAAACTTCTGACCCGGTATGTTCGATAAGGGGGCTGTAAAATAGTCTGTCAATTTTCACATAAAATAGCTTTTCTATTTTAAATTATGTTATATTAGGTTACATGAAAATTTAAAATACTAAATTGGTACAGCGTTTGTTTTTATATAATTTTATTTATTTATTTATCAAGCAACAGAGAATCTTACTAAATAACATTACTACTAGTACAAGGTGAGTCACAAAGGAATTGAGAACGTATCAGCCTAATAATACTATCGAGACAAATAGAATATGTAATTTTCCGTTAGTTTTCTTTAGTTCAAGATAATAACAACTGTTTCTTAGAATCTTTGTGTCACGACTTTTAAGGTTTCTAAACAAAATAATATGACACTTAAAACGTATCCACCCAGCAAGCAAAGAAAACAACTAATTGTTTGATTCCTAGTGAGTGGAGTTGGGTTTAATGACGCCTGAGTCGCGACTGTGGCTCCTGGTTTTATGGTATCACGTTCAAGTAGACCGCTTTCTAAAAACCTCTGAAGCCAGATCGACAATGGTTGCATAAAGGGCGAATTCTTTTTCATCCACACTACTAAAGGAAGCGTCATAATGGACTCTGGCAAAATATGACCACATTCATTCTCCTTAATTCCTCTGGACAGGCAATAAGCCCAAGCGTATTCCAAAGAGGTCGCAAGTACGAATTTCTTATTTCCATCCAATACATTGTTGAACATTTCTTTAAATCGAACTTCCGGAATTATTTCGTATTCATCACGTATTTGTGGATCATGCTCGAAGTTCATCAGGATGCCAGCTCGGCCGCCAAACTTGTATCCATTATCGATGGCTTCTGTTAAACTTGCAAAATTGCCTACAACAGTTTCCGTTTTCAATGCTCCAATCAAAACGCTTTGATAAGCGCTTCTTACTACAAATTTAAACCACATCCACAAACCAATAACGTAAAAGTCTCTAAATCGTTTCGGGGATACTCTCACCGGTTGTCCCACCATCACTCCCCAAATGCGAAATGCGACGCCTTTAAGTTTGTGTATTCCTTTAAAGTGACGATGAAAAATATTTTTGACCGATTTCACCCTTATTACGAAAAGAAGTGACTTAAGAAATAAAAATAATAGTAAAAGGATGAGCCACATATATCCCTTAAGCGGTGATAGTAAACGTAACCACACATATCCAGACTTAGTCGGTGGTGACAGCCAAACAATGCTCATTCTGAAATATGGAAAAGTATAATCTATAAACCCTAACTTTTCCACACCTAACGCAATACTGCTTGTCGAAATATTTACATCTCCTATTATAACATCGTTTAATGAATCGGACCAATTCTGACCTCGATCTAAATCGATACGGACGTTATCTTTAGTTGAAATTATTGCAGTAAAATTCATAACTTCCCGTAGCAATCGTACCATGGTTTCCATAATTATCTGCAACTGGATCTTTTGCTTATTCACTGATTGATGGAGCTCGTTCGTTGATATGTAGAGAGGACATTCTTGCATGTTTTTCATTTTATCCGGATATACGTTTACAGTGATAAGATAAGACTTTTTAACAAAACCAAGGAAAAATGGTTGCGTGTTTTGGCAGTTAGTACGGTTTCTGTACGGATAGTATGTATATAATGCAGTCATGTTTTTTTGGGTCATAATTAAAACAACATTTGTTACGTAATAACTCCATAGAATGCGAAAAATGCGTTCAATTCGATGTGAATTCCAAAGAACAACTATGATAAATCTTGCTCCGCTATAAAGTAGTGACTTCCCTTTCAGATCAGGTTTCAGAATGTCTACAATTTTTCTAAAAGATTTAAACGATTCTAGAAAAATAACAACTTGTTTTGGTGGTAACTCATCACGTTTTAAATCTATAACCACTGTCCCTTTGAATTTATTTAGAAAATTATCAACTATAACGCCATCAACGTCTTTCGACACAATTACCGTTTGCAATCTAAAATTAAAGTTTTCGTTGGCTAAATGCGTTACTGTTTCTATAATTTGTTTAAATTTGCAATCTTCCGATTCTATATTGATTTGTAATGTTACATACTTTATCAGTAAAAGCAACCAAATAATCTTATTATAATTGGAACTCATTATTCTTAGGGGAAGGTAAGTAGAACTGGGCAAATTTAAACTTACTGACTCATATGTAATAATAAGAAATAGATGAATGATTGCGATTTTAAAATGAAAAAAAAGTAATTTTGTTATACCGAAAGGTAATAAATCACGCTTTGTTATAAACAGACCATAAAATAGTTGTTTCAAAACTAGAAATCTTAATAAATCATTGACCAGTATTTTAATAGCTTCCATGTCAACGCAGTTTAATGATTCAGCGGACAAATGGGTTAAAATATACGAAGTAGAGTTTAATCTTAAGAATATTTGTCTATTTAATTTTTTTATGAAACTAAGTACCACAAATAAGTAATATGTACGAGCACACAGTTCATCTGATATTTAGTGATTACCACCTATCGTCAACAAAGATTCCAGATACGCATATATGTGTGGGTCTGAGGGCTGAGATGAAATTCCTCGCTAAGACTCATTCCAGATTGCTACACTCACCAAACAAAACATAGTTACGTTACTATTTCAAGCTAATTATATGTGAGGGAACACTGCTTTTGCCCAGTCGATCCAACCCTTTCATTCTGCAGCTGTAAATAAGCTGAAAAGGCAGGTTTCCATGAATTTTACGAATGCCATTTATTGCAGATTTTAGTATTACCCATTTAAGCATATTAAATATAAATATACATATTAAAAATCTAATTATAAAACTTATACAACATTTTACACCATCATTGGATGGATCATAAGATAATCATCAAATCTATTGAACAGGGCTGACAATATACATTATAATTCTTATCTTTCTTCCTTCTTATGTAATGGGCCGCAGAAATCACATAACATCACCTTAATAAAACCTAAAATTAGAGTCGCGCCTAACAAACCTAAACAGCTACGATGAGAATAATGTCTTCCTCATCGATTACTACAAAGACGTCATATACTTGTTACTATGTAATGTCAACAAAATATATTATTATAGTGCCATAAATATTTACTGAAGTAACAACACCTACTCGTTGATACATTCTATCTTATGTAAAACATTAACTAACAAAGATTGAAGACTACTAGTATATAAGATCCATCATAAAACTGAGACCATTAGAATATGCGGCCGTGACTGTAATATGTATCTAGGCAACCATACGACCGTTCCGTAAACAAAACCTTCTGTCTTACGATGCTTAGTTGTTTGTGCTAAAATTTATACTTATTTTTAACTACAGATAATTAACAACTATTTAAGAATTAAATTCATTATTATGAATACCTTCCTTGATTTTACTAGGGTAACATACCATTTCTATATAGTGTCAATGTTAACGGGAACTCTGAAATGCTTTAAAATACCAAATTGTAGCAGCGTGGAATACTTTGAAGCTAGCAGCTTAAATTGTCGCCCATGTCCAGTCAGTGCTCTCATGATTCGTTCTGATGATGGTGAGTAGGATTACTAACTAACTATTTTTATGTTGTAACGTAAAGAAATATTGCAGAGTTTAACCCGTTAAATACATCTTTTTTTACTTTTTTCGGGCTGATGGCCCGAGGGCTTTTACAGTTTCACCAGGTTGAGAGATGACTGAGCGCTTATGGCGCTCTGACAAGACCTCTATTAGTGGGTAACCAGTACAAGGGCTCCCGCGAGGGAGCCTCGACTTGGACCGTCACCCTATTCCGCGAGAGCGTCTGACTCGAGGGTGCCCGAGAGGGCCGAACCTCGGCTCAGTCAGTTGCGGCTGTAGTCGTAAAACAGACACCGACTTTTATAGATAATTCTATGTTTACAACTATTAATAGGTTATATCGTATATGACGATCAATAATAGTTTATATATATTGTAACACCTTTTTATGCGACCTTTTACCAAACCAAATATAAGATCATTATAAAAATATTAGTATTATTAATAAAAAAATTGCGTCCGAAGTATCTCGTGCCATTCATCCGCCATTTTGTGCACATATCAATAACCAATCACAGGGCTTAAATTCTTCCAATATAGTATAAAGTGATGAAAATACTACCTGCCAAGTTGTAGCAATCTAAATTGTGAGTCTCTCAGGAACCCTTATTCAAGAAACCCTTCACAAACGTTTCGGTTGAGGAATTCAATCAAACAGTGAAGCAGTAACAGTATTACCTAACCTAACCTAAACTTAACCTAAACCTAACCTAAACTAACCCTAACCTAAACCTTAGATAAACCTAACCTAAACCGAACCTAAACCTAACCTAAACCTAACTGAAACATAACCTAAACCTAACGTAAACCTAACCTAAACCTAACGTAAACCTAACGTAAACCTAACGTAAACCTAACGTAAACCTAACCTAAACCTAAACTAAACCTAAACCTAACCTAAATTCAACCTAAACCTAACCTAAAACTAATTTCACAACACTTTCGTGCAAAACCATCAACTCAAACCATATATATTATTTACGTCCCCAATGTATCCAAATATCAATTATTTGTAGGAATAAAAAAACTGTATGAAAACCTTTTCATTTTCCTTTAGTACACCCTTAAATACACGTTTAGCTAGTTACTAATAAATTGTGCTTTAACGTGGACTATAAAAAAGCTAGTACAGTATCACTTTATATCACAGGTTTTTCATGTACTTGTGAAAAGAACAGTGTGTTAACGGAGTCCGGACGCTGCAAAGCGTGCAATGTGACAGAGGTTGTGTCTACAGACGGCATCACTTGCGTGCCACGACGGTGCCAATCCTCTGCTGGTAGGGTTGTCTGTAGAAAGTGCCCTAGAGATTACATTGTAGGTAAGTACTGAGTTATACTAAGTCAAGTATGACAGAGTAAATTAGCAGAATAACGTTGCTGTGTTTCGTATGAGAGAGTAAGGAAGACACAGACTAAAACTAAATTACAGGTAACGGGACATCACATCTGTCCTCAAAGGTAAAAAATGCATGAGCATCTTGAATCTTCGTTAAGGATGGATGTTAATGGTCTGCTGAAACCACTACCATTGGGTCATTGTTTGTCACCATTCAAAAAAAAAATTGTCTAATAATGTTTTATCAAATATATAGTTTTCGATTTTATTTTTATATTCCTTCTATTTGTGACTGACTTATATTTGTTATGGTTTTAAGACCAGACAACAAATAGAATGAATCCATAAATTCTTGTAAATACAAAGATCATTACTATATAGTCAACGGTTAAATATAGGCCTCTCTCACAGATTGCCAAGAAGCACGATCGGCTCTACGAGCTGAGTTCTTCTTTTGACTTTCACAGATAACAAAAACTACCTGCTTGAAATGTATTACAACAGACTGTATTAATAAATAAATAAATATGAAACTCATTACAGTGACTCAAAATCATGATGGATCTCCACTTAAAGAGGTACTTTGTGTAAAGTGCGGCCGCGGGTACATAGCTGTGAACAATACATGTGTCAAATGTGAAAGCTGCGTGTGTAATAAAAACGGAGTGTTGGTACGTGGGAAATGTTTGCCCAAGAAATATGTCATCGATCGACCGAAGTACGAAGAGAACTTGCTCCATCCGTCTGATCTGCTCAACATTGTTAAACATGAATACATGTGTATCGTAAGTTTCAATTACATTGTATTTATGGTGATGATATGCGGAACCGGGTAAAGTGATCACTCTTTGCGGACAATTTGAGGAGTTCATAAAAGTGTTCTTCAAAAGTTTTTCCGAAAAAGTGTCCATCAAAATGAATGAAAATAAGAGTTAAGTGATCCAACTGGTGCTATTGTGACTTGAAACTGAAGTATGTTTGAACAGAAACAGTAGAAAATATTATTAATTTTTAAGAAAAAAGTATGTGAAAGTATAATTTTTACTTCGTACTATTTACAGTAGCATAACATTACAACAAAAAAGAGCTAAATTTCAAGTATAGGCGCATTCGAAATTTCGACCTCTAGCTGCTATAGCAGCGCCATCTTTATTTCATACATTATTGGGTACACTTACACAAAGATACTTCTCCTTAAAGTCTACCTCTCTCTGTATAATAATTCTACCAGATGTCTACTCTTGCGTGATTTCAAGCAAGGCGATATGGTCTGGTTATTATCAGACAATATCAACTACGCGAGATATATTATACTGAGACACTCATTGGTCGTCTTCTTCTCTATTCCGATGTTATGCATGTACATCATAAGATCGAAAGAATATGCAGTGTAAGTGACACGGCACATGCATACAACACGTCAAGACACGAAAACCAACAATTTGTGATGCACAAACAAATTTGAGCGTAATAAAGCAGTCTGTAATACCTTATTTTTGGGATTAGGGGATGACAAATGTGTACACGGCAATCCCTCAGTAAGTATTGCTGTAGCGCATGACACCCACATGCATAATCAATACGAAATTATAATGCAGGTGCATTGTCACCCCTAGGAACTAAGCTAGAATACCTGGTCAACATCTCTCAGCTCAACAGGTCCAAGTCTCAGCTCTTTCATTCACCAATTGAAGCCAGCTTACTAGTTCACGGACCTCTGTTCCGTGAGGCCTTAGTTCGATGAAGCTGTAAGAGCCGCATAGACTAACAGCCGCATAAACATCATCAGAATCTAGACACAAATGGAAACACAGTGTAACTAAGCTTTTCTGTGAAATAGATGTCATTTCACGTAATAAGCGTGGTTTAACGCTATATCGGTTGGCTCAAATGGTTATGTACCCACCTAATTTCTATTCCTGGTTTTATAACTTGACCTTACTTCTTCAATCTCAATATTCTACCGCAATATTTCAGATGAATGACATAGAAGCTTGTCGCTGGTTGGCAAACGCATGCGTTAGTAACTTCTATTCCTCGGACTCCGCGGGCCCATGCAGACTCTGGATATATCCGAATCTTATCAGCCATTCGACAAGTGAGTCCATCGTTACCCATTTTTATTAATTTAGAGGGTGATTAAAGAGCACAATTAACACCTCACATTATTGGCGGTAATCACTTATCATCAGATGAGCTGCTAACTCGTTTACTCCAGAATAAAAAAATCTACTGTGAAATTTCAGCATAACTCTGCTGTATTTCGTATGTTTTAGAGACTTAGTTACTGGTAGATAGATTTAGAGCATCTTGAATCGTCGCTAAATGTAACTATTAATCACTTACCATGCGATGTGTGCTCGTTTGTCACCCCAAATATTATATATAAAACAAAAGACATTATATATTTTTGCTAAAAATACAAACCTTACTGGGAACAGTTAATAACCTATACCCTCCGATTTTGATGTAATTTACATTATTCCTTAAATAACCCTATATTGACGTAAATACAATAACAATTATTGCTAAAAAGTAGTTCCTTAACAACACGTGGACAATCATATAACATAAATAGATTAAGAAATACAAATATAACGCAATTTCCATTTAAGTTTATTATATTTAAGTTCTGACTTTATCTTCAGAATTTCCTTTCTGAAGGTGGTTCAAAAAGCTATATATTGTGACGAAAATTGTATTAAATAGTAATTCCAATAAAATGTTATTTTTAGTAATACCAATATGATTACCAAATATGATATAATTGAGATCTGTCCTCATTTTCAGATCTTCCTATGCTCTCTGTAAATAAATCAGATTCAGCTCAAAGGGATGCACAAGAAATTTACTTGCCTAATGGACAGGTAAAAGAAAAGTCTGGTGTGACGTATATACTACGTGACAAGAAACATACAATATATAATTTAATAATTTCCAGGTTTCGATATTAATAAGTGCAATAAGTTACAACATCAATGGTAATTTCCAATATCTTTCCGATCACGTAAAGAATGTTTTTCCTTGTTTTCCACCTTTTACTGTAACATTGGGCGAAGATTACTCGTGAGTATAAAATATGCAAATATTTTGACATCAGTTTTGAGTTTTACTTAGACTATTAATTAACGAGACGTGTTATTGTAGTGACATTCAATAGATTTCAATAGAATTAAAATTCGAAGCTAATAAAAAAAAATATTTCCAGTCGACTCTAACTTACTGACTTCTAACGGTGATCACTTATTTGATTAGTTATTATAGAAAAACGATTGTGAAACGATAGTGAAATTCAATAGGGTTCTATTGCACTAAATTCTCGTAATAGAAAAAATGGGCTCGATTAATTGAATCTTTTGAGAGTTTATCGTGTTGAACACGTGACCAAAGCATGTGAAAAAAAAGAGTAAATATTTTCTTTTAATAAAATGTCTTTACTGACGAAAATAAAGGAGATGGCTCACGAAAAATCGAAAGGCAGATTCGGCAGAATATTTCATAAACTTTACCAAAAATCTTTATGTAATTGTTAGTATATACAATTATTAATTGACCCTCTTTATATATTTGCGCATTACGGCGCACATAATTTTTCTTTTTCGATCTGATGGCCACTGTTAGCCCCAGGGCTTTCACAGTTTCACCGAGGTGACCGAGCGCTTATGGCGCTCAGTCGAGACCTCTACCGGCGCACATAAACGGCGAATGTTTGTCAACGGCGTTTTGGAAACAAGCATAGTTTATTTTGTTTTTGTGTCTACAGCTATCTACTTTTACCTAGCACAAAATTTAAAGGATCACGCATCGGTCACGGCTTTTGTGTCCATGTGGTGTTCGCATTACTGCTTGTTTGAATTGATTTTTATAATTTTTCCAGAAAAGATTGTACCATCAACATTTTAGAACTACCTACTTTATATACTAAACTTTTAGCATTATATATCGCTTCCATGGAGAAAATGAAGCCTGTATCGATTCTACTACAAAAACCTAATGGTCACTTTGTCCAGGCAAGTTTAGTTTAGCTAATATAATATATGGCGTATGATTTAGGAGCAAGCTATAAAATAATACGAAAAACGTGTTATATCGTTCCAGAAAGGGTTATGGCGTTCAAATAAATTTACACAATACTTTCTGTTTCGTCGAATTCTCTCGGCGACTTCTAATATAACCAACTTGATCTACTTGCGCACTCTTTTAATACATCTTCGGTAAGTTTCCTCGTTATATTACAATATATAAACAAGAACAGTTGTGTATTTGTGTTACATACACAAATACACACTGTCCGATTATAAGGACGAATCTTCGTCTTCTTCTTACATTAATGTTCTTAAACATTCGCGATTTGAACTATATATTACATATATATACTACACACACATACATATATATATATATATATATATAATGTTTTACAAAGTCAGTCTTTTGTTTATGGATTAGCTTTGTATTTTCATTAGTTTGAATATTTTTCGTCATAATGGATACTTTAAAAAACCGTGTATTTATGGAATACGAGTTCCGTCGTAGGATCAACGCGGCACAAACGGCACGAAACATTAACAACGTTTACAAAGAGAACTTTACAAACGAAAGCACAACCCGTTATTGGTTTGTCCGGTTCCGTTCTAAAACAGTTGAACAATGAACTTCGTGGTCGTCCGGATACTTTGGTCAACAATGATGAATTAAAGTAGTAAACTTAACGATCGCCATCGCAACGTACGTGTTGAGACCTGCCTCGCGCTGCTCAACAGGGA
Organism: Teinopalpus imperialis; assembly: GCA_029286865.1. Taxonomy (NCBI): domain Eukaryota; kingdom Metazoa; phylum Arthropoda; class Insecta; order Lepidoptera; family Papilionidae; genus Teinopalpus; species Teinopalpus imperialis. Next base: position 1,308,305 of record JAGSMU010000034.1, read on the forward strand.
CGGAAATTAAAGAATTTTGAAACGAATTGTTACGTGCGGCGAAAAGTGGATTTTGTTCGACAATCGAAAGCGCTCAGCAAGTTGGTTAGAACCTGATTCAGCATCAAAGCAATGCCCTAAACGAAAAATTACCTCTAAAAAGTTGATGGTCACTGTTTGGTGGTCTAGTGCCGGTGTGATTTATCACAGTTCTTTTACCAAACGGCATGAGCATTACTGCAGATGTGTACTGTGAAGAACTGAAGACAATGATGGAGAAGCTCGCACATCTGCAAACAGCTTTGGTCAAATCGTCCCCGCTGCTCCTACACGACAACGCCCGAGGCAGTACAAAATGCCTTTGAAGAGTTTTTTGCCTCCCGTACAGCTGATTTTTACAAGAAGGGCATCAATAGAGTACCACTGCGTTGGCAACGATGCATCGGTTACATGGGTGATTACTTTGAATTACAGAAATTATATAATAACAGAAAGAAATTCATACAAAACGACAATTTCTTAGGTTATATATATATGATGTTAGTGATTCTCACGAGAGGGTAGAAGGAAACCCCACAGTTGTGCGCACAAGTGAGCTACCTCAGTCCACCCATGGCCGTGGTCGTTGCGTGCTTGTTGAAACATTGAATACAAAGGTACATATTATACCGTTTATGACTTCATTACTCAGGAGCAAAATTATAAAATTTTGGCATATAAAAGTAGATTATAAAAATATATTTAATATGGCCTTGGAAAGCGAATGGGGAAATGGTGGAATAAATAAATAGATATAGTATAATGATGAATATATATAGATTTTTTAGATTCACTAAAAATAATAATATATTGTAATATTCTATACAATTCTCTGATATATAATTATAGGACTTTTGTTTTAGGATTGAACGGGAACAACACAGTATAGGCTCTCTGAAGTTGTATATAAATTTCGAAGCGCAATATGCTCTTAAATCTCCATCCTCCAACACATTTACAACTTCTCTAATGATCAAACACGACATGCCCAACGCTGGAGTTCTTCATGGGTTAGAGGTAGTATTCTATGTAGTGGTCTAAGACTGTCAAAGTACTATTCAATTGTATTTAATTTGTTCTAATATTGTTTTCTCTTTTAAACTTCAACACATGCCTGCTACTATTTAGTACTATATTTTTTAAACTTAGTTTAACAAACGAGCACACAGTTCAACTGATGGCAAGTGCAACTGTTTTGCATAAATACCTGAATACATCCTCAATAAAAAAATTAAATCTTCTAAAGTTTGTCTCACAAACCATTTCTGTTCACAACCAAAAATAATCGTCTATCATGTTGAAATTTATTAACACAATAAATGATTTTTATTTTTATAAAAACAATAATAATAATTTGTTATTATGACTACTGAGGCCCACTTGTTAGTATTACAGTATTTTCTTAAAACTATGTTAGTGACTAAGCCTAAATAAAGTGACAAAAAAAATATTACCTATTATATTACAATTTGTAGACACTATCATGTCTATTGCATGCTTCACGAAGGCGTGTCAAACTTGCTCGATAGATTTTTCTAGATACTATTGGAACCAGACCGCATCCTAGTAATTACGGAAGCGCCCTTTTTAAGGATGATTGCGTAAAAAGCAGTAAGCTTTAAACAGTGTTATCTTAGCTACCTCACTACAACAAGCAAACCTATGAGCAAACATATTACATCTAGCAGCAAACGCCTTCCGTTCACGTTCAACGTCTATCTGATCCTTAAGGTTAATTAACATAAGGTATTTAAATACTTCAACTCTCGAGTGGTACATTACTTAAACAAAGAGAGGGGTTGTAGTCAATCTTCCTTTCGGGAGCTTTTAAAATCAGATATTCACTGTTTTGTACATTGTACACAAGCCCATGACTAGCTGCGTACCCCTCGCAGGTTCGTAGTAACTCCCTGATTGAGCCGGCTGTTGGACCCTACAGCACCATTTCGTCAGCGTAACTAATGTTATTGAATACTAGTCCGTCAATACTACAACCAACAGGTTTGCTGCTGAGTGCAACAATCAGCTCGTTTATGTAAAGGTTGAAAAGCTTAGGAGATGTCAACCCCCCTTGCCTGACCCCGGATTTTAACCTATACGCTTCAGAGAGACTGGGATACGCGTAAAATTTCAAGTGGCACACCCGCCTCCCATAACTTTCGCCGAAGGACGTTATTCTATCTTTAAACTGCTATACGTTACCCTTGTTAATAAATCAGCGTTAATTTTACTTAATGAAAATTTACCTTAAAACAGTGGGATATACACACACCTTAAAACATATTAGGACATTGCCTCTTCATAATTATAAAATGAAATTAACAAATTGGGTTTCTTAATAAAATTTATTATGACGTTATAATCATAAGGAATGATGAAACAAATGTAATTTGAAGCGGAATTCAGTTGAATTGGACTATATATATATATAGTTAGTGACGTAATTGATCTACTTAAAATATTTATATATGATATAAATATTATATAATTCCACTTATTGCATGCGCACACATTATTATAGCATGATATTTATTGTTGTGACCACGTCCAGGTAATTAAATTCTGATTCTGGTAATAGATTTACATAATATACCAAAGAAAAGATAGAAGAATTGCCGAATGATTACTTTACATTGGACATAGCTTTCAAATATTTTTTATAGTAAAATCGAGAATTCGTCTATAACGTTCGCGAAGAGAGGATCCTTGGAGAGGTCGAGGAAGCAGGCGTACACTGGAGTGTGTCTGTCTTTATAATATTGGACATTTTGTTTTAAACATGCTATTGCACTTTCAGTAGATAGCTCGGACCGAAAACCGAACTGCGCGTCATGGAAACACATGTATTTATCGAACTGCTTGTCAAACAAAGTATTCAGCACTTTAGCAATAACCGTTGCCAGTCAAATAAGCCTATAATTCGCGCAATCAGAGATGTCCCCGGTTTTATTTTTAACAATTGGCACTACTACAGTTCTTATCATATTATTCGGTAGATAAGAGTGGCTTACACAAAGCGAATAGAATGTTGCCAATATTCTAGGAAGGTGAGTTCCAGCATATTTAAGATGCTCATTACTGAGGCCGTCATGTCCCATTTACCCCCCGTCATTCTTTGAATCACATCATCCACTTCTTTAGCAGAAAATCGGAGGATCCCACCATCACTGACCACCTCAGCATATACTCTAAATTTTTCTTTAAATATATTGGCAATATCACTCGGTGCGCTATAACCTTCGACGGTCACAGGTAAGCTCTGTCCAACATTCAGTTTATTGGTTGATTTCCAAAACTGGCCAAAATTTTTTGAAGATAATTATCCATTTTGATTTGATCTTGGTGCTTCTGTCACCATTTAAGCTTACTTCGATAAGACTTTTGGCTTTCCCTCATCTCAATCCAAATTTTTCCAGTTTGGGGTTTTTTGTGGAACAACCAATAATGATACTTCGTCGGGCCTTCCTATGCGTTCCGCGTACGTGTTTATTCCAACCTATTGTGCGACTATTCTTTCGCAAATGTACAGTATCACCCGACTCACTAGCATCGACCCCTGACAGTACACTTACAATATGTTCGTACGTGCTCTCTAGTTCAAGTCTATGTGTCACTGCAGATTTTGTTCGCACACGATACAAACAACTCTAGAAATAGAATGTTTGAATTTTGCATTACATAGGCATATCTAACAATCTGGGGATTCGATCGTTGGCCCATTTTTAGTTGTGAACAGAAATCTTATCTATATATATATATATATTTCTTTTTTATCAGTTACCTAAAATAAATAAAGGCGGAACGAGCGCCAATTGAAATAATTTTATCAGCAATTCGGATGTGGGCGAAGAGAGTGAACGCGCGAATTTTACCTGTACCCCCAGCCCAAAATCATGATACATGTTAAAATTTAAGAACAAGATCACTCCTGAGGACTAAGATGGAATGCCTCGTCACATTGAGAGTAACAAACTCACACACAGTTCATCTGATGGCAAGCGATTCCTGCGGCCCATGACATCTACATTCATCCTTGACAAGGAATCATAATGCAGATGCGTTGTCACCCTTGAGGACTGAGATGGAATGCCTCGTCACCGGTAATAAAGTTCTCCGGATCCCTTCACTCACCAGACGAAACACAGCAGCGTTATGCTGCTATTTCACGCCTGTATTCTGTGAGGGCGTGGTCCTACCCCGGTAAAGCTGATCCATTAATTATGCTAGAAACAAACTTCTGTGTAGCTCTACCACTAATAATTGGTGAAACAATAATATTTAACGGAGACATTTTTCAGATATGGGGCAGTATCCTTAGTGTGTTGATGGGAATTTACGCGATAACACAGTGGCGTGGTGTCGTGCGTCGTGGAGGACTTCAAATATCCTTATTACCGCTCATGGCTGGCAGTGTCGCAGACGCTCTATATTTCGTACGGTTTGTCTAGTCTAGCACATACTAAGTGTATGTTCAATTTTATAAGAGATCTAACAATCGTTGATTTTTTGTTGATAAGCAGTATGCTGTATACCTGATTTTATGCGATCATTGAGGCTCATGACACGTTGATCCTAGATGATGCCTAAATTAAGATAACTTGTAAGAGGACAAACTATTCATCATAATTACAACCTTGTATTAGTCCACTGCTTAATATAGGCTTCCACCATAAATATGTATATATAAAGCATTTTTTTTTATACTTTCTAAGCAAGTGCTTGACCACGATCCCACCTGATGATAAGTGGAAATACAGTCCTGGATTCAGACCAGAGCTCAGCTGTAGATTGAGTATCATCAGCTTCCACAATCGGCTTTAATTCATTATTGTTGACCGAAGTGTCCGGACGACCACGAGGTTCAATTTCCAAATCAAAATTTTCAGAACGGAACCGAGCAAACCAATAACGGGTTGTGCGTTCGTTTGTAAAGTTCTCTCCGTAAACGTTGTTGATGTTACGTGTGCCATTTGTGCCCCGTTGATGTCACGACGGAACTCATATTCCATAATTACACGAATTTTTAAAGTATCCATTATGACGAAAAATATACAAACGTAATGAAAGTACAAAGCTAATCAATAAACAAAAGACTGATTTTGTAAAAAGAATGTCATCTTATAATAATATAAATATAAAGCCAATCAAAACTTTTTTTTTGGTTTGAAATGGCCAATAATGTAGAACGGCAATTTCATAATATTTCCAAGGCATATGAAATCCGCCCACCAGCATTAGAGACACGTGCTGCATTATGCTCTAATACTCTGTCAAACGAAAAGACCCATGCCCAAAGCATTGTAACAAATTGTGAGATATTTGTTACTACTACTATTATGTTATGCCTTGTTTTAAGTTGATGATTCAATAAACAAGCTTCCAATAAAATTAATTTTAAAAGACTGTTACGTCAACTGACTATATTTTATAATAAACTTTATAGGTTTTCTACAGAAGAATTGTATTGTATTGGTAAGTATTTGAGTGTTAGAAAATTACCATAGAAAAACATGATCGTATCCTTGAACTCTAGCACTAATCCGAGGAGGTTAGTTTATGACATTGGGGTTGTTAGAATAAATTTTGCTAGTCATTAGTTAAAGAAGAATCTATATAGAAATATAAAAAGCTAATCATTTATCCGCTACCTTCACGTAAGATTAAAAATATTGTAACTGTGTAGCTTACTAAGCTCAAATATGCTGTGATTGAGTCATTTTTACAAATAGTTACGTTAGTAACGTTATATGTACATTTGCACACACACACATACATAAATAAACAAAATGCTTAAAATTCTAATATCACTATTATTATTAACTACCTGTACCACCACTTCAGAATGTGTGGGCGACGGAAAGAAGTGGCGCAAGAAACTCCAGCAACGCTTCTATCTGTATGGACTGGAGAGAACCGGCTAGTGACATGGCGGTATCGCGAAAAACTTTGTTTGCGACGCCCTCGCTGTCGGGGGGGGCGATATGAGGGTGCAATGTATGTGTGTTGTGTTTTATGAAGGGCTTGGGCCCTGGTCGTTGCGTCGTCAGGGTCGTCGAGGGCGTGCCTCGGTCTCCTTCGGACGCGGGTAAATCAGTGATTCGCGATGGGATTGTAAGTGGCGGCACTTACAATCAAAGGGTTTTGGTGTGTGACGGCAGACTCGAAATATCGGCGAGAAGCCTGCTTCAGGTATAGCTAGGTAGGAGCTATGGTCGGCAGCTCAAGATCTATGTGTAGATTTTCGTTACGCAAGAACCACGGCGCACCGGTGGCCTTGCGCATGAAACGATTTTGTATTACCTGAAGTCGATGAATGTGACGCGGGGAGGCATGCGCAAAGACGGGGCTTGCGTATGTCATTATGGGTCGGATGCACGCTTTGTAAAGTGTAATTTTATTACGCAGGGACATTTTGCTATTTTTATTAAGTAACGGGTGCAAACGACCTAGGACGAACGCTGCTCGATTCCGTACGCGGTTGACATGCGGACCGAAGGTGAGTCTTTCATCTAATGTGACGCCTAAGTATTTGACTGTCTTTCCCAGGGATTGGACGATCAAATAACTCTATAGTTTGGAGATGCGGCGTTTTGTTGCGCCGAGAGAAGTAAATGGCTGCACTTTTGGTGGGGTTAACCTCGATCCTCCATTTCGAAACCATTTCCCTAAGGTGTTGGCTGCAGATTGGAGGCGTTTACAAATAGCGTCTGGTTTAAATCCAGACACGTAGAGGCCGGTGTCATCGGCGAAAAGGGCTAGCTCTACACCGCGAGTGCGCGGTATGTCGTTGGTGTAGAGTGTGTATAAAGTAGGACCTAGGACAGAGCCTTGTGGTACTCCGGCACAAATGGGGTGAACCTCGGAGCGCGTTCCCTCGACGCGGTAACGAAAGGTTCGATTTCGGAAAATCTCGTATGATAAGTACGAGGTCGATCACAGCACACCGAGCTCATATAGTTTGTATATAGGCCCGTTATAGGGCTTGTAATCAGCTTTCGCCCGCGTCGAGAAAAAGTGCCCCAGTTTGGTAGCCCTGAAGAAATTTACTGAGGATGTGCTCCGTGATGCGGTGCACTTGATGTCTGATGCATGAGGTGTTGGGTGCGAAACCCGAACTGCTCATTGATTGGCAGCCCTCGGCGCACACAGAAGGCCTTGAGGCGGGTGAGGATGAGCCTTTCATATACCTTACCCAAGACTTTGAGTAGGCTTATGGGTCGATAGGCTGATGGATCGGTTGGATGTTTTGAGGGGAGAAAACGAGAATCCCTATGACATCAGCTTCCTTCCAGGTGTTCGGGAAGGTGCCTTTGGATATGGCCGCGTTGTAGATTATCACCAGTAGGTGTAAAATGGACATGGGTAGGAGTTTCATCACCTTGTTGGAAGGTGATACCGTCAGGGCCAGGGAGCCTTGTGTGGTCCTGGGTTTTAATTATGGACTCAACTTCGGTGCATGTAGCAGGTGACGGAATCGCGAGGTGGTTCCTTATACTCGAATTAGGCCTCGCTGTTAACCATTTCAAGGTGAGCGGCGTCGATCGTGGGGTGCTCGGTGAGCATTGGAGCTCGAGATTGTCAGCCAGACGTTCGGCTTTCTCTTCGTCTAAGAAGGCGGGTGGTTTATTAGGACGCGCTAAAGGGAGGCATTGTTTGGGCGGTGCCCCCTTTTTTAGGGATTTGGGAAGTCGCCAGTAGGCGAGATGGGAAGGTTCGATGTTGGAGGTGATTATCCACCGATCGTTCCTATACTGGGCTATGCGTGATCGGACTTCACGCTGAAGGGTACGTAGCACCAGCCGGTTACTTTCAGTGGGATATAAGTCGTGGGCACGAGTCGCCGCATTCTCGCGCCTCATTAGGTCCTTTATGTCGTTGGCAGGGTCCATCGGTGGTCTTCCACCGAGGAACCTGCCTCGAGCTAATCACGATTACGGTCTATCAAGCACGTCCGGTATGACGAAAAATATACAAACGTAATGAAAGTACAAAGCTAATCAATAAACAAAAGACTGATTTTGTAAAAAGAATGTCATCTTATAATAATATAAATATAAAGCCAATCAAAACTTTTTTTTTGGTTTGAAATGGCCAATACTGTAGAACGGCAATTTCATAATATTTCCAAGGCATATGAAATCCGCCCACCAGCATTAGAGACACGTGCTGCATTATGCTCTAATACTCTGTCAAACGAAAAGACCCATGCCCAAAGCATTGTAACAAATTGTGAGATATTTGTTACTACTACTATTATGTTATGCCTTGTTTTAAGTTGATGATTCAATAAACAAGCTTCCAATAAAATTAATTTTAAAAGACTGTTACGTCAACTGACTATATTTTATAATAAACTTTATAGGTTTTCTACAGAAGAATTGTATTGTATTGGTAAGTATTTGAGTGTTAGAAAATTACCATAGAAAACATGATCGTATCCTTGAACTCTAGCACTAATCCGAGGAGGTTAGTTTATGACATTGGGGTTGTTAGAATAAAATTTGCTAGTCAGTAGTTAAAGACGAATCTATATAGAAATATAAAAAGCTAATCATTTATCCGCTACCTTCACGTAAGATTAAAGATATTGTAACTGTGTAGCTTACTAAGCTCAAATATGCTGTGATTGAGTCATTTTTACAAATAGTTACGTTAGTAACACGTTATATGTACATTTGCACACACACACATACATAAATAAACAAAATGCTTAAAATTCTAATACTTACCTAAATCGGTTATAATATTAACTGTTTAGTATTTATTTTAATAGTATAGTTTACGGTATAATTATGTTTATTTGTAAAATACTATATAAAACACTTGTTAGATATGGAAGAGCGGGGCATCCTGGCTCAAGTAAATATACGTATACAAGTACAATTCAGTAGACTAGTTATAATATGTATGTACCTATATATACGATGTTAAACTCTAGATGATTTACTACTACTTATGCTGTTTAAAAAATATCACAATTAGGGAAATTGTGATATTCTTTTTTTCCAACAGCATAAGTAATTAAATTATAATTTTAATGTAACAGTAATTTTAAATTATGCTTCATCCGGAGTAGGGTAGTATTGTATTTTAATATAAATAATGTAAAAGTGTATTATTGTGTAATGTATTATTATATATATTTACTGTAACATTTGATTTTCAGGCAACCTGGTCCGCAGTAGTGCATGCATTAGCCGCGGAGGCAGGAGCGCTTGGACTGACATTGCCGTTATCGAATCCGGAGGAACGTGTTATAGCGGCAATGATTTATTTAGTTGTATCCCTAAAGGTATCGTTATTAGGCGACGAAGGACACAAAGGTCAAAATTAAACAATGCACATTGAGCAGTATATGTAAACGGTGAACAATTTTCAGGTCTTGAAGATTGCGTACGTTAATTCGATCCAATGTCGTTGTGACACGTTTTTTATAGACTGGTCAGAATATAATCCTAATTTAAAAGGTAATTTCGTTTTATGTTAAAATACATTATAGCAATAACGGAATAAAACGACTTGCTTTTCGTTCCTCAGTATTGCATGTTGGTATAAGATTTTCTTTTCACTCCCATCAATTACTTTAAGCGATAAGAATTACTGTCCCTTAAACCTCCCTTTTTGAAATGATCTGCTTTTGGTTGTCCTTTTATAGAATATCAGTACTAAACACTGGACTGGTGTGCACATCAGATTTGATGGTATGCGACAGATTCTTGATAAGGCATTAAGAACCATATGCTTTATTATTTTAGAGTTTAGAGCAATGATGCAGTTTGTTTCTAGTTGTAAAATGAATGGGTCAGCTCGACCGGGAAGGGACCACGCGCTCATAGAATACCAGCCTGAAATAGCAACATAACGCTGCTGTGTTTCGTCTGGTGAGTGTAGAGATACGGATACCTTCATATTACTGGTGTCGAGGCATTCCATCTCAGTCCTCAAGGGTGACAACGCATCTGCATTATGATTCCTTGTCTAAATTTGATTCCTAGTCTAAATTTGATACCTTGTGCTCGTTTGTTACTCTCAGTGTAATAAAAATAATAATAAGGACTAAGATGCCTCGTTATCGATCCTCGTTTTCTCGATCTCTCCAAAACAACATTTGTGCAATATCAATTTTTGGATGAAACTTCTTTGAGAGGCTTTCTTAACCTGGTAGAAGCCTCTTGTATTCTGAACAGTTTCTTATTTATTTCACAGACATAATCTGTCTGTATGAAGTTTAATTTAAACACCTATCAAGTGGTAAATCTGCACTAAAATTGGCAAATAACGAGTTCTTTAGTGCCGTCAGTGAAATAGGTTGTTCGCATATGTTACTACGGCTCTTTATTCTTTTCACTTATTTAAATAAACTCTTTGGGCGAGTGAGGACAAATAAATTGTTAAAAAGCTGGTGTGTGTTCAAATTAAGTTGTTCACTTGCGTGATTTCAGATGCACCGTTGTTAGATCAGTCATATAATAAGAAATCAGCGATATTGATGAGAGAATGGGCGGCGATGCAGACAACGAGGAGAACATCACCCGCAGCCACCGTTATCCTGACCCTTCTTGCTTTACACGTATGATAATGTTTGGGTTTTTTTCCTTTATTAGTAATAAAAAAAGTAATACTAAAGTCGCAACGAATTTCAAGATTCTGTTCTAATTTAATTCAAAAATTAATCACTGCATATTATAATATAAACCTCTGTATCGCATCTGTGTTTATTCGTGTTAATCTGAGAATGTACGGAACATATTTTGTTCAGATTTTCACAGCATGGACATGACGATTGTTTAAAAAGGTATATATATTAAAATATATAAATGAGGATATTATGCGAACTGTAAAAACCGTACGAAACGATGTTAATTGTTAATAAGTTAAGTAAGAATGAAATAAGTATTTTTTTTTTAATTTATAGCTCTCCCATTTGCATTAGTTTCACAGTTTAGTGCATTTATACAATGAGTCAGGAGACAGGAGTCAATACTAGGCCAACCAGTGTTATTGTTCACCCTGACTTCCCCTTTATAACAAATGAAACTTAATTAAATCTGAAAAACTAATCCGCTTACGATTATGTTAGATATAACTTAACTAAGTTAAAAAAATAAAATAATAATTAAAAAGTAAAATAGTGTTGGTGCGTACGTGTTCTTCATTATATATGGAGAAAACACGCTTTAGAAAGGTAGGAAAATAAAGAAAAACTCCAATAAAATATTAAATGTTTAATTAACCTGTTTAATCATTTAATAGAACATTGATTGACAAGCAATATACTTTAAAAGCGTAAAGAAAATAGTCCATGCAAAAAAGACTATTGTTAGCTAAACTGATTTTTCATCAAAAAATCCTCGTGTACATTTTATGACTTTTTTCTCTCGGCATACGTGCAATCAATTTGTTAATGGTGTCGTGATATATTGTTCCAAATTTCGCATAAAGCATTCCACATTTCTTCCGCGAGGATGGGCCACGATTACGGAAGTTCCTATCAAGCTTTTCTCACAAAAGTTCAATGGGATTGAGATTCGGGCTGAGGCTAAATTATTTTTTTAATCCCCTTGTGCCTCTTTCTCTTCTAAATATCCTCTACATAATTTTGAGCTATGCTTTGGATCATTATCTTTTTGGAAAAATAATCCATCTTCAATTAATCGCAACCCGGAAGAAACAACATTTTGTTCTAAAATGTTCGAAGTCCGACGACGTGACTCCCGACGACGTGACTACCAGGGCCCAAGCCCTTCATAAAACACAACACACGTACATTGCACCCTCACATCGCCCCCGCCGACGGCGAGGGCGTCACAAACAAGGATATTCGCGATACCGCCATGTCACTGGTCGGTTCTCTCCAGTCCATACAGATAGAAGCGTCGCTGGAGTTTCTTGCGCCACTTCTTCTCCAGCGCCCACGCATTCCGAAGTGGTGGTACAGATAGCTAATAATCATAGCGAATTTAAAGAATCCTCTGTCAGAAGCAACTGACCGAGCCGAGGTTCGGCCCTCTCGGGCACCCTCGAGTCAGACGCTCTCATGAAACAAGGTAACGGTCAAGCCGAGGCTCCTCTCGGGGAGCCCTTGTGCTGGTTACCTATATATAGAGGTCTCGACTGAGTGCCATTAGCGCTCGGTCACCTCTCAACCAGTGAAACTGTAAAAGCCCTCGGGCTAACAGTGGCCTTCAGCCCGAAAAAAAAAAAAAAATCTGAAATGTTTTTACTGTTCCTTTTCAAAATTCCTTCAATATTAATCAAATCGCGTTCATTGGCTAGAGAAGCAACCCCAGACCATAATTGAGCCACCACCATGCTTGATTGTTGGGACTACACAATCTGACATCATCTTTTCTTGGGCTCTGCGTCGAACGTATATTCTGCGTTTTGAACCGAATAGTTCAAACTTGGATTCATCGGTCCAAAGCACTTTTGTAAAATCTTCTTCAGTCCAATCTCGATGAGCATGAGCCCACTGCATCCGTTTTTTCTTGTTTTACGGCTTAAGCAGAGGTTTTCGAACGGCAACGCGACCATACAACTTCGCATCTCTCAATCGCCGTTTAACTGTATTCAATGATAAAGGTTTAACTCGGGTTTTGTTTACTTCAACGCGGATTTCTGGTGATGTTAAGCGTCTATTTCGCTTTCTGGTAACATTAATGAAATTATCTTCACGAGACGTGGTAGCTCTCGGCCTTCCCGAGCGTGGACGATCTTGAAAACTGCCTGGGATGTATTGAATTATTGTGCCATGAACACAAGTCTTAGATAACTTCAGTTGTGAAGCAATCTCATGTTCAGATTTGCCTTCGTTATGTAAAACTACGATGGTAGAACGGACTTCACTGCTAATTTCTCGACCTTTTCCCATTTTATGTCGTCTTCACTGTAGAAACCACAGGTTTAGACTAATTGAGATAGTTTGTGAACAAACCCAAGTAAATTCGGGTAATAATAAGTCAGAAACATGTGTTTTCAGGAGCTAAATAATCCTAATTATTGACCAATACGTAACTAAAGCAATTAGTAATGAGGACATTATAAAAATATTATTACGACTCTGCCACGTAGCTCTAGCGTTTGTCGGTTTTTGAAAACAATACATGTTTATTGTCCAATAACTTGCAAGTTAACAAAAGAATGACTTCTTTAAATATTCGATACTAACAATAGAATATGCAGATGTGCATTTCTTTTATTTATCCTATGGGATTTTATTACAATTGATGGATAATTATGTTGTTTGTGTGCGGTCTTAAACTTTTGGCTTTTAATATATATATATAATATAGGATGACTGAACATGTCATGGGCAGTAGGAATCACTTACCATCTGGTGAACTGTGTGCTAGTTTGTTACTCTCAATGTAATAAAAAAATATTTCTTTATCAGGTAATGGCTCCATGGCAGGCCGTTCTACCTAAAAGTCAAGGTTACATATGGGCAGTCGCTACCATCGCGTGGTGGTCTTCGTATGCAATTGTCTTTTTGGGCCAGGTGGTTGTTAACAGATTGTTTGGGTCTCCGCCGATTACACTTCCAAAGACTTGTTCCGGTATAGAGTATTCCTTGTTAGTATTTCAAGAGGATCTTTACGCACATTACGTGCATGGGCGGTGAGTATTGGTTTGATTATTTTTTCTATAGAAGTATCAGTAACTGTTATATTTCATATATTTTAATTTAATCATTAACTATATATATTAGTTTTAGTACACATTTAATGTTGTAATTAAATGTGTATATCATATCATGTTTCTTTTTTTATCGAATAGGTGGCAAACGAGCAAGCAGCCCACCCGATGGTAAGTGATCACCGCTGCCCATGAACATCCCAAAACCAGATGAGACGCGTTGACGGCCTTTAAGGAAAGTATAGGCACTTTTTTTGAAGGACTTTCTAAGTCGTATCGGTTCGGAAAAACTGCTGGCGATAGCTATTTTCGATCGATTCGACAGAGAAGTTGTGCGTGGCAATAAATTTCACACAGTGGTGGATTGATAAACATCGAGATGATGAGATTGAAATTTTAGACAGCACCTCATTACCACTTGCTCAAAATTCTCTACGTGGTGGATCCTAAACTTTTGAAATGCATTATTTGTAAATAGACGAATGTTTATGTACAAAATTAACGTGAAATATAAATCATCAAGCGTCACATCAGTCTCAACTTTTAACTGTAGCAGTGATGAGAGGAGTAAATTACCGATAACGAATTTCGTCATAATCCTCAGAAATGATAAGGTATAAGTTTCTTAATTTATATCACTGATACTGCATGTTTGAGTCTATCAGCCAACATGGCGAGAGTCACTTGTGGTATGTTTGTAACCTTAATAATATTATTAAAAGTCGTAGATCCACTCTACACAGTTGCAATATTAATGGGTCGGCACAATTTGGTTCGGCATCACATATACCAGCATAATACTTTAGGGATTCGGAGACCCAACTTCAGGCAGGATCTCAGTACGCAATGGTGTCATCGCATCTGCAGCTTGAACCATTGTTGAGGATGTATGTACATGTTACGCAAAGGCGTCTCTAGCCCATGCAGACCCCGCGCTTACTATGATGCAATCATTACCCTAGCGCCCTCTCGTAAGTAGTAGTAGTAGTAAGTGCGCGGTCAAAATGGAATAGATACAAATGTTAACATGTCTATATAAATATTATGTCTAATGTTAAAAAATGCTAAGAAATCGTAAAAAGAATTGACTTTCATACTAACTCGATCAGCTGATCGGTCATTTTGAAAGTGCCGAGGCTGGCGACCTCTACCACCGCTGCGCCTGTGTCCTTTTTTTTCTTCTTCATGTCTTTAAATATTATCTGCTTACCTTTAGGTTACCTATAGGTGAGATCAAGCCAACATTTTGGTTCTTCACTATGGAAAGCAAATAAATTTTCGTGGACCCCTGCTTACGCATTGTGAACCCTCATTTTTTGTCATCCAACCCCGTCGAGTCTCCCGTGGACCTTGACAGTGCATGGCGAATTACATTCTACATGCCAATGCGTTTTCATCTCTCTGATATCTTATAATAATAAATATCACTTGTCAAGATTTTGATTTTTATCCGGTGTGATTCTCTCACGTGTGAGAGTTAAAAAGGTTTCTGTCTACGAAGGTTGAGATAATGAAGACATTACATATGCTGAAATAAAAGAACATGAAATGTTACAATGACCTAATTTTAAAATGTTACATAACTATGTATATGTAAGAGATAAAATATATGTATCTAATGTTTTTTGTCAGCAGCAATGATTCTTCAGAAGCAAGATATTTGTCTGGTCCTTTGACTTCCTGCCGTGTGGCATGTGCAGTTCAATTTAGGTAGATATATATATAAATAAAATAAAATATTTTTAATACCATTTTCTCAATATGTTAAATCCCATTATGTTATAGGGCCATCTGTAAACAATTGTTGACTACTAGACAGTGTACGTATCCTTCTAAATTATTTTAATAATATATTTTATTATTCGTAATAAATATAATTTCGTTTACCAGGTTCATTAGAGAAAAGTAACTCTAAACAAGTATTATTGTCAAGATTTTTAGCAGCATTCTTTGATAGAGTTGAGTATATTATTGACCAATACAGAGATTGTATTTTTTTATAATATATTGTTAATTTCTTTTACGTAATATAACATCTTTACAGGCGCTAGATGGACTGAGCTGGGTGGCCAGTGAACGTACTATACTGGAGAAACTTTTAGATGTGGAACTTGTAGTTCGAGAAGGTGGTAACACGAGCATTCTGCTCTACGACACCGAAGATATAACTCCATCTTGTTTCGTTGTTACATGGTGCGGCTGATGATTCTTTATATTTTACCATTAAATACTAAAATTAAAAATATTTAACATTTAACGAACGGTCCGTGGTAATACAGATAAAAAAAATCGCGATCTTGTAGTAAAAGTTAGCTTTATGACTTATCTGTAATAAAGGGTATAACGCACGGGACACGTTCCCAGTCCGTACACCATCATAGAAACTTTGTTTGTTTTGTAACAGGTCAATATATATAAATATATATGGCCATAAAGACCATACCACGGATTGCTAACGTGTCCCTATTATACACTTTGCTATAGATAATACATAAATGCTAACGTATACTACTAGATCGCGCTTAATTTAGAAATTAAATAGGCAAACGAGCTAGCGCCTTACCTAATGGCAAGTGATCACCAGCGCCCATGAACAGCCCCATCATCAGAAGAGTTGGAAGTGCGTTACCGGAATTTACTGATAGATTTAGATATGAAGCTTTCAATACTATAAATACTCATGATGCTTTCTTAATGACGGTAGTCGTAGTGAAGGTATTATACTAAATGGGTAGAACTAATAAAAACAGCTTTACCCTACTTTTTTTTAGGTGGGGCAATGAATGGACACTTGCGACTTTCGATTCTATGATATTTGGTAGCGTCCTCTTTGGTACTAAACAACCAGTATATGCAGCATTCGCTACTATAACACTGTACCAGGTAAGGTGAAATTCAATAAGTAGGTAAGTACGTAATCTTTTAAATCAATGCAAGCCCGAAGAAAATCAATAAAAAAAAATTATATACGTTTTTAATTGTTTTAGGTAATAAAATACGCTGTCACGTGGTTCGGAAATAAGAACGTGAGAGATAAAACAAATGTTGTATGATTTAAATACGACATTAGGCACAGATAATTATGAGTAATATACTTATGATTTTTTATTATTCGCTGCACATATATTCTATGAACCCTGTTTGGTGCAAAGAAATAATTAAAGAAAAATTAAACTTAATTGATTATAAAAAAAATAACGGGAAAAATAATACCAAAGTTATTTTAGGAAGTCTACTTATACACGGATTAAGGAAAGGCAATGACATATACAGAAATGAACGTCCGAAAAACCGCCATGATACATCTGTGAACCGTTCTGTTAACAATGATTACATGTGGAGTAAATCATGTATTTCTGATCACGATTATTTTTTATCAACAAATACATTATTCGCCGATGATTATGAAGAACGGTCCAAAGAAATATTCAATTATTCTTCTCCGATATTTAAAATGACTACAAATCCTGTTCTACATCAGACCCAACCTATTAGAGGCATACAATATCCAAAGGGTCCTTTTTATGATTTTGTAGTATATATGTGTGACATTATAATCAATGAGTTCCCGTCACCAAAAATTCGAAAATTCTTTTCAATACTTAGCTACAATCTTCAAAGACTAGGATATGGAGTACCCCTAAGGAAAGCAGTTCGTAGATTTTCAAAAAGGTTAAACGAGCTATCTGCATTAAAGGGTAAAGTACTCAGACGTAAAGTGCGGAACTTTTTAAAAATGGTCACCAATGCAAAACCTAAAAGGAGTAACTTCTTTGCTATTATGAACACTATCTACAATATACACCAGTGTAATGCAATGGATGAATATCTTTACGATTTGAAAAGATATGCCGCGAGAGAAATCAGACACATTAGTAGTAAAACCAGATATATATTGCAAAGGATTATCTTTTATGCACTTTACAAACAGCAGGATTCAGTTAAATGGGATATAAATCTTAAATTCCAATTAGCTTTAATAGAATACTTGGAGGAGGTAAAATAAAATAGAAAATTTAATTGATTTTCAAACATGCCATAAATTTTACAGTCTAAAGATAGGTAGGTCTGGAAAATAACTAATGATTAGACGATGTACGTTTTAAAATATGTTTTCATTTTATTTTCCGTGAGTGTTTTAGAAATTGTTGTTAGCACGAGAGGAGAAAACAATATAGGTGTTAGCAATGATAATCTTAGAAAATTAAAAGCAGATGGAATCTTCGTTAAATTTTTGAGAGAATACCTAGATTTGCTGTCAATGAATTTTCCAAAAAAGAAACTGGTTAAATATTGTAAAGTTCTAAGTTCGTGTTTAGAAGGTATGGACTATGGTTATGCAAGAAAATTGTACAGACACATTAAACAACTATGTAGAAACTATGGGACTGAAATTAAAGATGAAATAAAATCTTACCGATACGAATTGGATAAACAATTACGCCACAGGACGACCTTTCTTTTAGCTATGAATGACTTATTTACATTAAGTGAAGCCCTTCGCTTTGCCGATTACATTTACGACTTACGAGATTTTGGTAATGATGATAAATTACAAATATATGACGAAACGCATAGAATATTGTATGAAGTTGTACTAGGAAGTATTAAAAAAAATAGCTCAAGAGATCAATATAAATTACTGAAGAAACTTAAAAAAGCCGTTAAAGAATATGAAGAGAACTCAGACTACCAACTAGAATAATTTTAAGTGCACTAAACTTATTTTTTTGTGAATTTGCACAAAGAAATATTATTTAAGTAAATAGTTAAACAATTAGCGCTGTTTTCATCAGTTAAATATATAAGATTCATTCTATATTTTCCTGAAACCGTAAACAACCACTATGAAATTTGTGTAAGCAGATAAATATACTTAAAAATGTTATGTATATTTATATAAATAAG
Organism: Teinopalpus imperialis; assembly: GCA_029286865.1. Taxonomy (NCBI): domain Eukaryota; kingdom Metazoa; phylum Arthropoda; class Insecta; order Lepidoptera; family Papilionidae; genus Teinopalpus; species Teinopalpus imperialis. Next base: position 1,326,866 of record JAGSMU010000034.1, read on the forward strand.
AATGCATTTTCGATAACTTGTGATATGCATAATGTTACCAGGAACAAACAGATTAATTCTACTCGGAACTAGATAGCGTAGATTATATAAAACCTTTATGAGACAGTTTTTATAAGAAAATCCCAAAAAAGGTTAAAATAATTAGTAGATTCTAATATTCAAAAATTATAAAGGAATGTTTGTGTATTAGAGGTTAATATAATATTAGTCTTTATTTAAATGATAATACACCTTGGAAATGAAGTGGTCTCTATTTCAAATAACATTGTAAACAAATATATTGTAAACATAGGTATTAATGTTGTCGCACTTAGTTTTTTTCGCAATTCCTCTCAGGTCTGTTCGCTTACTTTTTCCGAATCAGTATTAGAATTTCGACAATCAATAGGTAAGTGCAATGCGTTTATATTTAATACAGGTTTTAATAAATAAACAAACAAACTCATTCATTAAAATCTGCACACATATTTGAATTGGATATTTATTTCTTTGCTCTTTGACTCCAAAATCATAGTTTCCCCGGGACCAGGAATGAAAAAACCTGGAAAAATTATTTACTTAAAAACAAAGGGATTAAGTAAAAAATGCACTTGCTTCGCATTATTTCTTTAAGAATTAATGCGAAGTATATATTTCTTAAAGATTTAACAAAATTGCATTATGTATAAGAATGAAGGCTTTAGTTTTTAATTTAATTAAATATGCTAAATTCCTTCTTTGTACTTATACTGTATATATACTGTTTTATATTTTGCAACTGTAATGTGATGGTAGGTGTGATTTTGTGATTCAATTGTTATTTAAAAACAATGAATACTTTTACAAGTGCGGTGGTAACTCAGTGTCTAAGATGATTTTCCACGGGTTCAGTGGTTTAGGAAAAAAATCTTGAGGAATCCTGAATGTTTAATAAATAATTTAAAAAAATATTTCGAAGACATGTGAAATACGCCAATCTGTAATTTAGCTGTGTGGTGAATTAAGCTCCAACATCCACTCTAGGGAGGAGGCTCATATATTAGTGGGATTTATATACAAAGTCAGCTCAATAAATAAGGAGACATTTTTATTTATTTAACTGAAATTTAAAGCCGTATCTTAAATTTAATGCCGTAGCGGCCTAATTACATATATTCGATTCGTAATGACATGTCATGATTGGGATGTTCCCATATGTTACCAATATCAGCTATTCAGTTTTAATTTGTTTTTAACAGATACAAAGGGTGTAGTCGCTAAATACACCAAACTGGTGTATTTGGTGTTTTCTTGCTATAAAAAAATATAAAGATAAATATAATAAATTGGAATAAAAGATAATAAAATCTTTTTATTCCAACAAGGATTATTAACAGAGTTCAAGATTGCTACGAATAGAAGATGACGGTCTTATGGAGATTAGCAATTAAGTTTAACAAATTAAATATATGTATGTAATGTAATGGAGGCAGCTCTAGGCCCAGTGGACATATTCCGTCAAGAATATCGCCGACAGGCAAATACTTTTATATGTAAAAACATATTTTTACTAAAAAAATGTTTTAAAATGAGGAACTATAAATACAAGATACAAGTAAAGTTACAGTATATTATGTATAGTTATATACTGTAACTTTACTTACTATATATATTCCTTTCTTAAGGGACGAGTCCCTTTTTTTGGGGCCGCCTTCCGGTTTTAACATACATGGATTAAATAGATACAAGTGATTATTTTGCGTTATTAACGCTTAAATCTCATTAGATTTAGACTTAGAAGCATTTGGTCTGCTTGCTGATGCCTTCAAAATCTTTGTTACATCTTGGCTGAATTTATATGGGACTAAAGTATGCAGTCCAAAATACAATTTAGTAAATTTAAATTATGTGTTTAATATATGTTATATATTATACTTAAACATTATACTCATAATATACCTGTGAGCGATTAGATAATTAAAAAAATAAACTGGGATGTTCCTTTAACGCATAGACAATATTTATTATATTAGCAACACCATTGTCATCGATAGGAACAAATGAAATACGGCAACGTCACGCTCTTCTAAAGTGGAAAAGAGACGATTCATTCGGCGTTTTGAAATTATAAATTTACTAATTTTACATTAGATTTGTGTTAAAAATGGCAGACAACAAGAAGTAAGTTCTTATTATTATAAATGAGATATTTTCTAATAAAATAAATCAATTTGTTTAGTATAATTAGTAATTTACCGATCTTCAAATTTGGCTTGTCATCATGTCTAACAATCTGATGGAAATGGATAATTTTTACAGGCAAAAAATATGAGAAAACTTACCTCTTCCATACAAATTTTAATTAAAAATATTGTACTACAGTAATAGTGCTAGTTTTTTTACTGCTGACTGCTAGACGCTGTTAGATTGTAATATATTTTTATTTTAATATCATTGATTATTTTGTCACAGCCCCGATGATTTATCCACCGCAATCCTGCGCCGCAAGGATAGGCCTAACCGTCTCATTGTTGAAGAGGCCGCCAGCGATGACAATTCCGTTGTTGCACTTTCACAGGTCAGATATCCTTTGTCTAATTAGTATATCAAGAAGATACTCATACTCATTGATGCATAGTCGCGCGGTTTGTATTTGTAACAACACTGATATTAATGTATTTTTTATTTCTTTTTATTTGTATAATGTTATTTCCTTTATAGCAAAAAGATAATCTAGGCTATGGGTATGTTGCCTGTTAGGAATCCCTTGTGTTATGTTTAGGACATTGAAAAAGTTCCTGCTGCCATTGTTTGAGTTAAATGTTTGTCTTAATTATATACTTTAAACTATTCAAAGACTCACAAGGGTCTAAGGGCCTTTTTTTGGATCAGGGGGGAAAGAATAAGCCATGGGCTGACAACAGTCAAATAGGATAGGAACAGGATGGTGTGTCTAATAAAAGAATTTCCTAACATTCCTGTATTAGTCACCATCCATAACACAACCAAGCAAGTTCAGTTTCCGCCTTCAATATTGATCCAAGCTTAGCTTCAAACCTTATGAGGGACCCTCAGATCATATATCGGCCCCCACTATTGTCTTCGTCATCCTCAGGGGTCAGAGTGCATCAGCAGCAGTTCTTGTGCCAGCATTGCCATTGTCTTCTCAACAGGTCCCCCACCTGCTAGTCTGTTAAGATAAAGCTGTAAAGGTTACTAGACAACAGCATTACACATACACAAAAAGAAAAAAACTGTTTCCACCATTAACATTACAAGATCATCATAAAGTAGAGAGGTTAGGCAATATGTACTCTCCTACAGAAGAGCAAAATGTGTAGAATGGTGCTAGTATATACTAGATAAATTCAAAATAGGTACTTTACAATAGTTTACCTGCATCTTTAATTCCTATGAATCTTGGATATACAGCTATGAGGTCTACTTATTAAACAGCAACTAACAGAATAAGTCCGAAGTAGATGATTTACCCATTAAAGTAGTTTGGGGCTGATGCATCAAGAAAAATTGGTTTTTTTGGACATATTTGACATTTTATTTGGCATGGTTTCATAATTTCACATGAACTTTGATATAATGGTTATAAGCCATTAGTATATTAGTTTTGCCTGCCTCAAGTTTTCCAGACTTGTGATCTAAGTGACAATATAGGAGCAGAATGTATGATATAATTTACATACAGTAGTACACAACTACAAGAACCATGGACTTTTTAACACATTTGGAAGAACAACGGCTACCACTTTCCTCTGGTTCCAATTTGGCTCAGTGTGAATTGTTTTTAATCCCTGTATAAAAAAATCTCTGCAGGAATGGAAATTTACAAAGCAATAAAAAATCTAGATGACTCTTTTTTGAACTTCTGTATCAACAGTTTTTCACCTGTTAATCAATTGTTTTGAATACATAAGTGCAGGTTCGATAAGTTGTATATAATTTTTAATGTTTTTTTTACTATATGTATATTAGTATATAATTAATATACTAATATATATAATTTTTAATTGTCTTGAAGATAAATTCATGAGTTATATACCTGTAGCATGATGTGTTACCTCATGTTTATTTCAATTCATGGCATATTTTAATTCCTAATTATGATTAGTGATAGTTATAGTCCAGGGACAAAATATTTACATTCTCTGTGGAAATATTCATAAAATATATTTTACATTATCAATAAAATAAATAACATTGCAACTGCTAGTCATCACTTTTAAACATACCATAGTCAACGCATTATGAACTGAGGCTTTGGTCATAAATCACATCTGTCTGTCTCGCTCGCACTTACAGGTCTTATGGAGAGGTGTAGTGATATGCCTAAAAATTATAGAGGAGCATATCGATAACGGGATAGGTATGATTGATATGCTAATTTATGTTAAGTATTAATAGGAATAATTTTTCGCTATCTGAAAATAAAAGTTTTTAATTTGTAAGAAAAAATGTTTGTTTCGACGTAATCATAGAGAAACTGGATAGATCGTAATGTGGCCCTGAAAAGGGCCGTTTTTATCTTTTCTAGGGATGACTCATCGACCCGTGTGCACAGGTTGCTAAGTATCGATAACGGGTTGCATTGCGTGCACATTCCTACTGTCAGTGACATTTATTTCCCCTCAGTTTAAAATGCGTCGACTATGCTTATCTATATATTGTAAATTTTATTATGGATTCATATTTCAGCATACAACATCTGCTCCCTACTCTTCCCTCATCTTTGTGTCTTGTCCTAAATATATGAGCAGCTATGGATTTTTTTTCTAACATTTCACTAATTCTTATCTTGGATAAAATCCAATGCTATTAATTTAATCAAAAGATATTTTACACATTCAAGATATTTTAATGAAAATGTAAATTACATTTGTTCTTGTGTTGCCAATGGCTCCAGTCCACAGTGGCTCTCATTTTGCCTCCAAAGTGGAAGGTGAATGATGAGACCATCTAATTGGTTAAAGACCTCTGGCTCTTTTACCCTTGTCTAACCCAATACAACCTCCTCTTCCACGTTTTCATCTCCTCCTCGCATTATGTGGCCGAAGTATAATGGTACGCGTTGGCAACATGTAGTGGACAGCAGTGTGTCAACGGACAACTGTGAAAGTATAGAAGCATTTGTGCGTTTAGCAGTCAATTATTCTTAACATCCGTCTCCAGCACCACAATTCGAATGTGTCTATTCTTTGTCTATCTCTGGCTCGTATTGTCCACATTTCTACGCCGTAGTAAGTATTGGAATGACTAAGGTTCTCACTAGCATAAATTTGGTCCTAAGTCGTATTCCGTGATTTTTCCAGATATTTTGGGAGTCGTGTCATAGCATCTGTAGCCATTTAAATTCGACATTTAATTTCCGGGACGCGGCTACCATCATTAAAAATTTTCGAGCCCAGATAAACGAACCTCTCCACCTGCTCAACGCCCTGGATAGTTTGGCATCCTTTAGCTTGAAAGCGCGATCTACCACCATGAGTTTGGTTTCCTGATAGTTATCTTTAGATCCAATGTTTCACTTTCCACTTCCATTTATTGTTGCATATGCAGTACTGGGCAAATCGCTCTCCAGGTCTTCTGTAGACTCTATCGTCTATCCATGCTATGGAGACACACTGCTTTCATCTGAGAAGAGAACAGAACTCCACTGTTCGTCCGTACAGTTCACGTGTTCTCTTGCAAAACGTAGGCTGCTTGATGTGCTGCGGTCAACTTAGTCCACCGTTTCGGAGTCAGGTTAGCCGTCGGTTCTTCTTCCGACTGTCCATTCGCTAGCAGCCACTCGCGTTTCTCTAAGCTCCTGTTGTCTACTTACATCCCAGTGAGGGCACGATTTCTGGGCGTACTGACGATGAATCGTCATTCCTCTCTGATGTGCTTCTTCTGCCGGATCCGCTTTTACGGTTAAAGCTACCAGTCTCCTGGTATCGCCAATAAACTCTAGACACAGCAGACTGGCTCATGTTTTACACACGACCCACTTCTCGTTGGCTCTGGCCTTGTTGCCCTATCGACCGTTTGTGTCACTTCTTCAATAAATGTAACCATTTTTAGGCAACGTTTGTGTTAATAATAAGGGATAAGTATACCGTCAAACAGTTTTAGAGGCGAAAACATACAGCTTTAATAACTCAAATAGAAAATTATAATTCAGGGCTCAGTTATTTTTTAAATACATCAACCTCGTGCATGACTCTTGAGTCGATTTTTTTGCTCAAGAGTGTGAAGCAGTTCTTGTATTGTTACGGAAATAAATTTATCTATCTTTCCACAATTTTAAAATTGAGCCTCCAATATTTTATAGGCCAAAATGGAGCAACTGCAGCTGTTTAGAGGCGATACCGTGCTCCTAAAAGGGAAACGCAGGAAAGAAACTGTTTGCATAGTGCTGTCAGATGACAATTGCCCAGACGAGAAGATCCGAATGAACCGTGTTGTACGTAACAACCTCCGGGTGAGGTTGTCAGATGTTGTATCTATTGCTCCCTGTCCATCTGTCAAATACGGCAAAAGAGTACATATCCTGCCTATTGATGATTCTGTTGAGGGTTTGACTGGGTGAGTAATTTAGATAAAGCTTTCTTGTCACATGATACATTTGAAATGTTTTAGTTTTAATGTGTTCTTAATTCATAAGATTGCATCTCCTGTTCTTTTTGAAATAAAAAATGCTTATAAAAATGTATAATTATAAATTTTATCATCTTTTACAAATTTTTGAATATCTCTCCATTTCACGTCATGGACCTATTTGCAGAAACCTATTTGAAGTCTACTTGAAACCATACTTCATGGAGGCCTATCGGCCCATCCATCGCGACGACACTTTCATGGTACGCGGTGGAATGCGCGCCGTAGAGTTTAAAGTTGTTGAAACAGATCCATCACCATATTGCATTGTAGCTCCGGACACTGTGATACATTTCGAGGGTGAACCAATAAAGCGCGAGGTAAGTGTTTGTTTAGATTAGAGCATTAAGGTATATTATAGTTGGATATATATATATATATATATATATATATATATATATATATATATATATATATATATATATATATATATATATATGGTTCTCCAGATCCCTACACTCATCAAATGAATCACAATAGCGTTATGCTCTTTTAACACTGGTATTCTGTGAGAGTCTGGTGGCTCTGCCCAGATAGAGTCAACCTATTCATGATGTGTGTCGTATTGAAATAACTTACAAAACAATAAAATAATAAAAGTATATATTAAGCATTACAAAAATAAAACTATACTAACCTCTTAACCAAAATTCAGGGTTAAGCACAATTTTTTTTCACAAAATTAGGTGAGTCATTTGCTACCTAATTTATGTATTTAAAATATTACACATAGTATTTTTTTTGTATTACATTAAGACTAACAATGATGGTTAGTGAACATGAAATATTATTATCTATCCAATATAAACATTATCAAAAATGCATATAAGGACTGAGATGGAATACCTTGTTATTGGTAATTTGATTTCTGGTTTCCCTTACCACACAATACCACAGTAGAGATCTACTCTTTCATACTGGTGTGTGGTTTTATCATGTTCCAACATGATTAACAGGCTCTACCGTGAACAAATATAATCCTCCTAAATTTCATCCTCATTGTCTCGATGGTTGGCTATCCACCACTTTGGCGCTTCACGTGAAATTTCCTACTACTCTGTGCTGATGTTCATGGGCAGCTGTGATAACTTACCATCGGTTTGTCGGCTGCTTGCTTGTTTGCCACCTATTCTAGAAATATATATATATATATATGTCTATTATGCAATAATTTTGTTTGTTAAGTTAAACCAGTAATTCCAACCTGATTTTTTATAGGAAGAAGAGGAAGCTCTCAATGCTGTTGGATATGATGACATTGGAGGTTGCCGTAAACAATTGGCACAGATCAAAGAGATGGTAGAATTGCCTCTGCGCCATCCATCTTTATTCAAGGCTATTGGTGTGAAGCCACCGCGCGGTATTCTAATGTATGGGCCACCTGGTACTGGCAAGACTTTGATTGCTCGAGCTGTTGCTAATGAGACTGGTGAGTTAAAAAAAATTATGATTGATAATGATGAAATTTTTGAGTTTAGATTTTTCCAAATCCTATCTTATATTTCAAATACATTGACTAAAAGAAACATGAAGAAACTCTTATACCAATAAATAGATAGTAGATAAAATATACCTGAGTGTTAACACACCAGTTGTCTGAACTTGTGATAGATGCACTAAATTTGGACTAACACACACATATGCCACACCATATGGACATACACAAATGCACAAATTGTTATTTACACTACACTTCTACAATTTGTTTCTTATTGCTATTACTGTTGATATTATAATTTTATTGTGTGTATTTAGATTAAATATAAAATTCGAAATTTTTTCATTCATCTTTGAATTATTAATTTAATCTAGTTATGATTTGCTTTTATTTGTGACCTGTAACATAATAATTATTGTTTTAATTGTTCATTATTTTGCACAATATCTAGTTGTTAAACTGGACTATGGAAAAGTGTTGTATTTGCAAAATTTAAATAACTGGTACTACTATCTACTGGTTATATTTAAAATTCTGAGAAATGTATTCTTCATCAGCCTTTGAGGTTTATAAAATAAACATTTTGATATATTTGACTGATATCAAAATGTTAGTTTTAATAATGAAACAGTTTCATGTAGCAAAATTAATGCATAGGTAGATATATAGTCATGGACAGGGAAGAGGACCATGCTCTCATTGAATATCAGCCTGAAAGAGCAGTGTAACACTGCTGTGCAGTCCCGTTTGTGATGAGTGTAGGGATCATCCAGACCAGACCCAGAATTTTTTTGTTATATGTTAATTTACTTGATTGCAGTTTTATGATAGTAGTACATTTAATATATTAGAATTTACAGAGAATTATCGAATTTAATAATTGTTTAGTAATGGTTAAATAATTGTAGTGATTTTATGTAGGATAGTCAATGTTTGACTTCAGGTACCATAAATTTTGTTGTCCATGTAAATACTTTGTGCAAATGTAAACACTTGTTTAAGTTTGATAGTTTTACAACCATAATTGTAATTTGCATAATAAACACTAGTATGATTGTGTAGATATACAGGGGTATTGGTAATTCGACATACTCCCGTTAGGTGATAGGGGTGACTATTTGCTATAATTTTAACCCAAATATGCATTATGCAAAAGTGAACCATTTTGGAGTTATTATGTTTTTAGTTTTCAAAATAAGTCAAAAATGCAACATCAAAAATTTATTAATAAAGGTATCAATTTAAATCTCTTTTTTCTTTTCATTTATAAAAACGATTCAACATATATTCATTAATATTAAATCAACAATTATCGGTCCAAATGCGAGACGAAAAACGAATTTATTTCAAAGTTTTTTCCACTAAAATGCTTGCAGATTATTTTAAAAACAGCCGCTTTCTTAGCTCTCCAACAATGCATAACAACTAAGAACTTATTTCAAAGTAACTGAAAAAAAAATGATCACAAAGGAAGCAGGCGAAAATTCGAACTAAACTTAAAATCGCTGTTTGAATATTTTGCAAATAGGTTTAATGCGTACCTAAGCCAATGCAGGAAGCAAACTGGCAGGTAAAGAAAAAAAAATCAAAGAGTTCTTTTTCTAAAATATATTTTCAGACGTTTAAATTGATACTTTATTTTTTTATTGAACTTTTGTCAAAAACTTGTGACTTATTTTGAAAAAAACTAAAAAACATGGTTCACTTGTGCATAATGCATATTTGGGTTGAAATTATCGCAAATAGTCACCCCTATCACCTAACGGGAATACGTCGAATTACCAATAATCCTGTATTTACGAAAGAGTCATTTTATAAGTTTCCTCACATTACACTCAAGTGCAGAGACTGTAAAATGAACTATAATATCTGGGTACTTCCAGGGTAATGTATACAAGTATCTATTCTATTTAAGATTAATATTTATGAATTTCATAAATTTAATATGATTATGCAAACTAATTATTAGATTAATAACAGATGTTATTTCTATTATGGATTGTATTACATAAGCTCCTTTTCACGTTTATTAATTGTATTTGTAGTCTTTTAACAGTAGACAATAATTGACATTGGTTGTATATTATTTATGATTTCCTCAGGGGCATTCTTCTTCCTAATCAATGGACCGGAGATCATGTCTAAGTTGGCCGGCGAATCTGAGTCCAACTTGCGTAAAGCTTTTGAAGAGGCCGACAAGAACTCGCCGGCTATCATTTTCATCGATGAGTTGGACGCCATCGCTCCGAAACGTGAAAAGACCCACGGTGAAGTGGAGCGCCGTATCGTTTCGCAACTACTAACTCTTATGGATGGTAAGTTATTACAGTATATTACAAATTACGATATAATGAGAAAATGTTTGTTTTGTTTTTAACAGTCAGTAAAAACTGATCTGTTTAACAGGTATGAAGAAGTCTTCTCACGTGATCGTAATGGCAGCCACCAATCGGCCGAATTCTATCGACCCGGCTCTGCGTCGTTTCGGCCGCTTCGACCGAGAAATTGATATCGGCATCCCGGACGCTACCGGACGATTGGAGATACTGCGTATTCATACCAAGAACATGAAGCTCGGCGATGACGTCGACTTGGAACAGGTTTGTTGAGCATTTGATAATGCTGGTTTTTAGTACAATTCATTTATGCTGTGGTCTGAGAGCGGAACGGTCAACTTAATAGAAATAATATGTGTATTCATACCTAGTGTAAATATTACAGGAATTTTTAATAATATTTCTGACATGTTTCCATTACTTAATTGTAACTTTTAACTTGCCCAGTTGAAACTTTAAAAAAAAATTGTTTCTTCTGAATCAATTCCTTAAAATACAATTCGTTTGGAATAACTTTCAAATTCTTGTCTGCATAAAGATAGAAATAAAAAATAGTTTTTTATGTGAGAAATTTAATTTTCTAACCCATTTACCAATATATCACAGTAAGGATGCTCGCACAAATTTAAAAAATTACTTAAGCAGGTATATTCTAAAAAAATATTAACATTTTTACTTTAATAATGATACTTATAGTTTCGCCATGTTAATATTATATTGTGTGATTTTATATATTTTTTTATTAAACATAATATATGAAAATAGATCGCTGCAGAATCCCATGGGCATGTAGGCGCAGATTTGGCGTCCCTATGTTCGGAGGCAGCTTTGCAACAGATCCGTGAGAAGATGGACCTTATTGACCTTGAGGATGACCAGATCGATGCTGAAGTGCTGAACTCACTTGCTGTCTCTATGGATAACTTCCGCGTAAGTTATGATGACTAAATAATTCTGTGTAACTTAGTATTTTAGAATTTCTTAGCCATATGGTTTTAACTGTAAGAGGCAGAGGAAGCTGGGCGAATGATTGGGCTCAATCTCGGTAAGACCACGCCCTCACAAAAAACCTCACCAAAATAACAGCTTCTGCTGCTGTGTTTTGTATGGTGAGTGTTAGTTTCGTATTGACCCGAAAACTCAGTTATTGTTGGCAAATCATTCCATCTGGGGTGGAATGTTTATTGAGGTTAGATTCATGGACTGCAGTTATCACTTATCATCTGGTGAACTGTGTACTTATTGGTGTGTTTAGCCTTTAAAAAAAAAAGAAACTGGGATAGACAGTCTTTAGGGTGGATCAACAACATTGCTACAGATAAATTTCCGTTATTGAACTAATACTAGATTAGTATTAAGTTTTCAGTCACTAATTACCATTTTCCAGTAATCTGTACCAGCGCCAGATTCTTCTGAATGTTATTGTCGATTTAAATTCACCGTGTGTGTTTGCTGTACAGTCTGTTTTAAATTTAGGAATTGGTTTTTAGATTGTCAAATATTTAAAGGCTTCATTAAATCTAATCATTTGTAGAACAACAATTGAAAGTTGAAGCAAAACATTAAACTTAAACAAACCTAAGCAGTCGATGTCACAAAAACATTATTATTATATCAATTTAAATTTACATAAGCATTATGAAACTTCATTGATAAATTATTTGTAACAAACAAACACATTTATTCTCAGTACGCTATGACCAAGTCATCGCCGTCTGCTCTCCGCGAGACAGTAGTGGAGGTGCCGAATGTTTCGTGGTCCGACATCGGCGGCTTGCAGAGTGTGAAGCGCGAGCTCCAGGAGCTGGTGCAGTATCCAGTGGAACATCCCGACAAGTTCCTCAAGTTCGGTATGCAGCCGTCGCGTGGAGTGCTCTTCTATGGACCGCCCGGATGCGGTAAGGAAATATTGATCTATTAATTTTAATCAATTCTTTGTTGGGCTATAACGATTCACTCTAGTCAACACTTAAGCAAATATTAAAATATACAGTTTATATAAATACCTTGAATGTTGATAGGGTTTTGCTTGTGGAGATAAATCAATAACCAAAATATGTTTGATGGTGTTCTTTGAATTAAAAATCTTTTTTAATAATTTGATTTATTCAAAATGATAATTTAACTTTTTAATTTTTGTTCAGGTAAAACTCTATTGGCCAAGGCTATTGCCAACGAGTGCCAGGCCAACTTTATCTCTGTGAAGGGACCAGAGCTGCTCACAATGTGGTTTGGTGAATCTGAAGCCAATGTGCGAGATATCTTCGACAAGGTAAGATAATTTCTTTTATGATTATTGTCTGCCAAGATTGCCCATGTTTTATTGTGTTGAACTTATTGCACTTTGTTACTTATATAAGATGGATGGAAGACAAATGTACGCCACCTTAAATGAATGTATCATCAATTAAATGCATGTTATAATTCATCAAAAATAATTGATATGTGGGGATTCGTGAGAGACATCTAAGTTGTCTTCTTTAAAGTATATTATAATATTTTGTTTTAAGTTTTATTTGTTGCGGGGTTAAGACATTTTATAATCTTACTCTGAACTAGAAATTGTGGTGCAATAATAGGATCCAGGATGTATGTATACAACATCCATTGCCACGCGATGTTGTATAGGCATCAATCATCAGAATATATCACAATGTGTATTAAACATGGGTTTATAAAGATTCTCTGCCCACCAACCAGGCCCGTTCAGCGTCGCCATGCGTGTTGTTCTTCGACGAGCTGGATTCCATCGCCAAGTCCCGTGGAGGATCGGTGTCAGATGCCGGTGGCGCTGCTGACAGAGTCATCAACCAGATTCTGACTGAAATGGACGGCATGGGCGCTAAGAAGAATGTCTTCATCATTGGTAAGGGTCATCAAAATCAAAATAATTAAAACAAAAATTGTATTAAAATAATAGGTTTTCGGTGGATGGGGGCGGGGCTGTAGTGATCGAAATCTCGTCTTATTCTTATTGTAACATAGTAAAAATCATGTTGTTTCTTCCTGTGAACAGGTGCAACCAATCGTCCGGACATCATCGACCCGGCTATTCTTCGTCCCGGACGCCTGGACCAGCTCATCTACATCCCACTGCCCGATGAGAAGTCGCGCGAAGCCATTTTACGCTCCAACCTGCGTAAATCGCCCATCTCTAAGGACGTCGACCTGTCTTACATCGCTAAGGTATTTATGTGTTTTAAAATTTAATGATAACACTGGATCACGCTATAAAGATTATTTTAAATAACATATTAAATGCAGATCTATTGTTACTTTGAGAACGAAGGTGTTTATTATCGTCAATATCAATACCATCCTACCTTATAGCAGCATAATTCTGCTGTGTTTCATCTGGTGAGTGTAAGGATCCGGAGACCTTTATTACCGGTGACAAGGCATTCCATCTCAGTCCTCAAGGGTGACGACGCATCTACATTATGATTCTTTGTCAAGGATGAATGTAGATGTCATGGGACCGCAGGAATCACTTGCCATCAGGTGAACTGTGTGCTCATTAGATACTCTCAATGTATTAAAAATAAAAGAAAGTACACTCAAGATGTTACTGGCTTATTATACCTTGAAATATTCACTGTATCTTGGAACAGATGGTCGCCATGATCATTATCGGTCGAGAGGAAACCATCTTAGTTCTAAATTAGTTACAGAAGCACTCTCGGGGAAATTCAAAGGTGTCCGATTGCAGGTAACACAAGGCTTCAGTGGTGCCGATCTGACGGAGGTGTGCCAGCGAGCTTGCAAACTTGCCATCCGGCAGGCCATTGAGGCAGAGATACAGCGCGAACGTACGCGGCAACAGCAAACGCCCGCCGCTGTTATGGATGTAAGTATAATTAAAATATAATGACAATGATTTACAGTGGTAGAGCTATGCTGCAGTTTTTATCTAGCTGCAGAACGAATAGGTCGGCTCCACCGGGGTAGGACCACCGCGCACGCCCTCACAGAATACTAGCGTGACGCTGCTGTGATTCGCCTGGTGAGTGCAGCGATCGGGAGACCTTTATGTATATCATTGAATTATGTGTTCTTTTGTATCATTATTAATATAAAAAGAAAGTTTTTTTTTATTTCATTGAGAATTATAACAAATGGGCACACAGTTCACCTGATGGCAAGTGATTCCTGCTGCCTATGAAATCCACATCCAGTCTTGACAAGGAATCATAATGCGGATGCGTTGTCACCCTTGAAGACTGAGATGAAATGCCTCGTCACTAGTAATATAGGTCTCCAGATGCCTACACTCGCCAGCAGCATTATGCTGCTATTTTACACTGGTCTTATGTGATGACGTGATCCTACCGTGGTCTGGCTGACCCATTCATTCTGCATCTAGAAACAGACTGCAGTGTAGCCCACTGTTGATATAAAAAATATAATCTGCTTAAAACACCATAAGGTTTGTTGAAGACAGTCAAAAAAAAGATGCTTTTCAAATTTTTCAAAATCGAATTAAGACATAATTCTAATCTCTTAATCTATTGTCTGTCTGTCTGTCTAGATGGACGAGGAGGACCCCGTGCCGGAGATTAGTCGCGCGCATTTCGAGGAGGCGATGAAGTTCGCCCGTCGCTCCGTCTCCGACAACGACATCCGCAAGTACGAGATGTTCGCGCAGACGTTGCAGCAGAGCCGCGGCTTCGGCACCAACTTCAGGTATATATATATATATATATATATATATATATTGTATATTTGTTCTAAACTGCCAAACTCGGGAAACTGTTAAAATATATTTTGATCCGATGTTAACAACGTACGTGCGGGGCATGCCACCAACGTTTTGTGCAGTTGGGTTTTCCTTTACACACGTTTATGTAAACAAAATACTATTTTCTTTAATCAAGTTTTATATTTGTTTTGCAGATTCCCAACAAGCGGAGGGGCGGCCGGAGGTACGGGGACGTCGGGAGGGGACCAGCCCACTTTCCAGGAGGAGGGAGGGGATGACGACCTCTACAGTTAAACAACACCACCAACCGTCGCGCGGCATTCCCAGCTACATTAGCAAAACACAAAGAATCTACATGTAACGAGTGGAATATTAGTTAGTAAAGTGCTAGGTTGAGAGACCAAGGCGCGGCGACAGCGGTGTCCTGTTATAGGTTTATAACTACTTAAGAATTATCGGTTCAGTGATGTATTGCGTGGGTAGTGGGCTTTCGACTAACCGAATATTTGCCGATTCGGTATTGCTATACAAAAAATTAAAATACAAACGAACTAGTTCGTTTAAAGAAATTTGGAAATATCGGTCATCCAGTAGTTTTGTCAGAATCATAATTCATGTTGACGGATTATCGAAAGCCCAAATGTGCAGCAATTCCAGAATATTCTTACGTCGGTCTAACTGCTCGTTGGTTCATTGATATATGTAAATGTATTTATTGAATTTCGACCAGTTTCGTTCCAATTTGCTTATTCTTAGATGTAACGAATTGTTTCCAATAGCAACACTTCATGAAGCAACTGTATTGAGTAACTGTTACCCGTGTCTCAGCTCGTAAGTAGGTAACGTCGGTCAACCGACGTCTTATTGTACCGCAGTGATTTTTAAATAAAAAGATTTTTTATTTCGTGAAATTATAACAAATGGGCACACAGTTCACCTGATGGCAAGTGATTCCTGCTGCCTATGAAATCTTGACAAGGAATCATAATGCGGATGCGTTGTCACCCTTGAAGACTGAGATGAAATGCCTCGTCACTAGTAATATAGGTCTCCAGATGCCTACACTCGCCAGCAGCATTATGCTGCTATTTTACACTGGTCTTATGTGATGACGTGATCCTACCGTGGTCTGGCTGACCCATTCATTCTGCATCTAGAAACAGACTGCAGTGTAGCCCACTGTTGATATAAAAAATATAATCTGCTTAAAACGCCATAAGGTTTGTTGAAGACAGTCAAAAAAAAGATGCTTTTCAAATTTTTCAAAATCCAATTAAGACATAATTATCTATTGTCTGTCTGTCTGTCTAGATGGACGAGGAGGACCCCGTGCCGGAGATTAGTCGCGCGCATTTCGAGGAGGCGATGAAGTTCGCCCGTCGCTCCGTCTCCGACAACGACATCCGCAAGTACGAGATGTTCGCGCAGACGTTGCAGCAGAGCCGCGGCTTCGGCACCAACTTCAGGTATATATATATATTGTATATTTGTTCTAAACTGCCAAACTCGGGAAACTGTTAAAATATATTTTGATCCGATGTTAACAACGTACGTGCGGGGCATGCCACCAACGTTTTGTGCAGTTGGGTTTTCCTTTACACGTTTATGTAAACAAAATACTATTTTCTTTAATCAAGTTTTATATTTGTTTTGCAGATTCCCAACAAGCGGAGGGGCGGCCGGAGGTACGGGGACGTCGGGAGGGGACCAGCCCACTTTCCAGGAGGAGGGAGGGGATGACGACCTCTACAGTTAAACAACACCACCAACCGTCGCGCGGCATTCTCAGCTACATTAGCAAAACACAAAGAATCTACATGTAACGAGTGGAATATTAGTTAGTAAAGTGCTAGGTTGAGAGACCAAGGCGCGGCGACAGCGGTGTCCTGTTATAGGTTTATAACTACTTAAGAATTATCGGTTCAGTGATGTATTGCGTGGGTAGTGGGCTTTCGACTAACCGAATATTTGCCGATTCGGTATTGCTATACAAAAATTTTAAATACAAACGAACTAGTTCGTTTAAAGAAACATTGGAAATATCGATCATCCAGTAGTTTTGTCAGAATCATAATTCATGTTGACGGATTATCGAAAGCCCAAATGTGCAGCAATTCCAGAATATTCTTACGTCGGTCTAACTGCTCGTTGGTTCATTGATATATGTAAATGTATTTATTGAATTCGACCAGTTTCGTTCCAATTTGCTTATTCTTAGATGTAACGAATTGTTTCCAATAGCAACACTTCATGAAGCAACTGTATTGAGTAACTGTTACCCGTGTCTCAGCTCGTAAGTAGGTAACGTCGGTCAACCGACGTCTTATTGTACCGCAGTGATTTTTAAATAAAAAGATTTTTATAGTCTTAATTTGGTTTTTATTTGTATATGCCTCACACAAACATAATAATCCGAAAAAACAAAAATCGCACTCATACACCTACAGAATATATATATACAAAACTACACAAACCCACACACATGAAAGAGAACATATTAGTAATACCAACATTAGGGATGTTACGGAGGTTCGATTCCGAAAGGTTGGAACTTCTGATCGATATTACACCTCCGATATCTACTTCGGATCCGGTAATATTGAACCGGAGGTTTTAATCGGCGGTCGATGCATACATAAGGGGCGGCGAAAGCAGACCGTCCGCGCGTTCAAACAGGTTTATAGTATAAATCGGGATTCCCTGTACATGTATAACCTATATACATGTGGTACGGGGAATCTCGGTTGTGAGGAAAATAGTCGTATTATTTTATTTTGAACAGCACCAAATACATTTCCTTTTATCTCCGTCTTTGGTTCTGATTCCGAATCCGATAAAACAAATTTAAAAACTCCGATTCCGATAAAACCACCTCCGTAACATCCCTAGTTTGTATAGTCGACACATTATGAACTGAGGCTTCGGGTCGTAAATCATATTTATCTGTCTGTCTCGCTCGCACTTACAGGTCTATTGGAGAGGTGTAGTGATGTGCGTAAGAATCGTAGAGGTGCATATCGATATGCTAAATTATGTTAAGTATAATAGGATTATTTTTTCACTATCTGAAAATAAAAGTTTTTAATTTGTAAGATAAAATGTTTGTTTCGACGTAATCATAGAGAAACTATGGATCGTAAATTACAATTTATTCCTATTTAAGGCTAACTAGTGGTGGTTTTATTTTTACATTGATTTGTAGAAATCATTTTAAAAAATTAATTTCGCTCATTATTATATTTAGAATCTCACTTAAAGAAGGTTCAGAGGATACGGGATACATTACTATACATTGATAAGCAAATATACATATATAATACAATAATAATAATATAATATATATTACATTCAACAATTGATGTGTAAGTACAGTAAGATAAAAATCTAGATGCACAAGAGTAAATCGCACATAGAGAATAATCCTCCTCTCTAGAGGGTGTTAACCACTCAGTTCCCCTTTTTTAGGAACTTTCGTCTGATTTTTTTTTATTTATTTCTGACATGCGGATTTTATACAATATTTTCATTCACCGCCGACTAAAATATATGGTAACTCAGCGCTTAAAATTACATTTAACAATTTCATTGGTAGCAGCACTAAGGATAAATAATATAAAATCGAGCGTTTAGACGCCGAGTCTCTAATTGGTACACGATATTTAAACTAACCCATAACAAGTTGATTATTAGTCGTAGAATCGCGATGACAAGATTAGTACACCATTTAATTTACAAATCGCCCGTACACTGTTAACCGTATTTAATATTTTTAATAGTAGTTAGTAAAATTATGCGGATTTCTGAAAAATCGTTTTTAATAACATCATCATTGTAAAGTAATAATTGTGACTGCATATTTACAATCCCTTACATTACCCATTAACATTAAAAAGCATTGTTGTATATTTATGTACTTCTATAATTTTTTCTTGGTCTTCTTGGTTGCAGGTTTATAACTGGCTTAAATAGTAATAAAGATATCCTCCAAACTTCCATGTTTTTATAAATCTGAAATTATTAATATACAGTTTCTATCAACATTCGCACGCTCTTCCATCATGAGTTTATATTGACAATAAAGTTAAAATTCCTCAATAAAATCCAATTACAGTGTTTAATTTACGATTTCAAAAGAGCACTGTTGTTTCTTGAATATCTCTTGCAGTTCCGGTGAATCTTTCATCAAATTTGTCACAGATACCGCTCTGTCATTAACAAAGGATTCTACCCGTTGATCCAAGAAATTTGGCGTAAGAGATCCATCGATATTGAAACCTTTAGCCGCTTGTGAAAACATTGGAACATTTTGGAAAATCTGCCTTAATATAGTATTTGCTTGTTTTTCTTCAAAACAAGTGCATAAATATTCAAATTCTTGATCAGAATATTGTGTAGCAACATCTTTCGTTTTATTTTCTGATATTGTTGATATTATGGTGGGAGTAGATTTTCCCTTAGCTTTATTAACTATTTTTTTTAAAGTATTTAAAGAACAAATTTCATAGTTTGGTAAATCGGGATAATCATATGGGGACATTTTTCTCATGTACGGCGGCAAATGTTCCTGAAGAGTTTTCTTTGCAATTTTAGCACATTTACAAGTTTTAGGTTCCATGAATTTGAAATAGCTTTCCCATTTAGGTTCATGGATGTGCACTTTTTTTTTCTCTTTAGATAATTCATTCTTTTGTAGAGAAATCGCTGGTGATACAAATGCTTCTTTAATTTCTTTTTCATTTTTAATTCGTGTTGAATCTTGGGAATGTTTACTAATGCAATGGGGTAGTTTACACGAACAGAAACGTTCCATTGGAACACTTTTTGTATTCGGCATTTCTTTTTGCAGTATTTGCATCATGGAACTGTGTTCTTGTAACTCTAACAATTGTTGAGAAGTAGGGTAATTTACTGGTATATCGCATGTATAATCGTGGTTATCTTCCAAATCATACGCTTGAGTGCGTTGAACATCAATATAGTGATCAACTTTATCAGCAAATTCTTCTAAGTTATTACAAGCAGCGTAAATACATGTTTTATTTATAACTATAACCGGCAATTGAGACGAACTAGACCTGCAAGGTTTAAGACAAAGCTCAGGATCAATTTCTGGCTTAGAGGCTTCATCATAAAATAGGTAGAATGGTCGAATTTCGGGAATAGGCGTATTAAATTCTTCTTTTTCCGTCTCAAACAAGCTTTCAGCAATCGGATTGTCAATGATTGTACTAATTTGCATTAACATTAAATTCTCAATATTTAATAAGAAATCGGCTTGTTCCGGTAATGTGTTCAGTGAAAAAGCTATGAATTCTTGAAATTTCTTTACTACTTGACATACTTTTTCTTCCCATATCTTATTGAATTGAGTTAGTTTCTTCTCCTTTTCCTTTGCTATTTCTATTTCGATATCATTTCTTGCAATTTCTTCTGTCAATAGTTTGACTATTTTGTTATGTTCATATTGGGATCGGTTCAACAACTTATCGCGCTCTTCTTTTTCTTTCATAGCCACATAAATTTGACAAGCTAGATTCTGACACTCCAGCAATTGTTGTAATTTTTCAATAGCTATATACTTTTCAACATTTATATCGTGCACCTTATTGCCTAGCTCCGTCCGTGATGCTTCCACGTTACAGATAAATTGCTCCTTTAATTCTTTCTTTTTCTTTTTGAGTTTTTGCGTGTAACGATCATACAGCATTGTTGCCTGTTGTTTCAATAACGTTTGGTAGTGGTGCGACATTTTTAAATAAGCTTTGTCTTTTATGCTTTTGATTTCTTTAATGGCAGCATCTAATAGTAAACTTTCTATTTTATTAATTGATGATTTATATAATACTGAGAATTCATGAAAGGCATCTTTTATTCTAACAGAATTTTTCTGAGCTTGTCTCTTAGATAGTTCTTCGTATTGTTTTTGACATAACTCTTCTATGATTTTTTTCCAATAAGCATCATTCCCGAGAAGAGCTTTGCTTTTTTCTTCTTCCTGCCTCATAAGATGATGTTGAAGTATGGTATCACCGTAATAATTGAGCCCATTGAATCCAAGCTTTGACAGAAATTCTTTTTTCAACGGCCTCAGTACTGTCCTTCCTTTTAAAAGATCTTCTGGAGGAGCATACCAGTCATATCCGCCCCCTTTTAAAGGAGGTTCCAAGCCAGCAAGTACTTTGAGCTTTGGTGTCATGGATTTAAAATACACTTTTGCCAAAGATGGTGACATTACATTCATAATCACGCTTTGTGTCGGCACTTCCTCTGTTTCAAGATAGCATTTTCTAAAATAATTATTTTCGCTGAGGCGATTCATTGGTAGTATTTTTAATATTATATAAATTATAAATGCTTGTATAAGTTATAATAATTTCTATTAAAAATGAATATGTCAAATGATGAATTTCTTTCCAATATGAGAAATATCAAAAGAGATTATAATGCAATATGAACATATCGAAAAAATTATATAGGAGTTAGCGTAATTATTTACAACGCTAATACTAAAACCTAAATTATTTTTGTATGTATACAAATTCCATGATATTATTTAGTTTTATTATGTTGTATATGTATATTTAAATCAGACCAACAAACTATAATGAAACTATCAACTTTCATTCTCGTTGTGCTATTTACTTATTGGAAGAACATAGCCAATTTTAATTTTAAAATAATAACTGTTGTTTATTTTCTCACCACAAACCAAAAATAAAACATGGCGACATTTAAAATTGTGCTAAATTACTGTTAATTTAGCACGAACTAAATAACCCGTACCAGGGCTCCAGTTTTCGAACATGTAAGAAATAAAGTTCCTGTTGCGCGAGTATCTGTATGATTGCCCTAATGTCGTGAAGCACAGAATATATGGTTCACTCAAGTTTTTTCGTAACATTTTGCTTGTTCTATTATTATTTTCGGCAGAATTGTCTAAGATGGAAGCAAAATATGAAGACTATGCCGTTATTTTAAATAGAGATCATTTATTAAAGCGACAATAGGCAAATTGTTTTGATTGATATAATATATAACCTATCGGTCGGTAACAACTAATGATATATGATGATGATGATATTAATTTATCCCTAATGGGAAAGGCAAAGGACTTTAGTCCATACAGCCAGGTCTTGTTCGTATGATGGTTGGTCTGAAACTTGACAGCTCACTAGACTTGTGTAGATAGCGTTGTAAAAATATAATTGACGTAAAATATGTTGCCATGACGTAAAATTTTGACACAACTCAGATTCACCCTTCACGCATACTTCATAACACAACACACTAGGAGCGACTTGATCAGGTGAACCTTTGAGTAAACATTGCAGTTACAAGAAAATCATTCCAAATGAGTTTAGACTAGATTTTTGGTTATGATCTCGTTACCAGCAGTAGGGCTGATCTACAGGGTCGGTTCTTGACCTCGGTGTCATGAGCCTGGCCGAGGTATAGGCCTGACCATTCCCTAGCACTCATTGTTTGGGGAAAGAATATTGACAGAACTCGTTATTGAACATTGGGAACCCAATTGGGGTACTTTTCAAATTCTATTATAACCAGAACTAGATATAATAAGAAAGTGTTAAACTCATTAAACTGATATTAGATGATTATTTTGAGGGAAACATCATTAACTTAAACACTAAAGCTGTACCGGGGCTGTATGCATAAAGTGATTTTATTTAAACAATATTGTGGTTTGGTCCTTACCGTTAGGCGCTTATTTCGCGTTAATTCAAAGAAACTTGTTGCGATGGACGTTGAATTTTTAAGACACGGTCGACACTAAATTTGAAGCCTAATGATTTAAATTTACGCCAATGGTTTGCTGAAGCAATGTTCGCTTCAATAATTTTGATGAACGACCATCTTGACACGGACACGTTAGTAAACAGAACTGCAGATAGTGGAGCAGCAAAAATCCTATAGCAAAACACCAAAGGCAACTTGGGTCCAGGTTGAGTTGCAATTTCAGCTTGAGCAATTATTGATCACTGTGTACATGTGAGTAGGCGATGGATGAATGGCACAGTAACAGGAATTTGCAGAAACTGGCTACATCGCAACACGAAGAGTGATTGAACATTTCCATGTTCGTTTAGGGGGATGCCGAAAACAAGACGGCAATCAGTTAGATGATATTATTATTATAAAGTAAATTCCTATTTTTATTTATTTTGGCATTGTTTAAAAATAAAACATAGTTTTAATTTTATAAAATATTAAAAGAACACAAGTTTTTGATCGAGTTGTGACAATAGTTTAGAAGAAATAAAATTACTAATTGTAAACCTCACTTATATGGAAACACTGAATCAAGGATATATCTGAAGAGACAACTCATAAAGTGTGAGAGTGCAATAAAACAATGCACTTAGTTTGTTGTTGGTGTTGCCACGATTGTGTGGAGCATCAAATATATTCGAGGATCTATGACTAAATGGATTTCATGCTACTATCTTTGCATAAGCGGGAGATTATTAATATAATATTATTAAGATAAATTATTACATTATAAAGAAAACTGATTCTTATATAAATACACATTACTGAAAGCGAGATATTAAAATTTTAAGTTTTAAGATATATATATATATATCTTATTTACAATGTAGGCACTACACCTAACACAATGTCTCTCCACGCAAAGGGTTGACTGGTAGAGAATGCCGTAAGGCAGTAAGTCCGCCCTTTGTATCCCTTTTTGTAAGGTGTGACCAATAAAGTTTAAAATAAATAATAAAGGTTGAAAAAAAATTTAAGCAGATAGAAAAAAAGAGTTTCTCTTCAAGTAGTACAGAGGGAAATATGAATATCGCCTTAAAGAGCAGTGTCCAATCTGCAGACATGTCGCAGTGCCCTCAAAACACATCAGCGTTTGTTAGGTTTCAAGCATAGCGATGAATACCACGAGCGAACGTATTTACAACGCAAGAGGCTGCGGTGGACGAGATGCTCATTTCAGGAGTGATCAGTCACGGATAAGTATCTGCAGCCTCACGGACTCTGGGTTTGATTCACAGGCGATATTTGTGTTTTACAAACTGTTGATTTCTTACCTGTGTTGTGTTTCTGACAAATTTATTGCATTCACATTTCATCGAATTAGGGTATGGAACGCCTTTATATTACGCGAATGCTCAAGGCACTGTAGTCCTGCGCAATAGCGGTTGAAAAATCGCCATCCCTCAAATCGACGTGGAGAATATCGTGCCTTAAGAGTTATACGTTTGTTATAAAATCGAACACAATTATCGATTAATTATAAAAAGAAGATAGATTATAAATTATGTATATGTGGATATCTTACCCAGATCAGTATGCGTTGTAGAGATTTAACCATGATTTCCAAAATCCCCTCGTTATCCTATAATTTTAGTTCAGTAGCCTTAAAATAGTAGTTGTGAAGGATGTTTAATTGATATCGAATAAAAAAATGCACGTGTAATGATTTATGTATTAGTAAATAATTATTATAAAGGAATGGGGCATAAAGAAAATTCAATATTTTGGAGCGATCACCATGTCTAGAATATATTTCCTGAATAAAACATACAAGTTTTTACCTACCACGCTCTATCACGAATATGCTCGACCATGCTTTCATAGAATACCAGCATAAAAAAGTTAGACCTTACTTTTGGTGTCAAAAACATATATTTTACTACTCAGGGCTAACATGCGTCTGGTTCCTTAGCGAGGGTAACTAAAGGTGTCTTGGGCCACAAGAATAACTTGCAAATAGATGGAATGTGTTTCGTTTGTGATCCCTTAACTGATAAAAGATTTGTAAATAATGTAGAATTCATTCTAGAGTCAAGGAACAATAAGGCAGGACAGCTGTTTCCAAATAGTTCATTATATATTATATTTCTATGGATGAAATTTTTATATTCAGCGAAGAGTTCTATGAGACAAGCATCTCTTACTAGTAAAGTCCTGTAAAAGATTTTGAATACCCAATTGTAAGAGGAGTTTTTATTAAGTTTCAGTTTTAATATAAATAATCTCCTTGAGCTTATGCCAGATACTTTGCGTATCAAGTGACTGTCATGCACCAGATGTAAAAAAAACTATTAAAAAAATTAAATATAACTTTTATTTATATAAAAATTATAAACATCATTTTTCTTATAGGTATTAAAATTTCTGTCATACTAAACTATGTAACTTCGTCTACCCTCATTTGCTGTAACAAGTTCATGACATGACAAAACCTCTCCTTTATTTCCGTCACTGAACGATGAGGCAAAAGCTCCCTGATTCGTCCAAACACTTGCTCCGATACAGCCTCTCCTTTTAGTACTTCCAACATCGTTTTATCTTCATCCCTTGTCCAATTCCTATTTCCCGCTTTAGATGGAGCTGTATCTACTTTTGTATGTTTCACTTTCGCCAGCTCGTCCTTCTTTGGATACGTCTGGCTTTTTACGTCTAGCCTCTCTTTTTTTTCTCGTTTCGTTTCTTTAGTCTCCATTTCCTTTTTATCTTTGCTACTTTTATTCTTTGTGACACCTTTTCCTTTAACAGGTTTGGTTATAGCAGAAACGGTACTTTCTTTTAATTTTGTATTACCGTTAACATCCTTTGTAGTTTTAGTAGGAGATTTGAGTTGTTTTTTAGTTCTCTTTGCTGGAACCTTGGATGAGTTTTTGCTGTTTCTTTTTGGGGATGACCTTTCTTCATCAGATTCCGGTGGAGACAGGTGGCAGTGAATAGGAGCAAGACGACGTGCATGCACTCTGTAGGGTTCTTTACTGTATGGATATGTAACTGACGCTGATCTTAACATTCTGCCGTGTTGTAAAAATACCCTTCCTTGAATGTACTGAAAATAAAAAGCTACATAAAACCTGTTTGAAACTGTCTCCTTGTATTTATTATAATTGTCAGCAGCATAACTTAGGCTACGAAGACGCGGATCTTGTGTTTAATTGCCAGTCGAGAGTCATTTTTGGGCAGCACTAAGAACTAATTATTGTTTTCCTGGAATGAATGTTTCGTGTTAGAGCGCACTCAAAGACCATGCATGCATTCGAACATTTGCAGATGTACGGGGACTGTTCAAAAAATTTGGTCACGTCAAATTTTGCTGGCTACGTATATTCGATTCTAATTTTTTTTGTTTTTTTGAGTAAAAAAAATGTTTATAAGTGGTACAAGCTCTTAACAGAAGGTCGAGAAGATGTTAATGAAGAGAACCGATCTGGACGCAAGCAAGTCAACAATCGATGCAAAAGTAGTGTAAAAAATTGTGATGAGAATCTTCGAATCACTATTAGAGAAGTAGCTGAGGATATCAGTGTATCGGTCGGCTCATGCCATGAATTTTTTTTTTGATGTTTTAGATTCATGTCTACGTGTGGCATCGAATTTGTTCTTAAAACGCTAAATTTCCATGTGCCGCGACGGTGCGTGAGCATCACTCAGGAACTTTTGAATTACGTCAACGACGATCCAGATTTGTCAAAAGAGAATTCAAATCTCATTATTTTTTTGAACAGAAGTCGTATTCACATCACATATGGGACTAAGTGACTGCAAGTAAATGCCTGTTTCTACTATGGGTGTATTACACAGTTAATATCTAGTAACAACCATGAAAAAATATTAGCGCGATCAGAATAGGCCACGACGACAGACAATGAATGAACAAACAATTTGGAAACAAAAAAAGAATATGTCCATTTATGTAGCAACACCAGAAAAATATTTTTTATCGGAACATAAAAACAACAACGGCTTTTATTGTTATTTACAACGCCAGTTGTTAGTTACGTTGTTAATTTGTATAAAACAATATTTTCTTTTGGTTTATATCGCAAGAGTTTATGACGCGAACTTGATTGGTAGTATTCTTATTTATTATCCAAGATTATGTTATATTGTGTAACTTCGATGTCTTTTTATGTAATATAGTAATAAAATATAGTGACATCATACATTTTGAGTTCCACTCGATTCTCCTTTGAAAGTTTTAATAACTACCACACTTAATGAAGTGTGAAAATTAACGATGAAATTAAAGAATAGGAAACAATTTCAATTTGAAAATTATTTGAGTAATTATTTTTATATCGACATTTGTGAAGAGAAACAATAGAGCCTACTCCAAAGTGCTACTATTGCAAAGACGCAGGTCATCGAGCGAGCATCGATCATCTGGCGAGCTGCTAGAGCGTTTGCCCTGTCTTCTAAAAAAAAACCAACAATACAAAAGAACTGGCACTATAGCTTGGTACCATTAACAACCAATAACCAAATAAATTTTGTTGCACTTTGTCGTTGACGAAGAAATTATAATTGAAATTGAAATACAAAATGGGTTATTCTATTTCTCGGGATTCCCCCGGTTGATTGAGATAATAAGTATTAAAGCTCAATGACGGGTAAATTAACTACTTTATATAATCGATAAGGATAGCCAGTTAATTCCACAAAAATACAAAATGTCACTTCACTACATATAAAAAATAATAAATTAATAAGTATCCACAATCTAGATTATTTAGAGCGGAATGTGGACCATGAGCTAATTTTGAACGCGGCAGCTTGCAAATGCGGCATGCACTGATATCAGATAGTCTTCGTGGTATATCGGATACCTAATCTTCTTTGATTAGTTTTTATTGAACGAAAGGACAGAATTCTTGATATATATATATTTTTTAAATATAGAATAACTTACACGATAATTACTTACCATCGTATCTAAATTCTCTTTAACTTCTAATTTACGTTTGCTATCATTTTCATCATCGAACTCCCAAACATCATAGCCATTATCTGCAGTTAAAATTTTCTCATCCAACATATCTGTAGCGATCTCGTAAGCACTGCAACAAGTAACATAAACAGTGGCCGGTTTAACATTAATAGGCCGCGCGGAGTTCCGGCATACCATAGAACCCATAATTAAGCAACATTCGATTTTTCTTACAAAAAAATATATTATTCTTCTGAACTCGCTTGAAATAGGCACCGAAAAATAGAAAAAAGCGGAAAAAGTAAAGCATCAGGAGGTTCATAAGTCTACTGATAAAAGGGAGTTTGAATACAAACGCGATGAAAGCAGTCCACACAATCTCTGAAATATAAACATCGAAGTAATAAATGAAATAGCTATGTGGACAATCAGATGACTTAAACATATTCTTAAGAGCCAAGCATCAGCTTCTATTGTTGCACGAATGGGCCGGCGCGAACGGGGAAGGACCACCGCCTCACAGAACACCGGCGTAAAGTAGATGTGTCATACACTTCTGCGTTTCGTCCGGTAAGTGAGGTCCACCCCCTTTTCTGGGGAGGAAAATTCCGCTCTACAGCCATCCTGCCAGGAGCAAACGGAGCAAAAGGCTACGACAGACCCTGCCGCGCTCGCTGTGGATTTCTGCAATATCAGGGGACATTCCAACATTAACGCCGTCCACTACCAACTCGAGACGACGAAGCCAGCCCCTGCTTTTTCTCACCAAGACGCAGATATCTTCTCCGGCTGACATCTCATACCTCTCCTTCCCGGGGTTTAAATCGGAACACTCGTACGTCGCTGCGCGTAGACAGTGACGACCATCCCCGCGTCTATGCGTGCCTTTATAAGTCCCATAGCGGTAACACCGACACTGACCGACTCATCGACCACGTCCAACAACAGATCCCATCTGCAGAGATCGTGATACTCGGCGACTTTAACGCTCACCACGCCGGATGGCTTGGAACGCGTACAACTGATCATGCGGGGAGATCTGTTCATGACTTTGCTTTGGCATATGACCAGACTGGTCTGACATGACACAACTGGTCACTTCGCCTACGCGGGTTCCAGGCGCGGGGGATCATACACCGTCCCTGGTGGACCTTCTACTGACCTCTTACTCGGACAACTATCTAGTCTCCGTGCCTCTCTAGGCTCATCGGACCATTGTTTGATCCGGAGTGTAGTGTCTCTCACGTGCCCATTGCGATTTGTAAGTTATCGCCGTGTGTGGCACTACAGGTCAGCGGATTGGGAAGAAATCCGGTGTTTTTTTGCATCCTACCCATGGGGGCGGATTTTCTTCTCGCTAGGTGATCCCAACGCTGTTACCGATTCGGACTCTGAAGACTTCAGGGAATGGAACTCTTTATTCCATCCTCAATAGTCCCAATCGGGGGCAGATCCCAGGCGTGGTTTGGTCGCTCCTGTAAAATAGCGTGACGCTATAAGCAGGTGTGTTACCAGACCTGGCCAGATGTATCGGCGTCACGGGATGCAAAATCCGTCTTGTTTAAAAAAAGTACAACTCTGCCTCCAAGAGTTTCAAAAGAGTTATTGCACAAGCAAAGTCTGTGCAGTGCAGATTGGCGAAATAGGCAAGAGTCTAGATGGTCCCCATTCGGGAACCCGTGCATTTTGGTCTCTGGATAAAGGTGTCCAAGGGAACTTCTGCCAGCCATCTCTTCCATCTCTGCACAAAGGAGACACCCTGGCCTATGATGCAAAGGAGAAAGCTGATTTCTTAGGCTCTCTTTTTGCGTACAAATAGACTCTTGACGACAGGAGGAACTCGCTGCCGACCATCTTGCGGTGTGAGAGCTCCATGACAGATGTCCGATTTCTGCAGAGATCAGTGCGCAAAGCACTTCTCTCCCTGGACATCCACAAGTCGAGTGGGCCTGATGGTGTCCCTCCAATTGTTCTGAGGACGTGTGCTCCAGAGTTGACACCGGTTCTAACGCGTTTACTACTCTTACTCCTACTCTTTAGGCGTCGTCCGGAACTGCTGGAAGACAGCTTTGGTGATTCCGATCCCTAAAAAAGGGGATCGCTCAGATCCGTCCAACTATTGCTATTACGCCCTTGTTTTTGAAAATAATGGAATCAATTGTAAACTGCCAGCTCTTGACTTACCTAGAGGAACACGAGCTGATTAGTGACCGCCAGTACGGTTTCCGTCGGGGTCGCTCAGCCGGTGACCTTCTTAACACATCGATGGGCGCAGGCAGTCAAATCTAAGAGGCCTTAGCGATTAGTCTAGACAAAGCGAAGGCCTTCGATCGGGTTTGGCGCAGGGTGCTTATTTCGAAGCTTCCTATGGGCTTCCCGAGAAATTATGCAAGTGGGTCACCAGTTTTCTCACGAACCGTAGCATCAAGGTCGTAGTCGACGGTGCATGCTCTGACTCCAAACAAGTGAACGCTGGTGTTCCACAAGGCTGTGTGCTATCTCCTACCTTGTTTCTTCTACATATCAATGACATGTTGCAAATTAATAACATTCATTGCTATGCTGATGACAGCACAGGGGATGCGTTATGCACTGGCCGTGCCAATATTTCTCGAGAAAACGTCAATGAGTGCCGGAACAAACTTGTGTCTCTAGTCGAGGCTTTGTTAAACAAAGTTTCTGATTGTGGCCGACAAAATTTAGTCCAATTTAACCCCACGAAGACTCAAGTTTCGTTCACTAATCAGCTCGTGTTAAAGGTAATATCGTAATAGTGATGATTAGGTGTAATTTGAATTTATACCAGATCGAACAACAGTATCGATACATATCACTACTTAATTTCTATGTAATTGTAATGTTTTTAAAATGCTTTTGCTAATGTGTTGCCTAAGTAAGTGTTAATTATTATTTACGTAGTATCGTAGCGTCTGGTGTATGTACATTACAATATGCTACGATATCCGAAAGGAGCGAATTGTTGAGGTGTGCCACAAG
Source organism: Teinopalpus imperialis (assembly GCA_029286865.1). Lineage (NCBI taxonomy): Eukaryota > Metazoa > Arthropoda > Insecta > Lepidoptera > Papilionidae > Teinopalpus > Teinopalpus imperialis. The sequence continues at coordinate 1,357,654 of JAGSMU010000034.1, forward strand.
GACCTTTCTTGGTTTATAGAAATGGCAATCATTAGCATATGGATTTACTAAATAAAGGTGTAAATATTAAACTGTCATGAATTATTGCTAAATCTAATATTAATATTTTAGTACAGCAACCTCATGTTGAGCCTTCTTTAGTCTACTGTATGATAAATACCTTCTCGAAAGCTTTATAGATAGAAAGGTCATACTCATATTGCCAGGGAGAAGCGTTGTTAATGCACTATGCTATAGCGTTAGTTAAGTTACTTAAATGCAAATTATATTAAGATTTTGACATCAAGTTCAATGTGTGTGTATCAAGTTCATTTACATAATAAACAATTCGACTAGTGTATAAATAATAAATTTTCAATGCCTTGCTTGTTTGTCTTGAATGTTTGGAAATAAAAGTGTATCATTATATCGATTAATTTCATACAGATAACAAAATCTAAATTAGAAATCAAGAAGTCCTAAAGTGTGAGGCATACTACGTACGGCCGATACGTCTGGCAAGTGTCTGCAGCATACGTGAATAGTTACAGGTTGAAAATGACGATATGAAAAGCAATATATTATTACAACAAACCTGTCTGGCGGTCTTTCGTCAGGGAAGAGTGACTTAAACATTTGTATAAGTCGAGGATTTGAACGTAGGTGCGGCAGAACTCGGGCCTTCATACCTTCACTACTTCCACTGTTTATGCCAGTTGTTATTGCGCGGAATATCTTACGTAGTACAGTAGGCTTTCTAGTGAATGTTGTCTGAAAAAATAGTGTATAGATAATACTAATCTATATTGCAACTTAATATCCTGATTAGGTTTGTTGTTTGGCGATCCCTGTGGACTTATATGTAACAGCAGAATACAGAAATATGTCAGGGTAATCACAGTTTGAAGAGATCAGGAGACATCTGGTGATTCCTGTCTGTGATCTACATTGGTATTACTATAGATATGTTGTCTTTTACTTGATTTACTAACACTGTTTGACATAGTATAATTAGCCAAAGATAGCCAAAAGCACCTTATAATGTATAAAAAAATAACATACGCTGTGATATAAATAAAAAAAATTGTCACTTTGTGAAAGAAATTTATATCACATGGTCACGTGAGAGAAATAAAGTTTTTATTTGTTATAAATTTCTTTCACAATACTTTTTTTATTTATATCAAAACATCTTATTTATATATATATATATATATATATATATATATATATATATATATATATATAATTAATACAGCTTTTTAGATTTTTTTAAGATATGGGACACACTTTAAGGTATAAAGAGATAAGTAATATAAGATATTATTGAGGATAAACATTGTTACCAAGATATACTTACTTGTAACTTATCTATAAAATTTGTCATTTGTACCAACATAAAATGGTCCATGAATCTACCAACTTCGGCTGCTTGTCCAGGCTTTAAAAAGAGTAGAAATTCTTCTACAATATCCTTATGATCCGCACCAAATAATTGTTCTACTTTCCTATACAAATCAACAGGTGTCTCTTGTGTAGGGTTAAACGATCTTAAAAATTCTTGGAACTGCATAAATTTATTTGTAGGTGCCGAAGTGTTTGTGGCAAATCTTAATTGTACTTTTCTGTAATATGATCTAACTAAAGCTAAAACAAATATACAATTATTAGACAAATATATTATATATTCAAAAATATGTGTTAAGGATTAAAATGACAGAAACTGTGTATTGTAATTTTTATATGTCAATGAGAACATTTATTTACAATGAAGTGACCCAAATTATTTTAAATGTCATAATATACCATTACTGTAAATGGTACATAATGAAGTTTTCAAGTGGATTCAGAATAACAATGTAAAAAAACATTAGTCTGTATTTAGTAAAAGCATAGGGGTACTTTAATTCAGACTTAGCCCATCTAGTATCTAATAATACCTTTTTCTAAAGCATTTTCATCAAGGTTTGGTGGTTCATTCTTTTTCTTTAGGGTCTCTTTTAGTTCTGTCTCCTTTGGTATTGCTACTGATTCTTGTTGCTCAATCTTTTGAGGAGGAGGCTAGAAGATTGAAAGCATAGTTTCTATTTAAATTGGTATATCACATACAGCGATAATTATGAATAATTTACTAGTTCAAAAGATAAGTTTTAACTAACAATTTCTAAAACTAATGAAAACCATTACTTCTAGAATGTGGAATCTACCAGAAAAAAAAACATTATAATGGCAAAAATAGTCTGGTTATATAAAATACAAACATAAATTTTCTGACTCACTTCTGGAGTAATGGCGATATTAGGGGCAGAACTTTGACCAAAAAAACTCGTGCTGGGTTTGATTTTATTACCAAATGCATCTTGACTTTCCCTGGTAAACAATATTGGCATAGACGGCAACATCTAAAAATCTCTGGCGCAATTCTTCAACTCTACAATCAACAACTAACACCGTAATCTTTAAGTTTCCACCTATGAATACTGGACGATTTTATACTATATATTTTCTTAAACAAAACACGAAAATAACCATTTAAAATAATAATCATAAACACAATTAAATCATAGAACATATGCACCAAAACACATTACAAAAAATATCTAAACAAAATAAATACAAGCTATTGAAATCGTGGATATATTTTTGTTTGACAGCGCAGCGACGCGAAAGCGGGCGAGTGACCTGTGCGCGGGCACGTTTCATTTTATGAACAAATTAAAAAGTTTTGAGACAAGAAATTAATTATCTTTTCAATTATTAATACACATTATCTAATAGCAAGCATCATTAAAAGTTCATACATTTATATTTAGCTCATTATGTTAACTAATAACATTAGTAAAAAGTTGTTTAAATGGATTGGAAGTTAACTAAGAAGTTACAGCGCGCAAGTTCAAGAGTTTGCTTTCATTTATTGAACCTAGTTAAAAAATATTATGAATATTAGGTGACATACGAACTTCATGGTATTTTCTTGTAATGAAAAAGTTGCTATGATACTTTAACAATTTTTACCCCTCTCTATTTTCATATTTTTAAACAAGTAGTGGAAATGCTCGGGAATTTCTTCAATTATATTTATACCACTATGGACAACACTTTTCTTTCTGTGTTAGAAGTTTGTTTAAACGAACTTTATCTCTATTTTAATAACAGATTTGCTGAAACTTTGTATTGTTTCAGAATTGACTTAATATCTTTGTTTGTGATGTGGCGGTTTTTTGTTTTAATTGTTTTTAGACACGTTTCCTTCCTTAACTGTATAAACATGAAAAATTCTGTTCTGACTTTGGGAAATTCCGTTAGTTCAATAATACATAATTTTTATAATACATCGCCGTGTAACAAAATCGATCATTATAACTTATTTCGAAATTATTTTAAGACTCGACAAAAGAAATGAGCAACATCAGTCTCGTAAAAATGTACAATTTTACTGCGGTTACCAGCCTGCAAACAAACCACTGTCAGCAGTGTTTTGTTTGCAAGCTGGTAACCGCAGCTTTATATCTCCTATAGATATAAAGCTGCAAATATTTTGCCATATTACCCAGACTCGAATAAAAGCAATCAAAATTATTGGCTTCGGCTAAGACGCGCCAATTCCGCAAACAAAGCCGCAAAAAGCTTGGGTGATGTCGAAATTGTAGTTTGACTTTACCGCGTAAAACAGTAAACGGTAATTAGTTACACAAAACAGTTATTTCTAAGAATATAAAAATTTTAATGTACCCGTATTAAATACTTAAAGTATTGTTTGTTAAGGAGGACCGTTGAAAGTGTGCCGTTTACCGTTAGCTCTAGGTAAACTATCATATAATTTTAATATTTATTGGTATATATATATATATATATATATATATATAAATATATATACATATATATATATTTATATATATATATATATATATATATATAATATAATACTATAACTTAATCTGTAAATATACTGTGTTCGCTTTCTTACTCTATATTTTTGAGAGCGACAGTTTGTTTAGATATTTATTAAACGTCTTCAAAAAACTACTTAACTAAATAAATAAGTAAATTAAAATCGTATTGCAACTTTATTTTATTGTAATGGAGAATGAAAGACTTTTTTCCGACTTACACAAGAGCCAAAAATCCCTGCAATTAATTAATTATTAACACAGATACCTATAAACAATGGTAGAGCTACTCTGCAATTTGTTTCTAGCTGTAGCATGATTGAGTCGGACCGCGCCCTCACAGAATATCAGCGTACCAGCAACATTACGCTGTTGTTTCGTTTGATGAGTGTAGGGCTCCGGAAACCTACTTAATGGTATCGGGACATAACGTCTCGGCCCTCAAGAGCGACTACTCATATGCAACTTAAATCTATGCCTACGACAGATTATGTTAACTTAATAGATCATTCAAAACACAAATGTATGTTAAAGTGTTTCAACTAAAATTGATTTAAACTTATTATTTTATTTCTACTTATGCTGTCTCTGTGATGTAAATAAAGTTATAACAGATAGAGCCACGCTGTATTTGTAAAGTGAATATTTTAATGACACCTGCTTAAATTTAACGGAGTCTAAATAACTGGTAACGAGGCATCCTATCTTAGTCTTCAGGAGTGGAAACGCATCTATTCTATTTTTACCCAGTATGGATGTGCATTTCAACGTAGAGATCTCATACAATGAGGTGAACTGTGTCCTCGTTTGTCATGCCTAACTTAACAAAAAATACTTGTCCGATTACCTAAACTAAACAAAGATTTAAATTTAAAAACCTATTTAACTAAAAACTTACTCCACGTTGAAACTGAATTGAATAAGAATTTATATAAATAGTGATCGATCTACCTTATTATTTATATTGTTGGGTCTATTCGCTGTTGTCTGGTAACGGAATTGATTTATTACGAACAGTAATATGCTTGTGACATCGTAGCTTGTGCACTGAGTAAAACACGAATTGTTTAAATGTATTAAATAATAAAACAGAAAATGCTTAACATACTATTTAAATCCTTAAAGGGGATAAGTTATTTTAAGATTTTATGGCGAGAGTAATGTTTAAGACTAAATAGATAGTATTTTAAGAACGAAACAGTGGTAAGTTCAAATTCAAAATGCCTTCAATTTTACCGACTGGAATAAGAAATGGGGTAAGTGGCTAAGGAATTTCTTTTTCTGTAAAAGTGGACATGTAATGATTTTTTCATCATAACATATGTGTAAATATTTCCATCACACTTTTATAATTAAAAGATATCTATTTATAATACATAAATATGAAATGTATTTTGCATACGTAATATATATGCGAGTAATTCTTTAGTTCTCGTTGTTTATGTATTGAGTACTTATTTAATAGTCACACATCATTCTTTTAAAATTATTAAATATTATTTTTATATCATATTTTTATGTACATATGTATACAAAAATATGGTGTTAAGTCTATCTTAGTGCCTCTGATGTTGTTATCTGACCTTTAAACGTTCATATATAATAAATACATATATATTTAATCTTATTCATTCTTTTTTATATCAAAACTAACAAACACATGGTTTTACCTGACTATAAGTATTTACTTATCAACTTTCCCCATCTAACCTTGATGAAACATCAAAAGAGTACTGAATGCTTTATTAACTTTATAACAGAAGAATGCTGCTATTTTACGCCGGTGTGTAGTAAGACAAGACTACGTGGCTACAGAGCCTTGTGGGCTTAAAGGTGCCCGATCCGACCTCTGGCTATGCCCTGCGCGCGTGGGAATTAATCTCAGGGAGCACACGTCTCGATCAGATATAACATCATAGTGAATCCAGTCTTCTCACTAGGGTCTGCCCGTTGTCAGCTTTGAAGGGTTGCCGTGGTAAGCGAGCCATGAACGTGCTTATGGATCCCAGACCAGTTGCCACAATTACTCTCAGTGAGCGATTCTGCTTGGCTTGGATCATTCAATGAGAGCACCGTGGCATCCGTGGTCGCTGGACCATAGCACTAGGTCGTACAAGAACAAACTATTCGACTTAAGAGTCAAGCCCGGGTCCATAGATTAAGTCATTATTTTAACACTCGCCGTTCCCCGAAGGCAAGTATATTCTTAATCACGAACAATGAGGTCTACGCAACGATATTTGTATTAATGTATTAGGTCTGTTTCTATCATTTTTAGAGATCATAATAAAACATCGACAACGACGACATCTAATTAAGACGTCGCTATTGTAATGGCACAATTAAAACATCGATACTCGTACACGTACATACAACACTATATCAACCACAACATACAATACTACAAAATAAATCGATTAAAGATAACATTTTATTAAAACAATGAACCGATTTCATTGTAATCAAATTACGGATGTCGACATACGAGTACATTTATTAATTTAATTTATAGCTTTAACAGAGATAACAATGACGTGCTCCTGGTTGATTTAGACCAAGGTGATACAACCAGATGACGTCAACTGCGCAGGACATATTATAGTCCCGTTAGTATTCACGCAAACATAGAGGCTTTTACTGATCACCCCCTTTATCTTGTCTAAGGTAATGTTTGGTGCAATATGATTGGAGAAATTATCAGTTGCAAGACCTGACAACCAACAATTTGTAGGACAAACCCAGGATCATCACACAGCAGGCATATACCTTGATTGCTACGCCACCACGTCTACAGATAAATACAAAAAAAAGAGGATTGAATACATTATAAATATATAAACACCATTCTAATAATGGGCACACCACGCTTCAACAATATTAAATATTAAAAATAGATTAGCAAAACATAAGAAATTACAGTATAACGATACTTAAAAAAAGTATAATATGAAGAGAGAATATGATAGAGGTCATTAATTGGTCCGAAGTAATGCATTCACACCAATAAAACATTAAATTAAATAAATAAAATTCGTCCGATAAATCTTGACTCATTCCTTTGGAAACACCCTGGAGGTACACTTTTCTAAGATTCTTGTTTCTTTTGTCTGCATCTTTATTCTTTTTCACGAACGTTAGATACTGTTAACCCAAAGCCTTTTACGGTTTCACTGGGCTTAAAAGTGGCCGAGCGCTTAGAGTACTCAGCCGAGACCTTATTTACAGGATACTAGCAAGAGGGTGCTTCGGCTTGGACCGTTACCCCGTTTGTGTAAGTAAGACGTCTCTAGGGTGCCTGTGAGGGCCAAACCATGGCTCGACCAGTTGCTTATAACTGAATATTTTAATATTAATAATAATAAGGATAAGAAGAAAGTCCATTTTTATAGATTTTATAGATAGACAAATAGAAAACAAAAAGTCTTTTTTAGGACTTTAAAACAATTCCATATTTATCACTTCTTAAAACAAATTGGTATTATTATGCATTTTAAAGAATGATATAATTAGGGAAGATATCGTTTAAATGATTTGAAACTGAATTTTACTGGCCTTGTCGAGCGGAAGTGACAAGTGAAGTATGTTTTCAATGTACTACTCAGTAAGAATCCGCACACGATTTCAATAGCACGGGCGTTTAAACCGAGTGAAAAAATATAAAGTGATAATGTCCGAAAAAACAAAAGACAAAGAACTTGAAGAGAAGAACGGAGAGATTAACGTAATTAATTTGGATGAAATCGATACTAAAGTTCAAAATGCACCGACTGAAGTATTTGACGAAGTAAACAATTGTATTATGAACTATTCTAGATAGCAAGTAACTATATCTCTTGTACCATTTATACATTCACTCATAGAATGACATTCTGTGCACATCTAATTTGCTGAATGCGGGATAGATGCAGCATGATTATGCATTGGGCGTCTATGGAGGGGGGTTAATATAGGCATTGACTAACGATGATGTTTTTGATTCAAGACATCCCCAGTATACATTTATGTGGTACAGTCTCTGCAGTTGGATTTGCTCAACTGGCGCAGGACCACTCCCTCATAGAATGCCATCGCGTGAAATAGCAGCTGTTTCGTATGGTAAGTGTGGCGATCCGTGGACGCAATTTCAGATGGCAAGGTATTCCAACTCAATCCTCAGCGGCGCTAGCTTTTTCATGTGTATCTTAAATCTTAGTTGAGGATTCACTGATGTGAACTATACTAATTAATATCTTAAAAATATGTTAAAAAACCGTTTTATTTTTTGTAAGTTTTTTTTTATTACATTGAGAATAACAAACGAGCATACAGTTCACCTGATGGTGACATCTGCGGCCCATGACATCTCATGATTGATTCATCATCCTTGACAAGGAAGCATAATGCATATGCGTTGTCCCCCTTGAGGACTGAGATGGAATGCCTCGTAACCAGTAATGAAGGTCTCCAGATCCCTGCACTCGCCAGTTAATAATTTTCATTATCAATGGTCAATAATGAAAATTTATTAAATCAATTAACTAGTGGACATAGGAACCTCTCAGTTAAGAAGCCTCTCCAACTCCATTCTAAACTATATTTATTGTGGTGCGCTACGCTTTCTAGCCGCAGAATTAATGGAACAGCTCGACCGGGGTAGGACCACGGCCTCACAGAATATAAGAGTTAAATGGCAGTATGGTGCTGCTGTATTTCGTCTAGCGAGTGCAGCGATCCGGAGACCTTTATTACTGGTGATGAGGCATTCCATCTCAGTTCTCAAGGGCCACACAGTGACAACGCATCTGCATTATGTTTCCTTGTCAAGAATGAATGTTAATGCCGCAGGAATCACTTATCATCAAGTGAACTGTGTGCTCGTTTGTTACAATCAATGTATTATAAATAAGATGGACGCACCTTCAGTTAAAATTGGGTGAGAGATTCTCCTTGGTTACTTATATAAACTGCTTGTATTTCTCAGGTCAAAGGCCTCGATGCTAATCGCTATGCTACAAAGAAGACCGTGGCGCAGGGCATGCTGGATATAGCCCTGCTGACTTCCAATGCATCACAACTTAAGTACGTGCTCCAAGTTGGACAAAAACACGAGTTTTATACATTGCTGGTGGTGCTTATCAGCATTTCGATTGTCTTGCAGGTGAGAAACCAAATTTATTAAAGTCAACATAAGGGACATATACAATATAATTGACCAAGGGAGTATCAACGCTTATAAGCGTAAAGTTTATTGATATCATTGTCGACCTGATATAATAATATAAATTCAATAAATATTAAATTTTCTGCCACGCACAACTAAACTATGGAATCAGCTGTCGTCAGCGGTATTTACGAACCGATTCGACTTAGGGACCTTAAAGAAAAGTGCCTACTAATTTCTTAAAGACCCTCAGGGAATCTGCGACAGCTTTGGTGTTTCCGAGGTCCTTCTGCTTGTTAATATATAATATATATATGTATATATATATATACATATATATATATATATATATACATATATATATATATATATATATATATATATATATATATATATATAACTAGTCTGGCCATAAATACTGTTACATAAAAATAGGATTGCAGTGATCGCCTTGCACAAAGTGCATCAGTCGTATGTTAGTATATCGTACTATCAACAGACACAATAACACTTCCTCTGTCGAAGACCAGAAAAGATCGGTGCTAATGCTGTTAAAGCCACAATTCGTCGAAACCCCATAAGGAAGCAAAAATTTTATCGCGAGGAATGAAGATTCCCGCTAGGACTCAGTCGCGTATTATAAAACAAGACCTGAAGCTCGGTGCTTATCATCGATATATGGGACATGCCCTAAATGAATCTTTGCAATTAAAGAGAGTGGATCGATCAAAACGCCTTCTGTCGCGATACGTAGGTGAAAGGCACAGAAATACCTATTTACCGATGAAAAAATTTTCACGATTGAAGAACACTACAATAAGCAAAATGATAAAGTGTTCGCTCACAGTTCTAAAGAATCTGCTCAAGTGGTCGGAAAGGTACAACGTGGTAATCATCCAGCGTCAGTGATGGTTTGGTGGGGCGTGTCTTATCAAGGAGTCACAAAACTACATTTTTGTGAAAAAGGAGTGAAAACTTCAGCCAAAGTGTATCAAGATACAGTCTCGAATTATGTTGTGAAACCTCTGAGAAATACAATTTTTAAAAATATACCGTGGACTTTCCAGCAGAACTTTGCACCTGGTCACAAGGCACGAACTACAACAAGCATGGCTTGAAACGTTCCGGACTTTATAAGAGCTGAAGACTGGCCCTCATCTAGCCCAGACCTCAACCCTTTAGACTTCAAATTATGGTCACTTTTAGAGGACATGGCCTGCTCCAAAGGACAGGTCGACATTGAGTTTCTTAAAAATCTTTGGAGCAAGCAGTGGCGAAATTTCCTTTGGAAACAGTGCGTAAATCCATAGGTTCGTGGCCAACCAAATTAAAGGCCTGTATAAAAGCCAAAGGTGGCCATTTCGAATAGAATATTTTTTAATTGCTGGCTGACTAATAAATATGTAGGTATAAATTTTATTAATATTACATTACTTCATTAAAAAAAATGCATTTTCATTTGTAGCAGAATTTATGGCCGGACTAGGTATATATCTCAGGTATTCTATCTCAGTCTTCAGGGGTGGTTGTTTTGTCTTGTGTATCTTAAATCTTAGCTGAGAGTAGATGTAGCCGAGATATATCTCAGCTTGGCAGAGACATAAATAAACCTCACCTTCACACTAATTTATGAGAGAAACTTTTGTCTGCAGTGAACTATCAAACTGCGTGTAAGAAGGTGAGGTTAATTATAATTACATAATGTAACGAGCAGTGTTACTGTCACGCCACAGTGTGTTTCTGACTACAGCATAAATGTTTCGGGTAAACTGGGCAAGGGCTGCATAACGTTGTTGTGTTTCGTTGGATTAGTGTAAGGGTCCGGACTGAAACTTGCTTCTCCACAAAAAGAGCTATTTATCGAGTCAAATTAAACGAACTCCATCGAACCGGCAGTTAAAATTGGACTTCATGAGTAGAATTTTGTGTCTGGACATTTAAAAGTCTCTACAAGAGTATCTGACAAGTCCTTAGGAATGGTGATAATCAACATCTCCGCTTGCCTTTAAAAGTAGTGGATCGCCCTCAAAGAAACAGTGTAAAATATAACGCGTAACGTCGCAGTGTTTAGTCTGGTGAGTGGAAAGCGTTCCATCTTATTTTATATAATAGTTGGAAAACGTGCAAGCAGCTCTACCTGATGGTGAATGATTACCGCCGCCATGGAAATCCGCAACAGCAGAGGGGTTGCAGATACGTTGCGGGTCTAAGTTCTTAAGGCTAACAACGCATCTCCATTATCATTCTTCATCAGAATTTCATGGGTCGCAGGAATCACTTACCATCAGGTGAATTGTGCTCAAGAAAATAAAAATACAATAACCAGTAAACTCAAATTCATTGTGCGTTGCATCCTAGCTCGGAATGCAATAATGCATATCTCCTAAGAAGAGCGGGCGCCACACACGGCAGTAATTTTTATCAACATTTAATGGTTTTAATATTTTGCTTTGACATTAGGTTAGTCATCCTACGTGAGAATAAACGTGTTTCTATTTGTGTCGCTCATGGTTTACAAAGTAATAATTTTATAATTTGCGTATTAAATTGACCATGTGGCAAATCTATAAAAAAAATAACCCTTGGAATCTTATTATAGTTGCGGATGCCTTGCTCCGTAAGGGGCACACTAAATTTGAGGAGACTAAAATTTGGCACTCCAAGTTAATCGTTATCAGACTCCGAAGATTCGGGAGTCAAAGAAAAGCACGGATGGAAAGATCCTAGATCTTTGCAAGCACTGCTCCTCCCACGATTCTTAACGATCTCATATATAGACATATAACATCGATCGTTAGAACGATTGAACGAGGAGTTGGATTGTCAAGCAGAGTTTTATGCGGGTAACATCCTATTTTATCTTCTTGAACGAGGATGTGAACAAGGTCGACAAAGGAAACGCACATTATCTGGTAGTATCGAGTAGTAATTTATGATACCTGCATTAATCTTTGACGATGATGAAGATTTCGAACTCTTCAACTCTACAACAAGAATCAACTATCTTGTTTAAGTCGAAATGGAATGCCTCAAAAATCCTTAATTTTTGATTCTCAAAGGCATCGTTTTAATATTTTGCGTGTGTATATTGTAAGAAAGTACTTTTACTTTGTCTGACTCTAGAAATTTAAGGTTTTGGAACTTGATGGTTTACCAATGAGCAATGTTTAAATGGAAATACAAGCGTTCGTGTTTAACATCTACAATTGATTACTAGACCAGCTATATTAAAATATTCTTACAAAAGAAACCAAAAGTTTAATGATTTCTTGGGATGACTTTAAAGCAAACGAGAAAATTATTTTTTGAATATTAATGAACTTTATCTCAAATTTACATGCAATGGAGCAATTAAGTTGTTTTGCGTTTTCTCACTTTTTGCTCACTACGACTCATGACTCCTCCGTCCGTTCACCTGTTTAGGTGGATAAACCTTTTTGAATTTTTATTTATTATTGTAAGATTATCTCACTTTAAGTTTAAAATATTAAGTTAGATTACATCTTCACGGACCTTATCAGGTTTTAATTATATTAGTTTTTATTAAGTATGTGCAAATGTATTTGTTTCTTGGAATTAAGAGATGACAAATAACTCAGTACACCTGATGGTAAGTGGTTCCTGCGGCAGTCCGTCATACTCGCATTCAAACTTGTCCAGGAAATATAGATAAAATATAGAAAATACAGATTACCGCCCCCGAATAGTTAAACGGAATGCTTCGTAATATCAGTTATATGTTAATTATATTTCAATATGGTTCATAAATATCGATTATATATTTAAAACATAAGAAAGATGTGTCTAGGTGGCGATGGGACTGGTGTTGTTGTCTTTGAACCTTCTCCGCGACTGCCGGTTCCATGAGCCCCGGCACCGCACTTCTGCTCTCAACATTAATTATGCAACCACGGCAATTGCGTTCGTAGTTACTGTACTCAACGTCCTTGTCTCCGCCTTCGACTCCTCTTTAGCTAGATATTTAGAATTTGACGCAATATAACTATAATTCCTCGCTGATAATGTTTGGAACCATAATCTAGAGATTATAATGTTGCCCGATTCTTAAGTCGTAATTACATTGTATTGTGTGTAAAATATTTCATTGTGTTTACGATAATTATAAATTATTTAAGGTAATATGTCCATAAGTTATATTAAATTCTAATCTTGTTTAATTATAAATAATAATAATTATAGATCTACCAGGATCTGATGGCAAAAAGGGAAAAAATAAATTGATGCTAGCAATACTGGGGAAATTGGAGTAAAACGTTTTGATACATTTTTTTCCTTATGGCGGCTGATTCTGTGTGTGATACATGCAAATATAAAAATTTGTCCAATGATCAAGGATAATTTTTGAAAATCTTACTGTGGTGAATGTGAGGTTCGAAATTTAGATGAAAACTACAATTACTCTGTTCATGAGTTTATTAATTATTTATAGGCTATCAGAACTTGAAAATGGTTCCAAATACTGCACATCCATAAAATCTTTCCTCCTGCATCTCAATTAATCGATCTTGTTCTATGAACTGATTTTCAATTTTTTTTTCACAAGATTTTCGCCATTCATCGATCCCTATTTGAGAGAAAGCTTCTTCTGTTAAAGATTTCATATCACTTGCAGGTCTATTGAAGTTTTTAATCGCAACTTTTAATACACATAATTCATAATATAATACCCACGAAAAATGCAATAAACCAAAGTATCAAGGCCTGTCATTCCTACTAACCAGTCAACGCTTGCACATGGATCAATATCGATGATTGTGTTTGTTCTGCACCTTGTTCATCAAGTATTCTTTGATAAACATTGAAAACAATATTTATTGCTTGCGATCGAAGAGGTTTCTTCGACATTTTCACCACTTTTTACAGGAAATTTGAAGCCAAACCTAAAACAGTTCCTTGAAATTTCAGTTGACAGATGACATTTTTTTTGTTGCCATATGAAAATCGCTATTTTTTAAACTTTTTTTTTGCCATCAGATCCTGGTAGACCTATAGTAGTCTAATTTATAAGTATTAAAAGGATAGTCGTGTCTCCTTATAATGTTATTATAATATTCTCCTTATTTTTAATGATTTATACGTGACAATGATTTTGACCAGGTTCTAAGTAAGAAAGAAATAAAAAAAAATACTTACCTATTATATTACTTCAAATGCCAGTATCCTTATTTTCACTGACATTTTATTCCCACGAAAATTTGGCTAGTGTTGTTTGTTATTTTCATCTCTTTTTTTAGAGCCCTCTCTTTTCACAATTTATCCATTCTTGCTTTGTACATCATCTTACAATGCATCTCTATGTATTATCACTCGTAAGTTTTACGGTACCTAAAATAATATTCGCGCTACGCTATCTTATTGTGAAATTAAGGAACCGGATATCCGAAGACTAAGACTAACTACGAGGTATTCAACTTTCTCAACAGTGGTAGAACTACACTGCAGTTTTATTCTAGCTGCAATATGAATGGGTCAGCTCGAACGGGGTAGGACTACGCCCTCACAGAATAAAAGCGTAAAATAGCAGCATAATACTAATGGTTCGTCTTGTGAGTGTAGGGATCCGGAGGCCTTTATTACTGGTCACGAGGACTCCATCTCAGTCCTCAAGGGTAACAACGCATTTGAGTTTGATTCCTTATTACGGATGGATGTAGGTATCTTCGACCCTAGGGATTACTTACCATGGTATGCAGTGCGAACGGTTTTTGCCCATATTTTCGTAAAAATAAATCCCTGATAAAACCAGCCTTATCCGTAACCACTCACCCCTTATTTCTAACTGTAGTAAAAATTTATGTGATAACGATAAATCTCATTTAACCTTTTCTTACTTTTGTAGTTGCTCGTTGGACTGTTGTTCGTTGTGATCGGCGGTCTCGACCTTAACGACCACGAAGACCAGCCTTCTGCTATTATACTTAATGATGTCATTGTTATTTTTATCTTTGTCATCTCGGTTCTTAATATTGTTATCTCCGCTTTCGGTATTGAGTACTCAAACAACCCCCTTGTTTTAGAGCGTTTGAAGTTCATTAACAGCGAATATTTACGAAAGTCTAATTTAACAGCCCTTTGATTGATGTTTTAATCCTATTTAATATTCCTTATTGGTTATATTAGAAGTGCCATAAATGATACGATCTATCGCGGTATATAACTTAAATACTTGTCGAATTATAGCAAATAATTATGAATTACATATTTTATATTAAATTGTCCCACTGATTGAATTTACTCATAATTTAGTAAGTAAAACGAACACAAACGAATTAGATACCCAGAGCTTAAGATTAAACAACAATCGCCATTTTGCATTAATTACCTAAACAATATGGTCGACGCAAATAACAATTTTCAACTCTGTAATAAAGTAAAGTATTTTATGTTAAGTTCTATTTTTAAAAGTATGAGCTGTAGCCTTTAGTTAATAAAGTCCTATTCCCATTACTAATAAACTATATTTTTGACGCAGGCAATTGCGGGAATCCTGGCTTTAATAATTTCATCTTTGGACGATGAACATAACAAAAAACAAAAGGAGATAGCTAATGGCTTATATCACGTGTCCGTAGGCCTGATGACTGGCGTGGTTTTTTGTGACGTCATCAAAATGACCTTTGGGTTTGATCCAGCGCTTTCCATTAAAGATTATTACGGGAATAGGACTACAACTCCATAACGTTTTAAACATTATTAATTTTCGCATTAGATAACGCACCATATTCGTTTGACGGAAATCACAAATTTTAGGTCGTAAGTTTTGATAATAAATATATAGTCTTTTTGTTTTATCTTTAGTTATGAGTTTTCTGTTTTTTTTTGTGTGTTTGTTGTAATTTTTATTATTTGTGTTTTATTACGTTTTTATTTGTTAATTTTTTTTTCATAGGCAGTCTCGGCGGTTGTCGCTGTGATTCTGAGTCTCATTTTCAATATAAATCACACCCAGGATCAACAAAAGGCAGAAATATTAAATAATACCAGTCTAATATTTAAAATAATTAGTATCACCTTGAACGTTGTTATAAGTGTTTTTTATTCTATGCATATCGAAGATCGTGTGTAAAAATATAAACATCGCGTAATTTTTATAAAGGATGGATGGTAATAAGTCACTATATGCCAAATTCAGCACTTACCATCTAGCGAATTGTTTAGTTTTTCGTCACCTTTTACTTAATTTATATTATCGGATTAATTATTCCACATAAAAATCCACGAAATATTCCAATAATGAATAGTATGATAACATTGGTCAGTAACTCAGTCGATTAGAAGTTGCCCGGAAATTATGTAATGAAGTCATATAGAAAAATAATGTCACCATAACACCATTTAATATAAATTGTACACATGATTTTAGGCGTTGTATGTTGTAAATACAATGAAATGTCAATTTTATATCTGGGGACTATATCGTCCAAAAGTATGTACTCATAATATAAAATATACTCATAATGTAAAAATATAATTATCTAATGCGACGCATATATAATGCGGCGATCCTTGTCGTTTATTAAGTGTCGTATTTATTATAAAAATATTAAAGTATTTTAAATAATTAAAGTAATAAATGTAATTATATAATAATAATATAAAATTTGTCGTACACATGTTGTCAATTTCAAAAAATATATATTATTGTCTCTAGCGAAAGTACTAAGCTCAGTAGAACAATGAAAATAAGTGTAAGAAATCACAGTATAAAATAACCTTCAAATTATAACTTTAATAATAAAGTAAATGTGTTTAAATTCCTTGTTTTATTTTTAACAATTTAAAATATCTTCTACAATATAGTCACTACAGCCCGTTTTTGTTCAACTGTTGAATATATGTAGGTCTTATCCAACGATTGCCATCTGTATCCATAGACTTACTTACTCAATGCATCGGGCGGGAGTCGGTTTAGATTACTCGCGAGACATTCTCTACAATTATATAAGATAAAGTAAATAAAAATAAAATAAGATAAAGTAAGCAACATCTGCTTACTTTATCTTATTTTATTAAAGGAAGCCAGGGCTCTGTTGTTACCCAGTAGCACTTTGATCCTTGCAGATCTTTTGTGCTTAGTCATATACACTGTTACTTTAACTGTTGTAATCATTTTGTCTCGTCTATCACCAGACACTCCAACCCTTTCCTAGCAAGGGCGTTACCATGATCTTATAACTCAATAGAAAGTCGCCGAATTATAAAACGGCTAGTTCATGTTCCCAACACTAGATGGCATTAGAGCTATCTGTTTTATTTCCAAAAAATATAATTTATAATATATATATTATCGTAATACTAATTTATTTTGTACGTTTAACTATGTAACTTAACTGATACAATTTTAATATAAAATTAAGTAAGTACTTCTTAGTATTACGGATTAAATCCAACATACTTTCTAGTTTTTAGCTATGGAGTATGTCAAAAATATGTCCGTTTTATAAAATTCTACTTATTCTGTTTTTCTCTCTCGATCGAATGGAAGCGTTTCTTTTGATCTATAGATATATAACGACGACCCGGCATGTATTTTGGACTCCGTTACCGCTGTTTCTCGATTGACGTGGCGAACTGTTGGATTTTGGTAATTTTTTTTGTTGCACTTTAATTAAAATTATTTTTTAAAAAGCTATTTATACCTACGCGCATTACACACGATAGTTGCATGAACCGACCGCCAGTTGGCGCTGAAGTTCTAAGCTCTGTGAGCTTAGTTTCTACCTACATATATACAAATGTACTCCGTGGGGGTTAGTCTCATAGTATGTGCTACATTGTTTCCACATTTGCAATGTTCACTTCTGCACTACTTCCCTTCCCTTCCCTTCGAGCTAATTCAATAATTGATAGTTCTACTGCGGATGGCATTACTATGCATTCTGCCACATTGAAAAGTACCAAGTTATATACTTCCCATAGTTTTCTGGTGATTCTGAAATTACTTTCAATCAATAAAAGTGATAAGCATGTTTTCTTAATTCTGTAGATATTTTCAGAAAAAACAAACATTTCAAAATATAATGGAAGGAAAGTTCGAATTCAATTTTCGATATCATGGAGTGGTTTACAACATATAATACATGTAAGAATCGTCGTTGATGCTACATAGATGTTCGTTCAAAACTCTACCGCATCTAGGTACACTATCAAATACATTTACATCACCTAACTTGTTGTAGTTTTCTCAATTATTGCCTAGTAATTAAAGAAATGTGATCGTACATTATTAATATCATGATGAGAGGCTAAACTTTTGCTTATCAACTCAGACCGGCTTCTAATTTTTCCTTTAACTATTTCGACTAGAGTTCAAAATCGACGGTCGCGACTGGATGTCAAATTTCATCATGGACGATACCTTTAAGACCTTGCGAAGACACAAAAATTGGTCTTGCCATTGTCCGTGGAGCTTGTTCGCGTTTTGACCAAGACTTTTTCAGATGTTTTTGCCGTAAGTGATCTTCTCAATATCCGTGTTCATACCATTTCAAAAGTGGTTCTGTTTAATTTTGTTTCATTATAGAATTGCAAATGAAAGCACGTTAAACAAGTTTATAGGTGCCACATAAATGCGCTTTTTAATATAATTTTTTTTTCAGACGTAATGTCTTAGAAAATAATGAAATTTAGTGGAAGTGTTTTTACTCCGTTTTAAGATGTAAAAAACAACATAGTTTTATCTATAACAGAACGTCGGAGCAAAGCGCGTCTTTTACGATAAAAAATCTGTCACATTAATACCTGTTTTGAAATAATATTTTCAGATATACCAAACTTCTTTGTAATTCTATCCTAATTATCAGACTGAATAAAATGGAGGGATTTATTCATATTTTATTCCAGTGTCAGTGTCTAGGTATTAAAACCAGCCCGGTACAAACAATACAACCAAAAAGATTATTATCACTTCATATGTTTATACATACTGTCCCCGATATATTATATAAAATATTATCCTTTTAATACTTAGAGATGTGTGCAGTACTAATTACAATTTTAAGTTCATTTTTAACAGGAGGTTTGTGATATAGTAAAATAAATATTTCGGAAACGTGAGGTTCGCCAATTTACTTGATGATTTTAATTTACTTGATGATTTTTATGCCGAACCATTGCTAAGGCTTAGTGATTTTTGAAAATATATTTGTATAGCGTTGATAAGTAGTGTTTTTATATTGTTGATTCCGCATTATATTGATTTATGCACACGTTTTGTAAATTTAAACTAGGCATTTACTACATCATTATTGTAGAAAAGGATATAAACTTCTATTTGGAAATAAAGACTATTACAAAACAAATTAAAACTTGACAGCTACCGCATTGACAGATGACATTACAATGGCAGTTGACAAGTGTCGACTGTCATCTTTACAGAGGGGTATTAGTATCTATTTTATTAAAACAAGTATATCATACATGTCATATGTAATCAT
Organism: Teinopalpus imperialis; assembly: GCA_029286865.1. Taxonomy (NCBI): domain Eukaryota; kingdom Metazoa; phylum Arthropoda; class Insecta; order Lepidoptera; family Papilionidae; genus Teinopalpus; species Teinopalpus imperialis. Next base: position 1,377,120 of record JAGSMU010000034.1, read on the forward strand.
AAAAATATAGTAATTTATTAAATGCTTACATATTTTTTATAAGCGAACAGAATATTAATTATTAATCACGTAGAATTCAATAATCTCCTAAACAAATATTAGTTTCTAATTATATATAATCTTAATATCTTTAAAACGTTACTTTTTACGTTATTCGTTAGTTTGACATTAATCTTATAATATATTATTATGAGACTTAGCCAGGATAAGCTTTACCATTGCGTATCCTGGCTAAGTCAGACTATTTCCTCTTTTCATTGTTATTTCTATAAACGAGTAAATTCGTTCTATTCAAACTACATTTTTTTAACAATTGTATTTTCATTTTCACCATTGACTAGAACTAGAACCATGCACTCAGTATACGAAATACAGCAGTATTATGCTGCGGTCTCCGGGCTTTATGCTACTGCTAGAAACAAGCTGCAACGAGGCTCTAACTAGAAATATATAAGATAATTACGTTTTGTTTACTGTGTTAATAAACTTAAATAACATTTAATATATTAGGATGTTTGTTAACTGATTTCTTTTCAAGAATAATAATATATCCCTAAAATTATGTATCTAAATTTTTCCTGATGTCAATTACGGTCCTGGGCACTAGTGAGTTGGAGGCTTATGCTGTTCTCATATATATATATATATATATATACAGACCAGAGATAAATCTATACAAATCTACCAATGGTGTATAGATCGTTTCATACTCATCTAAAACTTAAATCATTATTATCTCATTCTTGTTGAATACTGTTTCTTATTTATGCAGTTGTAAATTGTATAATTAATTTCAACCTTTATCAACCTTCGTGGTCTTATTGTTATTTGTGTCATAGAATTTGATAAAAAGTGAGAGTCGAGGTTACCGTATACCGCAACGATAGGCTGAAACTACGTACCTACCTTTCGCACAAAGCCCAGTGAATAGTTGCTTTAGTTAGTTTTGAAACGCAAGGGCGAAGAGACGTAACGATGGCGAGTGGAAGAATTGTTGTTTACGGCGGACGCGGCGCGTTGGGGGCTGCATGTGTAAGTCATTTTAAACAAGCAAATTATTGGGTTGCCAGTGTTGACATGAACCCAAACGAAAGTGCGGACGTTAACATCACTGTCCCGAAAGAAGCGTCGTGGTTGCAGCAAGAGGAACATGTTGTCAAGGAACTCGGCACAGCGCTAGAAGGTCAAAAAGTGAATGCCGTGATTTGTGTAGCTGGTGGTTGGGCTGGTGGTACTGCAGCCAAGGATCTAAGCAAGCAGGCAGATTTAATGTGGCGTCAGTCAGTATGGAGCTCCACTATTGCTGCCACATTAGCTGCTAAATACTTAACTACTGGTGGATTGATTGCATTAACCGGTGCTAAAGCTGCTTTGGAAGGGACTCCCGGCATGATTGGATATGGTATGGCTAAAGCTGCAGTACACCAGCTCACAAAATCACTTGGAAGTAAGGATTCCGGACTTCCAGAGAACTCATTAGCAGTAGCTATAATGCCCATAACATTAGATACAGAAATGAACAGAAAATGGATGCCCAAAGCTGATTTCAGTACTTGGACCCCATTGCCTTATGTAGCTCAGTTATTTGATAAGTGGATGAAGGGAGAAGAGCGCCCTGTGAATGGTAGTTTGGTAGCTCTAGTCACCAAGAATAATGTTACCGATTTAATTGTCGAATAAATTGAACAAATATCCATTCCAAAATAAATATATCATACTCATTGGTTCTTGCCTAGTGCTAAATTGGCACAATAAATAAAATGACAATATATTAAATTAACAAGCTGATGTCTTTATATGTTTTAAGTTATACTGGAAGGGAACAATCTCTTTATTATATAAGATTGAAATATAATTTCCAATATTAAATGAAAAGCTAAATGTGGATTGAATAAAACGGACTATTTATGTAATGAGTTTAATAAAAATTGTTACTTTCAATTTTGTTTATTATATTTATAAAAATACTTAATGTGAAATAATGTTTTTAATAGAATTGAGAATCAAACAAGCAAACAGTTCACATAACATTAAGTGATCAATGTGGCTCAAGACACTATCCTCAAGGATGAATCAAGATAAAAGAAATATCCTGAGAACTAAAATGCTTTCTACAAGTGACTTCTGTTGGTCTCATTCATCAGGTAAAATAGCTACATCCATTCGAATTCAGTTGTGCTTATTTAAGTGTAAATCATTATTTTTTTATGGACAAGATTAATACACCACAAAATGGGACAATCAATAACACACAATTGCTTCGTGAGATTCTGTTAAGCAGTAATCTGTCTATAAATATGTAGATTAATTCTATAAGATAAATAGTACATAAGATTTATTTTCTTGTAATGTATTCATTAAATACATATAAGCATTAATGAATAACCTTACATAACTTTTTTACTTAATCTTCAGGTCTTATGATATCCATGCTGCACCTATACTAGACCTGTCCTCTTGTGTCTATTTTTTTAAATAATACAGCCTACACCATTTTGCGCAGTCTGCCTCTTTGTAACATTTAATGTTACAAAAATTACATAAGTGTTGTATGTTTATTAAGTATTATCTTTACTTAACCTTTGACATTCTTTTATCACACTCAAATGATGTTATTAAAAAATATTTTCTTTACATGTAATTTGTTGAAATTATTATACAAAAGTTCTAAATACCTACAATAAATTTTTGTAGGTATTTAAAACCCCTGACTCATTTTCCTTAATGACTAAATTTCTGTACTGTCTGGAAATACCATAATTCTTGTAAATAGGTACACTTTTTTACAAATCTGTGATATGATTGTTTCTGATAATATTATTTTTATTCCACATTCACATTATATATATATTCCATTCAATTCATATATATATTATTATACTAATTATAATTTATTCATATTTTACCAATGTTTTCTAATTTCACAATTCGAGGTCACTGACAATAGAGAGGTCATTACATTTATAAAACCGTAAAAATGTTAGAAAATGAAATTTGACACTATTTCCAAAAATAATAATAAAAATTTTGTATACTCGTAAACACTAACGTAAATACCTTACCTACTGTTTTGTTTTCGGCTTAGTGTCGGGCAGTTTATTTATACAGATAATGTAATTGATATTAATTATATAGACCTCAACATCACGAAATGGGTTTGGGGTAGAAAATACACTATTGATTTAGCTAGTTTGACTATGTTTTTACATTACCGAGGAAACCGGCCTGAAATATAGCGGTAACGCGAATAATTTTGTTTGCGATGCCCTCGCCGTCGACGGTAGCGGTAAGATGGTGCTGTATTTATGTGTAGTTTTAAGCAGGGCTTGGGCGCTGGTGGTCTCATCGTCAGGGCCGTCAAGGGTGAATTGGTGAGAGCAAGTCGTATAAATATAAAGAAGTCTTTGGTAAAATATCAGAGGCATTATCCTGAATTTGAATCTTCTATTATTCATTTACATTGACGAAATGAGGAAACGACGTATCATTTAATGTAAATAAAACTATAATCGTTACCATAAGGTTATGTCATTTCGGTAGTTGTGAATTACCTTACCGTAGATAGAACTTACTGTAAGTTTTCCATGACCATAAAATTAGAACAACTTGCATATGAGTATCACTGTGGATTGTAGTCTTCTGTAGGTTCAATAATTATTATTTTTTAAAATTTTATCATATTTGTAATATTGTTTATTTTTTAATTATAATGATGAACTTGTCCTTGTACGATTTTGGCGTCACATCTTGTTGATAACAGATTATGTCAACTGCGCAGGAATTATTACAGTGACGTATTTGCGTCAAAGAGGGAAACGTCACCTCTCTAATCCGATCTTGGGCAAACTTATTAAGATCGGGAGTTGGTTTGTGTGCAACGTCTGCAGACATGAGATAATTTGGAAACTCACCTGGACTAGAAAGAAAAAAATAACAAATTGTGCAGCACGCACAAACCTTTATTCACTGAGATTGAAGTGACTGACCTAGTGACCTAGAGGCCGCGGTTGGCAGCAAATGCAAATGAATTTGTAGAATAACAACTTGAATTCTTGGACCACTTTCACTTGCAGGAAAGTAGATCATTGGTCGTCTCTTTTGACAGCGTCTCCATTTTGAGATATCAAGAAAGGTTTAGTGGTTTAACGCGGTAGCTGTAATGAGGAAAGGCGTTATGAGGATTTTCTGTTGTTCTGTAATTTTTGGTCAAGAAAAAAAATTATCTAATTTTCCCTGTAATTTGTCGTTATGAAAAGGTAAACGATAGGTAACTATTTATACTTACATTATTATATATTTTTTTATTACATTGAGAGTAACAAATTAGCACACAGTTCACCTGATGGCAAGTGTTTCCTGCGACCCATGACATCTACATTCATCCTTGAGGACTGAGATGGAATGCCTCGTCATCAGTAAAAATGGTCTTCGGATCCCTACACTCACTTTATAATATACTACTTAGTTTGTACTAATATACTTTATACTTAGTTGGTACTATTTTAACACTGTCCCTTTGCTTTTTACGGCGTGAGCAATAAACTATATTTTGTGCTCTTACCGGCATGAGACCGGTATAATCCGTTTCGTTTCAAATAAAATCTCCAGGACCATAGATCCAATCGTGGATTCATTCGCGCTACTGTAAATTTTTGGATTAAGTGCTTAATATTTGATTTATGATTTTCTGGTTTAATGTATAAAATATCTAATATAGGTTTGTATTAAAAGTACATGATAAGAAAATCATATAATTGGTAAGCCACACCAGGGAAGTTTGGTAATTAAAACATTGGTGATAAATAACCTTTTTACAATAGATTATATAATTGCGAGCACAGATAGACCCTAGTGGATTTTATGATGTAATAATTACTTATGGTAATGTATGAATGGTGTTATTTAATAAAACAAAAAAATTGTATGATATTCAATTTTTTTAAAAGTAATTATTACCAATAATAAATCAATTTTTAAATTGCATCATCACAGCGTATATTCCTAGGTAAACGGGATAATCAGCTTTGTGAGACGGAAATCCCTAAAAGGAATGTGGTCGCGGATGCGAAGTATCCGCATTACGATTTAAGATATCATTTTCCTGTCTCCCTGATAGAATACAATCGCGGTGACATCTGCTTGTTAGCGGATTCTGTTAACTGTTCAACATATATTATAGAGATGTAATTATCGGTGCAAACATAGAACATGAAACCCACTCATCATCACCTTTCCTGATCGAAAAATAACCAGATTATGTTAAGGTAAAGTTTAGGTTTCCATTAAACCAAGGTGTGACTCACTTTTAGACAATGGAAGAAGAAGAATCTTAAAATTCGAATAGAAGAAGGAGAGATATAATACCTATGGATAATATAACGTAAACATGAACTATTTACAACTTATCGAAAATACAAAAATAGACAGAAATATAATTTTAAAAAGTGGTAGCAATTATAAATTCTTATTTCACTGCTATTACTAAACCTTATTTTTAGTAATAAGTTTCTTAAATCATTCTCATTATATATTATTGAATCAACATTATTATATTTATGTAAATAACCTATAAATTGTTTGACGGGCTAGTGACGTCACGTCCAAGTGGGTTGATTTTTGGGAGTGTTAAACAACACTTTATAGTCCGACCATTTAGATCTTCCGATCTTAAGCCTCTTATATATAATGGTTCTAATCAGGGATGAAGTCCTCGATCGATTTTGACCACGGCGATATCTTTTGGGCATTGCCAGATTACATTCACTGCGTGGAATTTTTATATAGTGCACTACGCATTTGCGCAAACAACGGCACTAACTTGTCCCTATTTCAATGTAATACATGTGCATATCCATCCATCGAATTAGGAAGTCGTGTATAAATTGCATGACGGCGTGGTGGTGCGATAGGCTGACGATGCTCTGACTTGGTGGTAGGAGTAGAGTTTTGGATACTGTTGCGCTACTGAAGATGGGGATGGTGCACATGGGTAGAAAAAGCCCCATCATGGTTACGTATAGCATGATATTAATCGTAATCTGTGTTGCATAGTGGTTAAAATAGCTGTCTGCCATGAGCATGGGTTCGATTATCAACCACATCACCCTTTTTGGGTATCACAAATTATTTTTAAAAGAAATCGTATCTAGGTGTGTATTATGCGTGTCTCTAACACTGCATCTGACGCCGATCTTACGCAACATTTTTTTCTTAATTTATTGCTGTGGTGGACATTGTGCGGAAGGGACAAAGCAGACTCAATAATTGAACATCAATATTCTTTATCTATTTCTAAAAATAATGCTATCAATGTTATTCATATTACTAGCAGTCCCGCTAATCTCTCCAACTAAACTTTAATGCTTTTGCTAGATGATGGTTTACGAGAATAGTTGAATGGCAGAAATAAACCTACAATGAAGTTCATTTTATTAGGCTGTTGAGGCTTAAATGTAAATATTTAATTATTACTAGCAGTCCCGCTAATCTCTCCAACTAAGCTTTTATGCTTTTGCTAGATGATGGTTTACGAGAATAGTTGAATGGCGGAAACAAACCTACAATGCAGTTCATTTTATTAGGCTGTTGAGGCTTAAATGTAAATATTTAATTATTACTAGCAGTCCCGCTAACCTCTCCAACTAAGCTTTTATGCTTTTGCTAGATGATGGTTTACGAGAATAGTTGAATGGCGGAAACAAACCTACAATGAAGTTCATTTTATTAGGCTGTTGAGGCTTAAGTGTAAATATTTAATTATTACTAGCAGTCCCGCTAATCTCTCCAACTAAGCTTTTATGCTTTTGCTAGATGGTGGTTTACGAGAATAGTTCAATGGCAGAAATAAACCTACAATGAAGTAAATTTTATTAGGCTGTCGAGGCTTAAATGTAAATATTTAATTTTAACAACATCAACGGCATAAAATTATATGCAAAATTGTTCAAATCCATTTATTTGCTAAGAAAGTAAGATAAGGCGTTCCAATACACTTATAATAATATATTTGTAACATTACTCACACATGTATACAAGTTTGTTGTCTGAAGCTTGTGCTAGTGTAAACTGTGTAACACGCTTCAGCGTATAAACAAAACAATATTCGGTTATGTTTTAACTTAACTTTATTGTTTTAAACTTATGATACTGGACTTAATACAAGAAATCTCTGCAAGCTTATGCAATTATAGAGTAAGTAAATAGTACGCACAAATATTTTTTTATGATAATATCTGGTATATATATTTTTTATCGTATTACTTAATATTTAAAAATAAATTAACACTTATAATTTATTATATTGTACTATAACAACTTCACGACAGGTTATCATTTACCAATGAGGGTCGTTAAGAATTATTACGTTTATTGACTTATTAAAAACATTTTTTTATTTGCAACTGAATATATAAAATATAATAAAAGAAACTAGAAGGATATCTACCATTTGTTGCATAAATAGAAGATATTCTTCAAGTTTCTTTTTCAAGCTAAACATAGATAAACATTTTGTTTATATGCCCTAAATTTTTAGGTTTCTCAGAGACCGATATGAATATTGTTTTCTTTTTTAATTTATAGTGTTAATGGACCTAGTGGTCGGTACAGATTTTTCGAAATAGACACAAAACAAGAAATTTAGATGTATTATTCAGTATTTTTAGTCATTCTTTTGTCATCATACAATATTGTCATATAATACAAAATAATTTTAAAAAAAGATACACAAGAGGATATAACACGGTATAAGAGAGAGGTAGAGTGAGGATGAGAATGAGAGAGCGTACTAGAGGGCGAGGAACAGTTCCCTGCAATTTGCAGTTATCTAAAAATTTTGTGTACTACTCTATAAAATGCGTTAGAACCGTGAACTGTATTTGTAAAACGCCAAATGCACATTTAGCTCCTAATTGTATCGAGTAAACTATATGTTAAAAATATAATGCTACTTTATCCCGTATATAAAAATACACAAGATTTTTCATGAAATCATTTGTAGTAAGTTTTTTACACCTTTTAACTTTATGTGGCTCGTAGTTGACTAATGTACAATAGCGTTTTACAGCAACTAACAAATTTCATCGTCATAATTAAAACCCTGACAATTTTTTTTTCTTCAACAAGCGTTGTTTCTTTGACTAGACTCAGGTTAAAAATTAAAAAAGAATTTGTCATTATAATCCGAAATATTTAACAGATATTAAAAAGTGTATTACTAAGTAATTTAAACAAAAAGTAAATTGTTTGCAAGCTTAAAACTTATCTATATATTTAGCGTAACTAGCTCAATGTATTTAAATTTATTTTATTTAACTTACTGAGTTCGAACCCATGTAGATTATTACATGTGTAGATTATACATAAATCATTATTACTTTTACAATCATAAATTGTATTTCTGAAGATAAATATAAAAATATCTTATTGTGAGATGCTTTAACATTATCTTAAATATTAAAATACAAAATCTTATAGTAGAGTACAGAAAGATCATTTACTTTATGTCTATAGTAATGACTCTAAGGTGGATATAGAAACATTGCTTGGGCTGTTTGAAAATTGAGCTTTTGCCTATTGAATTAAAAACGGACAAAACATTTTTTTTTTAATAATTTTTGTCGGCTAAGGATATGCATGCAATGCAGTCAATTATTATCTTGGTAGAAACAAACTATGTACAGCAGAAAAGCACATAGCTTTATATGCGCAACACAGCTAAATTTACCTTTTAGAGTACTTATGTAGTATAATTATTTTTGCAATAATCTTTTAAAAACGGTTTGAAACTTACGTTTTAGAGTTTGTTTCTTTCGCCATGCCAGTTCATTAAATCTTTTTCTAATTTACATTTTTATAAATTTAATTCACATTTGCCATCGGTTCCGAAGTATTCTTAAAACTTCTGTTGGTTAATATTAGTTGCACCATGGTAATCATAATACAAAGTGACATGGTATATTTTTACGTTTCTCTTTAGGTAATACCATCAAATTTACACTCGTCTACTATAATCTGTTTTTTTTTCTTTACAGATTTTTTATGGCTTTGGCCGCGTTCAGCCAACGACTGCGCGCACTGTATTCATTAATAAATCGGCTACGAGTTCCGTAGTGCGAATAATTTTATTGCCGATTTGGTCGATTATCGTAATAGCTGTGGAGTATGGTTGGGGTATGTCTGTCACGGGGCGGAGTGTGAACCGGGTTGGCACGGCATTAGATCCCACGGCTGCCCAATCTACTGGCGTTGGTCTGAAATATTAACAGCATTACTTTAAAATCTTATAAAATATTTTTGTTTCATTGATATCATATATCATTTAATTATTTATCGAGCTCGTCGAATCTTGTGACATCATTTGCACGCGTCGTTGGATTGCATGCGTAGTGGATAGGATAAGTGTCGACATTGTATAGAATTTTATCACAGAAAGTTAACTAAACTTGATGCGCGCCCACCTTTTATATTCAGTGTGTAGTTTGTCATATAGTAATGGCAGATATCCCCATAGTTGCCATCAAAAGGTACAGCAATCGCAAATAATAAAATCGTTTTATAATCATTTAAAGTTAATAAATGTAAATGATTATAAAACGTTTATAGTTCTTTAGTTATGTAAAACAATTAAAATAGAATGTGTTACAATAGTAGAACTGACACTGTTGATGTAATATTGGGCTGAGATTTTGATGGCGTTGATAAGCAGTATGTACATTCCATGAGTTTACATAAACTGTACTCATGCTTTCAAACTTTTTCAAAATTCATATTATTTTGTGTTATTAGACGGAATGTGATATGACAGAATGTGATATATTATTTTGTGATATTAGACAGAATGTGATGTGATATTAGTGACAAAAGAAAACTTTAAAAATATTGAATTAAAAGTTGACTATAACGACATTACGATAAACTAAACAATAGTTTACTATCTCTGACCTACCGGTCTATCTTGACCACTCGGTGGCCTAAACCAAGGAGTTAATTAAATACAATTATTATATTTTTGGAGTTGATGGAAAATATTGGGACCTTATTAACTTTTTCATGTCTGAGAAATAAAAAGTAGACTGATTCTTGTTGGAATCATGTGGTGGCTGTTCCATTACCGTTATTAGAAAGAGTATTTGAGTAAAGAGTTCTTTTTTTTTTGGAGGTATATCCTTAAATTACAACCGATACATCGAAAAAATTTGTTCTTATCGAACTAAAATATAAAATGTCTTTATAGAATATTAAATGAACTAAAAGTATTACTTGTAAACAAAAGTTACAGCATTTTAATAGACTCTGTCATCCTAAGCTTGCATAATTATAAATGGCGTACGTAAAGATATGTGATGGGAGGATTAGCGCAAGTGATTCCATCTTTCGCTTCCCCTAATGGCGTTTAACAGCGTCTGGCTTTGCTCTGTGTCTGATAAGATCTTTAATGGAAAATTGTGATCTGTAACGAGATCTTAATGATCCGGAAGTAATTACATGTGGGGATTAACGATGCATAAGGAATATTATAATAATGTAAAGTAAGTGCTCTATGGGGCAACGTCACCATTGAATATTTTTCCATATGAATGGGTTGTACGTAAAGTTGTTTGTGTTATTAGAATAAAGTGAAGCATATATAATTAAAATGTTCCACTTTATTGATTGAAGTATCTTGGTCACATGATGATGACATGATGATATGAGTTCATTAATGCAAATGTGTTATATAGTCTAGTGGTAGTAGTATGACATCAAAAGAGAATATACGGCACAATTGCCAATGATTTGACCTAATTAGTATTTCAAAAACATGTGTATACGCATGTGTGCACGAACAAGAAATTACAGTAACAAAATGTTTTTCTTTTTTATGGTATAGGTGGCAAACGACATGCAGCCCACCTGATGGTAAGTGATTATCGCCGCCCATGACCATCCGCAACATCAGAGGACAGAAAAATTTCCATAAAGCGCACAGAGGTGGATTGCCAGGTATCGAGCTGATGCGGATAAAATTTTGAGTTCTATTGTGATGTACGATGTTTAAACTAAGAAGCTGGAATTAATCCGAGCAACTCCTCAGTACGCGGGGAGGGGCCGTGGTAAATTCGATAAAAATGTGTAGGTGTGCAACATGTTTTGGATGCAACATCTTTTCGCAACGCCAGAGAATCAAGCCGATCGGAAAGTAGCTCATCATCAACTATTCGCGACGTTCTTTGTTGAATGCGATCAAATGGGAGCTGGTTCTGGGGTGCCCCCACCCAAAGATTAGAACAGTATTCCATTCGGAACTTGTACTTTGTAAAGTTGCAAACAGTGGGCCATAGAAATAAACCGCATAGCACCTTTATTGGAATGCGCATGAAATTAATAATTTCATTTGATAACGGTGACAATCTAATATCTAGGACTTAAGATTTACGTTGTAGCGGTTAGTTTCGAATACCAAATAGTCCGTACAAATAAGAGTGTGTTTTCTGAATTCAGACTTAAAAAATAGGGCATAATGAACACTCAAAGTGAAAAGTGGTTAGCACTTGCGATTATTCTGGTATATCCCGAATATTTCTTCATATGCATCTTGACTTGAATATTTATTTTCTTTTAGGATATTGGACAGAACGACATTACGTAAATACAACAAGAAATTTTGATAATATAAATAGTTAATCATTTGCGTCTCCTCTTAACAAAGAGCACTCACAAAACTTTCCCAGATCCATCATTACTTTATCTTGATATTTGCTTATTGCTTGCGCCTTCTCACTTGCCGATGAATTGAAATATTGCAACAATTCTTTACATAACCTCTGATCAAATTTTATTGTTTCCACAGATTAAACAAATGGCAACGGATAATATCAAATAATTCCTTTGTATTTATTTATAGAACCGTTATGGCAACTTATCAAATTAAAAAAAGAACTCGAAATTGTGTTACGTGTAACGGTTTCCTAAAGTCAATGATCTTTTTTTTTTTTGAATTATCTTTCTTTGTTCCTTTAATTAGCAACTAAAATAAATATAAATAATTAATTATAATTTGTAGATGAAATCTGAATTTATATATTATTAAATTTCATCATTCAGAGTAGCGAGTTCTAAATTGGTTATAATTGTTAATTCTTTTTTCCCACGTAGCGTACTAACGTTTACATTATTTACGTAGTAGAACCACGGAGTAACTACAAACTATATAGCAGCAGCAGTTACAGGTGGGCTTTAGGAGGTGAAGACCACGTTTTCAAAGGATACCAACTTAAACGGAACAACCCAACGTTATAATACCTTAATGATTATGAAGGGTTTTATAGGCTGCAGAAATCACTCAACACCAGGTGTTGCTCTTTTATCATCCTCTAATGCGTGAAATAGCAGCATCAGTAGTTACGTATGGTGGGTGTAGCCATCCGAAAGCAGATCCAATACATGTTTACCTGTTTTTTAGGACCCAGATGGAGATCTGGGTTTTTTTCTTGGGATTTTAAAGTGGAGACATTGCAATAGCAATGCCATTAAACATTACTAATATTCCGGTTAACCACTAAGAAGAGAGAGAGAGAAAATGCTTGGGCTAGGAGATGGTTCACGATAATAGTCGAATGGTGGATTCGAACCTACGAACTTTAATTTTCGCAGACCGTACCCTAAACCATTAGGCTTTGACACTTCAATACAGTAACGCTGTGCTATTATATGCCCTCTGTCAAGTTCATCCATTTATGTTGCGGCTATAAACTAGCTGCATCGTGCCTCTACCAATGTTCTAAATCTTACAAGATTACCACAGACAGATACGGTGTGTTTGTTTACTATTTTAATTAACTATAAACTTACAATAATCAACATCCAAGGCTTATCAGTTATTAATATGCAAGTTTTTCCGGTAAATGCATATTAAATAGCCGTAACGTAAAATAATGCATAACATTAAGGTAAAGTAAAAATAAATTTTCCGCTGAGCTGGAATGTTCCCTAAGAAAAGCACGTCTATCCCTATCCACGTATCTCTCCAACATTGTTAAAGAGGCGTAAAAATGTTCTATGCGATTGTGGAGATGGAATGCGTCATTATTTACAATGGTGTCTGGATCCCTTAACATTAAAAACATATGTTCTAGTCTGGTATTCAATACAACCTAAGATTAAACACGATTATAGTTTACCTCTTAATACTCGAAATATCGTGTAGGGGTGTATTTTTAAATAATGCGCTACGAGCAATTTGTACTATCTATAGAATTAAATACGAGTATATAGGTAGCTATAATTGTAAATAAATCAAGTTTACACACCTATTTAGGAAGTTACTACGTCTCTGGTGATGCTTAAGTATTCCGATAAGATTAAATGACAGAGTTAGAACACGTTGATTGTCACATAAGATGCTGACCTTTATTAAATCAACAACTGACATTTCCCTTGATCTTCTCATCAGATATCTACATTTTTATTTGACCTGCCAAATGTATTTATAAGAACTTTTTAGTTTGAATAGACCCTATACGCTGTGCCTAGTCGTGATTGTGGTTGTATTAATATATTTGAATATGATACCTCGATCGCATAGTGGTTGCAGATCTAGAGATTATAGACGGCATGGTGGGCCGAGATGAGCCCATAGCGGAGGACGGGCCGCTTATCATCAACTCACCGTCATCTGAGAATCTGTAACGTAAAGGAACTGTGTATTAAAATTTAGTTTCCAATTCTGCATACACATACTACATATATTAAAAATTTTCTTATCAATACTGTCCACTTGTTAATGGCCTAGTCCAAAGCAAACAAGTTCTATGAATTTCGGATCGTATTCACGTTTTAGTGTTTATCGTGTGCCTTAACACACGATAAGGACCTTTCGCCCGTTTCATTGAGTACAACGAACCAGGGAAGTCAAGGTTGAATCTGTCCATATGTTTGTGGAAAGCGCACTATAGTATATCCCGCATAGTTGATTTCATCTGGTAACAACTGTCTTTGCAGTAAAAAAGAAGGATAAAGAAATGACACATTTTTTTCGTATTACAATTGTTTTTTTTATTTGCTATGCGATACACATGACTACATTCATCTCTCAACGTATTACCACGCAACGCTGTGGGAAATCTGGCTGGTACTCTGTATTGTTCCAAGATATGTAGGCGTACCTAATAACTACTAGATATGCAATAGGCCAAAGATTTTTCTATTAAATAGCCAGGTGTTAAATATTACGACAATTCTAATTCTCCTTGAGTGCAAGCGTCTGTTATCAATTATTATTAATCGTTTCTTGTTATGAAATATCGTGTTTCGTTTCCTCGTACATCACCAAATTGATGTATTTTGTTCACGCGTGATTTACAGAATTCGCATTCGATTTACCAGCTTTTTTTTTCGTTACTACTAGAGTAGTGCTTGAAACTAAGCAGGAATTTGCGGGCGGTAGACATATGTCGTGATAATTATGTCGAAATGATGACAATTTCATATTAATAATCACTAGTGGTAGAGCTACAATGCAGTTTATTACTAGATGCGGAATGAATGGGTCAGCTCGACGGGGTAGAACCACGCTCTCATAGAATATCAGCGTGGAACAGCAACTCAATGCTGCTGTGTTTCGTCTGGTGAGTGCAGGGATCCGGAGACCTTTATTACTGGTGACGAGGCATTCCATCTCAGTCCTCAAGAGTGATATCGCATCTGCATTATGATTCCTTCTCAAGGATGGATGTTCATGGGAATCACTTACCATCAGGTGAACTGTGTGCCCATTTCTTACTCTCAATGTAAGTAAAAAAAAAGTTCATATCTTAGTATAAATTTCTTCTTTGATGTCGGCACACATTTAGATACATAGAGATAGAGATGACACAAAGAGAGATATTCGCAATTTGATTTTAATTTATTGAAACGTTTTCTAATTTTATTGTTCATAGGTATGTATTTTAAAGGGATAGGAAAATGTGGCTAAATTCTATATGATAAAGTCCATATAAAAATAATTGTAATCGTAAATCAAATAAATGTTACTACAATCTTCTACTAATGTAAATTTACTAATAAAGATTATTATTTATTATTATATATTGTTTTAATTTATTAAAACTTTTTATTATTTTTTATTGTTAATATATATATTTATATATATATATATATATAATGTGGCTAAATTCTGTATGATAAAGTCCATATTTCAAACAAAAATGTATTGCTGTTGGTCCACCTTTACAGCTTTATCTAACTAGACTCGCGAGCGGGAGGCCCGCTGAGTACGGAGACAACGAAAATGCTGCTGCACCACCGCTGCACGCCGACCCCTGTGGACGAAGAGCGTCGATGACAACAGAGGGGGGCGTTAATACGAAGCCAAGGGCCCCTCATAAGGAGGTACGAAACCTCGACTCGGATCGCTATCTAAAGGGGGGACGTTTTAAGCTATTGTACCGATTTTGGGTTTTAGATGCTAAAACTACTATCATTATCAAAATCTCGCTTTTTATCAATCTAAAGTCAAAAATCGAGCACACACAGATTAACTAATGGTAAGTTATGACAGCGTTCCGTAAACAACTATGTACATCCATCCACAATAAAGGTTCAAGATGCAAACGCGTACTCCTGAGGACAGAGATGGAATGACTCGCAGAGTGATACGGCTATTTCACGCGGGTATTCTGGGACTGACCCATCCAGCGTATCTCCAACATCGTTCTCATTATTATTAATAAATATTTTTCAGGGTTAAAAAAGTGAAAATTTTATTATGAACATAAACCGTAACTTAGTGAGAAAAGTTAAAATAACATATCTTAAAACTATTGAACCGATTTTGATTTATTATTTTGATTTATTAGATTCGCACTAATCTTTTGTTAAAAGATTTTTAGACTTCTTCAAACACTCTCACTTATTGTTACTGGTCAATACCTGGAGAATGATACATACAAAATGTTATGATGTTTTAAATTAAATGCCTCATTTAGACTATAATATATTAATACACTACAGACGGACATAAACTGTCAACTGTAGAACCTTCCTTTCGAAGTCGGTTAAACGTATCGTCTCTCTGCCGTGTGAAAGTGTATGGGCTAAACTCGGATTTTATAGTATAAGAAACAGATATAAGTGTAATTTATGGTTAAACTTAAGTAAGTATAATAAAAAGCAGTAAAAATTAAAAATTAGTTAGTTCATATGCACCATAATTAGCACGATATATTATTATGAATGCTAATTGTTTGCTCCCTGTTGGAAGAAATATATTAATTGAGTCTAAGAAGCCGTTGTATCACCCCTAGGGTGATGATAAGACGTGGGTGTATCTTTAAAAATAGGCAATACAACCAAATATAAAAATACAGATATATGTTATGGTATATAAACAAATACATAGAAATACATAATTATTTAATGTTGCGATGAGTCTGCCGTGCTGTTTAGGATTTTCATCTTGAACCCGTAACGATTCGTAGTTGCGCTGCCTTCCGCAGGCAGAGCGTTTACGTGGTAGAGTCATAAAAAACTTCCTACACTTCCGACATTACAAAAGAAAAAGAACAAATAACTAGTTATTTTTCCCATTGCACCCTATTTGGCTCTTCCAGGTTTTAAAAATGGAGTCACATATAAAACTATTAAGTAAGTAACACAAATGCAGCACAAATGGGCTGGCTCTACGAGAGAGAGAGAGAAAGAGATAGAGAGAAAACGAAATCACAAATACCAAATACTATAAATAGCTAAGCTTTTCATCTGGTGAATAAAAAAAACTGCTGAACTTATTACTTCTGACGGAGCATTCTAACTTAATCTTTGTCGCCCCTAATATCATAAAAATTATCTTCTTTCTTAAGAAGTAGTCCCACGTTCTGTAATTTTCCTCTGTGAAACACACGGCATGAAATGGGACAAGGGTTTCTTAAACTTTTCGACCACGACTACACGGCTCAAATAACTCTATCATAATACTGTTTACCTTCTTTTGACGGAGTCCATTGACATTACGCAAGTTAATTTTAGTGATACTAAAACCAGTTTAGAAAAAATCGTGTTTTAAGGTAACGACGGTCGTTTTATTATGCCGCCGCACGCGAAGCAAAAACTGTGGTCAACAATATGGACAGGCGGCTTCGACTCGAATTTTCAGTTTACATAATTTGTGTAGCGAATTAATATTAAAAAGACATGATATCTTTAAATTGGCCACACTGCAGATTGTTTGTAACCGCGTAATGAATAGGATCACACCCGAATAGCATTGTAAAATAACAGACGTAACACTGCCGTGTTTCGTCTGTTGATACCAAGATGTTAAAGTATGTTTATACTCTGAAATTATTGATTTTCGTTCCTGCTAATGCTTGTTTATATACAATACAAACCATTTATTTTGGTCCGTACTATAGCAGAACATAAGCAGAAAGGGGACTTCATTTTATCCTGTGTAGCAATAGTTAAATTTTATGGGTTGATTTTATTATATGAGGGTACTTATGACATTTTGTATGATTATATGATTGTTTTTGTTTACTTTTAAATTTTCTCAAAAATGTTCAATAATCGTTTTTCTTATTTATTTTGTTTATTTTTGTCGACATATTTAATACGCCATTTATAAGTTTCCACTTTTGTTACTGTATTTTTAAACCGTCAATGTTTTTAAGCGTAGTAAATTTGGATTTTCCCACTTCTTGTTTTTTTATGAATTTTGTTACTTCTTTATTCATTATAATTGCAACTATGTGTTTTTTCATTATTTTTTTAAATAGGTAGTAGGTATGATTCCTGGTATTTCTGACGTATGGTAATTGTATACCTGCTTCGACCTTGAACTTTTTTTATTTTTCTTTCATGTTATGCAGTATAGTTTAGTACATTGTAGTAATATAATACAACATTATGGCTTGATAATCTGTATCACTTTTAGGTATAAATATATAGTTAAGGTATTTAGTGAAAACAATCGATCATGCTGTTCTTATTTTCTATTCAAGTGTCTTCATTATTTAAACTTAAAATGTGTTATTGGGCACGTTGTATTGTAAAATTCGTTAATAAAAAATTCCACAATTTTTTTTAATCTAGAAAGTGGAACTTTACTAAAATGACAAAATTGACGAAGTTTTGAAAAATTTTACACGTAATTTATGAATAAAAATAATAATACGAATGTGGAATAACAATTGGCTGTATAACTTGACTCGACTTCGACGATATCTTCTGATTATTAGATGACATCAACTGCGCGGTATATTTTACAGTGACGTAAGCAAATACAGAGGCACTCAGTCGTCCACTTCTCTAGTACGATGTAACATGTGAGAAGAAGGTTTAATCATGGTGTCAAGGAACATTTACTCTGACCCGAAAACCATCAATTTGTGTTGCACAAATATTATTTCTTAGCTGGATATCGGACCCAGGATACGCGACGCAGTAACCATATACTCTAGTAACAATAATATACTAATCATATACCACTACACCGTATATTTAAAACATGTATATGTAAACAAAGTATAACACCTTCACGGCGACTAGCCTAATGACAAATTTATTCCAGCTTAGTCTCCATAACATTTGACGGATCGATAATTATTAATTAGTAACAGTCTGGCCGGGTTTGGTTGAGGGTGTACATAATTTGTAGGGGAAAAATTAAGTAGATTTTTTCAACTTTCTCATATGTCTAAGCGTCTTAAACATCCAATTTATTTATGTCTTATTTATTTTCTCAACACTTACCTAGAACTAAATTTAGAAGTTAATTAATTATAGAAACAACTTTCCTGTGTGTGCTTTATTTTAATTATGTTAAATATGTATTGTATGTATTATGTAATATATAAATACAATAGACTATAATCATACATATAAAGCTGATAGGTAAGCTTTATATGCATATAATTATTTGTCCTTTACAAGTATTTGTATTTAATCTATTACAGAATTCCACGGTCTTTTTGAGATTTGCGTCCTGTTCATTAATTCAAGTTGCACAAACGCGACCCCTGAGGACTTAAATGGAACGCATCGCTAGCAGTTACTGGATCTACGGATAACTCACTTTCACTAAATTTACCACAGAAGTGTTACATAGCAAGCAACAAGCTGAAGGTGGTTTTACGAATATTAACTTCATCTACATATCATTTAATACGTATGTTTATTTCGTTGTATTTATATATTTGTATTTATACGTTGTATTGTATATTTGTTTTATTATATGTTTATAGTATTTTATTTATATACTTTTATTGACCAATCAGGCGAAGATGTACAAAAAAATATTCACTACATATTAATAAACATGGCACACCGGTCGACCGACATGTGGGGAGGTATGCCGACCGAAATTATTCCCAGAGTTGTATCTGCAAACGGGCTAATCCCGATTAGCCTCTCGAATTAACCGAGGCCTCCGGGATTGGAAGCTCCGGGTTGAAATGCAGAAGGCGGTATCGCCACCGCTCGAATAGTCTGCAGGTATCTCTTCCTTTCGCCCTAATCCTAAGGAGTCCCTGTTGAGGGATTCCCGTCTAGTTGGTCTTTATATACTTATGTATTTTATTATATTGTATATATTTGTTTTATAATATTTTTATTTTATTTACTTATATATTTTATTGACCAACCAGACGGAGATAGATGAAATATCCACGAATAAAAATAATATTTTGTTACCTATTTAGTAGTAACGGTCGTGGCGGTGTGGAAGAAGCTGGAGCCGGTGGCAGTGGTCGGGTTGGTGATATGGTGGTTGGGTTATTCTGTGGATTCACGGGTACCGGTCGGGAAGTAATCGGCTCAGCGGGTAACAATGATAGCAAGTTAGGCTGCGGCAGCGGTGGCGGCGGAGCTGGTTGTGGCGAAGATGGTCTTTCGTTACCTGTGAAAGTGATTTAGGTCTAGTTAGTAGTAACTTAAAAAAAAGAGAACCCGTTCGCTTTTTAGAGCCGCGGTGTTAAGAGTCCAAGTTGCCCTAATGATCGTCGAATTTCGAAAGAAGATGGGACTTTAAGAAGAAGAAGAAGTAGGAGCTTAATTAAAAAATTCACTACTTTTATAACCTTAGCATAGATGAATATAACTATTCAGCTTTTGTCCTATTTTGTTAAAAAAACAAACACTACGATACTTATTGTATATAGTATTCTAAAATTGGAATCCACCACATAGATGCAAAGAAGGATAAATGGTGGTTTAAATACAATATAAACTCTTTATAACGATAAACTCTCTATAACGTAGAAAAAAGCAAGATTTGGTTGGTTTACCTTAAACTTATATATATATATATATATATATATATATATCTTCACTCCATATAACGGTAACTCTCTATAACGATAAAAATGCTCAGTCCCTTGAGTTTCGTTATAAAGAGTTTAGACTGTAATTGGTGTTAGGTATTTTTCACAGTATTCCGTTTTCTCCTTGTACGGAGAAGGCAAAATGTTGCACATGTTAAGTTATAGTATTGCCAGCTTTTAACTATATATATTTTAAGATACATAAATATCTATTGTCTCAAAACTATATAAAAATCATCAAGTTTATTATTTCTGTGTTCCTTTGGTACACACATTGGTGTTTGAATATTTTACTATTGACCCCTTAGGTCTTAAGTTACCTTATTGATCCTTATATAATATCTGAGTTAACTATGATTAAGTTTGTAAAGTGAGTTTTCCATTCGCTGAATAGGTCTTCCAAGAAAGTTTGACTTAGTTTAATTAACTATCTGGAAGAGAAATGTTCGTTAAGACTAGTGGCTCTAAAACACGCAGGACGTTTAAGTCGTACATTTGCCGGTATACTATACTATTTCAGTGCTTCTGTGTTTCGTTTGGTGCTAGAAAGAAAGCGGAGATCTTGTTACTAGTGACGAGGTGTTTCATCTTGGTCCTAAGGTGTCTTTATTATGAATTCTTATTGAGGATGAACGTGGGTGGCTTGGGCTGTAGGAATAACTTATCATTAGGTGAACTGTGTGTTCGTTTGCCAAAATTTTTTAAAACTAACTTCCTAACCTAATAATCAAAAGACTTTGTGAGAAGACGTTGTATGTATGTGATTTTAATATTGAGGTGTGCGTAATTGTTGTTTTAAGTTAATAAAATATTATAAAAAAAAAGTTAAAAACATTGACATTTACAAGTTTCCAGATTGTCCTTTAATATAAATTGAACTTTACGATTGACGGACCATATTATTGACGGTCAAGGCAAGAATAATGAAACCATCATTGATGTGACCTTAAGTTGTCCGCAATACCGTACACTGTGTCTATCCTCAATCCCTTAATTGTTATGTCACGTCTACATTTCTATTAACAAACGCGTGACATGAAACACATTACCTCGGAAGTTCAAGCTGCTGGACAAGGCCGTTCTTTAATTATGACAATGAACGTCTTATTATAGATATGGAAAAAAAGGTTCCACAATAGAAAACCGTGACAGAATGTAATCTTGTTAATCTTCTTCCAATTATGGCGCCGGCTTCATCCCACTTGTTAACCGGCATTTAAAAGCCATTTGTTTAAACGCTAAAGTATATAGTAAGTATATAGATAGCTAACGTGATGTCACGTGTGAATCAGCAAGAGTATGTGTGCACTCCTGGCTAATTTCGGTCACGGTGAGGTCATCTGGTAATTAAATTCGTGGTATAATAAATTATTTTAAATTAATAATATTAGGAACGAATAACGAACAAATAGTTTCGTCTGGTGGTAAATTATTCTTGCAGCATCACATTTTTCCTAGATAAGACATCATAATGTAGATGCGTCCTCCTACTAAAGACTAAACTGGAATGGCTCATATCCAGTTATAAGGTCTCCGTTTTCTCTCATTCACCAGACGAAACATAGAGTGAAATTACTAATTTAGATGTTAAAATAGCAAACTCCTATTCCGGTTAAGCTATGGACCATAAAAACGATGGCATAATAGTAATTCTTTACCAGATCCAGTGATGGTGTTGAATTGTTCATCGTCCAAATACACTTCAAAGTATCTGGTGAAGTCTCCAGTGGGGTCCCACCTCGATGCCAGTTTGGCCCACTCCTCAGGGTACTCGTATTTAAGTCTTTTGATAATTTTAACCGCCGTTCTCTTCTGCCTCTCGGTGCAGCGCACGCATTTCGTTCTCAAAGCTTCAGGAAGTAATCCTGTTGGAAGAAAAAAACGTATTAATCAAGGAAGCTTATATGTACAACAAACTATTCTGACATTACATTTTACATACTAAGTGTGCGTCCGGGAGAAATATGACTTGGGAGAAATGTGTGTCGGGAGAAGTGTGTATTGAGAGACGTGTGACTTGGGAGAAATTTGCATTAGAAGTGTGTGTACAGTATAAAAATATTCAGTAGCAGTGAACTAAAAATGTATGCGCTAACATACGAATATGTTATAGTTAACAATCCAATCCTTTATATTTATGACTGATGAAAAGTTAGTGTTAAGACCAAACTTCATTTTACATTTTAATCTAATCGATACGTCAACCCTTATTTACAAAATTTGAGGTACACAACCTCGAATAAAGGTCATTAGAAGTATCAATAGATAGCTATTGATGCTTCTAACGACCTTACTCCGCCCTATGAAACTTGACGTCGTAGGTTAAAACTCTTTCGATTATTGTCGTGAACCAGCTCCTAGTTAAAAATCACCCTCAAGGTCCTCCTCAAGGGCCTCTGCCTCATCGTCCTCCTCGGTCTCCGAAATGGAGCTAAATAGCCCTTCGTCCCCCGAGGATCTCCCGCAAGACACCAGCGATTTCACGTTGGTGGAAAAGAAGCGTAAAAAGCGAGCTTTACCCGCCCCGACGCCGCCACCCAAGGTGAAACAACGGGAAATCCATGTCCCCTCTCCCCGGCCATCGACATCTGTGGCCCAACCACATGGCACCCCCTCTGCAGCCTCACAACAAGCCCCCGCCGCTCCACAGCGAGCCCCTACTGGCTCCCTCCAAACTTCGGCTGTCTCACAGCCATCGAAACGCCCACCGCCTGTCTTCATACAGGCACAAGATAAATGGCCGATTGTCGTATCGGCCCTATCCAATAGCTATAAATATCAAGCGATCCCCACCGCTGTAGACATTAAACTGCAGCTAGAAACCATGGATGACCATAGAGCGGTCACCCGCTACTTACAAGACAAAGGTGTATTCTTCCACACCTACACCCTGGCAGAAGAGCGCCAACTCAGAGTGGTTATTAAAAACCTCCCGCGGGAAATCCCCGCGGAGCTCATCAAAGAGGACCTCCAGGCTCAGAATCTACCCGTCCTATCCGTGCATAGGATGTACAGTGGGTATAACAAAAAGTCATTCAACATGGTAATTGTGGCCGTCGAAGGTCCGAGGCAGGGAAGCAGGTATTTAACCTGAAAACGTGCTGCCACCTTTCTGGGTTCACAATAGAGCGCCTTCATAAAAACGGCCCTCCGGGCCCACTGGCCACAAATGCCAGTTATATGGCCACTCTGTTCGCAACTGCTTCGGCAAACCCAGATGCGTCAAGTGCCTGGGTGACCATGGCACGACCGACTGTCCGAGACCCAAGGACAAGACCCTTTTGGCCACTTTCGGGCCCCCGCATGTGTCCTGTGCAACTCAGAGGGACACACAGCCAATTACCTTGGCTGCCGCTTCGCCACCGTTTTCAACGGCGCCGACGTCTCAGCCCTTGCAAAAGCCCTGCGGGATTCCAATGGCAAGCCCTAAATCAGGATTGCTGCCACAATGCGCTACCAACATGTAGTGTCAGCCATCGTCAACTTTCAAGCATAGAGGGCCTTTACAACGGCAGAGTAAAACCGCGTTCCCTTAACGTCGCATTTTTTAACGCGAACGGTATTAATAATCAACGCGACGAAATCTTCAATTTCGTTCGCAATCACCAAGTCGACGTGCTCCTAGTGCAAGAGACATTCCTCAAACCGCACACTCGCAATCCCAACATTGCGAATTATAACATCATTAGGAATGATAGAACTTCCGCCGCTAATGGCGGAACTCTCATCTACTATAAAAAGTCCTTGCACTACGTGCCCGCCGATACGCCAACCCTAACCGCCTTTTTTGGCAGGAGATTTCAATAGCAAGCACACTCGGTGAAATGCAACTAAAATCAACCCCCGGGGGTTGGCTTTAGACTCGCTAAGCGACGCACTCGACTTCGACGTCGTAGCGCCTACTACGCCTACCCATTTTCCATACATATTGGGTCACGCACCGGATGTGCTTGATATTGCCATCTGTAAGAATATCAACCTCGCCTTCCAAGGCATAGAGGTAATCCATGAGCTCGCTTCCGATCATCGCCCAGTTCTTTTTAGGTTAGGGTCATCCGCCCCAACCTCACCCTCTACCAAAACCATTGTAGACTGGCACCGACTCAGGAACGACCTGAGGGAAGCCACATCACCGCACCTAGATGCTATTCCTAGGAACATATCATCAGTCGAAGACACGAACCTCGCAGTTCATGCCCTCACTAGGCACATCCAGACCGTAGTCGAGAATTGTTCGAGGCAGGTTCCCTCGGTGGAAGACCACCGATGGACCCTGCCAAATGACATAAAGGACCTAATGAGGCGCAAGAATGCGGCGACTCGTGCCCACGACTTATATACCACTGAAAGTAACCGGCTGATGTTACGTACCCTTCAGCGTGAAGTCCGATCACGCGAAGCCCAGTTTAGGAACGATCGGTGGGATAATCACCTCTCCAAAATCGAAACTTCCCATCTCGACTTCCCAAATCCCTAAAAGGGGGCACCGCCCAAACAATGCCTCCCTTAGCGCATCCCAATAAACCACCCGCCTTCTTAGACGAAGAGAAAGCCGAATATCTGGCTGACAATCTGGAGCTCCAATGCTCACCGAGCACCCTACCGATCGACGCCGCTCACCTTGCAATGGTTGACAGCGAGGTCGACCGGAGGAGTAAGGAACCACCTCGCGATTCCGTTACCCAAGTCACATGCACCGAAGTTGAGTCCATAATTAAAAACCTGCGACCACGCAAGGCTCCCGGCCCCGACGGCATCACCAACAAGGTGATGAAACTCCTACCCATGTCCATTTTACACCTACTGGTGATAATCTACAACGCGGCCATATCCAAAGGCACCTTCCCGAACACCTGTAAGGAAGCCGACGTCATAGGGATTCTCAAGCCCTCAAAACATCCAACCGATCCATCAGCCTATCGACCCATAAGCTTACTCAAAGTCTTAGGTAAGGTATATAGGTATATAGGCTCATCCCCGCCTCTAGGACTTCATGCTGTCCCGAGGGCTGCCAATCAATGAGCAGTTCGGGTTTCGCACCCAACACTCATGCACACATCAAGTGCACCGCATCACGGAGCACATTCTCAGTAAATTTCTTCAGGGCTTTCGCCAGTTTGGTACTGGGGCACTACTCCTCGACGTGGCGAAAGCTTTCGACAAGGTCTGGCACAACGGGCTCATATACAAACTATATGAGCTCGGTGTGCCAGATCGACTCGTACTTATCATACGAGATTTTCGCCGAAATCGAACCTTTCGTTACCCCGTCGAGGGAACGCGTTCCGAGGTTCACCCTATTTGTGCCGGAGTACCACAAGGCTCCGTCCTAGGCCTACTTTATACACACTCTACACCAACGACATACCGCGCATTCGCCGTGTAGAGCTAGCCCTTTTCGCTGATGACACCGGCATCTACGTGTCTGGATTTAAACCAGACGCTATTTGTAAACGCCTCCAATCTGCAGCCAACACCTTAGGGAAATGTTTTCGGAAATGGAGGATCGAGGTTAACCCCACCAAAAGTGCAGCCATGTACTTCTCTCGGCGCAACAAAACGCGGCATCTCAAAAGTATAGAGTTATTTGATCGTCCAATCCCCTGGGAAAAGACAGTCAAATACTTAGGTGTCACATTAGATGAAAGACTCACCTTCGGTCCGCATATCAACCGTGTACGGAATCGAGCAGCGTTCGTCCTAGGTCGTTTGCACCCGTTACTCAATAAAAATAGTAAAATGTCCCTGCGTCATAAAATTACACTATACAAAGCGTGCATCCGACCCATAATGACATACGCAAGCCCCGTCTTTGCGCATGCTTCCCCGCGTTACATTCACCGACTTCAGGTAATACAAAATTGTTTCATGCGCAAGGCCACCGGTGCGCCGTGGTTCTTGCGTCACGAAAATCTACACATAGATCTTGAGCTGCCGACAATAGCTCAGTACTTGAAGCAGGCTTCTCGCCGATATTTCGACTCTGCCGTCACACACCAAAGCCCTTTGATTGTAAGTGCCGCCACTTACAATCCCATCGCGAATCACAGCTAGCACATACATTGCACCCTCATATCGCCCCTGCCGATGGCGAGGGCGTCGCAAACAAAGTTATATATACGCGATACCGCCATGTCACTGGCCGGTTTTCTGCAGTCCATACAGATTGAAGCGTTGCTGGAGTTTCTTGCGCCACTTCTTCTCCAGCGCCCACGCATTCTGAAGTGGTGGTACAGGTAGTTAATAATAATAGTGATATTAATTAGATAATCCTCTGTCAAAAGCAACTGACCGAGCCGAGGTTCGGCCCTCTCGGGCACCCTTGAGCCAGACACTCTCGCGAAACAGGGTAACGGTCCAAGCCGAGGCTCCCTCTCGGGAGCCCTTGCGCTGGTTGCCCATATATAGAGGTATCGACTGAGAGCCATAAACGCTCGGTCACCTCTCAACCCGGTGAAACTGTAAAAGCCCTGGGGCTAACAGCGGCCATCAGCCCGAAAAAAAAAGCATCTGCATTGTGGTTTCTTGTAAGGGATTAATGTAAATGTCATGGGCCCCAGGAATCACTTAACATCAGGTGAACTGTGTGTTCGTTTGTTACTCTCGATATAATAAAAAAACAGCATTCTTTAAAATAGAATAGAGGTTACATTGAAACATAATATTAAAAAAAACATCTGAAATTATTTGAGTATTAGTGGTTGTTGCCTCGATTTTCTAGCTGATAATTAGGTGCTGATGCATGCATACGCAGGCTTCATTTCATACGATGTAACGGTGGAAAAGTAATAATAATTTAGAATTTGTTGCCAGTTCTTCTCTGAGTATTTTTTTTACATTAGATTTTTATCGTTGTGAACAAATAATAGCGATAGATTTTGTACCATAGCATTGGGAAAAAGAAACTCAAAAATTTGCTGTGATTGGAAACTACAAACGCTTTATAGGTTTTATAATTAGGAAAAGAAGTCTCTTTAGTCAGAAATATCATGTCTTCGATTATTACGTAAAGGGGCGTTAAAAGGCGCTTTATAGGAGCCCTTTGTTTTAAAAACAATGATAGGCCTTTAACATTTTTGTTGCGAATAAATAATGCCATTGTTCTCTAGCGAAAAAAATGACGTTACGCCCACAGCAACAGCACAGTATGAGCTTAGTATGTGAAATGTGATCATGACATTATCTTCCTGGTCCATTTCAATCACGGCGATATGTTCCGGTTGTTACCAATAGCATTACCTGCGCAGGAGTATTTGTGTGAATCCTTGACACTATTATATAAGTGTCAAGCATCCGCAGAAACACAAAGACGCCCACTCACTTGTCTTCCTCATACAAAATCCGATGTAAGTCTGAGGTTCGTTAGCAGTGTCAGACACGAAACATACACACATCAAACTGAAATCCATAAAAAAGAAATTGTGTTGCATTAATATTGTTCATATACTGGCAATGGGCACGTCGTTAATTTACATTTACAACAAGAAGGATATTTCAAAATCATCCTGGCACGTTCTCTTGTGCCTTTTCCGAATCCACGTGCATACGTGTTTGGTTATTTTTTTTTATTTTATTTAGGGGCGACTAACGAGCACATAGTTAACCTAAGGTAAGTGATGTCAACGGCCCATGACATCTACATCTATTATCAACAAAGATTCACGAAACGCATCCATTATCATCATTAAGGACTGAGATAGAATGTTTCTATACTCTGTATTTGGATTTACGAATCTCTACACTTACCAACCCATTCATGCAGTTGCTGGAGTTTTTGCTCCACTTCTTCTCCAGCGCCCACGCATTCCGAAGTGGTGGTACATATAGCCAATAACAATAATAGAGATATTAATGTAGATAATTCTTAGTCAGAAGCAACTGACCGAGGTTCGGCCCTCGATTCAGAAGCTCTCGCGGAACAGGGTGACGGTCCTAGCCGAGGCTCCCTCTCGGGAGCCCTTGTGCTGGTTACCCACTAATAGAGGTCTAGACTGAGCGGCATAAGGGCTCGGTCACCTCTCAACCCGGTGAAACTGTAAAAGCCCTCGGGCTAACAGCGGTCATCAGCCCGAAAAAAAAAAAATTATGCAGCTTGTAATTATTTGCAGTGTGTCTCTAATGCTGTTAAATGAGTAATTAATTATATTACAAATACTTTTCATTTAAAATCATTCAGCATATTATTCAATCTGATTGAAAATTCATTAAAAATATTACTTCACAAATACTACTTTATCTCGATCGAGATGCCAGTAGTATTACTATAGCAAAGGTTAATTTAGGTCACCTATATATTTAATAAACAAATATGTTCTAATAAAAAATAACATTTATATAAGTAATAATGAGTTAATCAATTTAAAATTGAAAGTATTCTGGATGCAAGAACTTTTAAATAGTCATAATGTGAGGTGAATTTGGTATAGACACTGCCGACTTGAAAGCAATGTATGTATTTTTTATTAAATATTTATGTAATTGTATATAACATCCCTCGTAGGAATAATAACTTCAGATACTTCCAATGATTTATTATATTTACGCAATTACTGCACATTGAGTAAAATTTATTGGCTTTAACATCAATATGTTAAATACCGAGGCGTGTGTCCTACCTGTGACGAGTGCTGTAAAGAAACATCGGGATAAAAAGTCTTTATAATAGATACGATAAAAACTTTAAAAAAATATTTTATTCAATGTCCAGAAACTTTTATAATCAAATACTTTATAAACTTTATTGTCATATATTAAGCTCGAAGGTTTAAATAGCATGTGTAGGACGAATATGGATAAAATAAACTAAACCAAGGTCTGAATAAAATCTGCAGAACCGAAAAATCGAATATGGCATTAACGTTATTTGTAAAATTTAAAACTATACCGAAGGTTATATTGCGTGGGGATGAGTTATTTCTGGAAAGTACTTACTGTTACTAGTAATAAATTCAACTGCGAAGACTTTTTGAACTGTCATTGTGTTAAACTCAACCTGGCGAAACTGTAAAAGCCCTCGGGCTAAAAGCGGCCATCAATCCGAAAAAAAAAAAATATTCTGTTAAATCTTACACAAATTAAACTAAACAGGTATCACACAGTTTTATTTCTGACAGAAACTTTATTCCCGGTCTTGCCTTGCATTTAGGCTTGTGAGTGTGATAATATTTTATAGGCATAATTTGCATAGAAATATAATTAAGGTGACCTTATTTTTATATTTTATTGGCGACCAATAAAAAAAAATAGCAGACTGTGCTAAGGTCAGTAACACATCATGATCGTATTTCAAGAGATTTTTAAGAATAAAGAAAATGTGTTACAAGTAGCAAAAAAAAAAATTGATTGTTTCCTAATTATATGGGTAATAAAAATGTAATTATGTGTAATTAACGAGCTTGGGAATTACCAAAACTATGCAATTACCCAATTTGATGGTATTTCGTCTAATAAAGTTATAAAAAAAACAATATACATTACCAGAAATAAAAAATGAATGTCCTACCTACAACTGTTTTTTGTGCAATTAATGTGAAGCAAATGTTGCACTAATTAAAACGATATTTCAACGATTCTTAAATACAATTAAAGATAAGTAGTTAACTACTGCAGCTATAAAATATATATATATATATATATATATATATATATATATATATTTATATATATAAATATATATATATATATATATATATATACATATATATAAATATATATATATATTTACCAGACTGTCAACGGCGCAGTAATTATTTCATAACGGTAAAACAATTGAAACTACTTTTTACCTTCCTTACTTCATTGTGTAACACTTTTGGAGGAAGGTGATGCATGGTAAATACTATGGCTGTACGATTAACTTTAAAAAACCGTACTATATAAATATCGAAAAAAGACAGAAAAGACTTTACCAGTTTTTCGTATTTGAGTTACGAGTAGAAACTTTCCATTCGATAACATTTTATGTGCCTTTGTTGGTGATGGTTTGCATCAATCATTATGAGTGTGACCAAATGACAGCTAGATGCACAAAAACTAATTCAGAGGCATCTTGCGGAAAGGAGGACAGACAACAAGTAATGTGATATTCGTAACTTTGTAATTTATTGTGTGTTTTGTAAAATAAAGTTTACTTGAATAAATTTAAATTAACGTGGAAGGGGGTCGATTGTTGCTAATGGCAATACCCCGCAAATCTATTGCAATATGATTCCAAATGTTATCGTGTCGAAGCTTCTAAATTAGACGGCGGACTCACTCTCAAATATTGAAACGAGCGAACGCGGATATGCAACGCACTTCATTGGCCGAGCAGCGCGTATTGCGCGCTCGTGTGTCTCGCTGACAGAGTATATAGTAAGATACTAAAAGTCTAGAAACATTTAGTATAGTCTCCAATTATAATATGCTCGTTTCAATTACTTATAAGTATGGCTTCGATAAATTAGCTTTTAAATTTGTATTGTATATGCACAAGAAGTTTCGTTTCTTTCGGGTTACCTTGGTACGCTTCACTTTTTATTTTATTAAATCCCAATAAAGGTATTAGACCAAATTTTACTTTTTATTTTAACAGTAGAGGAAAAACGTAAATTTGTAACGAAAAACTGGACGAGTGTTTACAGAAATAAAATATTTCAATTATAGAATAAAACTATTTCAAGAAATTAATTTATATAATATAACGTTGGTATATCGCTCCATAAATGCATAACTGAGAATTATGTGTCACTCTCTTATTTTTTTAAAAAAGGTAGTAACAACGCGATTATGTACCCAAAGATATTTTTACATCTGACGTCATTTAAATACATTGTTATGCTAGTGCCATAGTTGGATGACCGCTGGCGACGAATTGTAATAATTTCCGTAATTTATTAACAAAGAACTGTTTAGACTTAAAAAGTACGTGTATTAAGTTATTTGATTATTTCCTCCATGTTGGCTACGATCTTCGGGTTATTAGAGACCAGATGACATCAACGGCACATAATATATTATAGTCCCGTCCCATAAACAATTGTGTAAACAAAAGCGGTGAGTGAGTGATGTGTGGCGAGTGGAGGATCAGATGCAGTTCTTCTTAAATTAATTTGAGAGTAACAAACGAGCACACAGTTCACCTGATGGTGAGTGATTCCTGCATCCCATGACATTCACCCTTGACAAATAATTATAATGCAGATGCGTTGTCACCCTTGAGGACTATTATGGAAGGGCTCCCCACCAGTAATAAAGGTCTCCGGATCCCTACACTCATAAGACGAAACACAGTAGTTATTCCATGAGTGCGTGGTCGTACCCCGGTCGAGCTGAACCAATCATTCTGCAACTAGAAACAAACTGCAGTGTAGCCCTACCATTGAAAAAACTAAGTTGGAATGCCTCGTTACTAGTTAGTGGGTCAGATCCCTGCACTTACCATTTTTTTAAATATAGAATAGGTTACAAACGCAAGCAAGCAGCTGACCTGACAGCAAGTGACTACCGCCGCCCATGAACATCTGCACCACCAGATGAGTCGCGGATGTTCATGGACCATACGAAACACAGTACCATTATGATACTCTTTAAATTGTTATGCATTTTTTATAGGTGAAATATAATATAACTTGTTTGTTAGTCTAGTACGCGTTAGCCTCGGATTTTTCCGAAACGATTTTATTTCTTTTTTCACCTAAGGTTTGATTATATCTCAAGGAAATGTCTTGCATATATATATATATATACAAAACATTTTACACTATATTTATTATAACAATTGTACACATAGTTCAGCATATGGTAAGCGACGTCAGAAAAATCTTTTATATTAAACAAGATTGTAGTTTTTTTTGAAGCATGTTCGTTGCTGGTTCCTCGTGGCCTCTACACCTTTCGCGAAAGCCCGCTGCGTGGTTGTAGTAATATAAATATAAATTGGCTAAATGTACTTATACGACTGTAACCAATTATTATTTGAAATTTTTATATGGGGAGTGAACTTATGAAATATAAAACAGACTGACTTAATTACTTTCTCAGCACTAGAAACGTGTATATTGATTGTTATGTTTGACAGTCGAGACTAATCAGTATTCCTTTCCTATAGTTTCCATTATTCAAAACATTTTTACTAACATTTTCCTTGTTATATTATTCAGACGATATTTATATTACTGAGAACAATACTAATAAATGGCTTTTAAATAACTTATGATTTAATATTTTATTGGTGAAATGTACAAATAAACCAACTATTAGTAAATACGATCTATTAACCTATGTGTAAATATATTTTCCGGAAACGCTTTGAAGTAGTAACGCAGCTGTAGTCACCATGAATCACTATATTAATTGGAAATCTAAGTCATTTGGACACACGCAGAATAATAATAGTGTTTACGAGGCATAACAAAATATCTAGAAAAAAAACCAGCAGGATATCTTATTCTAATACTTATTTAATTAACGTTTTTTAACATTTTGGTTATTTATTTATTTTAGACTTTATTGGTCACACCTTAAAAAAAGGGATATAAAGGGCGGACTAAATGCCTTAGGCATTCTCTACCAGTCAACCCGTGGCGTGGAGAGACATTGTGGTAGGTGTGCCTACTATAAAATTTTAAGTTTTAAGATATATATATATCTTAAAACTTAAAATTTATTATATAGGTATATATATATTAAATTTTAAGAGTAATTTATCATATCAATAAGTATCAGACGTCTTTTAGTAGTATTCGCGTATCAGCCTTTTAATAAAGAGCTTATTCGATACTCTTCTTATATCTTCGGGCAATGAGTTCCAGAGACGTGCAGCCCGAAGGGTGAAGGAGTTGCCAACGAAGTGAGTGACATGAACACATTTTCATCTCTTTCAATTATATATTATTAATATAACTAGACATTTTCTTTTAACTAAAAATATATTGTCCTATCTAAATTTTTCCGCCAGTTTACGCGATATCTTTATAATTCTTAAGTACTTGTGTATGAAAAAACTCTAAGCATTGTGTCGTGATTCGTCATTGCCGACGGTGACATCAGAGTTACGATAAGGATTAAGGGATCGCCTTAATGTTTGAAATCAGCGATAAAGTAACTTAACATTCCAATAGACAAAATTTTATAAATATTTTGTAGAATTCGTAAGAGGTACTTGCAGAACTTTCCTTCTAGATTCTAGACAAGAATGAGAAGAGAGTTTTCAACAAAGCTCATGTGAGATTTTGCTGCATACATAGATCTTGGTCCACTTTTCTTCACTGCACAATATGTTAAATGAAAAAAACGGTATCTACACTTTGTTTTAAGCACCTGATAGCGTCTTAGCTTGCAGTGTCTCCTTTGTCTCAATACAAAAAAATAATTTTGTTCCCATAGGAAGATATTGCAGCAGCCTTTGAAGTAAGTTAGAAATTTATTATTTTTTACCTACGTGGTGGACGTAAGCTGTATACATGGAAAGTTAAGGTAGATATCTGCATTTAGTTGCGTTACTGTGGACTTTACTGTTACTTTAGCAGATGTTGGTGTGATAAAGCATCTTCGGGTGAACTGTGTTATTATTTGTCACGTTCTCCATAAAATACGTGCCACAATTTATTCGTTCGTAAGAATCTATATATTCATATATATGTTTACTTTTAGATATGTTTGTATTTATAATATGTATATATTTTTGTTTTATAGTTTATCTAAATGTATATAAATATCTATTATTTTACTTAGTATTATAAATTCCTAAGATAATATATAATGATATGTATATATAATTGTATAAGTATTTAGATGTACTGTATGTCTCCTTTTATTTATTATTATTCTTCTGTCCCTACCTTGGTTTTTGAGAACTTGAGAACCCTCTCAAGGTTGAGTGGTAGATAATGCCTTAGGCATTAAGTCCGCCTTTGTGGATATGTTAGTTGTACAAAAGTTTATAAATAAATAAAATAAAAAAATCCAAAATGTCAGCTCAAACACTAAATGAACTGGAAGCCCCACTTTGCTTTGTATTAAACTTATGGTGAACTGTGTACAATACTAAATACAAGTACAATATTAAATAAGGTAACGAAATAAGCAAATATTTATTTCTTCAAGAAGGTACGGTACCTAAGTTTTCTATAAAATTTAAATAAACCACATCTCTCTTTCGACACGTAGTCCATATGAAATCTATAATACACACTCAAATTATACTTTCGAAGACTCTTTTTTCCGGTCTGGGTGATTTTTCGGGAAAAAGAGGTGTTAGATTGGTTTTTATTGATATTCCGTGTTAATCAGGTAAATCCGCCAAAATCCTTTTGATATTTTGTTCTGTCTTAACGATTTTAACTTCGGATTAGTAACTAATTAACTAACTAAAGTTTTGTACACATACTTGTATTACTACAATATATCTTGAGTTGATATCACTTTGATTTATAGAACATATTGCCGAGATACTTCGACTCGAAGTTCCAATTTTTACTTCTCGTTTAATATCATACCTACAAACAAAATAATAACATTTTGTTAGTAGGTATGATATATTTATTACATAGTTTAGTATGCTGTGTCTATTGCGTCATATAAATCAAGTAATAGCTTACAGCACGAAAGCTTCCCGTGATCGATTGTCACATTTGGCTTGATCACAAAAGAGACATTAAACGTTCTAGTAGTTTGCAAGGTGAGTTATGTAAGAACAGATATTCAAACGTGTAACTCTATTGGCTGGTGTTTCAGGTTAATTTTTTTTATATATTTTTTATTGTTTTATTGTAAATTGAAGGGCAACAATATATGACCACCTTGTTGATTTCGACCAAGGTGATATCTTTCTAGTTTTTATCATAACACAGAAACTGCAGTAGATGTTATATTGTCGTAAGAATTCGTGCTCCCCTATTTATCCCCTATTTCCTCCCCTAGACTGATATAGTGCACATGCAATGAGATCGGAGCAAGGTTCAGATGCAGTAAAAAAATATAATGAGTGAATAACTACCCGCAAATATAGGATCAGATATCCTGAAATATTGCGAACTAAAATATATCCTAATCAAAGAGTTAAGATGCAAATGGTTTTTTCCTCTTTACACAATGTTACCACAGGCTGTTGCCAAATATATATAATATTTCATTGATGGCAATGGATTCACATATTTTTTTTATACAATAATTAATATGTGCTCAGTGGGAGTTTAGTTCATATCTCGTTATTAAGAATGTTATCATAATATTTTAATTCGTTATAATTTTATGACTTGAAAGCAACTTGTAAAATGGTCAAGGTCTTGACTTAATAGTAGTGGGTTCAGTTTCTAAATCAAACTGATATCTGTATTGAAAAAAAAATAGATTCCGCCTGACATTCTAAAATAATATTTATTTAACCTTTTTATCGTTTATATTAATATAAATCACCGACTTCGACGGTCATTCCGCCGACTATATTGGTCTATTTGCCCATTATTGGCTCAGGCCTCCTCCATTTTCTTCCATTTCTGTCTATCCTCTGCCGTTCTATATTTCTGCCAATTTTATTATTTCATCTTTCAATTACTTTGGTGGTCTCTTATGTTTTTTTCTAATCATGTTTTTGGGTATCAAGAGACTACTATTGTCTGATATGGTCGCTTTAGCGAGACTCTGGTACCGATTCCTGAACTCGGGTTATTCTGTCGGCTGGTTTTCATATAGTGTATTTGTTATTACGTTTGGTTTATCTTGTAGATTATACATCTGACTAATTGGTCTATAATGGTTTACCTTGTTATATTTTTGTAATTGTATTGTTGTCGATTGTGTTAGTATTGTGTGTGTGTATGATGGTATTGGCGATTTCTTACTTATTTTTAGTCTGGTTCAGGATATTTGTCCTTTTTCCGTGTTTCCATTCTTTCATTGACATCTATTGCCAATATTTGAGGCGCAAACTCAATGGTATCTATAACTAGTTACGTAGCTTTAGTTTATTTTATTCCTGTTATTGAGTATAACCTGAATTGTACCCAAGAAAAGGAATAACTATCATATTACTGTACCAATAAGAATCATAAAGCTATGTAATTTTTGATATTATATCTGGGCTTTTACTCTTTTTACCAAAATTTTGGACATTCAATCTTTAAAAAACTACTACTTACTTGGTACTTTACAAATTTTATACCTTCTATTTTTTCAATATGAATTAATTAGCATCTTAAAACGTCTAAGCAATCTAGCTAATTCATCTATTATATTTGTAATTCATCCATTATATTTGTGGAAAGAGTAGAATAGAAATATTATGATATGATTCATGTAGACGGTCACATCTATTAGATTTAATGAGATTAAATGATCAAATTATGTATTGAATTTATTTTTATTCGCATTTGTTGGTTTTGATTAAACTATAGTAATATTGGCCTTTATAGCAGGTATTACAAATTTCCCCTATATCCTGTCCTAAGGAAAAAGGGGAATAAGTCGTTATGTTTTTAACAATTAAATATGTCAATTTCTCCTTTAATAGAGGGATTCCCTGGTTCCGCAACTGCTCAGGATTTCGTATAATAATTCCGATTTATTTAGGTATCATATTTCTCACAAGTACTAAGTCCAAAGCGATAGCTGTTTCTTTCATCATTTGTTATATTATATGCCTAGTTGGCAACCTTATTAAGAAAATGTAAATACACAATTATGTTCTTCGTTCTTATTTGCCTACTTATTAATTTGTCGCTATTTTCTAAATATTTTTGTGAAACTTTCTGTGATTTTTGCAGTAGGTTTTGTATGAAATAATTTAAAGTATTTTTTTTTTCAAACTTTCTTATTTCTGTTATTCAAAGTAATCACCCATGTAATCGATGCTTCTTTGCCAACGCGGTGGTAGTTTCTTGATGCCCTTCTTGTAAAAATCAGCTTGACGTGAGGCAACAAACTTTTCAAAGGCATTTTGTGGTGCCTCTCGGGAATAAAAAAAAATTCCCGCTAAAAAGTTGTCCAAATTTTGGAAAAAGTAATAGTCTGTGTATGTAGTCTGTGTGAATGGTGCAAGGTCTGGTGAGTAAGGTGGATGAGGGAGAGCTTCCAACCCCAACTCTTGCTGCTTGGAGGCTGTCTGTTGTGCAGTATGGGGTCGCGCGTTGTCGTGTAAGAGCAGCGGGAACGACCGATTAACCAAAGCTGGTTGCAGATGTGCGAGCTTCTCCATCATTGTCTTCAGTTCTTCACAGTACACATCTGCAGTAATACTCATGCCGTTTGGTAAAAAAACTGTGATGAATCACACCTGCAGTAGACCACCAAACAGTGACCATCAACTTTCTAGAGGTCTTTGGTGCTGAACCAGTATCTAACCTAACTTGCTGAGTGCTTTCGATTGTCGAGCAGAATCCACTTTTCGTCGCACGTAACAATTCTGTTCAAAATTCTTTCATTTCCGTGCTTATTGAGCAGCGCGAGGCAGGTCTCAACGCGTACGTTGCGATGGTTGTTATGTGGTGACGTTAAGTTCGTGGGGCACCCATCTTTCATCAAGCTCAATCAAGCTTTTTTACCTTGCCAATTTGCCGCAAATGGACCAATATTGTTTTGATGTTAACATCAAAAGCTGCTGCTAGCTCGGCTGTAGATTGAGTATCATCAGCTTCCGCAATCGCCTGTATTTCATTATTGTTGACCAAAGTGTCCGGACAACCACGAGGTTCATTTTTCAAATCAAAATTTCCAGAACAGAACGGGAAACCAATAACGGGTTGTGCGTTCGTTTGTAAAGTTCTCTCCGTAAACGTTGATTATGTTACGTGCCGTTTGTGCCGCGTTGATGCCACGACGGAACTCATATACCATAATTACACGAATTTTTAAAGTATCCATTATGATGAAAAATGTTCAAACGCAATGAAAATACAAAGCTAATCAATAAACAAAAGACTGATTTTGTAAAAAGAATGTCATGTTTTTAAAACAAAATTAATTTGAATTTAGAATTCACAGCCAATCAAAATTTTTTTTTGGTTTAAAATGGCCAATACTGAAGAACGGCAATTTCATAGGTAATAATATATATTACCTTTTATTCTTTCTTTTTCCCTTTCCTGATGTTTTTGTTGGAAAAACTTAGTTTAAAAGATTTACCAAGCGGTAAAAGATAGGAAAACTAACATGGGTAACAAATTCTACTTTTTTATTACAACTAGGACGAGTATGTAAAACTCCTCGGAGATATTTTTATTTACGTAGAATGACTATAAAACCAGTACACGAGTTCTAGTTTCTTTTTATTAATTTAAAAGATCAAGACAAAAAGTCACTTTATTTAATAAGCAGTTGTCTGCTTTCGGAATTAAATTTTTTGCCCATAATTGCTAAATGGTTGTGTATGCTGATTGGAGAAGACGAAAACAAGCGTGCATTTGTGTGATATTTAGCAGCTTTTGTTAATAATAATATTGTGTGACTAAGATTGAACTTCGCTAGGAAAGCATTGAGCCTCTTAGTGATTATTTCTCAATGGTATCACTTTAATGTTATGATCGTGGTAAATGCTAAAAAACTACAAAGTTAGAATAATGGTAAGTGCTTCTTGCGAGTCTTAACGTGCACATTTATAATCATAAATCAGATTGATAGTCACCTTTAGAGACCAAGATGTAATGTCTCTTCATACGATAGTTTGTTTCTATTATTGCACGATACACAGTTAAAGTTAGTTCTAGATAGTGAATAGAAATAGAAGTATATTGTGAAGACGTGATCCTTTCGCTGTCAAGTCAACTTTTTATTTTATTGGCTTGCAAACGAACACACAGTTCATCTGATTCCTGCGGCCTATAACACCCACTTTTATCCTCAATAAAGACTCATAATGCTGATTGTCATCATCGTTGCGTTGTCATCCCTGAGTACTAAGGGGTAATGTCTCGTCCAGTTATAAGGGGTTGTGTTCATTCTACATCTAGTTTATGACTCTGCCAGGTAAACGCATTAACAATTAGTTTCCATTTGTAGTGCGTTCCACGCCTCTTTTCGTTTGTAGTTCTAGGTAACTCATATCTTTTCCGTTCATTGTCTAAACCAACAACACCGAATTATTCCTTTATTTTTTTAATGTAAGCATTTATGTGTTTTAGTGTCCAGTCGAGGCCAGTCGTAAAAAGTCCTATTCATTATTCGCCTTGTACTTAATTTTCATTTCCTTTTCTATGCAATATATTTGTATGTTATTTTTTGTATATTTTAGGCGGAAAATGTATAGTAATAATTTAATAAAAATAGTAGTGATAAATGACGTTATGTATACAAAAAATTATATAAAGGGAGACAAAAACTTTTTAAAATGTATATATTATACTCCTAAAGTAATTTCCTGTACTAAGGTTTTTGCTAATGTAAATATTTGAATGCCAAACAAGGCATTAATTTTTAATTACTTTTATTTTTATCTAGCAATGTCAGGAAAACTTTAAAAATGTGCATTTCCTTAACTCTTTTTACACTCAATACAAATAAGTTTTTGTTTACCATTTCCAGTTTTCTTGATCTGCACGCCAAACGCTTGTAATTAATTATAGTAAAATTATAAATTGTAATGAAAAAAATGGTATTTAGGTTATTTAATTAAAATTATTTAGAGCGCAAGTGTAGTTACATTACACTGTTGTGTATGGTGTACACAAAGCGAATTTTTGTCACCTTATTACAATGTTATTTTTACTGAATTATCTCATATCCCCCATTAGTCATAGTTTCGATGTATCCCCCCTGCCTTAGCTTAGTGTCAAGGTACATGTTTTAGTGTTATAAATTGTGAAAAAACGTAGTTCGATTTAGGAGATACGAATGAAATTGTTAATTGCGTTTAAAGTGCCGGTTTAGGAGATACTCGTAAAGAGCTTACGCATACTTAAAATATAAAAAAAATATGTCGTGCGCATGTAAAGTATGTCTACCTGCATTGGAGATAGGTGCCGGACTTTGCTAATATGCTCTGCTGAGTGACACAATAACAGTAAATTGTCACTAAGTACTCCTGATCCTTAGTGATTACATTTCAGCCATAAAAGAACTACATCCATTATGAACTGTTTCAGGGTGCCCGTGCGTTATCAATACAGTGGTCTGAGTTTGGTTTATATAGCGCATGAATGTAACTAATTATTTATTTACATTTTATTATTAAAAGAAGAATAGGAATATTCATAGTGGTAGAGCTACACTACAGTTTGTTTCTAGTTGCAGAATGAATGGGTCAACTCTACCGGGGCAGGACCCTCACAGAATACAAGGGTAAAATAACAGCATACGGTTGCTGTGTTTCGCCTAGCGTGTGTAGGGATCCGGAGACCTTTATTACTGGTGATGAGGCATTCCATCTCAGTCCTCAAGGGGACAACGCATCTGTATCTTGTTAAGGATGAATGTAGATAACACGGGCCGCAGGAATCACTTGCCATCAGGTGAACTGTGTGCTCGTTTGTTACTCCCAATTATATTAAAAAAAAAGGAAAGTTTCTAGGAAAGGACTTCTACTCAAAATATTTTCTTCTATAGTTTATTTATTTGAAATCTCCAAAAACGGACATAGTTTAGATATGCTAAGCGGCGTGTGGTTAACGTTTAAATTTCTTTTAATCATTTACTTAATGACAGAAAGCCGGTAAGGCTAAAGTACTAACAATAATGATTAATAACTGTTTTCAATGGTCTCGCTATTGCAGGATGCTGTGGTTATATCAATGAAGGTTTGATTTGCCGTCATTTTCTCACAAGGCGAACCGCCATCTTGAATTTATTTGATTCTTGTTTCGCATTTACGAGTATTAAATATAAATTATGTAAGTATTACATATAAGTACGTAATAATATTAAATTAATTGTTAGAGTAGAACACGATTGTTAGACATAGGAAATATATTATGTACACTGGCTTATGAAATTGTTTAAATTATCTATTTAAATAAAGAACTTTATTGGTAATAATGGTTGCTTAAGCCTTTGATATATATATACTGTCACCGGCGAATTATAAGGTCCATGGATACCGTCATGGTAATGTGGCATCCAATTCAGTTCACCATGATATCCCAACTGTATCTTAAATCTATAGACGATAAAGCGTATGGGTTGTAGCATCACTTAAGATGGCGGGTAACGGCAACTGTTCACCGTTTTATCACCCTAATATTTACTGGAATAGAAACGAAACTATATAATGATCATGATTTTTTTAAGTTAAAAGATATGCCAATAGGTGCTTAATGTTCGGCAGTTGTATATCTTGAAAACTGTTACAGTTGTTACAGTCCACAAATCTACACTCTGCGTTTTAAGAAATACAATGAAATGATCAAGAAAATAGTTTACCGTCTTCCCACTCCACACGATAATTGCTTGCTTTTTCCCAACGCTTCGGACAATTTAGTATAGCTCACGTGGACAACATAGTTATTAGAAACTGTGATACTAAATCAAAAACTGTTGAGGCGGCGCAAACTATAGTCAAACATTGGCTGGTAACGCTCAGCTATGAGGATACTGAAAATGTACTGGACATCAAAGCG
This sequence comes from Teinopalpus imperialis, assembly GCA_029286865.1. Lineage (NCBI taxonomy): Eukaryota > Metazoa > Arthropoda > Insecta > Lepidoptera > Papilionidae > Teinopalpus > Teinopalpus imperialis. Next base: position 1,418,941 of record JAGSMU010000034.1, read on the forward strand.
TAAAAACTTCTTCGTGAATTGTATTTATATATGTATTTATAATGTGAGTATATAAATTAACAATTATATATTTATATATTGAGAATAAACTGAAATATACCAAAAAATAATAGTTTAGATTATTTTTACTACTCTTAAAAATATAATAGACGTGCAGGTGTTAAAGGTTTAAAAAAAATTTATTCGTAACTAACCATCGCGGTACAGGCTTGTCTAGTGGGAAGGCTGCAGTTATGGTGAATAAAAAAGGCGTTGGATTTAGTTATTTTTTCTTCTATACATATTAACTTGTGTTTCTTTTCGCCGTGGATCTCTCTAGCTCTGTAATAAATATATTTTACTTTTTTTTTACTTACTATTAATAAGCGCACACTTAAGCTGATGGTTTTGTTTAGTCCACTGCAGATTATAGACCTCCTTATGAAAGGCACGATTCAGCTGCATCCATCGATACCCACTTCAACCAGTGGGTCGTACTACGATGTCCAATATACTATATACCTCAAAAACTTTCATAATCGTAATGACACGGATCCACCTTTTTGTTTTATTACATTACATTGTTAATAACATAAGTGATTCCTGCGGCCCATAGCATCTACATTCATCCTTGACAAGGAGTCATAATGCAGATGCGTTAGATACTGAGATAGAATGCCTCGTCACCAGTAATAAAGGTCTCTCGATCCCTACAATCGTGAGACGAAACACAGCAATATTATACTGCTATTTTACGCTGGTATTCTGTGAGGGCGTGGTCCTACCCCGATCGAGCTGACCTATTCATTTAGCAGCTAGAAACAAACTGCAGTGTAGCTCTACCACCTAAGAAGGTTGTTTCTAAGCTTTCAATGTTATATAAAAACTCCAATCTATCAAGTCTAAACAAAACCCTCACGAGCGAAGTACGAAATTTTTGTAACTTGTAAAAAACATAATAACGTTATAAAATACTTTATGTATGCAGTTCTTACGTACAAACTAATTAGTGTGCGGTTGTTAAAAACAATTCGTGAACTGGTTTGAAGCTTACAATAAAATTACAAATATTAAATATTCCAAATTACTCTGTGATTATCCAGCCGTCAAGAATCATCGCCGCTTAATTCGGTTATATTTGTTGGTCAGAAGATAAAAAAAGAAGCGGCAATGACCGGTTGTTATGTTCGAACAATATTCTATACACATTGAATGTTTATTTTTAATTTAATCTATATTTGTATATGTATATATATATATATATATATATATATATATATATTTATCTTTGTGTATATATAACAATGTATTTTCAATTTATAATATATAGCCGACAAGGGTGAATTCAACAAGGGCAGGACTGCGACTTGGAACATGGAACACAAAGATCAAACACCAGCTTTGAATTATTATTTTACGTCCGGTAAGTGAAACTACCGAAGATCCAGTTTGGATAGCTCGAGGCATTCCATATTGGTTTTGAGGGTTGACAACCCTATTCATCTGCACCCTAATTCATTAGCGTATTTTATTGATGTAATTGTCTATGAGCTTCAGTGATCACCTATCAACAGGAGAGTTGTATGTTATAGTGTCTCCTAGGTTACATATACAAGCCGTGTCGTGAGTTCATTCGCTTGTTTTAAACTTTATTATAGATAAGCAAATTTATTTTGGTTTCCGATGTTGCTTTATTAGTATTTTGCGGTGATTGCTTTAGGATAGAAATTTCTCGATGTTGCGCACCAATATACTTTAACGAATGCTTTGATATTTTATATAACTCTAATATATAATAATAATAATAATAAAGCTTTATTTCATTCCATACAAGATTACATTTTAGTTTTCTCTTTATAGGCATGCAATAAAATTGTGTTCTAGGCCTAGGACCCCTTTCGTGTAAAAGCCTCCTCCAAAGAAATCCTTGTTTCTCCATCTTTTACGATGTCTGTCAAAAGACGGTAGCAGGAAAAACATGTTCCTGTTACCGTCTTTTGATAGTATTCATCGGCGTTGTAATTATCTTCTGTATTTAAACTCAAATATATACTATATAGTTTGTATACATGTAACAATATAAAAATTTTAGACACGAAACGGTTTTGCCGAACATCTGCTTTAACGTTACAAAACATAGTATCTATTACGGTCGTAATTTACCAATATTTCGTAAACCGTTAAATTAGCAGATTTGGAGCAAACATCGGAAAACGAATACAAAACACGTAAAAACGCTTAGTTAAACACATAGCACTTCGAATAATAAAAAAAAAACCTTTATAAGTAATGCAAACATTACACGACTACCACGCAATATTTCTACATCCATCCTCTAGGAAGGTCCACGATGCCCATACGAAACGCAGGAGTGTTATGCTGTTATTTAATGAGGTATTCCGTGTTGTCAGACGTAAAAGCGTGGTCTTCTCTTACCGAGTTGCAGCGTGACTATGTCATATATATATGTATATGTATGTATTTATATAATAATATATATAATATATATATATTATTATATTATATAAGAGAAGACCACGCTTTTACGTCTGACAACTGTCTATATGTATATGTATGTATTTATATAACATATATATATATGTTATATACATACATACATATACATATATATACGGAACCAAAAAATATTTAAGTCAGTTTAAACTAGAAAAAAATAACAGCAATAAATACGTTGTATTTAAAATAGCTCTAGTAACGGTATGAAGCACATTTTCAAGTACTAATTTTTGTTATTTTAATTTTTTTGTTGGGTGTAATTATCAAAAAAAAATAATTTAATATTCGTTCTGTTGCATTCATTATGTTAATGATTATGTCCTTTTTATTAAGATTTGATTAGATATTTTTTTATGATTTGTAAGCATTCGCGTAAAATGATATATTCACACGTAGCCTTCCTTAGTTCGATCCAATATGATTTAGATGCAATATCAGATACACGGGATATACAAACAACATGTATCATGCTTGTTATAGGATTTTGTCAATTGTCCAAGATGTCTCTTGGCAAACTAGATTATTCTAGCAAAACAGAGATATACACTCTTGTCTTCCCTTATCAGACGTGAAGCCTATGAGTTATTAACATTTTCAAATGGGGTTCACGGAATCGATTATCACAAATAGAGATTTGAAAGCTTACAGTTGGTGTTTTGAGCCTTAATAAGCCTTAGTTTTTGTTGCCTTAATAAGCTTTAATTAATATTGGAGACGTAATAAGCCTAGGCCTTGCCTAGTATAATAAACGGCCGCGCGGCGATGTGTTCACAGTATCTGACCTCTAGAGGCTGATTCCCTCGTTCTATTCTAGTCCGTGGAACAATATATGTACACCACAAATTGTTGTTTTTAAACTCTGGGTATATTGTATATCGTTCGATATAATACACGGAATATACGAAGAAATTGACCAGTGAGTGCCTCTATGTTTAAGGGAAAATTTAGAGCTTAATATGTTTTACAGTGATAGACCCAAGCTGTTTGTTTCAAGCTATAGCAGGAATTGGTTAGCTTGAAGGAGAAAAGATCACGCCCTCACAGCATACCCACGTTAAATATATAATATAAAGCTGCTGTGGTTCGACTGGTGAGTGTAGGGATCCGTAGGCCTTTATGTCTGGAGGCGAGACATTCCATCTCAGTCCTGAGGGCGATTACGCATCTGCATTTTGATTCCTTATTAAGGATGAATGTACCATGGGCTGCTGTAATCTCTTATCATGAGGTGAACTGTATGCTAGTTTGTCTCAATTCAATAAAAAATAAATATAATCCTACAGTTTTTAGTTAAAATGTGAAGATATCGCCGTGGTCTCTTTATGCCTCTGACAAATAGATCTCGTCATTGCAAGCTATTCTATCATATTACAAGTTAGACCACATTCTAAGTTGGAGTAATAAAATGTGGTGTTATCTTGCAAGGATCAATATAATATAGCCACTCTTCATTTGACAGTGAACTCGATGAGTTACGTTCGATTGTACGTGAGATATGCATACGAGTATATGTTCGTAGAAATCACGACTGACGGATCTGAATTATACTTTGTTATGATAGCTTATTACGACTATATCTCTTCTTCTCAGTGTTATGAAAATGTGTTTTTTATTCTTTTATTTATTTATTTAACTTTTATGTACACAAAGCATTTATACAAGGTAACTAAGATAAGAAAAAATATGTACAAAAGCGCAGCTAATTTTTACAATATAAATCTTTTCCAGCAGGCCTGGTGTTCGATATATTATGGGAAAAAAGAAACATAGTGTACTATAAAAAAAAGAGAAAAATAAATAAATAAATAATACAGGACTATATTTATTTACAGACACATGCATATATGTAAATACATAAATACAGTTGGTGTTTTATACATATAATTTATAATGTAATCATAAATAATAAACATGTTATACCATACAATAAGCTCAACATAATATTGCATTATACATATATTCAACTGGATAAATATTAATAGTATTCCTTCACTAGTATTTTAAATAGCACAACAGTTCTCGCGGCAACAACTTTTTCAGGAAGTGCATTCCACAAACGAATTCCCTGCACAGTGAAGGAGTTGGTATTCGAATCCTGAACTAGCAACAGATAAGTCGTCCCACTCTGTACTCTGACCTTGCGGACATCCGCAACTTATAATATATAAACTCGGCATAAGTAAAATAATAATGTATATGCAAGACTTCATATCAAAGACATTAAACCAATACATGCAAAACGAGTACGTATAAAATGCCTTTAATAAGTACAAAGCACGCATGCATACCTGATCGATAATTTTATGCAACCATGATCGCGTCCAATAAGCTTCCGCATGTATGCTTACATAAAAGACGGTTTATATGCTATAATTATTAGATAATTAATCATAATTGTTCGTTGTTTTTTCGTTGTGTGTTACTTGATACAATTCCGTATATTCCGATATTAATAGCGTCCTTAATGTATAGATTACCAGCTTTTGACGGCCGCGTAGCATTATGATAAAGTATGTACGATTCCGAGCCGAGGAACAATATTTGTTATTATTACAGTTTTCCGGTCTGGGTGTATATTCAACGTCTTTGATTCTGTTTCTGAATATTCCTATGGCATATGGATTACATGTCTAAGGAAGGGGCCTGACTGTGTGAGCATTACCATCTACCATTTGCAGATGACCTGAATTTATCGAGGACGTCATTGATATTGGCTTTCACCTATGGCGTTCATCATGTTAATTTTTCGTCTTTAAGTCGGAATGAACAATCAAATTCCGAACGTCTGATCAAATTAAGTTCAAAACTCTAGCACCTTATGGGTAATATTCAAATAAACGATGATATGAATGCACAATTAATCTGTGAAATCATCCGTCGCCAGCGGGGTTTCCGAACCGATACGACTTAGCGATCTTCAAGAAAAGAACCTACACCTTTTTCCCTCTGGTGTTGCGACCCTACATGGGCGCTACACGCTGATCACTTACCATCAGGTCAGTTGCTTTCTCGTTTGCCACGTATTCTATAAAACATAGACTTTTTCCAAAGATTCCCTTGAAGCATGATCATGTCCGTCTGTCACAGTATATTCACCGAATTTACATGCAAAAATTTTTTCTACATATGTAGGCTTAGATGATCTATAGTATAGCGTAAATAATCAATCGAATTACGATTTTAGGGTTTGAAGGGATAAGTAATAGAATATAATAAAAAAGAATATAGAAAAAAGATAATAAAAGAATAAATGAAATTGTCCCCCTTATCTCTGATACTAAAAAGCCACTCATTCATATTTTATAGTAACACTTAAAAGTCATAACTTGAATGACTTGAAAATGAAGTGAGTTTTCCTGTGATTCTGACCCAATTATCTAATCCCTCTAGACGATAGGATCACCTGCTTTTTTCACACACTATACGGAAGACAACCTCGATTCTGTTGAAGTTGCTGTTAGCCTGAGCGGCTCTTCCAACCCCATCGCATAAAGAGCTCACGGAATAGAGAGGTCGGTGAGCTAGCTAATTTGTGGTTCTCTTACATACCCAAAAGCTCTCATTCTCTGAGCGTGACTGTCTGCTGTGCTCTCATCCTGTCTGATTGCCACATGAGAGACAGTAGTGTTAATATGCAGTTTTACTCTGGTGACTTCTGAAAGCCAGGTCCCTCCTGCATGCATGAGCCTGAATTAGCCACATATATCAATCGTCTGTCTTGTATGTGTTCATTCAGATAACATTTCTACGCTTTTATGAAAATAACCGTTCAAGTTGACATAAAGATATTGCCGTTTGTTAAATGAGAAAAATTATTATTACCATAAACTTAGTATCAAATGAAAGATGTATGGTGAAGTGTCTAGTGTCTATGAAATAAATATGAACTTTTTAGGGTACCGTTAGCACGATCAGTCCTAGTTGTAAATAGAGGGTTAGAGTAAGCTTTAACGAATAGCGGCAATAAAATGAATGATCAAAATCCGCCTCTGACAGATAAACTAATGCAGCAGCAGTTAAATTTAATCAAACTTTGTTCACGATTAAAAACTATCTCCTTAAATAATTTGGATATTGTAATAAAATCTTTTTCAGCTAAGCTAAACTTGAATAATAAAGAGTTCCCAATTTTGAGCCAATAATTTTGTACACGTGCTTGATTTTAATCCTTTATAGTCTGCGTAAATCACTTTACATGTATTCAATTATTTCTAACTTCTTCAAAAAGGAAAGTTAATTGTAACTTAGGGTCAGTCGTTTCATTAGCAATTAGCATTATATTACAATTAAAAAAGCTATAGTAATATATAAATATTCATGATGAGGGCATGATAAGGTTTGAGAAGCGCTGTACATAGATAGTGTTATTTGTTCCATTGCGCAGGGATCAGTAGTTGTTCGCGAGTAGAATGTATAATGCGCGGCCTTGCTCGTAACTGTGTCGCGCAACGGAACATCTACCGGCAATGTAGAACGCGGCCGGCGAAAAAGTAAACAAAGACTAATTTCGCTAACCATTATTGGTGTTATAGGTGAGAGGATATGACGTAATCAATTATTTGTCTTTATTGATTATTTCCTTTGTTCCGGATCATGTATATTTATTTGTATAGTTGTTAGTTCAGTTGTGATATTAGTAATTTATTTGCATTCTGTATAGGTTTAATGTTAATGTGTTAAATTTGTTTTCCGTTTTATATTTTAAATTGACAAATTGCGCTTTTAAAATGAATGAAGTTTAGGGACAAACTTAGGCCTAGTTGAACTGATGGTTAGTGCTTACGCTTTTACCAGCATTGTTTATTTATGTTTTAATGTCTTTTCTGGCAAAAAGCTATAGTTAGTAAGTTGAATAATTTTTGATTTACCATATGTTGGACCAAGAGTTTGTTATTATAATCAATATCATCATGTGATGAACTATTTTTTTCATAGGGTCAGTATTATTTTTGGATATTTGATTGGGTGATTTGAAAGTAGTTTTATTCCATTTATCCGGATCCATAAGACCAGACCAATTAGTGGCATCGAGGCACCCAGTATTGTGTCCTAAGGAGTGACAGTGTGACCAAGTCTTATGGTAAATCTTTACGATGGACATCTTATTTACCATTTAGATTTAATTTATGCGATTAAATAACAAAAGGGAAAAATAATTAAAAAAAAATTATGTATAGACGGCGAACCCCTTGATGGCGTTACATCATAAGAAGATTATTATATTTAATAACTTTCATTGCAGAATCTCGTCAATGATCACCAACCTTACATAATCTAAGGTTTACTGTGCCGTAGCGGAAGTTTGTTGGTTTATCTTATACGGGATATTCATGTGCCCATTTCATTGAATTTATATAATATTATTTTATTTCCAATAAACACATTAAGTCCTAACTTACAGAGTGTGCTATTTATTGGGGGAGGCGGAGGAGGAAACCTTAGTACCATGTACAAGGTTCACTAAATTAGAAACAGTACAATACACAGAAAGTATAATACGAATATAAGTAAGTTTTTTAAACTTATAAATCTTTGATGACCTCCTGGATACGATAATGGTGATATCTTATGTTTTGTTGTGAAATGTCATCAACTGCGCAGGATTCAATATAGTGTTGTGTTGCTAGCACTAGCACAAACAGATACTCATACGTCATTCGCTTCTCTAGTTGATGTATTACATGCATAAATTTAAAAGAGACTTCAGATACAGTGATTGTTCTGTTCCATCAAAAAAATACACCCAGACCTAACAACTAACAATTCGTGACACAATTCTTTATTCTTTGGCTGGGAATCCAACCTAGGATTTGCGACGCTACAGCCAGATCTACTCTGATCACTGCGCCCCCTTTTTTTACCAACAGTGCATTTGAGTGATAACTTTCAAAACTGTTTTAATGAGGATTTTCGCCGGCATCTGCATAACTGGTAACGAAACAAATAGACTGGAACTAAAGCTGGCACTGGCTAACAAAACGGAAACAAGTTCAATTTATCAAACATTCAAATATATTCAATTTATAGTAAAAAAGAACTATGTTTATAGTACAAAAATATGTACATATTTTTGTTTTATAGCATATATTTCATTTGAAAACAATACGTTTTGCCATATTGCTAATAATAGCGATCTCGATTTTATTAAATGTTTAAAGATAAAATTCGAATCCTCAAATGTCATTCAACTCTCTGTTTTAACATTCGATTGTTATATTGTAAACTACAAGTTTAATCTCATCGCATAAAATATATTTACTATCTTAATTATTCCAGTAATATTTATTTACTAATAACTGTGAGTTTCAAATTACCTGCACTTACCGGTTGCGTAATGAGATGAGATAATTCTTAATAATCTTTATAAGAATAATGCCAGATTCCAAATGGCTATTTCATCGCATATGTCATATAGGTATATTTAACACATACCACGATAACAATTTTCTATCAGCTGATACAAGTATATGTTAAACTAATTAAAAAAATGGTAAGGAAAATATTGTTCTTTTAGTTATTTAATGGAATGGGTTTCCATAGAATTAAATTTAATAAAATTAACTTTTATCTTCAATGTTTGAAAACATGGATAAGATTCTTAGTTTATGTAATTTAGTTTAGGTTGGTAATAGCTTACTAACATTTTTTATAGTCATTAGTGAGCACAAAACTTTCGCTGTGTTAGTCCGTCTGTATGCTCTAGTCTCAGACTAAATAAATAGATTTTGTTAAAATTTTCGTCAACGGATAAACAGATTATCAAAGAAGGTTGGGACAAGGATTTGTTTATAAACCAAAAAATTTTTTCGACATCAAAGTATTATTATTATTATTATCATATATACTTTATTGTACACCACAAAAATAAAAACAAATCACAAAAATGGAAAAAGATTTTTTTTACTGAGTAGGTACAACAAGGCGGTCCTATCGAAAGATCGAAAGATCTCGCCCAGACAACCTTTAGAATAGAATAGTAGAATCATTGAATTAAATATGTTAATAAAGTATCTATAATTTTAAATGTTGTTCGCTTTTTAAAATTCGATTTGCATGAATTGTTGGGTATGCCAGGGACCCGCTAGCATTGGGACTCAGAAGTATACTTATTCAGAGTTAGATTATATAATTTATATAGGTGTAAATATTTAAGTTAATTGTATATATTAAAGTAAAACTTGCAGCCAACAAGGAACTTAACATATCCACAGACAAGTTGTCACAAAAAACTAAAATCTAAACAAATGCCAACATAACTTTGGTACATACGTAAAACTTATTAATAAATGTCACACAAACCTTCATTGTGAAACAATTTAATCGAAATCTGAAAAAATTAATTCAATGCGTACAGACAGTCATAATCGGCGGGAGGCTTTATTTAAATATATAGTGATGATACAATTAAAGAATATTATCTTTACATAAATTATGCTGGGCGTATAGTGTTCGTGTTTCTTAAACGTCTGATTTCATATACTTTTTATATTTACACAAAGCACGGTAATATTTCGACATCAAGGATAAATTAAATGCTTTTTGCACATTAGCGAGTTAAAAACTTAAGAAATCGTTACGACTTAATTAGTCATTATTTGTTTTTATTAAAGTGTATGATGATTTTTTTTCAAGTTTATTTTTTGAGGTACCTAGTGCTATTTTGACCACAAACGTTTTGTAAAATTTGGGCTACGGTTTTAATTTCGTCTAGTGTTAAAATTTCATAAAATATATATATATATTTCTTCCAAAAGTTACCAATTATGCTTATCAATTAAACCCGATTGTTTCATATTTGAATTGTTATATTTTATTTTATACTTCCGTTAACATAGTACAATCACAACGGAGCTAAAAGCTTACGAGGACGCGAGAGGGATCTCATATTCGCAGAATGTTACAGTACTTAATTTTGCTGTTTCCAAAGTAATTTGAAAAGGATATGGCGCAATAATAGAACTGGTAACGGGGGATTTTATCTTAGTCTTCACTGGTGAAAACGCATATCCATTTCAATTCCTTATCATGAATATTTTTTATGATATCAGAGGGATAATAAGCACACAGTTTACTTGATGGCAAGTGCAGTTCTTGCAGACCATGAAATCCACGTTCATTCTCGATCAGGAATCATAATGCTGAAGGTCTTTCTCCCTTGTTGACGAAGAAGGAATACCTCGCGACACAGTTCAGAATCTCAGAGTGTGCGTTATAGGCTATATGTTCATTTGCAACAAGATGAGCATTTAAACGCATTGAAACTAATTTTGTTATTTATGCAATATTACCACTAGCAATAAATCAACATTCTATCTGTACCAACACGATGGTTGTTGGCTGAATTGCTTCACAGTACAAATCAACTCTCGCCAACGGTGATTTCGAATAGATACAACTTTTGGAAAATATAAAATAAATCTTTAAGACAAGAAAAACCAATGATTCTCTTAAACACGCCGACAACGTACCAGCGACTACTTTGGTATAACCTAAATAAATGAATCAGCACTTGGGTGACCTGAATGAAATGCTAAATGATAGGAAATTGCAAAATCAAGATATTTTCTTTATTTAATCTTTGTTTTTAAGTTCAGTATTAGCGAATAATTTTTTTTTCCAAAATAAATTCCTTTGGATCTTGGATCTTTCCCGGTAAATCAAAACAAACTATTCTACAGCCAGTACACAACAAACACTCCCAGTTTTTTACAGGCCAATTATGCCCATAAAATAAAAAATTGGGAGAGGCTTAATAGAGCAAGAGAGTATCCGTCGCCCACCGTGTGCAATATTACAAAGAGCAAGTTCGACCTCACTGTTCTCATCTCTGGGCCGGGGTACCACACTATCAGGTCCTTCCATTTGACCTCATTTAACGAAGAGCGGTACGAATTGTTGATGATCAGGTACTTTCCGATAGGCTTGATTCACTGCCATTGCGAAAATATGTTGCATCTCTATATATTTTTATCGAATTTACCATGGGGAATGTTCTCATGAGTTGTCCAAATTGATTACACTCGCTAAATTTAAACATACAACGTATATCACGACACAATTCAAAATTTCATCCTCATCATCTCAATGGTTGGCAATCCACCACTGTGCGCTTTATGCAAAAATTTCTGCCACGCACAACTAATCTGTGGAATCAGCTGTCGCCAGCGGTATTTCAGAATAGATATGATTAAGGGACCTTCAAGAAAAGAGCATTTAGCTTTCTTAAAGACCGGCAGCGGATCTGCGACTCCTCTAGTGTTGCGAATTTTCATTTGCGCTTACTCGTTTGCCGCTTATTTTATATAAGTTTCTATATTTTAGTTTAATTATAATATTAAATGTTTAATTACATAACCGTGGTTAATTTTTTGCAAAAGCAGGCAAAAAAATATAATCTTTTAACATTTACATAATTTTTATCATTTATGTTGTAATAGATAAAAGTATTTAAAATACGTTACATAAAGTTTTTTTCTCATAGATCTGCCTTTTTAATATGTTTACACAATATACAATTTCTACTCAATCTCTGAGTGTCGGCTAAAAAATCATGTAAAGTCTTAAATAAAGTAAAGTCTAGACTGTGATAGAGGATAGTTAGAACAGACTAGTTAGACCCTACAGCGGATTGGTATGTCTTTGAAATATTTTTTTAACTTATTAGACATGCAATTTTCCTTACGATGTTTTTCCTTCACTGGTGAACTCGTGGTAAATCAGAACTTAAATTTTAAATTAACAATTGCATTGATTGCAGATTCACTGGCACCGGGAATCGAAGAAACCCCCAAATTTGGGGAAGCCTTATAACAAATGTGAAATTTTTAATTATCTTTACCGGCTCCCATTACTGAAGAGGGTCGAAGTAATATATCATGTCCTTTAATTCACCATAGAATACCAGCGTGAATTAGCAGCATAATGCTGCTGTGTGGGGAGTATAGAGGTACGAAGACTTTTATTACTGGCGCGAGGTGTTCCATCTCAGTCCTCAAGGGTGACAATGATTCCTTGTCAAGGATGAATGTAGATCTCATGGGCCGCAGGAATCACTTAACATCAGGTGAAATGTGTGCTCGTTTGTTACTCTCAATGTAATGATAATAATAAAAAAACCGTCTCTCTAATTCATCTGGCTAATTTCTTATCTTGACACAATATCTCCATCGATCCTTGATTTTCTTCTCTCATAGGGTGCATCGTCACTATGTCCAAACCATGTCAGCCTGTGACTTCTTAACTTGTCTGTTGCACGTACAACTTTTAAACATCCATTCATAAAACAAACATTTTATGTATTCATTCCACATCTTATTTTACATGGCATTTTACAAGTAAAAAAAAAGAAATTTATATTTGAATCATTAAATATATTATTTTTTTATGTATTATTTATATTAATATTTTTCATTTATGGTATATTAATTGGCATCCTCAACTAACGTATTTAATTTTGTGTATGTATGTTGTATAGTTCTCCAAATATTTGTTTATCTGTGCATTCGGACGCTCGGATTAATCTCCACAAAAGTTGAACCAATTCGGACGTGCAGTGATGTATTGGCTAAAGGTTGAGCTAACATTTAGTGTTTATTTCATTCAAATCGCTTGACTAATAAAAAAGGTCTTAAAATGTTCTAGGGCATGTAATTCTGCCAGGGCTTAATATTATTAATAAGTATTGATTTATAAATAAATAATATAAATTTAATTATTAAAATTGAACGATGTAGCGCGAATTCGGAAATAGATAATTTAAAACAAACTCGTAAAAAATATTTCACTCACTTTTTAAGGCTTTTCCTTCCGGTGTACATCTGTGCGAATTAATCAGACAGTCCACATAGTTTCTCACTAATCTCTTGCTATTAAATAATGCGTCAACATCTAAATAATCATATCTAGCGTCGTATTTAGGCAAGTTCATCATAGCATTGTTGTCTTGTCCACACACAAGGTTCCACGCACACACAAATAGAACGAACACAATATACATTTTGTCGCGTAAAAAACGATATGTCAAAATTAAATTCACATAACTTAATGGCGCGAATTCTTTCCCGCGCAAAAATAGCGTCGTCCGTCCGCGCGTCTCGAGGTTGCGTGTTGCTGTGATTCGCGCGCGAGACTTGCCGTGTTTTAAGGTAAATGCAGGTTGGTGCACGTTGCTTTCTAGCCGGTGTGGTCTGAAACAAGACAAGTTCCCTTTCAAGGTTGTTTCCAATAAACCAAAAATATATGTACTATATTGTAAAATGAATATTTGACGTTTTGAAAGAACTTTGAACTAAATGTACATTATATATGGAGTATCTAAGGCCTACGTAAGTTTCAAATGATGGATTATCACCTATCTATTATTATAATTAATTCTAGAAATTATTCAATGACTTCCTAACTGTATTAGACAATACTTTATTGGCATTTATTCAACTTCTAAAGAAATCACGTGGAAGCTGTACTGTTGCGTCTCATTTATTTCATTTTTATTAGAGTTTAAATCAAAATAATAAATAACAAAATAATACCTTTTTTTTTTTACAAAGATTTTTTAAATTAAATGAAACTACTCAGCATATTCATTATCTGATTTTTTGTCAATCGAAACTGTATTTCTTACTGAAATAAATATTTTATGTTTAAATTGATTACAGCACTATTTTAGAAGTTTTCTATATAATTTTATAGATATATAATATAATTTGTCGTTGCTAAAATATCGACTGAAAAGTTTCGTGATTTTTATCTAAGAGTTGGCATGGTATTAAGATATAGCATTATAATTTTTAGTAATAGTGTACACTTAAATAGAGGCTTGGTGATACAGAAAGATACATTAGACCATTATACGGAGCCCATACGAATCCTGTGAAGCGTATTTCAAACAAAAAAATAATAATAAGTTCACTACCCTACATATTGGAGGTTTATACGTCAAATTTTGACGCTGTTTAGGAAGAAGATTGAACTGTAATTACCAGAAACCCTGACCGCCTTGTAAGCCATAATACTCGGAGATTGACATTGTATGATAGGTTTGTACGTCAAATTTTGACGCTGTTTAGGAAGAAGATTGAACTGTACTTACCAGTACCCTGATCGCCTTATTAGCCAAAATAGTCGGAGAATGACATTGTATTGATAGGTTTGTACGTCAAATTTTGACGCTGTTTAGGAAGAAGATTGAACTGTAATTACCAGAAACACTGACCGCCTTGTAAGCGATAATACTCGGAGATTGACATTGTACTAAAGGAAGTGTAATGCAAGGTGAGTAAAGATTAAGAATAGGTTGCCGGAATTTATGAAGATAGAAACTAAAAATTGGTTTAATAGTAAACTACGGTCCTGATTGGTTCAACGCAAATATTCGTACTATATACGAGAACATATAGCACGAGGACAATGTCCAAGAACAACAAATAGTTTAGTTAAATGTCATTTAACGGTAATATAATATTATTGCATTAAATATAAGGCTTATTTAATATAATAATAGTTAAATTATAACATTTAATATTTGCTAATTCATTTAATTGCCTAAATCATATCAGATCATTGAGGTTTCAATGATCTAATATGATTTAGACAATTATACGTATTAATAAAATCTACTAATACGCACATTACGGAAATAAAGTGTTTTTTTATAAAGATTTTTTTTAGTTAATATAAATAAATGTTAAATGTAGTCACAATTTTTTTTTAAATTAAATATTAAATTGAATTCCACAAATTTTTATAACATTTCGGATCTGTCATGTTTCAAATAAATATATATCTACATTAATATAGTATATCTATACCACCTAAAAGTATGCCAACGACCTTAACGTGCAGCACTCGAAAGTTGTCGCAGTAAATATGAAATCGGAAGTGCGAAGTGGTTTGTGTGTAAAAAAACTAGGAACTAGCAAACCTCGATCAGAAGAATTTTATAACGCCCACTTAGCATGACGTTTGTTTGTATGTTCTATGCCGGAGGTATAGGAACTCTGAATCTTGTCTAGTTGTAGGCTTGCAAGGCTGACCAGGACCACGTCCTCAGAGAAATCTATCGTGAGAAAGCATCAGAATGGTGCTGTATTTCTTTTGGTTTGATGCTTTTAACTACAACAACCAAGGGATGACAACGCATTTGCATCTTGAATCTTTATTGTGGTTGGATGTAGGTTTATGGGCAGCAGTCAATATTTATCATGGGCTGAACTGTGTTGCTGTTATAAAAAATAGTATTAAATTGTGAATTTTTCATAATGTGTAAAATTAGCATAGGTCCGCGTGGCCAGGGTATCAGTGGTCTAGTGCCTGGTTACTGTTCTATTTATTTATTGAGATAGATCCACCATCAACAATATCATTTTACATTTAACTCTTATAGTTTATGTTTCCTAAATCTTAATGCTTGCTTAAAGTATTGGCTATACACCCATACAAAATTAGTATCTTAAAATCAACGTATCAAACAACATTATATCCATAAAATTTGTATTTTCGTTAAAGTTGTAAATTCTATATCTTGTGCCTTCTATATCATATATCGTTGCTGTAAATAGCATTGCTATAGTACTCACACTGCTAGCCTGCATTGTTTCCATCCTTTACTTTGATGAATATTATGTAAAAACTTACGAGTAGCTTCAATCAACCCTTTTCCATCACAGCTAATTTAAGCTAAGCTGTGAAAATTACGCGATTCTGTTAGTGGGTGACTTTCTCATTTCTCGACACGCATCTTCGCACTTCCCTGGTGTATAGGCAACCTTAAAAGTAGCAACTTATATAAATGAATGAAGTCCATGCCCATTGCTGGGCATGGGCTCTCTAAAGTAGGTATTGGAGTATAGTCCTCCACGCGGCTCAACTGCGGATTGGCGGACTTCACATGTCTTGGAAATATTTTTCTTTCATTATTCCTCAGACATGCAGGTTTCCTCACGATGTTTTCTTTTACCGCCGAGCACGTACTAATCTAGATTTTAAAATTGCGATTAACAATTTCACTGAATATATCCACCTGGGCCGAGGAGGGAGACAGGGTGATGTAATATCACCGAAACTGTTTGCTAACGTATTGGGGGATATGTTGAAGATGCTGGACTGGAAAGATCACGACATCAATACAAATGGCGAACACATATCTCACCTTCAATTTGCAGACGACATCTTCATCATGGCAGAAACGTTGCAGGATCTACAAAGATGCTGGACTGCCTGGCTTATTCGTCTCAGCAAATCGGCCTCCGGATGAATTTGGATAAAACCAAAGTCAAGGAAACGGAATCCCTTGAAATTGTTTGCGAATAAACTAAGGCAGATGCACCAACTGGGTAGAAATAAATTTAACAAGGAAATTAGGAGACGGATAGCTGGGCTGGGCAGCATTTGGAAAACTTCGTTGAGTCTTTTCTTCACCCTTAGCCTAAAGCCTAAAAACAAATGTTTTCAATCAGTGCGTCCTACCTGTTGACATACGCTGCTAAGACATAGCCTCTCACAGTGCGACTTGTCCACAAGTTCAAGATCGCTCAGCGAGCAATGGAAGTAACCATGCTCAGAGAGTCTCTTAGAGATGAAATCCGGAGCGAAGTCCTTCGGCAGAGAACTAAAGTAACGGACATAGCTCAATCAAATGAGAAAGATGAAGAGGCAGTGGACAGGTCATATATGCCGCAGAACCGATGGCCGCTGGAGCAGAAATGTTCTTGAGTGAAGACCGCGAATTGGCAAACGTAGGGCAGCGGGCAGAGACTGGAGAAGAAGAGTTGAAGACTGAGCTCGGTGGCGTACCATGAAAGTGGACTAATACAGGCTGATGATGTGTATGAGTAATTTCATTGATGCCGGCACCGGGGATCAAACTCGGTTTGCTCGCGTACCGTGAATTAAAAGCGAGTGCTTATACACTGACCTACCACGGCTCTGGTATTCTTATGGTATTGGTATAGGCAGCCTTAATGTATACAAATTAACGTAGGACGCAAAACTACAAATAATCTATAAATCAACTGAATTATTATGTTTATTAATAGATAAATATCATTGATAACCCTTCAACTATAGCTGATAATAAGCATAAATATTACGACCATAATTATAGTATCTAATTTATATTGTAATACATTTTACGTCATTTGTTATTTCTGTTCTACTCCAGCAAAATTCATATAATCAAACTAGTTTGAACGTCTTCCTTATTAATTGTTATTTATATAGGAAAACTGCTCGGAATATAAAGTGTACTTATTTCACAAATGCCTAACTTTGCCGTTATTAACAAGTTACTACGTAAGTTATAGTAAAATACATTTTATAAATAAATCAGCGTTGCCCTTATAGGTGGTATAACATTTATTCTGTGTATTAATTTAAAAAGAATGTTTATTTTTGTGGGGTCTACTGTTTATTTTTAGATGTAGCATAAACGGGTTGCCTCTACCTAGGAAGGATCACGTCCTCACAGAATACGAATGCAAAATAGCGTCATACCGCGTTAATTGTCAGTGCAGGAATCTTGAGACCCAATAACTGGTAATTCAGTATTTCATCTCAGTCCCCAGAGGTGACTATGTGTATCTTGAACCTTTGTTCTAGATGAGAGAGCTGTAAGTGTTACCCTTGTTATGGGCGTGTGTTACCCTAAATAATTACTTAAGAAAAACAACATCGATTTTTATTCATTTTATAGTTAAAGAAAAAATTAAAACATAATTTATTAAAAATATAAAACATAATAATAATGTACCAAAGTTATACTCATTACAAAAATAAATTTATATTACTGTTAATTATTTTAATAAACCGTCAAATATTTTAATATATTATGTTTTTTTGTAGAAATGGAAAATGAAAGTATAATATATAAGGTAAATATGTGTATGCTATGTAGAAAATCGTGAATATATAGTATGTAATACATGGGGATTAAGAAAGTTAGAGAAAAATACGTGCAATTATATATATCTCAGAAGTATAAGAGTTTTTATTATAAAATAGTCCAAACATTGGGATAAGAAATATAATAGGAGTCATAACCACTAGAAATTGTAGTCAAAAATAAAATTGGTGAAGACGCCTCGCTTCGCCAAAATTTATTACCAAAATTTTCCTATTCAACTGTGTTACGAGTTCAACTGTACAGTAATCAATTCTGATATCTTCTGTTTTTTTGTACTTAATAACTTATATAGTACATATATTTTATATATGTAAAAATTGGTTAAAAACTGTATTAATTTAAATTACCTTCTTTATATAACTTGAAATACTAGTTTGATTCTGTGATTTCTCATTTAGAACGGATTTGAAAAGATTTTTTTAAATTATATTATTAATTTTTAGTTACACTTCTATAGGCAAATGTTTATTTATAAATATGATCATAGCCATGATTTTTGTTAGGCGATAAAAAAATAATATAGGGTTTCAACATAACGGCCATTTTCACAATTTTTAAAATTTTAAATTTTTTTGATACATACAACAAAATAATTAAAAAAATAATAAATAATTAAAAGCTGGCAGTTCAGGTTAACCATGACTCCAAGCACCTTAGTAATCACCTCCCCATGATCATGAATGCTGTAAAGCACTCGAAACGTCAAGATAACAGAAGGGTCAAAATAAACACTACAATCCGAATAGTTAATTTTATTAAACATAAACGCGGTGTTAATGAAAGTTAAAAGTATTGTTAACAAATAGTTAAAATTATATAATAATATTATAGATGACAAACGAAAAATTCAAACATCACATACGTTGTCACCCCCGGACTACTATACTTAATTACACTACACTACGCGAAACTAGGAAACACATGAGATTATTGTGCTATTTCCCGCTCGTATTCTGTGAGTGCACGAAGATCCTTCTCCAGTATTCTGTGAGTGCACGAAGATCCTTCTCCTGTATTCTGTGAGCGCATGAAGATCCTTCTCCGGTCCAGCCGACTCATTCTGCTAGAAACTGGCAACGCGGCTGGAAACTCTCTCCCTCCAATGTCTGCGATTACAATAAGAAGCGTATCGTAATGAACATTTGCCTACTCGTTAAATGTAGGACAGCCTTTGCTAGGCGGCAACTAGCTTCCGGGGTTAGTGACTTATACAATTAAATAAATAAAATAATAAAATCACCCCTAGTCTTCAGTATAGTATATTTTATAATCCACACACCACATATACACCACAGTTCTAGTTTTATTATATTTTATTTGCATATACCATGTGTAATCTTTAATAGGAGAAGAAACTGACCTCAACACACATTTAGAACCCAGCTCAGAAGTGAGGGACTTAACAAAGATTGTGTAAAAAAATATGTCAATAAATATATTTTATTTTTATTATTAAACTAAATTGCACTTGAATTGTTTTCTAATTTATCTAGAGAACTGTATTGTTCTTATTTAAATGAAACAGCATTAATGTCTTTAATACTTAGAGCAGCTTGCGTATTAGATCTACATATTATTATGTATATGGGTACTGACGGTCATTGTGTTTGTTCACCCGTTCGTATCCACTTGGCAGAATATTCATACATACATTAAGGTGCCTTACGACAGAGTGGGACGTCTTGCCTAGTTGAGTACAATTTCTATCAGATTGTCTTTATTGCATACATCACGTAGCGACACCGTCGAGATTGTTTTTATAAGATTAGAGGATTAACCTGGCATTGCCCGGGATTTTTAATGATTTTTATGTATAGCCCATTTCCGACTTCCGTCGCCCTTCATTCCTATTTTTTTGGGGTTTCACAGCATCGGCATTATTATTGCTTATCTTATCTAACTGTTCATATTTAGAAGATATATCAATATATTAATGATCAAAAAATATTTGAAGGGGGAAGATGTCTGTAACGATATGTTGTATCATAATTTAATATTTCGTGAAATTCATCTTCAATTAAGCCCTCGGGCTAAAAGCGGCCTTCTGTCTAAAAATTAATCCGTCAGAAGCAACTGATCGGCCCTCTCGGGCACCCTCGAGCAGGCACTATCGCGAAACAGGGTAACGGTCCACGCCAAGGATGCCTCTCGGGAGCCCTTGTGCTGGTTACCCATTTATAGAGGTCTCGACTGAGTACCCTCAGCGCTCGGCCACCTTTCAACCCGGTGAAGCTGTGAAAGTCCTCAGCAATGCAATTGTATTATAATTCCTTATACGAAGCAACAAAGGTATCCAAGAAAAGTATGTACAAAGGAGTAGCTTATTTTTACAACAAAAATCTCTTCCAGCAGGCTTGGTGTTGAACATATTATAGGAAAAAGGAACACAAAAACATGAAGGAATAAAAAATAACAAAAAAAATTAAGGAAAAAAATAAAAATAAATACAGGACTTGTTTTGTGGTAGTTGCAATTAGAGTTTATGTGGATACATTGCATAAGATTCACATTTCTGTGAAACTAGCAGTTAGCTACAGTATAAATTGGAAGGACCACGACAGCAAGAAATACCAACATGTTGTTATGTTGCATATACATAGGTGGATGTAGGTTTGTAACTGGATACGCAATTACTGGTAACGTGGCATTCCATCTCGGTATCGGATATGTATGTATCTCGAAACTTTGTTGAGGGTGGATGTAGATGTCATGGGCCATAGTCATCACTTACCATCAGGTAAACTGTGTGCTCGTTTGTCACCCTTAACATTATACAAAACACACAGTGGTTGAGCTACACTGCAGTTGGTTTCTAGCTGCAGAATGAATGGGTCAGCTCGACAGGAGTAGGACCACGCCCTCACAGAATACCAGCGTAAAATAGCAACGTAATACTGCTGTGTTTCCGGACACCTTTATTACTGGTGACGAGGCATTCCATCTCAGTCGTCAAGGGCGACAAAGCATCTGCATTATGATTCCTTGTCAACGATGAATGTAGATGTCATGGGTTGCAGGTATCCATTAGGTGAACTGTGTTCTCGTTTGTTGATCTCAATGTATAAAAAGAAATACAACCACTCTCTATATTGCATGCGCAATAATATCGGAGGAAGGTTCGACTTCCACGCACACGAAAGACTCATAATACACCTAGACCAAAAAACTAACAATGTAAGTTAAGACTCAAAACTCAGAACACTAAGACTCTCATCTCTAACACTTAATAAAAGTATATTGAATTACCGTTGCCTCTATTCATTACTCAACGACACATTTCCTATCTTTTAGCACCTACATTTATGTAATGTCAATAACCTAGAAAGTAGTCGCCAGTTGAATTTGCACAAAAAAATATGTTAACCAAATTTCTTGTAACTTGTTAACTAAAGTTTGAATACTGTATATTTATAAAAAAATTCTAAAATGTACCGAGTTGCTTTGCCTATTTAAATTAGCACTAGTCGTAACTGCAAACAGGTTTATAATCGTTGTAGGTTCTTTCTCTTTCTCCCTAACCCTCGGCCGACTGGGCTCCACTGTCGAAGGACTATCGAAGGATAGTTTTTCGGGCTGATGACCATTGTAAGTCCGAGAGCTTTTACAACTTCATCTTGTTGATTGGTGACCGAGGGCTTAGGGTGCTCAGCCGAAACTTTTATCAGTAGGTAACCAGCATAAGGGTTCCCTAGAGGGAGCCTCGGCTTGGACCATTACCCTATTGTGCGAGAGCGACTGGCTTGAGGGTGCCCGAGAGGGCCAAACCTCGCCTCGGCCAGCTGCTTTTGACGGATTATCGAAATTAATATCAATATTATTATTAACGATCTGTACCACCACTTCGGAATGCGTTGGCGCTGGAGAAGAATGAAGAGTTGGCGCAAGAAACTCCAGCCAATCTCCTATCTGTGATAATTGCTGAAAACCGGTCTGAGATATGGCGGGATAGCGAAGAGTTTTGTTGTTTGCGACGGTAGGTTGGTGCGGTGCAAATGTAACTGGTGACTAATACAACAACCGGAGTCGACTGTTTAACGATCCCTCCGGTGCGCTTAGTTCTCATTCCACAAAAGTAGGGCCCAAAATGAACGTTTTCATTAAAAAAATATGGTTTTTCGGGTCTAATTTAGAAAATTTACTCAAGTTACGTACTGGCCATCACAGCGTTTGACGACCCCACAATGATTAAAGTGACAATATATCCAAGTCTGTGGATGCAGGTGGCTCAGGGTCATACTCTATGGCAGTCTGTGGGGGCATAGTAGACTTTTTACTGCTGAATAAAGGCTGGAGTCTGATATGAAGATCATGAAAATGAATCAAGCTGCAAGCTTCTTACCCATGGTTTGTTTATAAAATTAGGGGTGATAATTAATTACGTACACAAAACATAACCTGAACATTTAAACCTTTATACTGGTGACGAAGCATTCCATCTCATTCCTCAAGGGTAACCACGCATCTACATTACGATTCCTTGTCAAGGATGAATGTAGATATCATGGGCCGCAGGTATCCCTTGCCATCTGGTGAACTGTGTGCTCGTTTGTTACTCTCAATATAACAAAAACCTCACTTCATGCTAATTTTACGCATTACTTTCTAGACGTTGAACTTTTGATTAAAGGCACCTAGCAGTGTCGCACAGTCATTTAGTTGAAATCTAAGTTAACTTAATAAACGTCATAAATATTTGTAGCTTTTAAGACTATTGCGTTTTAAAATAATTACCTGAATTAATTGTTATTTTTCCTCGTACCCGATTATTCTTTTGTGTCGCATATCTTATAAATGGCAAATTTTAATAACATCTTAACCAGTTAAATTCTGGTTTTCGATTTAATTCAACAGGTCGTTGTGAGGGTGACTCGATCCCGGCCCAGTAGGTTTTTTGACCTTGACGATCTATTTAATAGTCTTATTTACATACATCTAGAATAAGTTTTTATTTACGAATGAATAAAATACATTGTATCAGCATTTATGTTCTTGTTGACAATATTCTCCTTCTGCAATAGTTTTTATACATTATAATTTTTTATTACATTGAGTGTAACAAACGAGCATACTACATACACTGATGGCAAGTGATTCCTGCGGCCCATGACATAGAATGAAAGATGCGTCGTCACTCTAGAGGACTGAGATGGAATGCCCCGTCACCAATAAGTAAAGGTCTCCGGATCCCTACATAAACCAGAAGAAACACAGCACCATTATGCTGATATTTCACGCTGGTGTTCTGTGAGGGCAAGGTCCTATCCTGCTCGAGCTGATTCGTTCATTCTGCAGCTAGAAACAAACTGCAGTGAAGCTCTATCACGTTAAAATCGTGTCGCATCTACTTTCCTAAACATTTTTTCAAAATGCTAATTTTTACTACGAAAATATTCAGTACTTAGTGTTCAACAGATCCTCGTTATCATTCATATCTACACTTATCTTTTCCTTTCTACGCTCAGCAGTCGCCGAGAACGGTCGCCCGGCGCCCCGCCGCGACCCTCCCGAGCTACCTGCCCCCGAGCGAACCACCTGCGCACCCATTGTTCCGAGAATAATACACCGAGCAATTTTTATTGCGGGTGCTATTGTAATCGGAAATTAGTTTCCAAGAAAGATTATTGCAAAGCCACCTGGGTGGTTACACTAGTGGATACCTTGCGGTGTTAACTTAGCTAGTGTAGGGCTAGCCCCCTACGCCCGTGGTTCCCCTTCTGGGACACGCGAAACCGGAAGGAGTCGACGCAAAACTTGGCCTTGGGTAGTGCCCTAGTCAAGGTTGACCAACCCGCTGGACTTATAATAGTCCCACGCGTAGTTTTAGTTAGCTCTAAGCACACAACCAAGTGCACAAAAAGACTGGCACTTGGACGCACTAGGGCTACACAACTAGGCACACATCCTCCCTGTCTATACCGGGCAGGGAGGGAAGTAGGCTATTCACCCCGGCATCCCACCGGTGGCCACACTTCCCACGAATAAAGTAGGAAAAAATGAACTTCATCAGCATATTAAAAAATAAATACCCCGATGTCTTCCAGGACATAATTAAAGAAAGACCGCTCCCTGATAGACCCTCCTCAAGGGCCTCCTCCATATCCTGCACTTCATCCGCAGTCTCCGAAATGGAGCTGGATAACGCCGCGTCCCCTGAGGATCCCCAAGCCGAAGACACCAGCGATTTCACGTTGGTTGAAAAAAAAAAGAAAAAAGCGGGCTTCACCCGCCCCGAAGCCGCCTCCTAAGGCGAAAAAACGGGATATAAAGACCCCCTCTCCCCAGCCATCTACGTCAGCCCTGCCCCAGGGCCCCCTCACAGCTGCCCCACAGAAAGCCCCCGCCGCTCCTGAGTGCGCCCTAGCTGGCTCAAAGAAACCTTCGTCTGTCTCACAGCCATCGAAACGACGGCCGCCTGTCTTCATTCGGCACAAGACAAGTGGCCGATTGTCGCATCGGCCCTATCCAATCGCTACAAATATCAAGCGATCCCCACCGCTGTAGGTATTAAACTGCAGCTAGAAACCACGGACGACCATAGAGCGGTAACTCGCTTCTTGCAAGACAAAGGTGTTTTCTTTCACACCTACACCTTGGCGCAAAAGCGCCAACTCAGAGTAGTAATTAAAAACCTCCCGCAGGAAATCCCAGCTGATCTAATCAAAGAGGACCTTCAGGCCCAGAATCTCCCCGTCCTATCTGTGCATAGGATGTACAGTGGCCATAATAAAAAGCCATTCAACATGGTGATTGTGGCCCTCGAAAGATCCGAGGCCGGGAAGCAGGTATTTAACCTGAAAACCTGCTGCCAACTCTCTGGGCTGACTATAGAGCGCCCATATAAAAACGGCCCACCAGGCCAGTGCCACAAATGCCAATTATATGGCCACTCAGCTCGCAATTGCTTCGGCAAACCCAGATGCGTCAAGTGCCTGGGTGACCATGGCACCACCGACTGTCCGAGACCCAAGGACAAGGCCCTTCTGGCCACTTTCGGGCCTCCCGCATGTGTCCTGTGCAATACAGAGGGGCACACAGCCAATTACCTTGGCTGCCCAAAAGCCCCCAAGCCGAAACGTCCGGCACTAAAAACCGCGCCCAAGGTTGCTACCCCGACCGCCGCCCCCGCGCCAATTCTCGCCCCTGTCCGACCTCTACGCCCAGCATGGCATACACCGATCGGCGTAGCGACCGTTGCTCAACCGGTTGAGCAGTCCCTTCCATCAGCCGGACGGCCGGTTAGCGAAAGCGACCTCGATTTAGTGTGTCGCTTCGCCGCCGTCATCAACGGCGCCGACGTCTGAGCCCTAGCAAAAGCCTTAAGGGATTCAAATGGCAAGCCCGAAGTCATGATTGCCGCCACAATGCGCTACCAACATGTAGTGTCAGCCATCGTCAACTTTCAAGCATAGAGGGCCTTTACAACGGCAGAGTAAAACCGCGTTCCCTTAACGTCGCATTTTTAACGCGAACGGTATTAACAATCAACGCAACGAAATCTTCAATTTCGTTCGCGATCACCAAGTCGACGTTCTCCTAGTGCAGGAGACATTCCTCAAACCGCACACTCGCAATCCCAACATTGCGAATTATAACATCATTAGGAATGATAGAACTTCTGCCGCTAATGGCGGAACTCTCATTTACTACAAAAAGTCCTTGCACTGCGTGCCCGTGGACACGCCAACCCTCACTTTCCTAGAAGCCTCAGTCTGTCAGCTAGCCATGACCGGCTATGCCCCCATCACAATCGCGTCCGTCTACCTGCCTTGCAGACTTGATGCACGAGTATTACGAAGCGACTTCGTGGCACTCCTTTCCCTTGGAAACTCAGTCATTTTGGCAGGAGATTTCAATAGCAAGCACACTCGGTGGAATGCAACTAAAATCAACCCCCGGGGGTTGGCTTTAGACTCGCTAAGCGACGCATTCGACTTCGACGTCGTAGCGCCTACTAAGCCTACCCATTTTCCATATATATTGGGTCATGCACCGGATGTGCTTGATATTGCCATCTGTAAGAACATCAACCTCGCTTTCCAAGGGATAGACGTAATCCACGAGCTCGCTTCCGATCATCGCCCCGTTCTTCTTCGGTTAGGGCCCTCCGCCCCAACCTCGCCCTCCACCAAAACCATAGTAGACTGGCACCGACTCAGGAACGACCTGAAGGAAGCCACATCACCACACCTAGATGCTATTCCTAGGAACATATCTTCAGTCCACGACACGAACCTCGCAGTTCATGTCCTCACTAGGCACATCCAGACAGTCGTCGAGGATTGCTCAAGGCGGGTTCCCTCGGTGGAAGACCACCTATGGACCCTGCCAAGCGACATAAAGGACCTAATGAGGCGCAGGAATGCGGCGACTCGTGCCCACGACTTATATCCCACTGAAAGTAACCGGCTGATGTTACGTACCCTTCAGCGTGAAGTCCGGTCACGCATAGCCCAGTACAGGAACGATCGGTGGGATAATCACCTCTCCAATATCGAACCTTCCAATCTCGCCTTCTGGCGACTTCCCAAATCCCTAAAAGGGGGCACCGCCCAAACAATGCCTCCCTTAGCGCGTCCTAATAAACCACCCGCCTTCTTAGACGAAGAGAAAGCCGAATGTCTGGCTGAAAATCTGGAGCTCTCCAATGCTCACCGAGCACCCTACCGATCGACGCCGCTCATCTTGCAATGGTTGACAGCGAGGTCGACCGGAGGAGTAAGGAACCACCTCGCGATTCCGTTACCCAAGTCACATGCACCGAAGTTGAGTCCATAATTAAAAACCTGCGACCACGCAAGGCTCCCGGCCCCGACGGCATCACCAACAACGTGATGAAACTCCTACCCATGTCCATTTTACACCTACTGGTGATAATCTACAACGCGGCCATATCCAAAGGCACCTTCCCGAACACCTGGAAGGAAGCCGACGTCATAGGGATTCTCAAGCCCTCAAAACATCCAACCGATCCATCAGCCTATCGACCCATAAGCCTACTCAAAGTCTTGGGTAAGGTATATGAAAGGCTCATCCTCGCCCGCCTCAAGGACTTCATGCTGTCCCGAGGGCTACCAATCAATGAGCAGTTCGGGTTTCGCACCCAACACTCATGCACACATCAAATGCACCGCATCACGGAGCACATCCTCAGTAAATTTCTTCAGGGCTACCAAACTGGGGCACTTTTCCTCGACGTGGCGAAAGCTTTCGACAAGGTCTGGCACAACGGGCTCATATACAAACTATATGAGCTCGGTGTGCCAGATCGACTCGTACTTATCATACGAGACTTTCTCCGAAATCGGACCTTTCGTTACCGCGTCGAGGGAACGCGCTCCGAGGTTTTATACACACTCTACACCAACGACATACCGCGCACTCGCGGTGTAGAGCTACGCTTTTCTCCGATGACACCGGCCTCTATGTGTCTAGGTACAAACCAGACGCTATTTGTAGACGCCTCCAATCTGCAGCCAACACCTTAGGGAAATGGTTTCGGAAATGGAGGATCGAGGTTAACCCCACCAAAAGTGCAGCCATGTACTTCTCTCGGCGCAACAAAACGCCACATCTCCCAACTATAGAGTTATTTGATCGTCCAATCCCCTGGGAACAGACAGTCAAATACTTAGGCGTCACATTAGATGAAAGACTCACCTTCGGTCCGCATGTCAACCGCGTACGGAATCGAGCAGCGTTCGTCCTAGGTCGTTTGCACCCGTTACTCAATAAAAATAGCAAAATGTCCCTGCGTAATAAAATTACACTATACAAAGCGTGCATCCGACCCATAATGACATACGCATGCCCCGTTTTTGCGCATGCTTCCCGCGTCACATTCACCGACTTCAGGTAATACAAAATCGTTTCATGCGCAAGGCCACCGGTGCGCCGTGGTTCTTGCGTAATGAAAATCTACACATAGATCTTGAGCTGCCAATCATAGCTCAGTACCTGAAGCAGGATTCCCGCCGATATTTCGACTCTGCCGTCACACACTCTAAACCCTTGATTGTAAGTGCCGCCACTTACAATCCCATCGCGAATCACAGATTCACCCGCGTCCGAAAGAGACCGAGGCACGCCCTCGATGACCCCGACGACGTGACCACCAGGGCCCAAGCCCTTCATAAAACACAACACACGTACATTGCACCGTCACATCGCCCCCGCCGACGGCGAGGGCGTCGCAATAAAGGATATTCGCGATACCGCCATGTCACTGGTCGGTTCTCTCCAGTCCATACAGATAGAAGCGTCGCTGGAGTTTCTTGCGCCACTTCTTCTCCAGCGCCCACGCATTCCGAAGTGGTGGTAGAGATAGCTAATAATCATAGCGAATTTAAAGAATCCTCTGTCAGAAGCAACTGACCGAGCCGAGGTTCGGCCCTCTCGGGCACCCTCGAGTCAGACGCTCTCGCGAAACGGTCCAAGCCGAGGCTCCTTCTCGGGAGCCCTTGTGCTGGTTGATGTGATGTAGCCGGTGCTTATGCATTAGTTTAGTACTGAACAGGAGCAAATTCATTCGATTACTCAGTGGTGGTCACATAATTAAAGACATTCAAGGGATATTATGTTAACTGAAATTTTTGAATATTTATTTTTATTTTAATATCGATAGGAATTGTGTAGGCATTGTGAGATTAATATTTTCAATAATATTGAGTCGTCCTACATTTTTATTTGGTTTTCTAAGATGTATGAAATGAACAAAGGTGTGAAAAATTAATTAAAGACACGCTAATTAAGTAACTAAGAAAAAAATAATGTAATAAATATTAAAATAAAGTTTATTATAATTCACATTAGAATTTTTTTTAATAACATTGTGTAAATTTATCAATATTTTGCCTTATGTTCTTAGCTGGACATCGCCTTGGGCATTGAAGAAATTAATTTGTTGCGAGTTGAACTTGGAATTTGCTCCCATGTTTCTTTAAAAGCCATATAAAGTTGATGTACGTTAATGGTACGTTTTGTGGCCACCCTTTTCTTTTTCTAATCTAGCTATAATATTTTCTTTAAAATTGGTATCTTATAACATAATTTCCATAAGTTTACTTCACATAACCGCCTCCTAATTGTTCTTGCTAACACACCTCTCTACTCTCCAGCATGAAAAACTTCCAAACGAAAAAGCTTCCGAATAAAATTGAGATAACGATAAGCTAGGTCTTGCTTTATACGCATTCCTATAAAAAGTTTAGGTTGGTTTAGGATAGGTTTAGGTTAGTTTTAGGTTAGGTTTAGGTTAGGTTAAAGTTAGGTTTAGGTAGGTTAGGTTTAGTTTAGGTTTAGGTTAGGTTTAGTTTAGGTTAAGGTTTTGTGTACATTTTAACATTAAGAAAAAGGGCACAAGAGAACTATATTTTTAAGAAATACCCATATTTTATATATAGAATTTTGGATACTTATGTGAGAGAGGTTGATTAATATATTAATAGTAATAGAAACCATTACTTTTGTTTATAATTATACACAAAAACTGGATAAAATATACCAAAGTTTTGACAAGATTCGTATTTAAAATTCCTTGATGCCAAAAGAAACAAAAGAACCACGCCTTTACAGAATACGACAGCAAAATGGCAGCTTAGTGCAGCTGTGCTTCGCCTGGCAGAGTAATAAAAACCGTAGATCGTATTACTGGTGGATGAGGTATTCCATCTTAGTTCACAAGAATGATAACGCATTAGCATAATGATTCCTAATCGAGATATCGGTTTCATGTGCCGCAGGAATAGCCATCACAAATTGATAAAAACTGCCGCTACCGTTTATATTTTATACTGCATCCAAGTGAAATACATGCGAGATAAGTTAATCAACTTGCTTGGTTGCAATGCCTTCAAACATGTATCTTTCACTAACGACAGTGCATTTTCAAGGAGGAATCCTTTCAAATCCGCCAGCTTAATATATTCTAAAGCATTTTATAATATTGTTATTCGTTTCGGTGTGAAAATTACACGAGACAAGATTGCAACATAAAGACAAATAATATTTACAGTTATTACCTTAAAACTGAATTGATCATTAAGCTTTGCTCCTTCCGAAAAAGTGCCAAGGTCGGAGGCTGTATTTTATAGTTGAATTGTTATATCCTCGTAAAAGAAAAGGAGTAGTACTTTTATCACTATCTGTAATGACCAGGCACGCATTTAATTACACTATAAATTTTAAGTATTTTATATGTCTATTCACTGTTTTCTTGAAGATTCCTACATACATAGTTTTGGAAGGAAATAAGGATGCGGTCAGATTATAATTTTATTTATTTAACATTGAATATTGAGCAACTATATAAAGAAAAATGGAAATTTAATTTAATCGAGGTATATCCACGTTGCAGGTAGTCTAGATGCAACACTAGGAGAAGGTGAAGTAGCAGCATAACACTGCTATCTCCTACTGCGAGTGTAGGATCTTAGCTGTACTAATGTTGATGCTTAGTCAACAAGCCCCATATTGTATTTACATGAAAATACATTCTAATGGAATATAGTGTGTGAGAAATAACTCTGTACCTTGTGTTCGATGGTGAAGAAAACTTCAGAAAAATGTCTAAATTAATCTGCAAAATCTGTAAAAGTAAACTATCGTAAATATAGTCAAATAAATGCAAATAACATTTTAAACGTATGAATTCCATCTGACAGATTAACCCGGTCTATTTTTAAAGAATGGCGGAGAGAAGTTTCAAGTAGGTAATACCAACTTATACTCCGTGGTTCAAGGAAACTACTCGTTTCTAAAAGACTGATAACTCCTGTGGTGTTTTTTTTAAATTAAATTGGCGGTGGTGATCATTTACATCATCATCATTTACCAGGCGAGCTGCTTGTCAGTTTTCCACCACTCCTATATTTTCCTATAAATTCTATCTATTACTATCGAATCATAATCTATTTTTATCGAAATGAATTCTTGATATATAACTGTTTAACCTTCCTAAGCTTATGTAAAATATTGTACATTCTCTTTGATTTATAATTTAACCAATTATTGTGCGCGTTATTAATTTTAACAGCGGTTGCGGATTATTTACGAGGTTCTTCGAAATATATATATTTTCATTCGAATATATACATGAACGAGACTTTTAATAACTTATTTTGACGGCCGTGTTGCCGACTGGCTTCTGAGTCGTTGATCCCACGCGCTATTGTAGCAGGGGAGAGCATATTCGTGCAACTAAATTGTAGGTTTTCAGCTCAGGGTAAGTTATTAATTTCGTTCTGATCAATATCGATATTATCACTTCTTTATTACCAACTGTCATCTACTGCGCAGGATGGTAAACAGTTGTCCCCTACCTTATTCGGAAGTAATACAAGTGCAATTTATTCCAGCTGCTGAGTTTAAACATCGTACATCACGACAGAATTGAAAATTTCATCCTCATCATCTCGATGGTTGACAATCCACCACTGTTCGCTTCACACGAAATTTCCTGCCACGCACAACTACTCTGTGGAATTAGCTGTCGCCAGAGGTGTGTCCGAACCGAAACGACTTAAACTCCAAGAAAAGAGCCTACACCTTCCTTAAAGGCCTGTAACGCATTTGCGACTCCTCTGGTGTTCACTGGTGGGCTGCATTCTCGTTTGCCGCCTACACTATAAAAAAAATTGATCGGAAGAAGGATTGGACGCAGTGTCAGGGACCCCGCGTATAATTCTCCTACGACACACCCATACCTTTAAAACAACAAATCGCTCAACAGAAACGTTGTTCTTCGACTGGAATTAGAACCTCTAATACACATACCTATTTAGGACGCAGATTTATTGTTGCATATATTCGTGTATCCCGTATTTCTAATTCTGCGTTTGATTCTTTCTCAGTTTATATTAAACATTATCGCCACGCCATCACATGTGTGATTGATGATGAATTAAAATGCTTTTAAAGTTATTTAATAATACAGTTTAAACTGATAGTGTTTAACTGTAGACTGTAAAAACGAAAGATATATAGATGATATGGTCATGAAACACCCTTATATCTTAAACAATATCTTCTTATAATAATTGTTTTTAAATTCAACTTTAAGTTATGCGAAATCAATGACATTAACACTAGGTCAGCTCGTCTTGCAAAGAATTACCTTTGAATTATGATAATTAAATACGTAAACCACAAATAAATCAAAAGCATGTATCATAAAAATCTGTTGATGTATTTCGTAAAGTCTTTTATATCAAATAAATTAAATGCTATTACATTTATGTATTCAGTAGCAATATGGCATAAGAAATTACGGCGTTCAGAGATTATTTCCTACGGTGTAATAATCTACTAATCCAAAATATTAACTATGGTTTCCCATGTTACAATTTAAATAATCCGGGCACAGTCCGTCAATCGGCTCAATTGGGTATTGCAGAGCGAGCTCGGTCATTTGCCTTCTGGTACTCCTGAATAAATTTTTGATCTACCTAATAAACCGTTATCTACTGGAGAAGAACCTAATGGCACGTCGTGCCGAGTAGTGAACGTATTTACGAGTACGTACTCGTATTTATGTTTCTGCTTTTTAAAAACGTAACAGTACTAACGGATAATGCCACCTTTTATTTCTTTTTTTTATTACGTTGAGAGTAACAAACGAGCACACAGTTCACCTAATGGCAAGTCATTCCTGCGACCCATGACATCTAAATTTATCCTTGACAAGGACTCATAATGCAAATGCGTTGTTACCGTTGAGGCCTTAGATGCAATGCCTCGTCACCAGTAATAAACGTCTCCGGATCACTCACAACATACGAAACACAGCAGCATTATGCTGCTATTTGACGCTGGTATTCTGTGTTGTCCTACCCTGGTTGAGCTGACCTATTCATTCTGCAGCTAGAAATAAACTGCAGTGTCTACCTAGTAGTCTACCACTGTAAAACTACCTTTTTAAAAAAATTTAGTATAATGTTTCTTTGCTGAAATCCAAGCCCTAAAATAGTATTGCTCATTTTATTTACATGAATACTATATAAATATTTATATAAAAAGAAAGTAGTTTTACGGATCTTACAGCGTTTATTTCATTTTTTTTAATTCCTGCCGTTTCGAATGAACGCATGATCATGGGAGGACTGGGGTGTAAGAGGCCATAGTTGTCTAGTCTATCGTCAACTATAATTATTTATTTTTGGTCCGATCTAGGGAGTCCGACTTGAGTATTAAATTTGATTAATCACACGATCCCAAGCCCATCTATCTTTTCTATTTAAATAAAGATTTTTTCTTTCAATTTCAATAGCTTTGCTGTTGTAGGAATCGGTAGAAATCAAATTTGATAAGGGAACATCGATTATTTCGTGAGTGTATTTACTTGTAGCTTTGGGAATTAAATAAGTAAAAATAAACCATGTAAATTCCTTAAAATTTGTTTGATTCAAAAAAAGTAAATTAAATTAACTTATTCTCGTATACAATAAGAAAGTGTAACACATACATATATTCATTCAAAATCACATAACATTGATATATTCGTAGTCTATTAGTTGTCCCTTAAAAGTCCTTAGCTTGGAATATGCGACATGATGCATATAATCGTGTTAGTATTACTGTTGACAATAATATACCTGTTATAAAATTATGCAGCATAATCTTTCATAATGATAGAGGTATGGCAGTACCATTTACCACATGACATCCACGGTTGCTTACTTGTTCATTGAGGTAGGGTTGCCACTTAATAGAAATTACGAAACGAAAAACGCACGACATTTTTTGCCTGTAAGTAGATCCCCGGATCTCTTGTGCTGGTATTCTGTGAGGACTTGGTCGAGCCGACCAATCTGTATTGTAGCTCGACGTGCTCAGCTTCTGTTAAAATGAAATGATTTTTTTTTTATTTTTAAACTTGTAACTGTATCTGAAATGTCTTAGACATACGTGAACATATTAGAGAACAAATTAAAGGCCGGCAACGCATTTGCGACTCCTCTAGTGTTGCGGCGGTAATTAATTAGTATCAGGTAATCTTGAAAAAAAAAATTGAGATCAGATTCAATGTAATTTAAAACTTATTTCCCAACAACCAGAACCCAAGCCGCTTTCCATTTAGAAATGTTTACCTGCGAAAATAATTCTTCGGTACTTTTAATATAAGTGAGAGGTGCCAGCCCTATCGATACATCAATTATAAACAAAGCATCGATTTACGGTTATTTTCCAGGCCTTACATTCACTTCCGGCATATCTTTAAACTTGGTATAATAGTTTAATCAACACTACTGTTTTGATTATTTGATACAAAGAAAACCATATATGTAATGAAAATACATTTCCTGAGTCGCAGGCTTTGGTTATTATTTCTAATCGAAGTTAATATTTGTGTACTACACATTTATTTTTAATGTATACTCAATGATAAGGTTAAACAGATATTAACGTTGTATTTAAAAACATAATAAGATACTATCTATCATCCTTGTTTTTTCGAAACTTACGAGTGTATTTACATTCTTTTAGCAATTAATATTATTATTATCATTATTTTTTTTATATTATTATTTGTATTTATTGCATTTTTGTTTTATGATATTGACCATTAAATAGGAATTCGAAATAAGAATTCATCGACGTTAAAAAGTGATAGAGCAATGTGGAAGCTTCTGGTTATTGCCAGATGATATCTATTACGCAGAATATTTTATAGGTCCGTAAGCATTTGCTCGAATCCAGAGGTAAATCTCTCTTTGTCCCCTTCCCTATTCCGATGTAATGCATATACACTAAGATTGGAGGATAGCCAGTGTTCAGGGACACGGGATGTACGTACAGCATACCGAAGTAAACGTGAATG
Source organism: Teinopalpus imperialis (assembly GCA_029286865.1). Lineage (NCBI taxonomy): Eukaryota > Metazoa > Arthropoda > Insecta > Lepidoptera > Papilionidae > Teinopalpus > Teinopalpus imperialis. The sequence goes on from JAGSMU010000034.1 coordinate 1,454,148, forward strand.
TAAATAAATTCATTTGATAGAATTGGATACAATGCTATTTTATTAACCTTTTTTGTAATATTCCACAAAAGAATAAGTTGCTCTACGGCAACGGAATATTAGCTTATAACAGCCATGACCGTGATAAAACTTCAATGGTTTAAATGGTTAAAGCGTTTTGTATGAGGAGGAGATGCTATTTACACTGACGAGTAAAAAACCGACTCAACCCATACATTTTATTTACACTCATTTATTAAAATTAAATTAACCAGTTATTTGGATACACTTTTAAAGGGAAATGAAAACTGTATGGAAATCATGTTATAATTTTCCATTATTTATAAGTAAAACTTTACAAAATGATTGACCTGATTGAAATGATGACCCTTTTTCACTCGTGGTAGTTACTAGCTTGTGCTGTATTGTGGGCTATAAAAGAGTAGTAAACAGAATTTCTTATCAGCCTTCATTCACACTTCAGGCAGTACACATCTTCAATGTTTAATGTCTAAAATTATCTAAAGACTGGTTACCTCAGCCGATAAAGCAGCTCTAGTTATCGCTTTCCTGCAACAAGGGATCAACCAGCAATAAGTTGCTTGCCAGCTGAATATCAGTCAGTCTGCTGTCTCAAGAGCTTAATGAAGGTTCCAGGATACTGGCTCCTTTCGAAGAAGGAGTGTATCTGATAGGCAGCGCTGCACGTCAGAGAGAGACGACCGTTTTATTTTTCGCACTGCTCTGCGAAATCAACGCCTTACAGATGTTGAGGCCCAACAACAGCTTTTACGACTGAGATGTGATCTGTTATTGCCTGGAGAGTTTGAAGTCGTTTAAAGGCAGGTCGCCTTAATCTAAATTGACCCGGAAACAAGTGAATAGGACCATAGATCAATGGCGCTCTGTATTATTCTCCGATGAAAACAGAGTCTGCCTGTTTAGCGATAGACGAAAACTTACAGGAGACCTGGGAAGCAATATGCGCAATATAGAGCATTGCGAAGAGAGCGTCAGTTATGGGGAGGTCGCTGCATGATATGGGCCGCCTTCTCGCTCGCCACTAAATCCGACCTCGTCTTTAATGGAACCGGTGGCACGATTTACGCTGTATTGACCAGATTTCGAGCCCATTGTGCTCATGTTGTCTCCTATGCTGAGTCAGCCGGGTAAAACTTCATGCTGATGCCCGACCACATGCTGCAGCTTGTGTTGGGGAATATTCGGAGAGGATGATATACACACCATTAACCTGTCCAGTCCAGCTGGCCAGCCAGCATAAAGCCTCGACTTGAATCCCATCGTGCACATCTGAGATGACCGGATGACATTACAGACTTGTATGGCCGTTAATTCCTGGAGTCGAATTTTGGAGTTTGAATTTGCTCGCTGATGCCTTATACAAAGTGTATATATTACATATGTACCTGAACGGCAACATGCTATCGATTGTGTGCAGATTTATATTGATATACGGTACTGTGGCCTACACTATCGTAACTCTCAAATTGCCACGTTTAATGTGTAAATACACGTTAAAAGAATTATGTGTATTACATATTTATCTTCACGTACTCGTAGACAAAAAACGTTGATTCTATTTAATAGTAAAAAATTGATTTAAGAAACTTTTAGGATATAATCTCCTTCGGATGGCGGGTTTTATTGCTTATATTATATGGAATTCTAAAGATTTTCTGCATTGCTATCCGAGTCCGCACTAACTGGTTTAGGAATGCGTAGGGATCCAGATTTATACCGCGGTCAATGCTCTGGACATTGTGTACTATATTTTCCTATAATATTAAATTAATATAATAAAAGCAAGGATAAGTTGTAATCAAAATAAATAAAATAGAAAATATCTCACATTCAGCATTATTAAATCGCGAAGGCTGAATCAGTTGTCGTATTTGATTTCGTCGTTGAAATTTGTAGATTACTTTAATAGAGATTAATTTTATCTCTTAAAAATTCCATCAGCCTCATTATTTATCTAATGAAAAATTGTTAGTGTAATAATAATAGTTATTATTTAATATTTGAGCGCTAATCAAGCTTATCTCACCAATAAAAAAAGTATTAATGAGATAAGTAGAGTAGAGTTAGGTAGAGTCAAGCTGCATTTATTATTTAACTGCAATATGAATGGGTCAGATCGACCGCGAAACGACCACGCAATCAAAGAGAACAAGATGGAAATAGTAGCATAGCACTAATGTATATCCAATTCGTCATGTTAGATATATTTTGTGAGTCCGGGGTCCAATTTAGGAAATGATTCATTCTATCTCAATCCTCAGCCATGACCAAGCATGTGGATACTATATTTTTACTATTTGAATCATAACGTTTATAGCATTACAATTTGTTTTCCGCCTGATGGCCGCTGTTAGATTGAGGGCTTTTACAGTTTCACCGGGTTGAAAGGTGACGGATCGCTTATAGCGCTTAGCCGAGTCCTCTATTAGTGGGCAACCTGTACAAGGGCTTCGGCTTGGACCATTATCCTGTCGTGCAACAGCGACTGACTCGAGGGTGCCCGAGAGGGCCGAACCTCGGCTCGGTCAGTTGCTTCTAACAATGTATAATCTAATTTAATATCAAGCATTACAATATCCATTATTATCTGTATTAAGATTATAAATTTATACTAAGAGTTCAAGAGAGTGGCATATGTTTTAGCTGGATCACTGAAAAATAAAAGAAAAGATTTCCTTTTTAAAAGAAAATTGTATTGTTTTTAACATGGTTCACATTTAATAAAAATCAGTTTATCCTTTATATACATTCATAATTTATGTTATTCTCACTTATACATTAAGTTATACTTATACATTATTATTAAGTCTAATAGAAAACGCGTTACGTGTAACCGTAACCATAACTATTTTTTCCCTACCGTTCGAGAAGACGTTTCCCTTAATACCCTGCCGGCCAAAAGATTAAAACCGCACATACACAACATAATTATCCATCAACTTTAATAAAATCCCACAGGATATATAAAAGAAATGCACATCTGCATATTCTATTATTAGTATGGAATATTTAAAGAAGTCATTCTTTTGTTGACTTTTAAGTTATTGGACAATAAACATCTATTGTTTTCAAACACCGACAAACGCTGCACTAGAGCCAGGTGGTAGAGTAATAATATTTTTATAATGTCCTCATTACTAATTACTTTGCTTTTGTTATGTATTGGTCAATAATTAGGATTATTTAGCTCATGAAAACACTTGTTTCTGACTTATTATTACCCGAGTTTACTTGGGTTTGTTCACAAACAATCTCAATTAGTCTAAAATTGTGGTTTCTACAGTGAAGACGTCATAAAATGGGAAAACCTCGAGAAATTAGCAGTGAAGTGCGTTCTGCCATCATTGTTTTACATAATGAAAGCAAATCCGACCTTGAGATTGCTTCACAACTGAAGTTACCGAAGACTTGTATTCATAGCACAATAACTCGATACAGGTAGACAGGCAGTTTTCAAGATCGTCCACGATTGGGAAGGTCAAGAGCTACCAGGTCTAGTGAAGATCATTACATTGTTTTACCAGCAAGCGAAATAGACGCTTAACAGCGCCGGAAATCCGCGTTGAAGTAAACAAAAGCCGAGTTAAACCTTTATCATTGACTACAGTAAAACGGCGACTGAGTGATGCGTAGTTGTATGGTCGCCGTGCCGTTCGAAAACCTTTTCTAAGGCCGCAAAACAAGAAAAAACGGATGCAGTGGGCTCTTCCCCATCGGATTGAAGAATATTTTAAAAAAGTGCTTTGGACCGCTGAATCCAAGTTTGAACTATTCGGTTCAAAACGTAGAATTTACGTTCGACGCAGTACCCAAGAAAAGATTATGTCAGATTGTAGTCCCAACAATCAAGCATAGTGGTGGCTCAATTATGGTCTGGGTTGATTTTCTAGCCAAGGAACTGACGATTTGATTAAAATTGAAGGAATTTTGTAAAAGGAACAGTACTAAAACATTTTAGAACAAAATGCCGTTTCTTCCAGGTTGCGATTTTTTGGAGATGGATTCATTTTACAACAAGATAATGATCCAAAGCATAGCTCAAAATTATGTAGAGGATATTTAGAAGAGAAAGAGGCACAAGGGATATTAAAAAACATGGCTTAGCCTCCTCAGATTCCCCATTAAACTTTTGTGGGAAGAGCTTGTTAGGAACATTCGAAATCGTGGCCCATCCTCGTGAGAAGAAATGTGGAATGCTTTATACGAAACTTAGAACAATATATCACAAGACACCATTAATAAATTGATTTCCCGTAAGCCGAGACTTATGACGAGAAAATGTAACGGAGTATTTTTTGATGAAAAATCAGTTTAACTAACTATAGCCTTTTTTTTGCATGGACTGTTAATTTTCAATCAATCAATTTCAAGTCAATTTCTTAACGCTTTTAAAGTATATTGTTTGTCAATCAATGTTATATATACAGGTTAATTAAACATTTAATATTTTATTGGAGTTTTACTTTATTTTCCTACTTTTATTAAGGTGTTAAACTTTTGGCCTGCAGTTATGTAGATATGTCCACAAAACACAATATTCACACTTATAGAAAACATAACTAATTTTTTGTCTCTTCTCTTCAAAAATAGTCAAAGGTCAAACAATTTTAACATTTGGAAATATTAATCTTTATTATTTTAATCACTAACGAAATAAATCGATGTATAAAGCATTATGCAAAACAAATTGAACATATTCGGTATGACATTGGCGTTAAGTATAACAACATTTGAATAATCTGAGCGTACGGCTTTTATTTACAAGACATTGATATTACGTAATATCAATGTCTTGTAAAATTTTTGACGGTTAATAAATGAATATGTGACGTTTCACATATTAATTTATTAATCGTCAAAGAAGATGGTTTATTTTTCTTATATGGAACAAGTGGCAAACTCGTAAGCAGCTCATCAGATGACAAGTGATCATCTTTAACACAGTAGTAGTAACTGGTGTGTTGCCGGCATTTATGAGAGGTTTTCTCATTGCGCGTTTAGTTAATAAGTTAGCGTTGGGTTACATGATATTCGTTATACATACAACATGCTTAATAGCCTAATAATCTAGTTTATGGTCGGCCCAACTTAGTTCGTAAGTTTGAATCCATCATTCGACAATTATCGTGAACCTACTCCCGACTTATTTGGAGTGAATGGTACAATAATGTAAGGAATACTGCCTGCATGATTATTCTTTTTTTTTTTTAAATTATAGACATGTACCCAAATGGGTATAGCAACGGTTCTGAGATGCAGACCCTTATAATTCATAATATTCTCTTAAACTAATAAATATTTTATATTTGGATTTTTTTTAATTTTCTAATAAATATCATTTATAAGGTATATAGTATAAAAAATTCCAAGTAAATAAATAAATATAATTAAATAATTATATATTCTTGTTGACATTGGACCTGTACTGTTTTCGATGTGGATTCAATTAAATTGTTATACCAGCGCGGATCCTAACGTCGTGGTACACCTACAGAAGAATAAAAGTCCTGATGTTGTTTTAAATCTTACGTATAATTTTTTTTGTTTTCAAAAAAGTAAGTTGGAATTCCTCTTTAGTAAAGTTCTGTTCTCATCATGCGAATCATTTTACTTTGTGAAGACGTCTCGTCTTTGAATCTACCGAGTTGTACTAGTCACTATCTAAGTGAAGCTTGGCTATGCGTCCGGCCTTAAGTTACATTTTTATTATTCACCTTATGCCAATGTCTTAAATTGCTTTCGAATTCGGATGTAAAGTTATATAACACATGCATTAGAATATTCAAAACAGTTGCGTCACATACGGAAGACCGGGGCCGCAATACTGAACTTAATACCGTGACCCGTTAGAAAGTGTTTCAACGATAAATGTATAAAGATCCAAAGGTGAATTGATAATGATGGTGTCCTGATCGATTTCGAGAACGGCGATATCTTCTGTTTGTTACAAGAAAGGTCAAACACAGAACGACTCGTCGTTCCCCATAGTTCGATGTGAAGCTTTTGCAATAAGTTTGGTTGAAGGTTTGGTGTGCAGGTATACAGGACATAATTACGAAATATCCAGATTCGAAAACCAACAATTTGTATTATATATTTTTCCTCGTTTCGAATCTCTGTAATCTGGTGCATCTAAACAGCTCGAATAAAGGTACAAATAAAAATTGAGGATTACGATTTTTATCGGTATTTGCCATTTACGAACTTCCCACTAGATGCAAGTTACAGGAAGTCGCTGAAGGCATTTGGCTCACGAAGATGATTGGTGTTGAAATGATTAAAATTAAGCTTTATTATAACATAATTAGGAGGTGGGGTCACTATAATTTTCCCTCCATTGCCACCCTAATTACAAAATATAATTTAAATATAATCAGTCATCATCAATAAATCAGTGACTACTAAGTCCTATAGAAAATAGGATTATATATCATTATCTTGACACTATATGGTAATAAACATATTACGTATGCGGTCAAAATGGATTGATATTAAAGTTCATATCATATAATGGTGTTCTACCTAACTCCGGTTAATTCTTACGTTCACTATTATTATTTTATTTATTTATTTACTCTTTATAGCATTAACCTTAACAAAAGTTCAAAATTCACACTTGGACTTAATGCCAAATGCATTCTCTACCAGTCAACCCAACAAGGTGTGGTGAGATAATATATACATGTCATGAAAACAATAGCGCATCAGGGGAACAAGCGGGAAAAAGCCCTTAAATAGTTTATTTTTCTTATATGGAACAAGTGGCAAACTAGTAAGCAGCTCATCAGATGACAAGTGATCATCTTTAACACAGTAGTAGTAACTGGTGTGTTGCCGGCATTTATGAGAGGTTTTCTCATTGCGCGTTTAGTTAATAAGTTAGCGTTGGGTTACATGATATTCGGTATACATACAACATGCTTAATAGCCTAATAATCTAGTTTATGGTCGGCGCAACTTAAGTTCGTAAGTTTGAATCCATCATTCGACAATTATCGTGAACCTACTCCCGGCTTATTTGGAGTGAATGGTACAATAATGTAAGGAATACTGCCTGCATGATTATTCTTTTTTTTTTTTTTAAATTATAGACATGTACCCAAATGGGTATAGCAACGGTTCTGAGATGCAGACCCTTATAATTCATAATATTCTCTTAAACTAATAAATATTTTATATTTGGATTTTTTAATTTTCTAATAAATATCATTTATAAGGTATATAGTATAAAAATTCCAAGTAAATAAATAAATATAATTAAATAATTATATATTCTTGTTGACATTGGACCTGTACTGTTTTCGATGTGGATTCAATTAAATTGTTATACCAGCGCGGATCCTAACGTCGTGGTACACCTACAGAAGAATAAAAGTCCTGATGTTGTTTTAAAATCTTACGTATAATTTTTTGTTTTCAAAAAGTAAGTTGGAATTCCTCTTTAGTAAAGTTCTGTTCTCATCATGCGAATCATTTTACTTTGTGAAGACGTCTCGTCTTTGAATCTACCGAGTTGTACTAGTCACTATCTAAGTGAAGCTTGGCTATGCGTCCGGCCTTAAGTTACATTTTTATTATTCACCTTATGCCAATGTCTTAAATTGCTTTCGAATTCGGATGTAAAGTTATATAACACATGCATTAGAATATTCAAAACAGTTGCGTCACATACGGAAGACCGGGGCCGCAATACTGAACTTAATACCGTGACCCGTTAGAAAGTGTTTCAACGATAAATGTATAAAGATCCAAAAGGTGAATTGATAATGATGGTGTCCTGATCGATTTCGAGAACGGCGATATCTTCTGTTTGTTACAAGAAAGGTCAAACACAGAACGACTCGTCGTTCCCCATAGTTCGATGTGAAGCTTTTGCAATAAGTTTGGTTGAAGGTTTGGTGTGCAGGTATACAGGACATAATTACGAAATATCCAGATTCGAAAACCAACAATTTGTATTATATATTTTTCCTCGTTTCGAATCTCTGTAATCTGGTGCATCTAAACAGCTCGAATAAAGGTACAAATAAAAATTGAGGATTACGATTTTTATCGGTATTTGCCATTTACGAACTTCCCACTAGATGCAAGTTACAGGAAGTCGCTGAAGGCATTTGGCTCACGAAGATGATTGGTGTTGAAATGATTAAAATTAAGCTTTATTATAACATAATTAGGAGGTGGGGTCACTATAATTTTCCCTCCATTGCCACCCTAATTACAAAATATAATTTAAATATAATCAGTCATCATCAATAAATCAGTGACTACTAAGTCCTATAGAAAATAGGATTATATATCATTATCTTGACACTATATGGTAATAAACATATTACGTATGCGGTCAAAATGGATTGATATTAAAGTTCATATCATATAATGGTGTTCTACCTAACTCCGGTTAATTCTTACGTTCACTATTATTATTTTATTTATTTATTTACTCTTTATTGCATTAACCTTAACAAAAGTTCAAAGTTCACACTTGGACTTAATGCCAAATGCATTCTCTACCAGTCAACCCAACAAGGTGTGGTGAGATAATATATACATGTCATGAAAACAATAGCGCATCAGGGGAACAAGCGGGAAAAAGCCCTTAAATAGTTTATTTTTATATATCATTTAAATAAATCGTGATAATGTTATACAATATTCTAGATAAATTATCACATACTAGGAAATCATTACAACCTTTTTTTGTCAGACTAAACGATATTTATGAGTCGAGTTTTACCTTTTTATATTATTTTATATGACATACAGTAAAAAAAAATTAAAATGTTGAGTATTTTGAACGTTACGCCTTATAGGTATGATACAGCTTAGCTCCTGGTTACTTTTTTTTTGAATCAATCTATTTGAAGACGATATTCTGTTGACGATTAATGAATTGGACGCATGCGCACTTAAATTTCTGGAATAGGTTTAAGCTGTATCTATCCATTTTTGAGACATCCGTAGCGTTCTAGTCCTCCGTTGTCTGTTCAATCAGTTTTAAAATCTTACAGATTTTTAAGGAACGACTCGATTGTATGACCTTGGTTCCTTGGAAGAGAGGCAAATCCCTTATGTGAGACGCTAAATCTGAGAGGCACCTTTACCTGGGCTTGGGCTTTAAAGGCAGCAGAAAAAAGTAAATGTTGCAAATAAAACTCTAAGCAAAAAACTATATCTTTGTGCCATTTGGGATGTAAACAATGGCACAATGGGAATAATATTTTTAAAAGCATTAAATCCAAACAAAAATACTAGTCATTGTCGTGGTGGCAAGGCAGTTAATTTTTTTTTTGCCTCAAGGTTGGGTTTAACAATTCCGTGAGGAAATGCAGACAGCGTTCCTGGTACCTTACTAAGAAGGGTATACTTACTAATAGGTCTTTAGGATAATTTTAGATTTCAGGTTTATTTTACTTTATTTTGCATATGAATTGAAATTAGTTCACGTTAATTCACACTATAGGAAATACAGCTCTAATATTTTTCTCTAACCTACATGGTTAATAGTTTCTAGTCATAAGTCAATTCAGAGATTTTTTCAAAAAAACAATTTTGTATTTCTATTTGTATGATCCTGTAAATTTATTTAAAAGCCTCTCATTTTTAAAAACATAACTCCGGGATAGATTCATACAAGTAAATTATTAGGTTTCTAAAATGCGGTGCAAAAAGTCTTAAGTTGAAGCTACTGTTTAATGTGTATATTAAAACGATATGGGAAAAACTAAAATAAGATTTATGAATTGTCCTGCAAAAACTTTTTGCAGTATAAAGATGATATTAAAGGAATTTACAATAAGTTGTTACGACAAAATTACTGATTGAATTCGAAAATTGCTTATGTTACAGATTATATACAAACATTGTACAATAATATTTAATGAGATGATCGGCGAAGAAATAATAACAACATTATTATTGGTTATTTATGTAAAATATAAAAAAAATGGAATTTATAAGACCCAAAGCTTATACATTACACGGAGGGTTATTGTGTTTTGTTATAATGCCGTTCTTCAGACTTGGCCATTTCAAATCAAAAAAGTTTTGATTAGCTGTGAATTCTAAATTCAAATTAATTTTGTTTTAAAAACATGACATTCTTTTTAAAGTCAGTCTTCTGTTGAAACAATCGAAAACGCTCAACAAGTTGGTTAGATCCTGGTTCAACACCAAAGCAATGCCCTAAACGAAAAATTACCTCTAGAAAGTTAATGGTCACTGTTTGGTGGTCTAGTGCCGTTGTGATTCATCACAGTTTTTACCAAACGGCATGAGCATTACTGCAGATGTGTACTGTGAAGAAATGAAGACAATGATGGAGAAGCTCGCACATCTGCAACCAGCTTTGGAGAATCGGTCGAACGGTCGTCCCCGCTGCTCCTACACGACAACGCGCGACCCCATACTGCCCAACAGACAGTCTCCAAGCTGGAAGAGTTGGGGTTGGAAGCTCTTCCTTATCCACCGTACTCACCAGACCTTGCAACCACCGACTATTACTTTTTCCAAAATTTGGACAACTTTTTAGCGGGAAAAAAATTCAATTCCCGAGAGGCAGTACAAAATGCCTTTGAAGAGTTTGTTGCCTCCCGTCCAGCTGATTTTTACAAGAAGGGCATCAAAAAACTACCACTGCGTATGCAAAGATGCATTACATGGGTGATTACTTTGAATAACAGAAATAAAAAAGTTTGAAAAAAAAATACTGTAACATATTTCATACAAAACGACAATTTCATAGGTAAAGTCCTATTATTTACAGACTGAAATTTTTATTGTAGCATTTTCTAAAATTTGGTGCGTTGAATTAACTAATGAACGTCCATATTCATTACAATATTCAACTTTTCAAAAATATTGTTAAGTAATACTACTGCAGAGAGAGAGCTGTTTCCCGCTGCTTCGCATATATATATATGTATATTTAAATAAGGCTCGTAGTTTAAGTGGTTAAACAAGCTGAAAGCTGTAAAATATCTGTAAAATCTTTTAAAATATGCAGCAATATAAATTAGTCATCAATTTCATGTAACACTTCATGAAGTTCTCAGTTTATATATCATACATTTCCTGCGGTTTTTTGTTTGATGTGCCGTCAACACTCAAGATTAAAATAAAATGCATTTTACCAGAGATAACGATTTCGGATTCCTTAACTCACTCCGGTAAACACAACGGCTATATACAGGATGTTTAATAAAAGGTACAAGTCTAAAGCTATTAAAAGACCAGCTAAGACTTCATTTCCTACAATACTAATTAAGTCGTATTCATTTGCAAGTGCGCAAGGTTGCTTCTAATGATATTACTTCTTATCTCACCGTATGAGCAATTCTAACGCTTATTGTTGTTTAAATGATCATTAATTTCAAAGTTTGCAATAGAGTGCCGAAGACACGCCTCTCCTTAAAGGAAATCTGTGTATCTAAAACTTATGAGCAATACTTATCCAGGTTAATCTAGCGTCATGTTACCTTAGCTTAGTTAGCCTTTCTAATTTGATTTGACGCTCACCCTTCATTGATTGAATTGATTCGACTGAATTCGGACTTTGAAATGATATTATTAGGAAAGTTTCACACAGCATTATGTCTTGAAAATCGCAGGCATAAGATCTAAAAACGCATTTCGTAAAAAAATATTGTAATAATGTAATAAAATATTAATTCGCCAATTCAATCATGTCCATCTTTTTATCATTAAAATGTGCAAAGATTATTATAGATACTTCTTTTATTACATCTGGTACACATTATAGGCTCCAACTCGGAACTTTCGTTTGTTGAATTACTCGAAATATCTTTTCACTATAGTTTAATTTTAATTTACTTCCACCAAAATTAAATATATATTTATGTACGATTCACAATACAATACTCGATCACTTGTGACAGGCAGCAATCCAATATTGAAAAACAGTATACTCCTAAAGATTTATAAAGATTCTTAGTATTCATGTCAAAATGAAAATTATCGATATATTAGAAATACAAAATACTACAAACACTCCTCCCTTTAGATAGCGATCCGAGTCGAGGTTTCATACCTCCTCATGAGGGGCCCTTGGATCGTATTATCGCCCCCCTCTGTTGTCTTCGACATTCTTCGTCCACAGGGTCGGAGTGCAGCGGTGGTGCAGCAGCAGTCTCCGCACCATCTTCGCAGCACTGTTGTTGTCTCCCTACTCAGCGGGCCTCCCGCTCTCTAGTCTAATTAGATAAAGCTGTAAAGGTCTCTGGACACACAAAAAAAAAACTACAAACACAAAAAATATATAACTTGTTTACTTAAATTTTTTATAATATAAAAGATATGGAGATCCCCTATGATTCCGATAAAAAAAACATAGCGGCGCGGTGAATTAATGTCTTTGGTCTCTTTTGTAACGGTGTCAAGATTTTAGTTGATTGCTCAGACGTCCCCAATCTAAAAGACAAATGTCTCCTACCCCATTAGTGGTTTTATTTTGTACTTGTTTCGAACACGACATTTATTTTGTCTCAAATTCTTTCACCCAAAGATTTTTATAACTTTTCATTTAAAATTTGCTAAAACTTCAGTTAGTTCCTCTGTGTTCCTAGGTTTTGCATTTCGAAATCAATCGATTGCTTTTTCTCTTCATATGCCGCATGTTCACGCTTGGCCGCCATACCTTTTGTCTTGCAAGCATTCACATGGAGATAAAAAATTCGCATTGAAATTGGCATTGCTGCTTCTCTCGAGGTTAAGGTAGTGATCAACCATTTGTTACTTTCTACATTGATAAAGACATCATCGGAGTGGGAAGTCACTGGATCGACTGGTCTTGAATGCGACTTACCATTTATGTTTCACTTTTTTGAACAGCTTGTTATGTGTTATAAGAAAAAGAATAAACCCGAACGCTGAGTTTGAATTTTATCTAAAAATAAAGTATTTAAATATAATATAATAATAACGTTATTCAAAGTTTTAAAAAAGTTGCTTTAATTATATATAGTTAAGCAAATAAGATCGTAGTAGATTCAAATGTAGTGTCAAGGACAATGGAAGTAAAAAAATATTAGAGAATTGATCTTCGGCTGAAAATTGAAGCCATGACATGCGATCTAGCTGCTATAACAGGCAGGACAGCAAGGCACATCCATTAACCCATAACTTAATGCTCATAACAATTCGAACATTGGAACAGAAAATGAAAAACATATTAAGAAAAAATAAATTGACTATATTATTCATAACTTGCAATAACAAGCAAGCAATTATATTGGTCGTAAACATTGAAAGTAGCTTTACAAAATCTCTGATTAAATATGATTTTCTAGAAGAATTAACAAAAAGTGTTGTAATAAACCAAAAAATGGTTAACTATTAAATATATAATCTTATATTATTACTTTTTTTCTTTTTTTTTAGTATTTATGGTTGATTTGAGCGGTCAATAATGTAATAACCTTGACACGTACGCTCCGAAATATACAAACATCATACACATTTCACAGTAGAGCTTTAGCTAGTCTCATCGATTGGGGGACAATTACAATACATACAGAACGTCAATTCAAAACTGCTGACATTCCTGAAGAACCGCAATTCCAAATACTAAACATACTCTCACCTTAAAAGTTTCAACCTATATATATATATATATATATATATATATATAAATGCCAACGTTGAGCATAGACCTCTCTCTTGAGAGGATTTCAAAGCAACGTATACCAAACGGTACCAAAACAAAAAAAAGCCATGTGAAGACATGTGAGTCTTCGAAATATATTTTCTTTTTTTAATTTACTTCATAAACCTGCATGGTTTCTAAACGATGTTTTCTTTACCGCCGAGCATATGGTAAATCAGGACTTAAAATTGCAATTAACAATTTAATTGGTGCCGATACCGGTGGTCGAATTCGTTTTTCTCGCGTAACGTGAGTCAAAAGCAAGCGCGTACCCACTGAGCTACCATTCTCGCCATAGTCCATACAAATATCAACATAATTCAATCGACAAACGCCAATGACGTTGGTCTACTTTACTTGTGTCACGAGCGTTTCACTTGTGTTCTTGTTTTGTGGACCTAATATTCGTATGAAGACACCTTTTATTTAGGGTAACAGAGTTTTTTCGCTATTTCATATGAAAACGTGCTCACGACTGTACATTTATAGGCACTTGGACGGCTACGGAATGTTTCCTAAGTTGTGTAAACTTTGTGTATCTTGAACGAAATTAATGTGACGATTTTAGTAGGCTTTATGTATGATACTTTATCACAACTGTCTAGTGCTAGATTACTAATCGATAGTAGTAGATGCGATGTAGCGCTAGATGGTAAACACACTATTTCAGTAAAAGCCTATTCAGTTGTGCCTTGTAGTTCTCTCTCTCTCTCTCTCTTGTAGTCTCGCTCTCACTGTACTAGATACCCAAGTTATATTCAAAAGGAAATACAGCAGTAGGCTAATTACTAGACGTTGACTTACATATTTATATAATACCTTAGTTCCAAAAGGTCCAGGTGGACCCTCAGGGGTCCACAGGAAACTGGACGGGGTCCTATAGTCCATGACAATTACATTTATCCTAGATAAGGATTCCTAAAGTTAGTTGTTGCCGCTGAAAACTGAATTTTTCTTCACTAATGAGCCGAAACATAGCGTTCTGTAGCTATAATATAGCTATATTAAGAATAATTTGGTTCCACCGGGGAAGCCTGATAATATACATATATTGCATTTCAATAAAGTCCTAGCAATATTCTAGCCTTTCTAGCAGAAAGGGCCCTGGGAACATCTCGCTTGGCAGGGGCGTGGATGATCGCGTCAGTAACCTAGGGTTTCTAATGTTACCTAACACTAGAATAAATACACATATATATATATATATAACAAATAATACATAATAATAAATTTAAATGTGATAGAAATGTAGGACAATCCTGTTGGCCTTCGACCAAGTGATGGCCGTTGGTACTTGGCCAAAACATATAATATGTTTTGATGCATTAGTTTCACATTATACACATTAAATCATAAATAAAAAAAATATGAACTTGTAAAGTATACAACTTTAATTAATCACTTAACAAAATTATGAATTGAAAATCCAACAGGAAATTATTTTATTTTATTTACACAAAAAACATTGAAATAGTGGTAATTAAAAGTGTTAGACATACGCAGGTTGTGTTGCCTAAAAAGGTTGAGGGTGCGGGTTCCTACTCAATGGAAGGAATACAGGTGGGGCTTCTGTTTCTTTGTGCCGTTTCCCTGCCGCTATGCAGTAAAGGTAGGACGTCGTTGGGTTTTAGTTGGTACGAGTCCGACATAACCTTTCCTTACCCCCGCAAGGGTGGGCTTTAGTAAGGAATTTGCCCAGGTATAATTTAAAGGGACGTTCGTCCAGGCAATGGTTTGCCGGGACCAACGAAAGTTTGCCAGGTAAAGGGTGCAAGATTATTGAGGCGGGATATTTAAACTTACCACATCGGATGAACTGGCGGCATCTTCTGCTGGTACAGCTGCTATCCGAGCAGCTGGGTGCTTTGGTTACCTGTACCACATAGCCAGAAAAAACAGACCAATATCCTATCAGTATGCTCGTGTCCAATGTGGTTGCCACTGTTGCGATACAACACAGCATGCTCAGAAAGACTCGAACTACCTCTTCCTAGTAGCGAGCGATGACCAGTTCCTCCAGCCTTTATTAAAACTATGGCTGAAAGCCTCTGTCGTGGAAGGAGGAGCCTGAAGCTATAGGAATATATACTACGTCCTGCGAAAACCCCCAAGACTGGTGGCGCCACGAGGGTGATCTGCTGTAAGCTAGCTTAGGCCCGTCATATTTCAAGATGGGGCGGAAATCTCTAGCTACAATCGCATCCATAAGAAGTCGCCCTTTGGCCGGTGTCGTCATGTATAACCCTATAGTAGGAATTCGGTATTATCCACTTGTCCCCTCCGGGCTGAAAGGGTTTTTTCTCAAGAAAAAAACATGCCAGTCTGTCATATATCGACCCCTTTAACTACGCGGTTACCACAGCATTACTAAGAATCTAAATTCCATTTGCCAGTCGTAACACAAGTTAACTCAAGGATGAGATAATGACGATGAGGTATGCCATTACATAAATACGTGGATCAATCAAGGTAAAATGAATTAAGAAACGTAAGAAACTGTTGTCCCGAGTGGTAATAATTGTTCAAAGCACAAGTATTTTTTTTAAGTAAAGTTAAGTATAAGTAAAGTTGTTCTACACTCACTTTTATTTTTTTTTATTCAATTAACTCACAATTCACAATCAAGACCATAATTTAAGTCCAACATCAGTCCATTATAGAATTTAGACCTCCGCGAGAAATAGTAATGAAGTACTTATAATAAAGTATAGTTTTATTTCGTTACATAAAACAAAAGTACCACGACTGGAGAGTCGTGCTTCTTTTGTTTTTATCTAACTAAGGACGACAAACGAGATCACAATTAATTTGGTAAGAGATGACTAAATGCCATAGACAATTATCCTCCACAAGAGAACCCACAAGTAACGAAATGGAATGCGTCGTTACGGATAAAACCCGACACATCCAATACATAACACAATAGCGATGATTCGACGCTCAGCAGTCGCCGAGAACGGTCACCCGGCTCCCCGCCACGATCGTCCCGAGCTACCTGCCCCCGAGCAAGCCACCTGCGCACCCATTGTTCCGAGAACAATAGACCGAGCAATTTTTATTGCTGTTGCTATTGCGATCGGAATTTAGTTTCCAAGAAAGCTATTGTAAAGCCACCTGGGTGGTTATACTAGTGGATACCTTGCGGTGTTAACTAAGCTAGTGTAGGGCAAGCCCCGTACGCCCGCGGTTCCCCTTCTGGGAAACGCAAGATAGCGGAAGGAGTCAACGTAAACTTGGCCTTGGGTAGTGCCCTATTGGTTGAGTAACTTCCTCTAGACTTATAATTGTCTCACGCGTATTTTAGTTAGCTCTAAGCACACCCAAGTGCACAAATAAGATTGGCACTTGGACGCACTAGGGCTACACAACTAGGCACACATCCTCCCTGCCTATACCCGGCAGGGAGGGAAGTAGGCTACTCACCCCGGCACCCCACCGGAGGCCGCACATCCCGCGTAATAGTAGTAATATTATTTATAATTTGTGTACAATGGAGAATCCAACAATGGATTTCCTTGTACACTTGGTCAGCTGCCTGAAGAGTAAATACCCCGATGTCTTCGAAGACATTATAAAGAGCAACCCTACCGGAGGGCAAAATCACCCTCAAGGTCCTCCTCAAGGGCCTCTGCCTCAACGTCCTCCTCGGTCTCCGAAATGGAGCTAGATAGCCCTTCGTCCCCGAGGACCTCCGCAAGACACCAGCAGCTTCACGCTGGTGGAAAAGAAGCGAAAAAGCGAGCTTCACCCCGCCCCGACGCCGCCACCCAAGGCGAAAAACGGGAAAGCGATGTCCCTCTCCCCGGCCATCGACATCTGTGGCCCAACCCCATGGCACCCCCTCTGCAGCCTCACAGCAAGCCCCGCCGCTCCTCAGCGCGCCACTACTGGCTCCCCAAACTTCGGCTGTCTCACAGCCATCGAACGCCCGCCGCCTGTCTTCATACAGGCACAAGATAAATGGCCGATTGTCGTATCGGCCCTTTCCAATCGCTACAAATATCAAGCGATCCCCACCGCTGTAGGCATTAAACTGCAGCTAGAAACCACGGATGACCATAGAGCGGTCACCCGCTACTTACAAGACAAAGGTGTATTCTTCCACACCTACACCCTGGCAGAAGAGCGCCAACTTAGAGTGGTTATTAAAAACCTTCAGCGGGAAATCCCCGCAGACCTCATCAAAGAGGACCTCCAGGCTCAGAATTTACCCGTCCTATCCGTGCATAGGATGTACAGTGGGCATAACAAAAAGCCATTCAACATGGTAATTGTGGCCCTCGAAAGGTCCGAGGCAGGGAAGCAGGTATTTAACCTGAAAACGTGCTGCCACCTTTCTGGGCTCACAATAGAGCGCCCTCATAAAATGGCCCTCCGGGCCAGTGCCACAAATGCCAGTTATATGGCCACTCTGCTCGCAACTGCTTCGGGAAACCCAGATGCGTAAAGTGCCTGGGTGACCATGGCACCACCGACTGTCCGAGACCCAAGGACAAGGCCCTTTGGCTGCTTTCGGGCCCCGCGTGTGTCCTGTGCAACTCAGAGGGACACACAGCCAATTACCTTGGCTGCCCAAAGGCTCCCAAGCCGAAACGCCCGGCACTTAAAGTCGCACCTAAGGTAGCTACACCGATCGCCGCTCCCGCGCCTATTCTCGCTCCTGTTCGTCCTCTACGTCCCGCATGGAAACCTCCTACTGGCGTAGTGACCGTCGCTCAACCGGTTGAGCAGCCCCCTCCATCAGCCGGACGGCCGGTTAACGAAAGCGACCTCGACCTTGTGTCGCTTCGCCGCCGTTTTCAACGGCGCCGTCGTCTCAGCCCTTGCAAAGCCCTAAGGGACTCCAATGGCAAGCCCGAAATCAGGATTGCTGCCACAATGCGCTACCAACATGTAGTGTCAGCCATCGTCAATTTTCAAGCATAGAGGGCCTTTATAACGGCAGAGTAAAACCGCGTTCCCTTAACGTCGCATTTTTTAACGGGATGGTATTAATAATCAACGCGACGAAATCTTCAATTTCGATCGCGATCACCAAACCGAACCTCAAACCGCACCCTCGTAATCCCAACATTGCAAATTATAACATCATTAGGAATGATAGAACTTCCGCCGTTAATGACGGAACTCTCATCTACTATAAAAAGTACTTGCACTGCGTGCCCGTCGATACGCCAACCCTAACCTTCTTAGAAGCCTCGGTCAGTCAGCTAGCCATGACCGGCCACGCCCGTCACAATCGCGTCCGTCTACTTGCCTTGCAGACGTGACGCACAAGTATTACGAAGCGACTTTGTGGCGCTCCTTTCCCTTGAAACTCAGTCATTTTGGCAGGAGATTTCAATAGCAAGCACACTCGGTGAAATGCAACTAAAATCAACCCCCAGGGGTTGGCTCTAGACTCGCTAAGCGGCGCACTCGACTTTGACGTCGTAGCACCTACTACGCCTACCCATTTTCCATACATATTGGGTCACGCACCGGACGTGCTTGATATTGCCATATGTAAGAACATCAACCTTACCTTCTAAGGCATAGAGGTAATCTATGTGCTCGCTTCTGATCATCACCCCGTTCTTCTTCGGTTAGGTCCCTCCGCCCTAACCTCACCATCCACCAAAACCATTGTAGACTGGCACCGACTCAGGAACGCCCTGAGGGAAGCCACATCACCGCACCTAGATGCTATTCCTAGGAACATATCTTCAGTCAACGACACGAACCTCGCAGTTCATGCCCTCACTAGGCACATCAGACCGTAATCGTGGATTGTTCGAGGCAGGTTCCCGCGGTGGAAGACCACCGATGGACCCTGCCTAACGACATAAAGGACCTAATGAGGCGCAAGAATGCGGCGACTCGTGCCCACGACTTATATCCCACTGAAAGTAACCGGCTGGTGCTACGTACCCTTCAGCGTGAAGTCCGATCACGCATAGCCCAGTATAGGAACGATCGGTGGGATAATCACCTCTCCAACATCGAACCTTCCCATCTCGCCTACTGGCGACTTCCCAAATCCCTTAAAGGGGGCACCGCCCAAACAATGCCTCCCTTAGCGCGTCCTAATAAACCACCCGCCTTCTTAGACGAAGAGAAAGCCGAATGTCTGGCTGACAATCTCGAGCTCCAATGCTCACCGAGCACCCTACCGATCGACGCCGCTCACCTTGAAATGGTTAACAGCGAGGTCGACCGGAGGAGTAAGGAACCACCTCGCGATTCCGTCACTCAAGTTACATGCACCGAAGTTGAGTCCATAATTAAAACCTGCGACCACGCAAGGCTCCTGGCCCCGACGGTATCACCAACAAGGTGATGAAACTCCTACCCATGTCCATTTTACACCTACTGGTGATAATCTACAACGCGGCCATATCAAAGGCACCTTCCCGAACTCCTGGAAGGAAGCCGATGTCATAGGGATTCTCAAGCCCTCAAACATCCAACCGATCCATCAGCCTATCGACCCATAAGCCTACTCAAAGTCTTGGGTAAGGTATATGAAAGGCTCATCCTCACCCGCCTCAAGGACTTCATGCTGTCCCGAGGGCTGCCAATCAATGAGCAGTTCGGGTTTCGCACCCAACACTCATGCACACATCAAGTGCACCGCATCACGGAGCACATCCTCAGTAAATTTCTTCAGGGCTACCAAACTGGGGCACTTTTTCTCGACGTGGCGAAAGCTTTCGACAAGGTCTGGCACAACGGGCTCATATACAAACTATATGAGCTCGGTGTGCCAGATCGACTCGTACTTATCATACGAGATTTTCTCCGAAATCGAACCTTTCGTTACCGCGTCGAGGGAACGCGCTCCGAGGTTCACCCCATTTGTGCCGGAGTACCACAAGGCTCTGTCCTAGGTCCTACTTTATACACACTCTACACCAACGACATACCGCGCACTCGCGGTGTAGAGCTAGCCCTTTTCGCCGATGACACCGGCCTCTACGTGTCTGGATTTAAACCAGACGCTATTTGTAAACGCCTCCAATCTGCAGCCAACACCTTAGGGAAATGGTTTCGGAAATGGAGGATCGAGGTTAACCCCACCAAAAGTGCAGCCATTTACTTCTCTCGGCGCAACAAAACGCCGCATCTCCAACTATAGAGTTATTTGATCGTCCAATCCCCTGGGAAAAGACAGTCAAATACTTAGGTGTCACATTAGATGAAAGACTCACCTTCGGTCCGCATATCAACCGTGTACGGAATCGAGCAGCGTTCGTCCTAGGTCGTTTGCACCCGTTACTCAATAAAAATAGTAAAATGTCCCTGCGTCATAAAATTACACTATACAAAGCGTGCATCCGACCCATAATGACATACGCAAGCCCCGTCTTTGCGCATGCTTCCCCGCGTCACATTCACCGACTTCAGGTAATACAAAATTGTTTCATGCGCAAGGCCACCGGTGCGCCGTGGTTCTTGCGTCACGAAAATCTACACATAGATCTTGAGCTGCCGACAATAGCTCAGTACTTGAAGCAGGCTTCTCGCCGATATTTCGACTCTGCCGTCACACACCAAAGCCCTTTGATTGTAAGTGCCGCCACTTACAATCCCATCGCGAATCACAGCTAGCACATACATTGCACCCTCATATCGCCCCTGCCGATGGCGAGGGCGTCGCAAACAAAGTTATATATACGCGATACCGCCATGTCACTGGCCGGTTCTCTGCAGTCCATACAGATAGAAGCGTTGCTGGAGTTTCTTGCGCCACTTCTTCTCCAGCGCCCACGCATTCTGAAGTGGTGGTACAGGTAGTTAATAATAATAGTGATATTAATTAAGATAATCCTCTGTCAGAAGCAACTGACCGAGCCGAGGTTCGGCCCTCTTGGGCACCCTCGAGTCAGACGCTCTCGCGAAACAGGGTAACGGTCCAAGCCGAGGCTCCCTCTCGGGAGCCCTTGCGCTGGTTACCCATATATAGAGGTCTCGACTGAGAGCCATAAGCGCTCGGTCACCTCTCAACCCGGTGAAACTGTAAAAGCCCTGGGGCTAACAGCGGCCATCAGCCCGAAAAAAAAAAAAAAGAAAAAAAAAAAAAAAAAAAAAAAAAAAAAAAAAAAAAAAAACAATAGCGATATGCTGTGGTTAGTATTCTATGGGGGCATTATCCTTCCCCGGTCTTCTACTAGACTAATGTCTACCGATTCATAGAAAAAAGCTGGAGCGTCGGTTTATTAAAAACACCTCTTATTTAATAAATAAAATATGTATTTATTATATTCATAAACGACGAAGACCACGATGCTTATTAGGTGCATTATAATTGGAAGACACGTGATTCCTATAATTGGGAAATCCAATTCCCTTGATTTTCTGGATTTTTTTTTTGGTTAAATGAGTAATCAAATTAACAAATATATGTGATTCTGCATCGAAGTCTCTGGTATACACGATTCTTGTACATGACAATATCGAGTTGTTGGATTTTACCTTCATTAGTACCAAAGATAACTAATTAAAATAGAAAAATGCTCATCTGGATGCCGCCAGAAACGTTTTTAATTATAGATGGCCAGTATATTCGTTATTTTACTTTTTAACTTATAAGAAATTGAGCGAAATGACATTCGATATATAACGAAAGGTAGTAAGATAAGCATTTTTTATAATAAATCTATTATTCATACATGGCTTGGTAAAGATAAAAGTAATGAGGCTTAATCTTTAAAGACTTTCATGGCTCTTAAATTTCCTACACCGTATGCGCTGAGACAGTGCATCTGTAATTCGCAGCCAGAATACTCATGAATGTATGATAGTAAATAACTTATCTATACGATAACACTTATTTATATAACCAATACATACTATACAATAGATAATATTGTTAAGATATGCTATAAAAACTATAGTCAGTTATTGATTCCAGTAATTTATATAAAACTAATCGTTTTTATAAAAGCAAAACGTGCGAGAGTTTAGTTTACATATGCTGTGTGTGTGCGGTGTGCTGTTTAAGTGAGTGAATGAGTGTTGATAGCCATGTATGAACATGCATGTATAATGAAAACCTTTTTTGGTCAATTTACTTTACGAGCTTGTGCGTCTTTGATGGCTTTCCTGTACTGTTGGGTGGATAGCAGCTTTGGACCGACTTTGTTATTAATTAAAAATCTTTTTGCTTATTTAGATAGAAGCTGATCCTTGCTCTTTCTTCTTCATAACAGGCATACACTTTCTAAGAAGTACAGTTTTTTAAGATATTAGATAAGAAAAATGTTAAGATTAAGCCTAACAGATGGAACTATCATACTTGCTTCTTTTTTTTGTCAAAAACAAAAAATCAAACTAACAGAGCCAGGTATAAAAAGTACATATCTTTTTCTCTTGGTTTATCATACAGAAATATAAAACCTTCAATCTATTAGACTATAAGTTTTATTATTTTATTATTTACCATTACCTTTTCCATAGATAAAATGTCTGCCAAAATTCTTATTATAATATGACGTTACCGGGTCAAGAGAAAGCAGGTGAAAGCTTTGCTGTTAAGGACATTTCTCCGCGTTTACGCTAGCTTGAATACCAATACCTTGTCGTATTGTATTCATGAATATGTTATAGAAATTTGGTGGAACCTGGTATACTGGTATACGTTACTCAAACTAGTGAGAAAATATTTATAAAAAAAAAGATATTAAAAGCAAAAGAGAGAAAGGATAAAATGCAACAGCCAGTTTGTGGAATTAAAAAGTGCGAAAAAAAATTTAAGCCAGCATTCTTTTGTAATTGCTTGTGAAGGGACCTTTGTCTCATCAGTGGCAACTGCTCTTTATTGTTGTATAAAGATTTTTAAAGTCAAAAAACCCGGAAAAGAAAGGTTCATCTGGTATAACCATGTTGGTACTACCGGATAAACTTGAAATATCAATACAATCAAAATTTATTCCTTAAGTAATCAAATATATGTATATAACTAAATGAAAATTGGTCGCTATCGCAGCAACTAATATTTATGGTGAAATAACCACTCCGTATCTCATACCACGCATTCTTAATGATATGGATGCATCTTTCATTCAATGCATCACAGCTAAAAACATAGAGCAAAAATTAAAATCTCAATTTTTGAACAACCTGTACATGCATTGAATGCATAGGTGCTCTTTCTACACACCTTTACTTCTGTGTGTGTAAATTAAGATCTTCAGTGTATTATATTTTTAGTTATTAATGTAGGTACTTGCATGTATTGCTCAACATTTTATTGTTAATATTATTGTCAATTAACATTCTTGACAAACCTCTGTGGTTTTCTGAATGTTATTTTTTGTAATTAAAGTGTTATGTACTCTTATTATAAATAAATAAATTAAAAAAACAATAAAAAATTCCACTTTACCCGAAAAAGAATATTATACCAACATATTTATTTATTCTTTTTGTATTTGCCTATGTAAAATAAACATTTTATAAAAAAGCAACAACATAATATAATGGTATGAGCAAATAATACACAAAAAATCGTAAAAGTTAAAAAATATTTATTATTATTATAAATATATATATTATTATATTATTAAAAAAATATTATATTTATATATTATATAATTATAAATATATTATATTACTAAAAAATGTATGCATCTTTTATTGTTAATCGAGTTGACGTCACTCTTACCTTCATACTAATTGCTTGTTTAAAATCTACACTCTATATACACACTCATACATAAACATAAACAGCCAATTGAGTAAGAAACCAAAATAAGTCAAAAAATATTAATTTTTATGAGAAATTACCACAGACGCACAGGTCTGTGGTAATTTCTCTTTAGTGTTGTTTAAAAAGACAAAAGGTCCAGAAAAGAATGGATCACCTATAAAAACCAATAGTAATCATCAATAAATATGAGAAAATATTACACAAACAATCTCAAAAGTGCATTTATTGAAGGCGTAAAGACCTTTAAATACCAAGTTCCTCTTTACTTTCGAGTAAATAATGAAAATTACGATGAATCAATTGTGAGAAGTGCCCTTAATGACCATTATCATGACGACCAATCTTTGCAAAAATCTGTCTTCTAGAATCTTTAATGTACCCGGATATAATTGACAGTTGCGTAAATAGTCTGGTATTTAAAAACCTATGACATTTTCTTTTATCGAGGACACCTCCATGTATTTCTGCATTGTTATTTTTCTGTGATTAAAAATCCGGAAATTTCCGTACGTCTATGCTTATCTAGGATTTATAAAGAGAGCAAAGAAAAATCTCTAATAGAAACTTCAAAAATATAATGTAACATCTTTATTTATATATATGTATACACAACGCCTGCTATACGTGCTTGCACTTGCCGGTAGCCGGACTTCACAATAGAGTTCTCTTCATTCAAAACCAAGAGTTTTACTGACTGAGACTTTATACTGCCATCTTACGCTGGCATTACATGAGATTGCTTTTTCTCGAGTCGTGTTACATTTATTTTTACGAATCTAATGGCGATAAATGAACTCACAGTAAATCCGATGGTAAGCATGCGTTATCAACTCTGAGGACTCATGGGATGCGTCGCTAACGTAGTCATCATTCCTACATCACACTGGTGAAAGTGAAGTTATGGTACCTTCCTAACCGATCCGACCCATTTATGGTGCAGTTAGAAATAACTGTTGCCGTGGTTCTTTCACTTCAAAACTTATAGCATGCAAAATGCATTTCATTGCAATATTTTTGCACTTTGAATAAAGCTAAGGCCACATGTTGGAACAATAACCTTTTGTAATATATTGTTGATGAAGATGAAATAGCTGTGGCTTGTGTGGTTTTGAAATTTTAAATGAACAACACTTTATGTCAAGAAATAAGTACGTCGTGGCTCCTTGCGGTTTTGCACTGATTGTCTCGTCGTGTAGCGCATTCACATCTAAACCACATAGGGAGGTTAAATTATTAAATAAAATAATAAAAACTGAGCATCAGTAAAAAAAATACGTAGGTTACGAACGAAAACACATTAAATCTAGTTATTTACCTATGAATTTTATATACCCCATTGTTTGTTTGTAAGATAGAATGATTCGTCACAGTAATAAGGTCCATTCTCATAGCCATGGCATAGCCATACGAAGTGAAAAGTTATAGAGATTAATCTAAGGACATTTTGTACACTAGCTGTAAACTACAGCTTCACATGCGTAATTTTTTTTTTATAGTATAGGCGGCAAACGAGCATGGTAAGTGATCACCGCCGCACCAGTGTAGTTGTAGAGTAGTTGTAAAATGCGTTGCCGGCCCTTTACTTGAAGGTCCTAAGTCGTATAAGTCGTCCGAAGGGAGACGAACTAGTCTCTCGCCTGTTTTGCCAATGTGCACAGACTTTGCTTCTGCGATAACTCTTAAAGGTTCTGGAGGCAGAGTTATACTTTTTTTAAACAAGGATGATTTTGCATCCCATGATGCCGATATATCTGCCCAGGCCCGGTAACACTCCTGCTTATAGCGTGACACTATTTTACAGGAACGACCAAACCACGGCTGGGATCTGCCCCCGATTGGGACCATTGAAGAAGGAATGAAGAGTTGCATCCCCTGAAGTACTACATCGGAGACAGGATCGACAATAGCGTTGGGATCATCCAGTGAGATGCAAATCCGCCCCATGGGTAGGATGTAAAAAAATACCGCATCCCGTCCCAATCCGCTGACCTGTAGTGCAACACACAGCTATAACCTAAGCAAATCGCATCTGTCAAACCTTAGGTGTAAACTTATTTATAATATTTTTTCCTGAACGTTATATCAGCTTTCATATTGAGTTTAATGATTCTTCCTTCAAAAGTGATGAACTTCCCATATAAACCTTCAACCCCTAATTCTTCTTGTCAGGGGTAAACATTTGTAAACGCCCATAATACGTATACATTTATTTATAAATAGAAGCAGGTATATGAAATTTCGTGGTCAAGGTAAGAACTTTGAAAACGACGGACCACCATACAACCGTTGATCCCCTATTTTACCCCGGATCGATTTTCGATCGATCAGAGGATCGATTTTTTTCCGTCCCATCATCAAAGGTGTCATTTGTACTATCGTGTGTCTTCGCTTTCGGATGCGGTCTCCTAATACCCAGTATATGTTTAGATATACGAAAGTATTTAGTGTCACTATGATTTGCTAGCAAAAGTACAAAAGTGTGAAAATATTTAGTAAGCTGCCATCGAACATAAAATAGCTGTTGGCAATTCGTAAATTTAAAAACAAATTCAAAAGCCAATAAAATACAATATTATTAAAATCAGTACGTTTTAAATGGATTACATTTCTATATTGAGGCAATGAAGATAAGCGAATAAATTATTATTAAAAGTTTGCCATTTAAACTGTCCTGTAATTGGGATTGTTTATATCGATACAAATGACATCTGTAGAATGATGGTCACGCCTTTGTGTGGTGTTATGATTAGTCTGATTCCATTGTATGCTGATTATGATCTCGGCACATTTGTATACATTCTGTTCACGCCTAGTTCACCTTCAAAAAGTTGGCAAAAAATTGCCCCTCACAGAGTTCGCTCTTTGTGTACAACTTATATGTTTTGGTGTATCTGTTCAGAATAATTATCAAACTGATACATATAATTATATATATTTTTTTGAATTGAACATACTTTGTTGTACACCACAAATAACATAAAAACAACGTGACATTGAAAAAACAATTAAATGCGCAATGGATGGTCTTATCGCTTGAAGCGATCACTTCCAGACAACCTTTGGATGGACAGGAGGAAAAAAACAAAAATCTGATGTAGGCCGGTTCTAGTAATTTGTTAATATTATTTAAATTAATAAATAAAGATATATACATACATAATAAACATTTTAGAGAGAAATTAAAAAGAAAATAGTGATCGTTGACAAACTTTTTGAACGTGTAACTGAGCGTACGTAAAAATTTTCACAAATAAAGGGGTACTCACTCGTCGACCCCTTCCTTATTCGATGTAATGTACGTGTATTTAAGTTGAAGTGCTGTGTAAGTGATACCGGAACATACATACAACACAACCAGACCTGAAAATTAATAATATGTAATGAACAAATATTGTTCCTCGGCTGGGAAACGGACACAGGTCCGTGACGCAGTAGGTTCTCTAGCTACCACACTACGTGGCCGTCATTCGTAAAGCTTAAAGCTTTCAGTCAGAACTTGCAGTTATTGCAATTGTAAATCAGTACAATCACCTTATATATTCAATGATTCATGCCATAAGTTTTGGATGCAAAATATACCAAAATGTGTAGACGCGAACTATATGTTATACATAATTTGCCATAGAAGCTGTAATCTCAGAATACTTTAGCATGTATTTAATTTTGTAAACCATTATTATTATTAATTCAATTATATTTTTTAAGCGATGGTGTTGAACTTTGAGTGTTAAGTAATATACATATATTACACGTGAACACTTATTAATAGATTTTAGCAGCTTATCATATAAAAAATATATGTGTAATATGTATATGGGCCGCCAACCTTTTATTTATGTATAATGGCGTTTTAGCAATGTATCAATTACATTTTTCTATATAAGTTTAATCATTAACAATATAAACCTATAGCTTTTTTTAAATGACTTTAGTAATACTTTGGTATAAAACTAAGGTAAAAGTCATGATAAATGATGCCTGTAGCTCATTAACACTCCTTCCGCAGTACAGATGTTTCAATCGTAATGGCATTCAATCAGCATAATACTCCAGCAAAGAGCAGCATTATCCCAAACTGCTATTTCGCTCTCGTGTTCTATTAAGGAGTGGTCCTTACCAGTCATGCCATTCATTCATGATGCCGCTAGAAATGAGCTGAAGATTTATTGAATTATTATGACAGATGGATGCAGATGTCATGGGACGCAGTCAGCAGTTATCAACGGGTGAACATTGAGCGAGTTTGTCATCTCTAATATTATAAAAAATAAATATCTTGAACATTTCATCTTTTTTAGTTGCATCCCGACATTAACTAAGCTCAACTGAGATCACTTACCATTAGTTTAACTGAGTGTTCGTGTGTCACCTTTAAATCCGTTAAGAAAAAAAAGGAACACATTCAACTGTATTTACGTTTTGTTGTATTGTTGCAAAAAATCTTTTACCGTTTGATTTTACAATTAACATATGCACGTATATATTAATTCTAAGTGTGGCGTACGTTTTAAGTAATAACGGTTCATTTCATTTATAACTTCGAAGGCTTGTTTACACGACGATATTGGTACAAATAAAAAAAAAAAAAAGGAACTAAAATGATGCTTTGTGATTTGGCTCACGACTCAGTCAATAACAAAGAAGGAAAAACTCGAAAATAACGGACGTTAATATTTATAATAATAATAATGATAATTTATTTGCCATTATACAAGGTATTAATTAGGATGGTTTAAATTTCAAAATATGCAATGTTTACACAGCATGCAAATTAATGATAATGTATTACATCAAAAAATATTAAATGTCAGATATGTCAAATCCTCTAAACTCATAACAATATCATTCGTTAATTACGTACACAATGATCATTGTCACAAAAGTAATATGATATAATTTAAAAAAAGTTTTTCGCTATTATTGATTAAAAATTTAATATATGTCAGGGAGTTTCAGACCAACCATCATACGAACAAGACCTGGCTGTATGGACTAAAGTCCTTTGCCTTTCCCATTAGGGATAAATTAATATCATCATCATTAATATATGTTAAAAGAAATATATGCAATTTGTTATCACTATTTTATATTTATAGATGTTTTAACTCGTTGGCAGTGTAATTTTTTTTTCCCATAACCAAATTTTTAGCGAAATAAAGAATTTATGCAGTATATATTTTTAATACACACTAATCTCACTAGAATATATACAAGAAATTTTAATAAGTATAAGGTTATTATATTTTTAATATTAAACAACAGTTAAAGGTTTAATGCCGATTTTGTTAGCCATGCGATGGTAGACGTCGATTTGTCTTTGAGGATATATGATGGTGCCTCTTTTTGCGGTCGCTTGTCCGCAATCACGCTCCTTATCACCTGGAGCGAGAACCGGTGATGACGGGTTCACCTGGAAGAACATATTATTTAGCTAGAACATAAGTATTTTAGCTCTTGAAATAGTGTAGTTGCAATATACCTGAATAGAAATTGCTGTTTTTTAAAAAAGAGTTGTTGCCTTTTTTTTAATTATTATTATTACATTGAGAGTAACAAACGAGCACACTGTTCACTTAATGGTAAGTGATTCCTGCGGCCCATGACATTCATCGTTGACAAGGAATCATAATGCAAATGCGTTGTCACCCTTGAAAACTGAAATGGAATGCCTCGTCACCACAGTAATAAAGGTCTCCGGATACCTACACTCTGTGCTGTGTTTCGTCTGGTGTCTACTATTTTACACTGGTATTCTGTGAGGGCGTGGTCCTACCCTGGTCGAGCTGACCCATTCATTCTGCAGTTAGAAACAGCAGCGTAGCTCTACCACTATAGATCAACTAGATCTCGTTGAGGGTCAACATTTTCTAATTCCATGCATGCTCATATCGTCGGGTCAAGATACCAAAAAGTTGAAATAAACGCGATAATAACCATTAAATGAGTTTTTTGATGAGTAGTATGGTTTATTAATTACTATTTTATTAATTCCGATATAAATAGGTACATTCAGATTAGTACAATGATGTAGGTATATTCAAATTAGTACATTGATATAGGCATGTATACTTAAAAACAATCAATTTCTACCTTAATCAAGTCTATATTGGGAATTATTGGTAGTGTCACATATATGTGTCAAAAAAAGTCTAAGAAAGAAATAACAAACTTTCTCTCTCCTCTCCACTTCATAACACTACATGCTGTGCTTATTGCAAACTAATTAACGAAATTCAGACAAATGGTTAATATCAGTAAATCTTTTCGAATATCCCGATTTTAATTGTACTTTGTCTCTTTATGAGGCGCTAACTATAATTAACATATTTATAATAGTTAAATTATTAAAATAGTTATTAGTTAATAGTTAACGAAAAAAAATAATAGTTAAACATTGGCTGGCAACGTTTAGTTATGAAGATACTGAAAATTTACTGGTAATCAAAGCGTAAAAACTCCTAAGTAAATTGTACATATTTATAATGTGAGTATATAAATTCACCGTTATGTATTTATATAATCATACAACTATATCGCTAGTTATAGTTGTATATTAAATTGAACATATACAGAAACACACAAAAATAATAGTTGCTAAAAGTTTAAAAAAAATGTATTCGCTACCAGCCCTCGCAGTGCAGGCCTAGTGCGAAGGTCGCAGTTAACTTCAAGTGTGAATAAAATAGGCGTTGTATTATTTTTTTCTTTTATATTTGTCAACTTGTGTTTCTTTTTAATCTGTGTATCTCTCTAGTGCTGTAATAAATATTTTTTACTTTTTACTTTACTTTACCATTACGAGAATGTCACTACAACGCTTACCAATACAGTGTGAAGGTACATAGAGCATAGGCCTCACACCAAGAAGTGCAAGAAGTAAAAAAGCACGAGCCTTAGATACTTTTTTAATATGTGCTATCTATCCCATCTTTTATCACCCATCCTGTAATTAGTGGAAATAACTAGTTAACGAACGAATTCCTAAAAGAATTGGTTTTCTTTTTCTTTTTGTTTTATCGCGCTGATGGCCGCTGTTAGCCCGAGGGCTTTTACAGTTTCACCGGTTCGAGAGGTGAACGAGCGCTTATGGTGCTGAGTCGAGAACTCTATTAGTGGGTTACCAGCATAAGGGCTTCCGAGAGGGAGCTTCGGCTTGCAGCGCTACCCTGTTTCGCGTGAGCGTCTGATTCGAGGGTTCTCGAGGGGGCCGAAACTCTAGATGCAGGTGCATCCATCGTCCATCGAAATCCTATATTCCGCAAACTTGCATAGGACACCGCATTGGGGGGCGGTCACGTGCTGCGACTGCCAATCCAAGGTTGCTATTAAAGCTCCTTAATCTCGTATATAATATTCGATATATTATATACGAGCTTTGTTGGCCATTTCACTTTCTTTGGGCTTTGTTAGTTACCCTCGTTCTACACCGGATGTACTTTATCACGCAAAGAAACTTTGGTTTGTAAAGCAAGTTTGTGGCTATTTCTTGTTGTGCTTCTCCACATTTCACCTGTCCCCTATGTTCTAAAGTCAAATTGAAAACCTAAAAAATTATGTTGCAATAAAATATTATCTGCACCTGTGCAATTAAAAACTATACATCGAAATAATGCAACCTATTCTATATATTCTGGAGCGATAACTGTACATTATTGCAATCTACATATGCATTAAGATCCAGTTTTGTTTTAAAAAAAAATTGTATTTATCAAAATATTCCAACAGGCTGTTCCATTTACGAGTAGTGTGGAATGTTGTTTTAATAGCATTAAGATAATTTCGAGCTTAATCGATATGCATAAATGGCAAAATACGAACTTACCGTATCGAATACGTAATTAATTATCATAGCACGTCTAGCCTTAAACACATTTTGCTTAAGAATGCTCTTTAATAGTGTCATGGGGAAATAAATAGGCTAAAGCTTAGGAAATTAAAAGTGTCAAAATTAAAAAAGACCTCTTTTTATTCAGATTTTTTGTATCAACCATGGGTCTTGAAATGTATTGGTATAATGAGGTACATGATGTTTGGAATTGTTTATTTCTTTTATGAAAATTAGGGTGACAATCGCGCACAGTTCACGTGTTGACAAGCGATGGCTGAGACTCCTCGATAAAGAATCAAGATGTCATCAGTGTGGATCTACTATTACTATGTACATTATATAATTTATTGTGACACTAACGTGATGATACATAAAATGAATTTTAATCTTTTCTCTTCTTTATATGTAAAAGTTAAAACAATTGTTTTTACGAACGGAAAAACTCTGTAGTCCGCACATGACATTTTACATGAGGGAATGTAAAAAAAAAACCGAGTTTTTGTTGGCAACGATACGGCAACGTATATGAAAATTAAACACAACGTAGATGATTTTTAGAAGAAAAAGAAGTACTCAAGAATTTAAAAAACTTACAGGTTCCAAATTTCTCCAATGTTTAAGGCATTCAGAGATACGCTGTCCAAAGCCGGGAGCGAAGCAGTCCGGGTCTATGGCCACAAAGCACTGGCCTAAATTTGGTGAGATATCTTGGTCGAAGGTCCAGGCTGGCACATTGTAGGAAGGGCTTGAACCTAGATTGAAAATGCTAGCTAAATCCTTTCAATACTAATATATTAACATGTTTTATATTTAAAAGACAAATAATTTCATCATCAATAGTTCACGGCGAATATAGGCTCCCTCCACAAATTCAAGACAGCACGACTTTGAGTCTTGCATAATTAATTATTTTATCCGATGAAGCTGTAAGAGCCGCATAGGCTAACAGCATCAACATCAACAGAATCTGTATAATTATTTTATGCATGTATCAATTATAATTGTTTTATGCATGTATATATTTTAAATCGAGTTATAAGGGATTTAAGATATTTGCCTTTATTAGGGAAATATTTCCAGGGACATTTTGAATCTTCCCATTCTCCATTGTGTCTGGTAAATCTCTAAATAAGGTTTTTACTAAACTTTGAGCAAGTGTTATAGAAAAAAGAATTTTGAATGCGAATAAATACGAGTGTTACTTAATTAAACTAAATCGTTTCAACGGTTGATTGTATTCTTCACTGATCTTAGGCTGATCCGAAAATGGAGTTTTGCTATTGTTATTTTCTTAAAATGGTGTAGTGTAATAGTAAATTTTCACATTTTTAAGGTGTGAACGTATTTTTCTTTTGTTTTATTTTAACTAAATTTCTTTAATTATAATAAAATAAAATGATTAATAACTTTAAGTGCCATTTTAAAAAAGTGATGCTTTCTACTGTAACTAATTAATATTCTGATCAGGTCCTGGGATGTCCAGCCCGCTGCTAAAAGATAATAAATATTATTTATAGTAATTATTTACACCACACATGGCCCTTAACACTTTTGTACCTATTGCCTATTCTAATATCGACTTTTGTAAGCGGAAATAATTAACAAGATGAACTGAAATACTTTTACCTGAAAGTCCACTGCAGAATACTTCAACCATCGTGTTGAGGCAGTACCCTTTGTGTCCACTTGTGTTTTCGAAACCGCCTAATGGCATTAACTTGACTGTGTCAAATGCCTACATACAAAACATTAGTATTAAAAATTTGAAAACTATTAAAATTTTATAAGTAACGGTTTTAGTGATTTGCTAATTAAAATTTACAGGCGCTTTTAAAAAGCTAGTGTATTTGGTCAGCCTTATTATTTGAGCTCCCTGGTTAGAATTAACTATTTTACAAGCTATTACAATAACACCCTGCTTATTTACCAGAAACCTTTTTTAATTGTTTATTTGTTAAAACGACTGTACACTAAAGAAAACATGCGCTGTAATTTTGAAAATTAAGTTAATACAAATTTACAAATTATACAAATTTCTTAACAATATATGATTGTAATATAAAACTCTTTATATGAAACATATAATATATTGCCTTGGATACATTGAAAGTTTGAAACCGAGAATATTAAACTCTTGTTTTCTTTTGTTTTAATGAAACAATTTAATTTAACATTTATTGTCAATACATATGCATGAGGTGTAAATTTCAATCGTGGACAAAGATTACTTCAATCGAATCCTGATTTGCTTTATTTTTTAAATTATATTGTTTACATTCCAAGTATTTTATAAGAAAATTTTTGTAGTGATATACCTTTCAAGAAAGAAAAACAATCGTCTAAATTCATCGTTCTTAATTTATTTTATAAATTCCAGAGGGATCACCTACATTTTTAAAATAAGTAACACATTGAGCTCATTAAAAATTAAACTTTAAATAGAATTTTTAATGTTTACGATTGATTAATTTAAAAAAAAATCAATGCAATTTTTATTCGGGGATAGAAGACATACATTTGTGATTTAGCAATATTATTAACAAGCGCGTCAATCGGTGTTATAATAATAGTTTAGAATACGGAAAATTGGATAACCATGGCAATTGTTTAGAATATTGACACATATTTATCATCGAATGAGTCATAGTTGCGATTTACCTATTCCACACAATTAAATGTAAGCAATTGTTGCACTTACAAGGAAAATTTGTTACTTAAGATTTATTTACAGATACCTTTATAAACAGATCACTTGTGATAGGTTTAAAACCAGCTTTATTGATATTTTATTTAATTATACGAACATTTATAACGTGCGCGAGGCCATCGGGCATTAGTTTATTCTGCTCGTCGTTCAATTATAACAATTTAAGTCGTACATAAGATTATAATTTAAAAAATATCGAATTATTATATATAAATGATAACGATTAATCAAATATAATAATTATATTTGATTAATCTCAATATTAATTAATCAAAAATAACATAGGTAGTTTCAATGCAATTAAAGCATTATAGAATAGCTTGGTATAGTATAGTATAGTTTAGTAATGTGTTTGCTACTACTTTGAATAATATTATTATTATTTAGCAAAATGTCGCCACTGACTAAAACGCATGTTTTAAATAAAGAAAATGAAATGAGAAACGTTCTCACATGGGATTTATTTTATAAATATTTGTTTTTATATGCATTAAATTAAGTGTTGTATTTGTTATTATTCAATAACACCTAAACGTTATAAGAAAAATATTTACTCGCTACGTTGCGTATTGGCCTTTACGCTATGAAGGTATTTTGGTGATGCATAGTGACAAATTTGATTCATTAAATGTTAATTCATTGAATGCAAATTCATTTGAATGTTAATTCGTCAGAAGCACCCTTTCGTACACCTCGTGTCAGTCGCTTTCGCGCACAGGGAAACGGTCCAAGCCGAGGCTTCATCTCGGGAATCATTTTGCTGGTTACCCATTATGCTATAAAAAAAAGCGTGGTGACAATGAAGCACAAACTACAAACTATCTCTTGGTACGATGTCTTTTTGTAATATTAGGAGTGACCAACGAGCACGAAGTGTACCTGATGGTATGTGATGCCTGCGGCCCTTGACATTTACAACCATCAATGTTCAAACGATTCAAGATGCATGATATCTGGTTGTCACCCAGGGTCGGAGGATCATCCTCAGGAGGATTGAGACAGAATGTTATATATTGGGTATATATTTTTTTTAAATTTTAAATAATGGTAGCATTACCGTTAACCACTCCGAGTAAGCTTAAAATGTTTGTACTAGGATATGGTGTACGATTCGAACCTGCCACCTTAAGTTTCGCAGACCGTACCCTAAACTATTGATGGGCTATGGCTATTGATGGTTTAATAAAATAATTGGGTGCCGGGATCTCTAGACTCACCATATGAAATACAGCAGTGTTTTGCTACTACTTTGAATAATATTATTATTATTTAGCAAAATGTCGCCACTGACTAAAACGCATGTTTTAAATAAAGAAAATGAAATGGGAAACGTTCTCACATGGGATTTATTTTATAAATATTTGTTTTTATAAGCATTAAATTAACTGTAGTATTTGTTATTATTCAATAACACCTAAACGTTATAAGGAAAATATTTACTCGTTACGTTGCGTATTGGCCTTTACGCTATGAAGGTATTTTGGTGATGCATAGTGACAAATTTGATTCATTAAATGTTAATTCATTGAATGCAAATTCATTTGAATGTTAATTCGTCAGAAGCACCCTTTCGTACACCTCGTGTCAGTCGCTTTCGCGCACAGGGAAACGGTCCAAGCCGAGGCTTCCTCTCGGGAATCCTTTTGCTGGTTACCCATTATGCTATAAAAAAAAGCGTGGTGACAATGAAGCACAAACTACAAACTATCTCTTGGTACGTTGTTTTTTTGTAATATTAGGAGTGACCAACGAGCACGAAGTGTACCTGATGGTATGTGATGCCTGCGGCCCTTGCCATTTACACCCATCAATGTTCAAAAGATTCAAGATGCATGATATCTGGTTGTCACCCAGGGTCGGATGATCATCCTCGGGAGGATTGAGAGAGAATGTTATATATTGGGTATATATTTTTTTTAATTTTAAATAATGGTAGCATTACCGTTAACCACTCCGAGTAAGCTTAAAATGTTTGTACTAGGATATGGTGTACGATTCGAACCTGCCACCTTAAGTTTCGCAGACCGTACCCTAAACTATTGATGGGCTATGGCTATTGATGGTTTAATAAAATAATTGGGTGCCGGGATCTCTAGACTCACCATATGAAATACAGCAGTGTTTTGCTACTATTGCTAGCAAATCAAAACGAACATGCAAATAATAAAGCTTTTTTTTTTGCGAGTATTGCTGTTGGTCCTGAGACCTTTACAGCTTTATCTAATTAGACTCGTGAGCGGGAGGCCCGCTGAGTAGGGAGAGAACGACGATGCCGTGAAACTGGCGCGGAGATCTCTGCTCGCTCGCTCTGGTTTAATTATTAATTACATACCAGTTTAGCGTCCGTGGTCGTCTTATTATCGGGCCCTAGAGCCCACCCCTCGGGTATAGGTTCATTCTTATGTATCTGCATCTCTATCTGAAACCATAAAATTATAAAGATAATAAAATTATAGATTTACTATATTTATATACATATATGTATATATATATATATATACATATATATATGTACATATATATATGTATATATATATATATATTACTATTTTTACCTAAATAATTTTTTTTAATCATTCCATTTATCTTATAACAGCATCGTCAATTTATCTCATTACTATGCAAAACACAGAATGTAGGTAACTTTCAAAATCGTTAGCTTGCTGAAAATGTCGTTGTGTTTTTGTCGTTAAACAAACCTTTTATATAGTACTCAGTTTTGTCGGAAATAGATGGGTGTCGTTTCAGAATACTAATCATTTAAATTATGTTTATTTATGAAAATTGGTTGTGACAAATAAACACACGGTTACTTGATGGTATGTGATCCCTGCGGTGACACAGACCCACATTCATCAACTTGAATCAAAATGCTGATGTGTTTGTTCTCCGTAGGTCTCATATAGAATGCTTCAGCAACAGTATCAATATTGTTCACCCACCAGATGTAACGTAGCAGCGTAAAGTTAATTTCTCCCGCTTTTTCACGCTGATATTTAATGATAACGCTATCCTTCCCCCGGGTCAAGGTGGTTGATACTTCTAATTTATAACTAAGAAGTGGCACTACTATGTAAACATGTAAGCTACCTTTGCTATGCGGCTTATATATATATTTTTTATAGATAAAAGGGAGCAAACGAGCGGCGGGAACACCGAGGTGCTCATCGACGCCCATGGACAACCGCAACAATACTATAATATACTTATAAAATAATTAAGTACGTTGCCTCTTTCTTATTTATTTTATTTTCAATGTACTTCTATCTTATTGTTACTTACACACAAAATTAAAATAGTTAAAAATTTGTTATATATGTAATATTTATATCATAATACCTTCCCTAAGGCAGCTGTAGTCGTCGCCATATCCACGACTAATGAATCTCCATCAGGCGCCGGTGCGGCCATCGCCAGGGGATTCGTACCGCACGCACTCTGAATCAATCGAAGATATTTACTGTTTAAACAATAACTTGTATTTAAGGCCAGCTTTATTATAAAAAATATAGAATATCTATATAAACATCAGAATTTAGAAAGTCAATCAATTATCGATAGCTTAATGTTTTAGGGTACGGACTGCGGAATTTAAGGTCGTGGTTGCGAATCCATAATTGGACTATTGTCGACCAGGACACATGCGGATATCAGATCTGCCAATCCTAAATTAAATGACAATATATTCAAATTTATAAGAATCCAAAACCCGAGATGCACTCGTCATGTATTCTAACCTTTACGCCACGAGGCTGTCAACTTGTAGTTAACTAAACTCTATAGTGATATGATAACATACACACATCATCCCCGCGTCATATTCACCGACTTCAAGTAATACAAAATCGATTCATGCGCAAGGCCACCGGTGCGCTGTGGTTCTTGCGTAACTATAATCTACACATAGATCTTGAGCTGCCGACCATAACTCAGTACCTGAAGCAGGCTTCCCGTCTATATTTCGATTCTGCCATCACACACCCAAAACCCTTGATTGGAATTGCCGCCACTTACAATCCCATCGCGAATTATAGATTCACCCGCGTCCGAAGGAGACCGAGGCAAGCCCTCGATGACTCCGACGACGCGACCAACAGGGCCCAAGTACTTCATAAAACACTACACACGTACATTGCACCCTCATACCACCCACGTCGACGGCAAGAGCGTCGCAAACAAGGTTATTCGCGATACCGCCATGTCACAGGCCGGTTCTCTCCAGTCAATACGAATAATAGAAGCGTAGCTGGAGTTTCTTGCGCCACTTCTTCTCCAGCGCCCACGCATTCCGAAGTGATGGTACAGATAGCCAATAATAATAACAGAGATGTTAATGTAGATAATTCTTAGTCGGAGGCAACTGACCGAGCCGAGGTTATATATCTGAATGGTTGCCATTAAAGAATGCCAAAAGGCATTATACCCGCTCACCATTTTGACATTTTCTGATGGTAAGTGATTCCTGCGGCCCATGACATCTACATTCATCTTTAACAATGGAATCATAATGCAGATACATAATTAAATAGTACAGATGATATTTCCACAAGTTATATTAAACTAACTCTGCTCTAAAGAGCGAGCGCGAGTATTAAATAATAAAATAACGTTTGATAAAAGGGACCATGTGATGTTCTAAACGCTAGAATAAAATGGTCATGTACTCAAATCCTACTGTCTTGTTTCAATAACTTTCTGTTTCTTATCGTATTCTTACATACAAAAACTCTCCAGGTGGAAAGGTGATCGCAATCTCTGTTGGTTCCGTTTGATATTAAACTCGTGAGAACTTGTTTATTTTGAAATGTAAATAATGAACATTTATTTATTGTCACCTAATAATACAATGAATTTGCAAAATATATCCTTATATCACATTTTTAGCGAATTTTTACAGCATTTATCACGT
Source organism: Teinopalpus imperialis (assembly GCA_029286865.1). Taxonomy (NCBI): domain Eukaryota; kingdom Metazoa; phylum Arthropoda; class Insecta; order Lepidoptera; family Papilionidae; genus Teinopalpus; species Teinopalpus imperialis. Next base: position 1,493,966 of record JAGSMU010000034.1, read on the forward strand.
TTGGTTTATTTAAAAAAATATGATATATTAAAATTACGGTACAAGCAATTCGTCATTTTAGTAGTAGTCAAAAATGGACAAAACAACTATTTAAAGAACTTTATATTACGGCACATTTATTTTTAACGTACTTTTAATGGGTCAAGGCAACTAATAAAGTGATTTCTTGAACATTTAAACTTTCTTAAGTAGATACCTAGATCAAAATATTATAGGTTTATAAAAAATATATAACACGTATAAAAATATAAAATAAGTTTACTAGCCCCTAGACATAATAAACTTTTTCACCCCCCAATACGAAAATAGCATTTTTAGCAATAACGAAAAGACTGCATTAAAAATTCTTCTAGATTATTTAAATACTAATTGGTGGCAGATTCATTATATTGAGTAAAAATATATAATATATTTACTAGGAAAGACAAAAACCATTGAATTGTAATACTTAACTTTGTAACATTTTAAACTGTAACTAAATATCCATTCGCCGCAACATATAAAGGTCATATCAATCAGAACGATTATAAAACGCCGTCTAAAAATGCTTGAGCTATACAATGAATTAAAATATATTCTGTCGTATCTACTTCGTTATATGGTCTACGATTTCTTGACTTTAATCTTGAATGTTAGTTTTATGGTTTTACGGAGCATTGTTACGATTTGAGTGCTTGAGGCAATTTTCAAAGGTTTTACAGATCTGCTAGGTATTGCAACGTTCAGTGTGACATCTATTTGAATGAGTAAATGCTAGTGGCAATTGCAATTCCGGGCTTCAACGCTTTACAAGACGTCACGCGCCATCGATCCCGTTACTGCCTAAAGATTAAAGTCTTTAGGGCATGTGAGTTTTCTGCGCAGTGTAATAATTGTTCTATCATTTAAAACTTTTGAGAAACTACTGATATATACTATATAGAAAACAGAGGCGGTCGCACATACCTGTTTCGACCTTGTAGGTACCATAATAGGCGAAGAGTTGGTGAACGCCAAACCAATAAGACCCTCTCGCTCCGCCTTTATAGCCCAGTACCCTGCCATACCGAAGTGACTCGTTCCTGGTTGCAATAAAATACGGTAGTTATAATGTTATAATGTTATGTAATTCAATTTATTATATACAAACAACAAATACACAAAATATTAAAATATAATTAGAAAGGTATATAAATATGGTATAGTTTCTTTTTTTTTTCATTAATACCCGTTATAATCATATACATAACATAGTAATAGCAACAAATAAAATACTGTACTACTATAGTTGGTGTCGCAAAGAAAGCACCTCAATCATTTCTTTACCCGACCCGACTTATAAAATCAACTCTATGTCCCCCCAGATGTAAAATAAGTTTGGCAGTAGATTTCACGAAAAGGCGAACTCCGTATCTTGTCTATGATCATTAACCAACATTACACAACAACTAAATAGATTTTCTTCTTGTATTACCTACAAATAGGCTAACTTTAGAGTAAATTTTAATTGTTGTTATATTTAAGTAAACTTAATTAAATTTATGTACCAAAACTAAAAATAATAAAATTGTACCATAGCAACGTATTAACGTTTTTGCTAATAATGTTTTTTTTTACATTGAGAGTAACAAACGAGCACACAGTTCACCTTATATGGATATATGGCAAGTGATTCCTTCGGCCCATGACATCTACATTCATCTTTAACAATGGAATCATAATGCAGATACATAATTAAATAGTACAGATGATATTTCCACAAGTTATATTAAACTAACTCTGCTCTAAAGAGCGAGCGCGAGTATTAAATAATAAAATAACGTTTGATAAAAGGGACCATGTGATGTTCTAAACGCTAGAATAAAATGGTCATGTACTCAAATCCTACTGTCTTGTTTCAATAACTTTCTGTTTCTTATCGTATTCTTACATACAAAAACTCTCCAGGTGAAAAGGTGATCGCAATCTCTGTTGGTTCCGTTTGATATTAAACTCGTGAGAACTTGTTTATTTTGAAATGTAAATAATGAACATTTATTTATTGTCACCTAATAATACAATGAATTTGCAAAATATATCCTTATATCACATTTTTAGCGAATTTTTACAGCATTTATCACGTTTGGTTTATTTTTGACAAAACAACTATTTAAAGAACTTTATATTACGGCACATTTATTTTTAACGTAGTTTTAATGGGTCAAGGCAACTAATAAAGTGATTTCTTGAACATTTAAACTTTCTTAAGTAGATACCTAGATCAAAATATTAAAGGTTTATAAAAAATATATAACACGTATAAAAATATAAAATAAGTTCACTAGCCCCTAGACATAATAAACTTTTTCACCCCCCAATACGAAAATAGCATTTTTAGCAATAACAAAAAAAGACTGCATTAAAAATTCTTCTAGATTATTTAAATACTAATTGGTGGCAGATTCATTATATTGAGTAAAATATATAACACGTATAAAAATATATAATATATTTACTAGGAAAGACAAAACCATTGAATTGTAATACTTAACTTTGTAACATTTTAAACTGTAACTAAATATCCATTCGCCGCAACATATAAAGGTCATATCAATCAGAACGATTATAAAACGCCGTCTAAAAATGCTTGAGCTATACAATGAATTAAAATATATTCTGTCGTATCTACTTCGTTATATGGTCTACGATTTCTTGACTTTAATCTTGAATGTTAGTTTTATGGTTTTACGGAGCATTGTTACGATTTGAGTGCTTGAGGCAATTTTCAAAGGTTTTACAGATCTGCTAGGTATTGCAACGTTCAGTGTGACATCTATTTGAATGAGTAAATGCTAGTGGCAATTGCAATTCCGGGCTTCAACGCTTTACAAGACGTCACGCGCCATCGATCCCGTTACTGCCTAAAGATTAAAGTCTTTAGGGCATGTGAGTTTTCTGCGCAGTGTAATAATTGTTCTATCATTTAAAACTTTTGAGAAACTACTGATATATACTATATAGAAAACAGAGGCGGTCGCACATACCTGTTTCGACCTTGTAGGTACCATAATAGGCGAAGAGTTGGTGAACGCCAAACCAATAAGACCCTCTCGCTCCGCCTTTATAGCCCAGTACCCTGCCATACCGAAGTGACTCGTTTCTGGTTGCAATAAAATACGGTAGTTATAATTTTATAATGTTATGTAATTCAATTTATTATATACAAACAACAAATACACAAAATATTAAAATATAATTATAAAGGTATATACTATGGTATAGTTTCTTTTTTTTTTCATTAATACCCGTTATAATCATATACATAACATAGTAATAGCAACAAATAAAATACTGTACTACTATAGTTGGTGTCGCAAAGAAAGCACCTCAATCATTTCTTTACCCGACCCGACTTATAAAATCAACTCTATGTCCCCCCAGATGTAAAATAAGTTTGGCAGTAGATTTCACGAAAAGGCGAACTCCGTATCTTGTCTATGATCATTAACCAACATTACACAACAACTAAATAGATTTTCTTCTTGTATTACCTACAAATAGACTAACTTTAGAGTAAATTTTAATTGTTGTTATATTTAAGTACACTTAATTAAATTTATATACCAAAACTAAAAATTATAAAATTGTACCATAGCAACGTATTAACGTTTTTGCTAATAATGTTTTTTTTTACATTGAGAGTAGCAAACGAGCACACAGTTCACCATATATGGATATATGGCAAGTGATTCCTGCGGCCCATGACATCGACATTCATCCTTGGCAAGGAATCATAACGCAGATGCGTTGTCACCCTTGAGGATTGAGAAGGAATGCCTCGTCACCAGTAATAAAGGTCTCTACACTCACCAGACGCAACACAGCATTATGCTGGTATTCTGTGAGGGCGTGGTCCTGCCCCTGTCAAACTGACCCATTCATTCTGCAGCAAGAAACAAACTGCAGTGTAGCTCTACCACTGTTAAATGACACTTACATATATCACAACACGAATATATAACAAGCTTCCAGAACGTTTTTCGATTTAACATTTAACGTACTCATAACACAAAGGTTACTACACTGTAGACGATATCTTAATAACAAAATCTTCATAACGTTATTGGATAAATATTGACCATAATAATAATTAAGCTGACATGTTATGATTAATATGATATAATATTTTTGGTATATGATATATAAATTATTATAATATTTAATTCAATTTTAAATTTTATTATTCACAAATATCATAACATATAGGGAAATAAATAAAAAAATATGTTTTAATAAACAAATAACTTATAATATTATAAATAACTTTAGTGATTTATTTATATTTCATTGTATTTATATTGTCTTAGATCAGATAATATGTAGGAAAAATTGAATCACTATATTCCATTTTTTTGTATTATGCGTAAAGAAAACTGAAAACTTAATTATCTAAGAGGAGTTATCTTTAGATGACAACGTATTACTAGTAGTCCGATTCTTTATATAGAATAAGATAAGTAGTTAGCTACTTAACTAATATATTCTTTGTTTGTGTGTGATTATTGCTGTTGGTCCAGAGAGTATATATTACTCCTACTTACTGTTTATCTAAGTATATAATTGAATAATGATTTTTAGTGAGTTGAGTTTGTGTACGTGTGTGGGACCTTGGATTAAATGGGGTATAACGATTAGGGATATAAATGTTCGGCCAGCAATCGCTGACATTTACTAACCTAGTGTTATTGTCTTGTGCAATAATATATGTCTTCTTTGCTGTTAAAATATGTATAAAAGGAGTAACAACAACATAACATTTATTAAGAATAAGTTAAATCGATTCCCTTACCAAAGCCTCTTTTAATAATGCTATTTTTCATAGCGTTAGGACAACACTCACTTTTAGCGGACACCCATCCAACGCCCGACTCCTTAGCTTTCTTGATCGCCACGTCCATGCAGAAGTTAGCCGCGGTAGCACCGAGCGTGTCCATCCCGTCAACCCACGCCGTGGCCGGCGACTCCTTCAGGATGACTGGCTTTCGATCGGGGAAACATACCCCTCCCTTGATGTCATTTACATACAACTCTATAAAGAGGATAAACAATATTAACAAGACATAGCACGACTTGGTTACAAATCGAGGATTTAAAACGGGCCCAGTCAAATAAGATGACAACCCATCACAGCATATCCAGGGCCCCAATACAAATTATGAAAAAGACCAAGTGGGTATAGGTCGCTACGTCAGAAATTACGTCATAACTGCCAACCTCAAAGTACTCTATTGCTGAATTCGTAGTCCGACTGACGCATCGCATGTGCGACCGCGCATACAACGGACCACACGTACAAATAAAACGGGTGGCTCCGCTGTACGCCGTTGCATAGAGTGCTTCTGCTAACCTCTTCTGATTAAGAAGGGGTACTGAACAGTCGAAAGTATTTTCTTTCAGATTTATGCCTGAGGCGTTAAAGATCTTAAAGATACTTTTAGATGCTTAAGAAGTTAGACGACAAAAAGCAATTTTTAGCACGGGTAAAAGATTTAAAGACACATTCAAGCTATGTTTCCCTAGCTTTACTGAGAAGCTATGGCTTTCTAAATACGTTTAATTTTTTAAAACCCGAGCAGTTTGGTTTTAAAAGAAAGTGTTCGACAATAATGGCATGTTATCATTTCATTTTAACCATCACCGAAAGTCTAAACTCACATACTCCACTCTTAACAATTTTTTTGGACATAAATAAAGGATTTTGATTTCGTCTCACACGATCTGCTTCGCGGTAAATTAGAAATGTATGGTGTCAGAGAAAGTGTGCTACATTGTATTGACAGCAACATGTTGTTCCTCTCACGTGCTATAACCCTCTATTCAAAGACAACAAAATTCTCCCTCTGCCTTCATTATTCATCTTTGAAATTTGTATCTTGTTACATAAGTACCTACATTTGTTTAAACGTAACAATCATGTATATTCAAATAAAAGCAGATACAAGGATATGTTATACGTAACAGAGTACAAATAAGAGGTAGCTAGAAATATGTATCTGGCAACTCAATAAATATATATATGTAATGAACAGAATATTTTTTACTCTCCAAATATAAAAGTGCGATCTAAGAAATGTTTATATAAAACTCTAATCACTAATGCTATTATTATATGGAATCATTTTTGAATGACAGAGAACTGGAATAATATATAAAATATAAATAAAATGGCCATAATTCACTACTAATAATATATTTTTTAAACAAATATTAGGTCTTGGAAAATGCCTTTCTTCAATATTGGCCACTTTAAAAATTTGTGTAATTATGGAATATGAGTTACGTCGTGGCATCAACGCGGTCCAAACGGCACGTAACATCAACATCGTTTACGAGAGAACTTTACAAACGAACGCCCAACTCGACATAGGTTTGCCCGGTTCCATTCTGGAAATTTTGATTTGAAAAATGAACCTCGTGGTCGACAATGATGAATTAAAGGCGATTGTGGAAGCTGATGATAATCAATCTACAGCCGAGCTTTATAAATACCAATATTGTTTTGATGTTAACATCGAAACAATATTGGTCCACTTGCGACAAATTGGCAAGGTAAAAAAGCTTGATAGATGGGTACCCTACGAACTTAACGGTTGCCAGCGCAACGTACGCGTGAGAAGGTAACAACGTACGGTGAAGAAGCACACCCTTATAGAATATTAGCGTAAATAATTTTTTTTTTTTTATTTATTTACTATATTAAATTATTAATACGCAACGTAGACATACGCAGTACAATCAGGGTTACCGTGACATAGCGCAAATGATTAATAAGCCGAAGTGGAAAAGGGCTGGCCATATCGCTCGTAGAACCGATCACCGATCGATGGGGAAGAAAGATCCTTGAGTAGTTACTTCGTAATGACAATAGCAGTGCAGAACGACCCACTAGATGGAGCACCGGCCTTTGCAAGCTTACGGAAAGTCGATGTGTGCAGGATGACTATGTCCAGCAGTGGACTCCAGATATCCGTCCGATCACAACGGACTCCGGATGTGTATCGGACACACTGCCAACGCAACACGCCGCCCTCCCCTTAGAATTTTTTTCTTTGTGTGAGCGAGTATTGCTCTTATCCAGAGACCTGTATAGCTTTATCTAATGAGACTCGTGAGCGGGTCGCCCGCTGAGTAGGGAGACAACGACGATGCTGCGAAGCTGGCGCGAAGACCTCGAACTCGAATTTTTATTATTATTATTATTACTAATTCATATATATCAAACACATTAAAAAGTCCGCACCTCTATGTCTGCCTCGCGTTGCTCAACAAGCACAGAAATGAAAGAATTTTGAACCGAATTGTTACATGCGACTAAAATCGAAAGCGCTCAACTAGTTCGTTAGATCCTGGTTCAGCACCAAAGCAATGGCCTAAACGACAAATGACCTCTAGAAAGTTAATGGTCAATGTTTGGTGCTCTAGTGTGCTCCGGTGTGATTCATCACAGTTTTTTACCAAACGGCTTGAGCATTACTGCAGATGTGTACTGTGAAGAACTGAAGACAATGATAAAAAACCTCGCACATCTGCAACCATCTTTTCCATGTCAATCGGTCGTCCCCGAGGCTCCCCCATACTGCACAACAGACGGTCTCCAAGCTGCAAGAGTTGGGATAGGAAGCTCTCCTTCATCCACCGTACACACCAGACCTTGCACCCATCGACAATTACTTTTTCCAAAATTTGAACAACTTTTAGGGGGAAAAAAATCAATTCCCGAGAGGCAGTACAAAATGCCTTAGAAGAGTTTGTTGCCTCCCGTCCAGCTGATTCTTTCAAGAAGGGACATCAATAAACTACCTCTGCGTTGGCAAAGATGCATCGATTACATAGGTGATTACTTTAAATAACAGAAATAAAAAATGTTAAAAAAAAATATTTTAACTTATTTCATACAAAACGGCAATTTCATAGGTAAAGACCTATTAATATTAATTTGACATTTTAAAAACATATTTTTTTACTTTTAATTTATTACTTGACATTGAATATGGATAGTTGCCATAAATTTATAATTATAATGACATTCCTTAATTAAGCTATCGTTGCTTACACGACTGCGCAAAGTAAATGTTTGAATGCAAAGATATTTACAGTGCATATGTGCAAATTCCACTTAGCCAGAATCTTGTCTTCACGCATCCAATGGCTGCACAGATCGTAACAGATGTAGATCTAGAACTCACGCACAATGCACCTCTAATAAATGTACATATATCATCAAACTAACCTAGTCTGTTAAGGCCATGGCTGAAATGGCCCACAGTGTCGGCATGGAGTAGCAGGTCAGCGTGAGCCTTGGCCTCTGTTATCGGAGCCCCGGCTGCCACCAGACTGTCCACCATAAACCTCCGCACTTCTTCTACCCGTACCTCCGGCATGACTGTGTCACCTGACAGACTAAAACGTTTAGCCTTCTTATTTATACTCAATCAATTTCCCCGTTGCGGTTGTACAGAGTGATCTTTTTTATCGACATTAACTAAATAATAATTTTTCGTGTTCTCCGATAGTAATTAAGATTATTTAGCTGCAATACGAGCTACTTTAGTATCTCTTTGCTCAGAATAGATATCCACTATAAAATCACTTAGATAGTATACAAAGAATAATATAAATAAATAATAATAAATACCTAGTAAACTAAACAATACTAGTAAAAAATAATGATTCGTCGGGATTTATTTATGCAGTAATCGATTCAGTATTAGATTCATAATAGAACATCGAACAAGGTGAGATTATAATTTATAATCAGCCTCTTTAAATTAACAAGTAGATTAAATTTTGTACACAAAGTACGTTACTAAACTAAATTAATAGAAATGAATATTAACTAATTAAGTTACTAATAAACAATAATATGAACACGAAGGCCGTAAATATGTAAGTACATATATATGTATACAATAATGTGTTATAATATCAAAGACCTTTTCCTAGATCTCATAGAATAAATCTGTTGCGTAGTTTCATCTTACTTTTATAAAGTAACAAATCCAATTTAAACTTTGGTTCATGGGAAGATGAAGGCTACTCTACTAGCTACGAGTATGTCACAGGGATACCTGTATTTATGAAATATGAGTATCTTCCTGGCCGATTTCATCCGCGACGGAATTGTTTGGTTTGGTATGATGCGTAGAAGGCACGAAGGACATTCGTACTAATTTACTAACATGCTGTATATGTGCAAACACAGAGATCCGTCCTCCCCATCGATAATCCGATATGTAGCATAATATCCAATAAGTTCGAAGAAAGCTTAGAATTCAAAGCCAGTCAGTCAAAATAACAAGATCGGAGAAATAGAACTTTTATACGATAAAAAATAATATCAACTTTTTTTTAAAAAAAAAATAGGATATGGTTCACGGCAATAGTCGAATGGTGGATTCGAACCTACGACCTTAAATTTCACAGAACGTACCCTAAACCATTAGGCTATTGACGAATTGATATCTATCTATACACATATACTACTTGTCTTGACTGGCTGACTGATTTATCAACGTAGAGCCTAAACCGATGAGGTTACAAACTTTAAATTTTGTTGTAAGCATTCATCAAGGAACGATTTTTGGAAATTTTACTCCAAAGGGGGTAAAATAGGTAAATGGTTTTATGGAAGTCCGTCATTTTCAAAGTAAGATTTACGAAATTTAATATATGTACTTGCTTCTGTTTAGAAATGAATGTATACATAATATCGGCATTTTTCAAAATTAGGGATTGAAAGTTTATATGGGAAGGTTTTTTAAGTATGGAAGAAGAACTTTTGAAATTCAATATGAAAGCTTCTTATATAAAGTTTAAGAAAAAATATTATAAATACGTTTATATACTAAGATCGATAGATGGCGTTGCGCACTATTTATAAATCGCGCTATGGTTTCGTTACGCCGCTTTTAGCTTTTATAACGCATATGAAATACGCCATACGCATGTGAAACTGCTAGCAACAGATAAACTTCATGAATGAAAACAAACTCGACTTTTATAAATGTTATCAATATATCGAACAGTGTATCTGTATATTTGTAAGTTAACATCGAACATTCCACAAACAATCAAATGAAATAATATTGATACGACATTGGCAAACAAACAGTGATGTTATTTATCTTCATTTACTTGTTTTATCGTTCTACTGTCTAATAGTTGGATAACCTTCTTCTATGGATTATTTTATGTATAATTTCATTCCCTCGTGCTTCCTTTTGCCTAATAAAATTCATTAATTAAGTATTTTCAAGTTAAGTTTCCTTAATTTACAGACAGTTAGTCGAACTTTGACCACAACCAATACAAGAATATATAAAATATTTTCAAGTTTTCACGGAATAATAGAGTACAATAGTGAACGAAACCGCAGACCTAATAACCTGTAAAAAGTCATTCCATAACCCTTGAAGACTAACCTCAAAGGTTATGGAATGGTTATTACCATATCTCTATTTTGATTACTATTAGAGTATAGATGTAGGAGTATATGTAATATAATCATTCATCATATGAACTCTCGAATCTCAGAAAAAAAAACGTTTATCAAACTTTAATCAAACAAAAACTAATGTAAAACAAAAATTAAGGTATAATAGCACTACTAATTGCTTACTTAAATTGGTTCTAAGTAAGATAATTTCCCAGGTTTTTACTTACTTTTTTATCCACCAAGGTTTCAACACTTTACTCGTTACGTTTTTAACAAAAAAATAAGGAACTGACGTCCAATTCGCCGCGTCTATCGGTATACTATCAGCTGTTACATTAATTTATATGACTGTGCTTAAACTTATCAATGTTACCAAACTTGTTATACATACTACCAAGAATCTTTTTAAAAAGCTAGTACGTGTGTACTAGCGTGTATGTGTATATACATATATATATATATATGTATATATATATATATATATATATATGTATATATATATATATATATTTTGTTTAATATGTTTACTGAAGTTGATAACAATATATTATTTTGTTTATATACTTTATTGATATACTATAGGTTGTTTGTTCGACTTATTTTCTTTTGGTTGATTTCGACCGTAGTATCTTCTGTTACAGACAACATCAACTGCGAACGTATGTAAAAATTACCAATTACCAACTCATCGGCTCTTATTTCAGTCCGATGGTATAACTAACAATAAGATATCAGAGGAAGGTTCAAATACAGAATCGAAGACAGGATATAGGTACACATCATACAACCATAACATAACAATAAAATAATAACTTTACATTTATTAAAAAATCTTATATACAAAATAACATATATATATAACATAGGATTGAAATATATTTGACCCAGTCTGTATTTTGTATTTCTAAACGTGTTAGAATTATTATAATTCAATAACTGGGATATTTGTACTAAAAAAATTGTCATTAATTTCTTCCAAAATATATTTTGTAATGTTTAATACTTTGAGTACCTGTTATGAATGTGAATTTGTTTATTCACATTTTCTCTTATCTTTAATGTTAATCAACGAGAGCTATGTTATATTTTACAGTTTTATCTAATGTAAATAGAAGTAGACATTCACGTCTTTAATGTCTTTCAGAGTAGACAGAGATTAAGATCTTAATACATATTATATTACTATTACAGGACACCAAAAATTTTGGAGAAATCTATACTGAGCGATTGGCTTTTTTGTAAAGATGTATGTTGATTAAGATGCATCAACCTGCTTAAATAACTAAAATCATATATATTTTAATATATAATTAACTTAAAGTTTAGATGTCGGATTCACAATCCACTAAAACTGCATCGAGTTCAAACTAAGCTTAGAGTAAATATAGTACGACTCGTGACAATTGGTTTCTGTTCTTCAGGTTCTAACAAAAACGTTACCATGTGCGAACATTTGCGTTCATGTATTAACACAAGCTATGATCTGAATTCGATTGGACACCCGAGAGCTTTTTTAATATTAGTAATATAATTTGACAATGAACAGTCTTGCCAGTGTACAATAATTTATATAAAATTTTATCAACTGTAGCTAAATACACTTGTATCTTAATTTAACGTCAACAATAATTTGTTTATATTACGCTCTTGGTTGTAATTGTGTACATTTTGTAATTGTGTTAAGATAATTATTGATAATATAATGATACAATTATTTCACATATTGCATTACGTTTCTCCCTTTTTATAGTTTTTTTATCAAATTAGGGGTGTCAAATGAGCACACCAGTCACATGAGGTGATGTGATTCGCACGTTCCATGACACCTACATTCAGTATCGATTCTTAATGTAGATGAGTTATCACCCCTGAGAACTAAAATGGAATGCCTCGTCACCCGTAACAAGGTTTCCAACAATTTCAACGGACGGAACACTTCTTTACGCTGGTATTCCGGAAAGCCTCGTCACACTCCGATAGAGGAGAACTGTTCGTGCTACAGCTGGCTTATATCTGCGGCGTGACTGTTTAAAAGATTGTCGGTGTTATGGTCTAGATTTCAAGGATATGACTGTTTTGTTGTCGCAACAAGTAATAATAATGTTTGCATGTAAACCGGCGAAACATTTTACGGCCGAAGAAATATCTATTTCTCTACCTTTTGTTTTCGGAATCGGGGGGGTGAGGGGATCTCCAGAAAATACCCTGCCTTCTGTGAGGAAGCCGAGTTATGTGGGATTTGTACACACTAAAACCCCCTTGGTAGCCGTAATCAATGAATTGGTATGGGGCTCCAGGATCTCTTACGGAACACGCCGCAACATCCATTTCTCTATACCTACTAGAACCCTACTTTAATTTCTCCAACGGCTAAATTCAGGTAGATTTTCAGTTTTACTGCAATATATTGAAAGTTTTAGCATTTGGCATCGAGGTACGTAATACCTCAATGGCATTCAAATGATGATGAATTATGACTTTGGGCAATAGGTTTAGACAGATTCTTTACGTAAGATTTAAAATCCATATTTCAATAAGAGCATAACATTACTTGTATACCCATGTCATATTTAAAGTTTGTGGAGCTGGCCGCATACAAAAAAAGCAATTACGGAATTCGAAAATGGAACGCTCTGGAAACATGTTACTTTTTAATTTGCGAGACTGTCAACTGGTTTTTTTGGGTCATCCTTTAGAAATTGTGTGTCGCTATTACAATGAAAATTTAATATATATTGATATATAAGATAATTTAATTTAACTTAGAAAAACAATATTTTTTACGATTTTCAACTGTGGCTTAAGTTAACGGACAGAAACTTCAATTGGCATTTAGTGCTGAAGCCCCATGTTGCAGCTCCGTTTTCAGAGTATTTAGACGTGGATGTGATTATTTCCAGTGTCATGGATGTGAAGTCGGCCGGATCCAATACTGGTACCATACAAAAACTGATTGAAACTGACAAAAAAATTACTGGTCTGCAAATACGTACTGTATTAGTCATTGGAATGAGCCAAGTACAAAAGATTTTGCATGTGCATCTACAGATACGGAAGCTTTGCACTCGATAGATACCGCATGATTTAACGGAAGACCAGAAACGACTGCGTATCGAGTGGTGCCGTAAAATGATAAAAAAAAAAATGGAGGACAATCATTGGCTGTCTATAATATGGTGACCGGTGACGAAACCTGGGTGTTATGCTTTGAATTGGACAAAGAAAGCCAGTTATCAGAATATCTATCCTTTTAAAGAATTTCTGACGAAGTTAAGAAACGTCGAAGCACCGACAAGTAAATGGTCCAGTATAGAGTCGCCTGAATACCAAAGGACAGTGATTGCAGTACTCAAGCAATTGTTAAGGTACCATACGTTAACAATAAAGCTTGAGTGATAGAAAAAGTCCGCCCGAAGCGTCCTCGCAGCTATTCTCTACGATAACGCAACCGCACCATCCATCCATTAAGATAAGGGATGTGTATTTGAAGCCTCAAAAATGGAGCCGATGACGCATCCGCCATAAAGCCCGAACCTAGCTACTTGCGACTTCATTTTATTCAGAAAATTAATGGCGAACTTAGAGGCTTAGGACTTGCCAAGGCCGTGAATGGTTTCCACGAAACCATTGAAGAGGTCCCTAATATCCCACCGCTTCACGCAATTGTTCCAATGAATGCAAAAATGCGTAAATAGTGAATGCATATATGTACTTCAAAATCAATAAATGTATCATAAATATATCTGGTCTTATTTATCAAAATCCAGAAACTATCAATATAACCTAAGTAACAAGGTTCATTTCGACCTTCCCACGTGGGCCTAAACTTTAATAGGTGAATATTTGTGCATACGAGAGTTGGAGTAACAGTAACTCGGTATAAGACAGTAGAATTCGAAGCGCTCGACCGCTTGATAACAAGTCCAACGACGTTGCTTACGAACGCGTTTTTGAATGGAGGTAATAGATATACCTGTATTACCTCGACACACTTATCACCGCGATACCGATTTATGTAAAAGTTTATTAACCCAAATTTATAGACTTTGACAAGTTTGTAGACAAAATAAAAATTCCATACAACTTAGACATTTAACTGCCCAGTTTTTCAGCAGCCCTTAAACCAATAGCTTTTATTAAACTTAGAATTAATACTTTACCTACAGATATCACTGTTATATATTTTAAAACAGCATAATTTAGATCTAGATCGTCTTAACCCATTTGTATTAAAGAAATAAATGCTTATCAAATAAACAGATGAATCTATACGTCAAACAATATCTACTTTCACCTTATCATATTCATATTTGTGTCATTTTTCGAGTGCTATCGGTCAAACCATCGGTAAACGCGTACCGTAATACATTCACCTTGCATTCGTATTATATAATGTAACTACATATGGTTACCAGCTCCGACAAACAATTTCCGTCGCTAATTTACAAAAGGGAGGGGTTTTTATTTGGAACCGGCCTAAACTTTTACATTTTGTTTATAGAATCTATATAATATATTATATTATATAAAAAAAATTAATTCATGACTTTTATCCACTAAACCAAAAACAATAGGAACAAATCAAAACTTAATTCTATATATTATGTATTAGTGATTTACTGTTAGGGGATCATTGAAGTATAAAGTGGACGGAAAATCATCACCAGAACGGTCTGGCAACAGCGTTGCCATTTTACGTTTGGTCTGGCAACGCTGTTAACGGCTGACATTTTCGTCACAACAGACAACGTACGTTAGCACGTAGTTACGCTAGTGCACTCTTGCGGTCGTGGGTATAAGGACGTGTGTTTCGTAAATTTTCAATTTTGTTTCCTTAACAAGTGTTCTAATTTGCTTAAAATTATTATAAATATAGGAAGATTTCTATATTTTTTAGAATATTTACAATCTACATCGTGTACAGGTAATCGTGTTGTATTATATTACACAAATGAATGAATCTGAAAGTCTTCAAGGTTATATAGTGTTTGTTTATGATGCTTGATAATCAATTCTAATATTAAAGCTTAAATACAACTAATATAAATTATACTAAATAAGATATAGAGATGTAGATTTAGAAGTAAGAGTAGTCTAAATACGTGATACCCGATAGACTACTACCCAAATTTATTAAGGTTGTATATTGTTTTTATTATATTAATATCATAATTTGTAGAGAAAAGTTGTCAACGTTATAATAAAATCGAAAATAATATATTTTTTTTTTAATACAGTGTTTACCTATAAAAGTTAGTTTAAGAAGTTTTATAATAATATCCCAAAGTATTTATAGGACACTTTATGATTTCTCCCAAGATTTCAGTCCCCCACATGTTTCTACAATAGATTATGTCATCTATCAAGATGGCTATGTCGTTATGTACTTTAACTACTTGGGTTAGTAGACATAATGGCATAACTAGCAATAGGATACCTCTTTTAAACGATAGTAAACATGCAGTCGAAAAATAACCCGTAAGAACTACATGGCCATAATAATTAACTAACAATTCCAAGTTAGAAGATTTCTTCTATGTATGTTAATTTTAACATAATGAATGTATACATACATAATTTTTCTTAGCTATAACATTTTTTTTAGCTAATACTTATATATTTTTTATAGCTATAACAATTAAACAATTGTCAATACTGCATCTTTAGACAAGATTTTATTTACTATTAAACTTTATACATATGTCAGCATCTCTTCTAATTGTTTACTAAAGTTTGTACCTGTGTAGTTGTTCGGGTGCTAGGTTTGATTCCCAGCAAATGACTGGTTCATTAATTAGTACAAAATAAGTTGTTCAGGTTTTTGTTTATTGTGTGTATGTCCTTTGTCCATGAGAATGCATCTGAATCTTTCTTCGATATTTCTTCGCGTGCACAACATTGATTTAAGAAATGTCTGTGCAAATGATGTCATCTGGTTACACCAGTAGATGTAATAAAATCAAAATAAACTTTATTCAAGTAGATGTATACGAAACGCTATTGAATCTTCGAGATAGCTAAAAGCCGTTCGGAAGGCCAAGAAACTCGACTAGTTTCTCTTTTTTTTAATTAATAATTTACAAAATGTCAAAGAGTTGTCCAGTATTGAACCCAGAGCTAAAAGTTTAAATCCATGCATGTTTGTGGGACAAATATTCTAACAGAGAGTAGTAAGTTTTTATGATTAATTGGTTTCTTACGAAAATCCGTTAAAAGGATTTTTGAAGAATTTTTTTTAAAAAATCCGTTTAAATTGAACGGTCAAAAACGTCAAGGGCCCCAAAGTCATTCTTAGTTTAAAGTATTAAGCTTTGCAACATTAGGATGCACTTCAAAGAAGCAACTTTTTGGTGAAACCTTCATCTTATTTTATCAATATAACAGGTTTGTCTCTTTTCCACGTGTATGTACCGGATAAATACAAAAAAAATGGATATCAAGTTATATCATTACACAACCGTAACTCATTTTTCTATAATTTTGAGGTCGGCAATTTCCTCTCTAAAGGTACTACTCTATTTTAAATAAGATATATTAAAATGTTTAAATAAAACAATGAACTGTTTTCATTACATTTTTAATTTGATATACGGACCTTTAGTTTTTTTTATATTATTAGAAGTGAAATTTTAACATTGGTAGAGCTACGCTGCAGTTTTTTTCTAACTGCAGAATGAAAAGGTCAGCTCGACGGGGGTAGGACCACGAACTCACAGAATACCAGCGTGAAATAGCAGCATAATGCTGCTGTGTTTCGTCTGGTGAGTGTAGGAATCCGGAGACCTTTATTATTGGTGACGAGGCATTCCATTCGTCTTCAAGGGTGACAACGCATCTGCATTATGATTCCTTGTCAAGGATGAATGTGGATGTCATGGGCCGCAGGAATCACTTAACACACGTAAGTGATTCCTGCGGCCCATGACGTCTACATTCATTTCACACAGACCCGTTGTCACACTTGAGAACTGAGATGGAATGCCTCGTCACCTGTTACAAAGGTGTACTAAATTCTTTAATGCTTGCAGACAAGTTTCAGGAAAAACATAATTACATAATTTTTTTTAAGTCTGTTATCGTGTTTTTTCATTATTACATTGAGAGTAACAAACGAGCACACAGTTCACCTGATGGTAAGTGATTCCTGCGGCCTATAACATCTACATTCATTTCACACAGACCCGTTGTCACACTTGAGGACTGAGATGGAATGCCTCGTCACCAGTTATAAAGGTGTACTAAATTCTTTAATGCTCGCAGACAAGTTTCAGGAAAAACATAATTACATTACATTAATAATATTATCTGGTTCGAGTAGGTGATACCACCTCTTTAGAGGAAGCATTACAATATCTATCTTTATTTGTAGGGGTGACAACGTTTTTGCATTATGTACTTAAATTCCTCAAAATGTAGTTAGTGGGGGATAATTAGCCTTACAAATAAAGCATAAAAATATCAGTACTTGTATTTTTATTGCTTTGTGTGTATCCTATTGTATTTAAGTAGGGATTATTTACAGAACGCTTAGGTGTTCGCTTGAATAGAATACTTAGGTATGGTTGTAAGGAATACGGACGCTGAAATTTCATCCATATTACAACTATAAAATATATACATATAAAATAATTGAGGGTTAACGACAAAATAAAAATATCTTTTCAACAATTTCAGCAGTTATTTATTATAAAGAGTTTTAAATTTGATAACCTATGTTATCGCCACAAATAAATACAAAACAATATAAACTCCAATGGATACCTACTCTTACTTAATTTTCGTATTTTCGTAGCAGTTTGATTTGCGGCCATGCTCGAATTGATAACTAACTTGATCCCTAAACAGCGGGACTCATTAAGTTTTAATAGAGGAGAACCAGACCCGATTTTATCTATCTTAACTAACTGGAAAGATGCTGATCAAGATACCATGAACGGACATAAAACATAACCCATTTCGAAAAATTAGCGTATTTGTAATAGCTCCATCATGGCTCTCTCGGGCACTCTCGAGTCAGACGCTCTCGCGAAACAGGGTAATGGTCCAAGTCGAGGCTCCCTCTCGAGAACCCACGTGCTGGTTAGCCACTAATAGAGGTCTCGACTGCGCCATAAGCGCTCAGTCACCTCTCAACCCGGTGAAACTGTAAAGCCCACGGGCTTCAGCGGCCATCAGCCCGGAAAAATTCCATCTCCGTCGTAGGATGGTAATTGCGTAGACTAGATACGGACTTTTCTTATAAAAATCTAATCGTAAAACGATTGAAACAACCAATGAAACTGCAACGTCTACTCTTTAACCCATGTCCAAAAATAACACCAATAAGAAGAAACAAATGTATTGGTGGAACTATAACATTGATGAAGCAATTTAAACAATATTCTCTTAAACAATATTGTTTGCGACATGTATGTACCGGATAAATACAAAAAATGGATATCAAGTTATATCATTACACAACCGTAACTCATTTTTCTATAATTTTGAGGTCGGCAATTTCCTCTCTAAAGGTACTACTCTATTTTAAATAAGATATATTAAAATGTTTAAATAAAACAATGAACTGTTTTCATTACATTTTTAATTTGATATACGGACCTTTAGTTTTTTTTATATTATTAGAAGTGAAATTTTAACATTGGTAGAGCTACGCTGCAGTTTTTTTCTAACTGCAGAATGAAAAGGTCAGCTCGACGGGGGTAGGACCACGAACTCACAGAATACCAGCGTGAAATAGCAGCATAATGCTGCTGTGTTTCGTCTGGTGAGTGTAGGAATCCGGAGACCTTTATTATTGGTGACGAGGCATTCCATTCGTCTTCAAGGGTGACAACGCATCTGCATTATGATTCCTTGTCAAGGATGAATGTGGATGTCATGGGCCGCAGGAATCACTTAACACACGTAAGTGATTCCTGCGGCCTATAACATCTACATTCATTTCACACAGACCCGTTGTCACACTTGAGGACTGAGATGGAATGCCTCGTCACCAGTTATAAAGGTGTACTAAATTCTTTAATGCTTGCAGACAAGTTTCAGGAAAAACATAATTACATAATTTTTTTTAAGTCTGTTATCGTGTTTTTTCATTATTACATTGAGAGTAACAAACGAGCACACAGTTCACCTGATGGTAAGTGATTCCTGCGGCCTATAACATCTACATTCATTTCACACAGACCCGTTGTCACACTTGAGGACTGAGATGGAATGCCTCGTCACCAGTTATAAAGGTGTACTAAATTCTTTAATGCTCGCAGACAAGTTTCAGGAAAAACATAATTACATTACATTAATAATATTATCTGGTTCGAGTAGGTGATACCACCTCTTTAGAGGAAGCATTACAATATCTATCTTTATTTGTAGGGGTGACAACGTTTTTGCATTATTTACTTAAATTCCTCAAAATGTAGTTAGTGGGGGATAATTAGCCTTACAAATAAAGCATAAAAATATCAGTACTTGTATTTTTATTGCTTTGTGTGTATCCTATTGTATTTAAGTAGGGATTATTTACAGAACGCTTAGGTGTTCGCTTGAATAGAATACTTAGGTATGGTTGTAAGGAATACGGACGCTGAAATTTCATCCATATTACAACTATAAAATATATACATATAAAATAATTGATGGTTAACGACAAAATAAAAATATCTTTTCAACAATTTCAGCAGTTATTTATTATAAAAAGTTTTAAATTTGATAACCTATGTTATCGCCACAAATAAATACAAAACAATATAAACTCCAATGGATACCTACTCTTACTTAATTTTCGTATTTTCGTAGAAGTTTGTTTTGCGGCCATGCTCGAATTGATAACTAACTTGACCCCTAAACAGCGGGACTCATTAAGTTTTAATAGAGGAGAACCAGACCCGATTTTACCTATCTTAACTAACTGGAAAGATGCTGATCAAGATACCATGAACGGACATAAGAACATAACCCATTTCGAAAAATTAGCGTATTTGTAATAGCTCCATCATGGCTCTCTCGGGCACTCTCGAGTCAGACGCTCTCGCGAAACAGGGTAATGGTCCAAGTCGAGGCTCCCTCTCGAGAACCCACGTGCTGGTTAGCCACTAATAGAGGTCTCGACTGCGCCATAAGCGCTCAGTCACCTCTCAACCCGGTGAAACTGTAAAAGCCCACGGGCTTCAGCGGCCATCAGCCCGGAAAAAAATTCCATCTCCGTCGTAGGATGGTAATTGCGTAGACTAGATACGGACTTTTTCTTATAAAAATCTAATCGTAAAACGATTGAAACAACCAATGAAACTGCAACGTCTACTCTTTAACCCATGTCCAAAAATAACACCAATAAGAAGAAACAAATGTATTGGTGGAACTATAACATTGATGAAGCAATTTAAACAATATTCTCTTAAACAATATTGTTTGCGACATTGATGAAGAACTTGACATAACACCATAATAGCCTAATGGTTTAGGGTAAAGTCTGAGAAACTTAAGGTCGTAGGTTTGAATCGGCCATTCAATTATTGTCGTGAACCATCTAGCACAAGCGTTTTAAGCTTAGTTGGAGTGGTTACCGGGAATATTAGTAATCTTATCTTTCTTTTTTTTAAAAAATAATAACTGAAGATCACTTTTTTTGGATTCTTGCGTATAATAAAACTCAAGAACATTTGTTCACGTCGTAATGCAATAGACTCACATTTGACTTAAAGATCTAATAAGATCAGTCAGACAGAGAAACAGATAATGCAATGTAAATAGGTTGGCTAGAACTGGAAAGGAACGCACGCTGGTATTATGAGGGCACATATACCAGCGTGAAATAGCAGCATAATGCTGCTGTGTTTCGTCTGGTGAGTGTAGGAATCCGGAGACCTTTATTATTGGTGACGAGGCATTCCATTCGTCTTCAAGGGTGACAACGCATCTGCATTATGATTCCTTGTCAAGGATGAATGTGGATGTCATGGGCCGCAGGAATCACTTAACACACGTAAGTGATTCCTGCGGCCTATAACATCTACATTCATTTCACACAGACCCGTTGTCACACTTGAGGACTGAGATGGAATGCCTCGTCACCAGTTATAAAGGTGTACTAAATTCTTTAATGCTTGCAGACAAGTTTCAGGAAAAACATAATTACATTACATTAATAATATTATCTGGTTCGAGTAGGTGATACCACCTCTTTAGAGGAAGCATTACAATATCTATCTTTATTTGTAGGGGTGACAACGTTTTTGCATTATTTACTTAAATTCCTCAAAATGTAGTTAGTGGGGGATAATTAGCCTTACAAATAAAGCATAAAAATATCAGTACTTGTATTTTTATTGCTTTGTGTGTATCCTATTGTATTTAAGTAGGGATTATTTACAGAACGCTTAGGTGTTCGCTTGAATAGAATACTTAGGTATGGTTGTAAGGAATACGGACGCTGAAATTTCATCCATATTACAAATATAAAATATATACATATAAAATAATTGATGGTTAACGACAAAATAAAAATATCTTTTCAACAATTTCAGCAGTTATTTATTATAAAAAGTTTTAAATTTGATAACCTATGTTATCGCCACAAATAAATACAAAACAATATAAACTCCAATGGATACCTACTCTTACTTAATTTTCGTATTTTCGTAGCAGTTTGATTTGCGGCCATGCTCGAATTGATAACTAACTTGATCCCTAAACAGCGGGACTCATTAAGTTTTAATAGAGGAGAACCAGACCCGATTTTATCTATCTTAACTAACTGGAAAGATGCTGATCAAGATACCATGAACGGACATAAAAACATAACCCATTTCGAAAAATTAGCGTATTTGTAATAGCTCCATCATGGCTCTCTCGGGCACTCTCGAGTCAGACGCTCTCGCGAAACAGGGTAATGGTCCAAGTCGAGGCTCCCTCTCGAGAACCCACGTGCTGGTTAGCCACTAATAGAGGTCTCGACTGCGCCATAAGCGCTCAGTCACCTCTCAACCCGGTGAAACTGTAAAAGCCCACGGGCTTCAGCGGCCATCAGCCCGGAAAAAAATTCCATCTCCGTCGTAGGATGGTAATTGCGTAGACTAGATACGGACTTTTTCTTATAAAAATCTAATCGTAAAACGATTGAAACAACCAATGAAACTGCAACGTCTACTCTTTAACCCATGTCCAAAAATAACACTAATAAGAAGAAACAAATGTATTGGTGGAACTATAACATTGATGAAGCAATTTAAACAATATTGTTTGCGACATTGATGAAGCAATTTAAACAATATTCTCTTAAACAATATTGTTTGCGACATTGATGAAGAACTTGACATAACACCATAATAGCCTAATGGTTTAGGGTAAAGTCTGAGAAACTTAAGGTCGTAGGTTTGAATCGGCCATTCAATTATTGTCGTGAACCATCTAGCACAAGCGTTTTAAGCTTAGTTGGAGTGGTTACCGGGAATATTAGTAATCTTATCTTTCTTTTTTTTAAAAAATATTAACTGAAGATCACTTTTTTTGGATTCTTGCGTATAATAAAACTCAAGAACATTTGTTCACGTCGTAATGCAATAGACTCACATTTGACTTAAAGATCTAATAAGATCAGTCAGACAGAGAGAAACAGATAATGCAATGTAAATAGGTTGGCTAGAACTGGAAAGGAACGCACGCTGGTATTATGAGGGCACATATACCAGCGTGAAATGGCAGCATAACGCTGCTCTATTGCGTATCGTGAGTATAGGGGACCTGGAGAACCAATTACTGGTAACGAAGCATTCCATCTATCTTTACTTTTATAACAATTTGCATATTTCTGTTGTAATTCCTGGGCGGGCAAACGCAGTTGTAAGTAATACAATAAAAATAGACATATTAAGTATTTCTTAACCTAATGTGAAATCCTCTAGTCGTTAACTCCAAAAGTTAACTTGTAACCGAAACTTGTATGGCTGCTTGAACCTAAAACTATAACCTAAAAAGTAATTATTACACTTAAGTCGATAATATCAATTAAGGGATCGTTGGAATCGATGTTGTTACTAATGGCGTGCTTGTGGATGTATCATGAACATAGATTAACTGCTAGTTACACCATTACCTCGATTAAGTTTACGTGCACTGTGTAATTTGTTGCTTGCTATCACCGAGCTAATGCCACTATCGTTGGAATCGAAACGAGGACGTAAGCATTTGATAGTACTGACGTAAATCATATGATTACCGCAACAAATATAATGGATGATGATTTGGACGCATCTGTATATACAAAATGTGTACCTTATGTACTTAATGCTTTGCCTGCAGGCATTAGGGATGAAAAGAGAAAATTTTAATTTAAAAAAATACTTAAGAAATATCTTACGTTACCTTAAACCACATTAAATACTAAGTGCATTTTCAATATCCTACATAGTTTAATTTATTAGTTTTATCCTTCCGAGATCTTACAGTCAAACGGTTGCATACAGTTTTGTGGGACACTGTGTTATCCTAAGATTATCATGTAACTTTTATAATTCTAGTAAATAAATAAATAATTCACAAACGTCACCTTATACTATACAATCCATTTCTGGACTTCTGAATGAATCTTCATTTTTTATTTAATTTTTGTTGAACCAGACTTTTATATTTAGTGTATACCACATTTCGCCATGAGCCTAAATGTGCCTAACAAATTGAGAGTTTTCTTATACACGTTGGTGTATTATTTCGGGATTCAAAACTCCCGACCATAGACCACAAACCATCGAGTGAGCTGTGGGCTTGTTTGTTTTCTATTTATTATTAGAGTTTTATTTAACAGAGGATTTGTAAACGTAAAATCGCACATGCATTTTGATGTTTCAGCTTAAAGTATAAACATCATAAATGGGTAAAGTAGCAACGGCAGACGCTCTGCGTTTCATGGCAGATTGCTTAAAAGCAGTTGGCGCTGCCTGCAAACCAGCACAGCAACAAGCGGAACTCCTGTTACAAGCCGATCGACTAGGACATCCAAGTCATGGACTGAATAGACTTGGTAAGACAATGTCAATGTTATATATTTTAGCTGAAATCGGGTTGTTCACCTCTGGTGATGGTCAAAGATTACTGCGCCTGGTTCCGGTTATCACAGATCCATTGGGATGTATGTGAAAACCTCTCGCCTTGTGTGTGTAGTTGGTTGGATGATAGATACGTTAAGTATGAGTAACTCGCTGTTCAGTTGTAGTTTCGATTATATATCGAGCCAATATTTGTATAAATCGATTAAAGAGACTGGGTAGTGTTTGTGAATGTCATGTGATATTGCACGAAATCCTTCCTCTGATCATATCACGTATACCTTTCCTGGGATAAGTTCTGTCTTTTGTGAAATTTAAAAAAATCATAGTTTTTATTTATTTATTTATTATTCTCGGGCTGATGGCCGATGTTAGCCTGAGAGCTTTTAGAGTTTCGCCGGGTTGAGAGGTGACCGAGCGCTTATGGCGCTCAGTGCCATTAATGGGTAACCAGCACAAGGGCTCCCAAGAGAGGGCCTCGGCTTGGAAAATCATGGTCTCAATCAAGTTCCGTTCTTGCTTTCAGAATACTACGTGAACGACATATTGAGTGGCGCGTGTTTGCCGAATAATCACCCTAAAGTGTTGAAAGAGAGTCAATCAACGGCTTGGGTAGATGCAAACAATGTACTAGGGGCCACTGCCAGCCACTTTGCCATGGATATCGCCATCAACAAAGCAAATGAAACCGGAGTAGGTTGGGTTAGCGTAAAGGGTAAGATATTACTTTTGTATTTTTATTATACAATAAAAATAATTTAAATTTGCTTTTTTAACTACTATTAACTTATTAGATGATAAACGAAAGGCTTAGTACGTAGTATGCTCCGAACAGAGCACTGAAACAAGAGTGCCACGTGGGCGCAGTAGTCATCGCTTTTATATGTTCAAAATGCACATACAATGCGATAATTTCGGTGACGTACTCGTGCGTGGATCGTTAACAGGAACACAACTGCCCTATAATAATATATACAAGTGGAACTCTTAAACTATAATGAAAGTGTATTAAGTATTCCTTTTTTTTTTGCTGCAATAAAATGTGATGTAGCGTTTAGTTTAAAAATGCTTGTTGTGCGTGTAATAGCCGTGCTTACAGGCTAAGGGAGGCTTAAGGCTGTAGTAGTAGTCGTGTCTGAATACGCCATAATTCCGATTGCGGTAAAAACCTTCATCTCCCTTGTTTCTATAATCTGAAGGTTTTAAGATAAGAAGCAGAACATATCGTATTTTATGGATATGTAGTTCTTACGCATGTTCTACGAGGGTACATTGAAAAGTTTTGAGCCACCTTAAAACAACGATTTTTTTGTAAAAGGTTATTTTATTTCTCTACATAGTCTCCAGCTTTAGTATTCCTTCTAAAAAAAAGGAATCTTCAATTTCATCAAAATATTCAGTCACAGCTTCTTGTACCATGATATTCGTCGAAAATATTCGTCCTGCCATGTGTTTTTATAGATTGGGGAAGAGATGGTAATCAGACGGGGCCAAGTACGACGAATAGGGTAGATGCGGCAACAATTCAAAGCTACAATTGTGTATTTGTGCGATTGATTTCACCGCAGTTTGTACAGGAGCGTTATCTTGGTGGAACAAAACTTTCTTAGGCAACATGCTTTTTATTTCTTCACGCAAACGTTGTAAGAGTGTGCAATAATAGTCTGCATTTATGGTTTTACCTTTTTCAAGGTAGTCAACCATAATGACCTCTCTACAGTCCCAAAAAACTGAGGCCATTAACTTCTTGGTTGACAAAACGGCCCGAGATTTTTTAAGGGGCGGTGACCCTGCTCTTTTCCATTGCTTGCATTGTACTTTGGACTCTGGTGTATTGTGGTGAACCCAAGTTTCGTCCATAGTTACTAAACGGCTAAGAAAATCTTGAGGATCACTTTGGAACAGATCCAAACAATCCTGTGATACTCTTTGGAGGGTGCGTTTGTTTTCGGCAGAAAACAGTCTAGGTACCCATCTGGCAGAGACCTTAGAAAATCCAAGATCGTTGGAAATAATGTTCTGTGCTCGTTCATAGGAAATGCCTAGTGCTTCTGCTATCTGTGTAATCGTCAATCTCCTGTCATTCAAAATCAGGTCTAATATTTTATTGGTATTTTCGTCTGTGGTAGCCGTCGGTGGCCTACCACTCCTAGGTTCATCTTGCACTGCTTCTCTGCCACGTTTGAAATCCGCTACCCATCTTTTGAC
Organism: Teinopalpus imperialis; assembly: GCA_029286865.1. NCBI lineage: Eukaryota > Metazoa > Arthropoda > Insecta > Lepidoptera > Papilionidae > Teinopalpus > Teinopalpus imperialis. Next base: position 1,520,666 of record JAGSMU010000034.1, read on the forward strand.
ACATATTTTGTGGCATATGATGGAGCAGATTCCCCCAAAGTCTCGTACATATCTTCATAAATTTGTTTTGGCGAAACGGTACTCAATTTTATCCATTTCTACGGAAACCGCGAACTTCGTTTGTTAAATCGATCACAAATTTTGACAGTAGAAAAACAAAAGACAGCAGATTATAATAAAAAAAGAAATGGCTATTATGTGCCAGTATTATTTTTTCTTTTGAATTTAAATGTCAACCTTAGGCTCAAAACTTTTCAATGTGCCCTCGTATCTACTTACAATCGTTTTCACATTAATTGTAGGTATGTTTTAGGCTCCAATCACTTTGGAGTAGCTGGCTGGTGGGCCCAAAAGGCGGCCGACAAAGGATTAATAGGAATGGCATTTACTAATACCTCACCACTGTTGGCACCGACGAGGAGTAAACAGGTCGGTGTCGATGTTAACTAATTATGATTCAGGATAGTTTTTTGGAATGCTAGAAGTGCTATTATAAGCTCAATGTAAGTAAGGGTAAGTGACCCGAGAAGTGTCAAAGCTGCAATTGTGTATTTGTGCGATTGATTTCACCGCAGTTTGTACAGGAGCGTTATCTTGGTGGAACAAAACTTTCTTAGGCAACATGCTTTTTATTTCTTCACGCAAACGTTGTAAGAGTGTGCAATAATAGTCTGCATTTATGGTTTTACCTTTTTCAAGGTAGTCAACCATAATGACCTCTCTACAGTCCCAAAAAACTGAAGCCATTAACTTCTTGGTTGACAAAACGGCCCGAGATTTTTTAAGGGGCGGTGACCCTGCTCTTTTCCATTGCCTGCATTGTACTTTGGACTCTGGTGTATTGTGGTGAACCCAAGTTTCATCCATAGTTACTAAACGGCTAAGAAAATCGTGAGGATCACTTTGGAACAGATCCAAACAATCCTGTGATACTGTTTGGAGGGTGCGTTTGTTTTCGGCAGAAAACAGTCTAGGTACCCATCTGGCAGGGACCTTAGAAAATCCAAGATCGTTGGAAATAATGTTCTGTGCTCGTTCATAGGAAATGCCTATTGCTTCTGCTATCTGTGCAATCGTCAATCTCCTGTCATTCAAAATCAGGTCTAATATTTTATTGGTATTTTCGTCTGTGGTAGCCGTCGGCGGCCTACCACACCTAGGTTCATCTTGCACTGCTTCTCTGCCACGTTTGAAATCCGCTACCCATCTTTTGACAGTGGCATATGATGGAGCAGATTCCCCAAAAGTCTCGTACATATCTTCATAAATTTGTTTTGGCGGAACGGTACTCAATTTTATCCATTTCTACGGAAACCGCGAACTTCGTTTGTTAAATCGATCACAAATTTTGCAATTTTGACAGAAGAAAAACAAAAGACAGCAGATTATAATAAAAAAAGAAATGGCTATTATGTGCCAGTATTATTTTTTTCTTTTGAATTTAAATGTCAACCTTAGGCTCAAAACTTTTCAATGTGCCCTCGTATCTACTTACAATCGTTTTCACATTAATTGTAGGTATGTTTTAGGCTCAATCACTTTGGAGTAGCTGGCTGGTGGGCCCAAAAGGCGGCCGACAAAGGATTAATAGGAATGGCATTTACTAATACCTCACCACTGTTGGCACCGACGAGGAGTAAACAGGTCGGTGTCGATGTTAACTAATTATGATTCAGGATATATTTTTTTTAATTTATGCGACACACATTCATTTTGTTATAGCACTTCGTGTACTTATATAAAGGAATACACTGTGTCTTAGGAGGCCGCTTCCGAAAACGAAGACAGACTATAGTACTAATAACACCTTTGATGATGGCACGGAAAAAAAATTGATCCTGATAAAAAAAAACATATTTTTAAAACGTTTAATTAGCATTATTTACGTACCCATCATGTTATTAGAGCTAAATGAAACGATAGTTTCATAAGAAATACATTACTTTAATAAAAATATATGCAAAATATTTGCATGGCCTACCTAGGTCGGCACTTCGATTCAAATAATAAAGACAAGAAAAACGATAAAGTAAAAGTATGATGTTCTTATCGCACGATAGAGAAAGCTGTCTACGGACACTTGCGATTTACTTTTTATTAATAACTAATTATTGTGTAACTAGTGACCTTTTTCCATTTATTAAAATTTTGTTCGCAGATAGAGATGCAGCTACGTAAAGGCGAGCCGATACCAAACGGATGGGCGCAGGGACCCGACGGCAAGGAGACCAATGACGCGCAATTAGTAAGTATAAATGAGCTACTATAAATGTCTTTATTGATGGAGGTAAAAATGACACAGGGGTGGAGTCGACCAAGGAAGTACTCCACCGTCACGAACCATATACCAACATGAAATAGCAGAATAATGCTGGTGTGCTTCATACGGTTAATATAGGGAACCGAAGAACCTACTGGTAATGATGGATTCTATCGTTGTTTTCAAGAGTGACAACGCATTTGTATAATCATACCTAGTGAATATATGGATGTCATCGACTGCAGAAATCAGATAAACCATATGTACCACTCCTCATCAATTCTCACCACTTCTCACCACTCCTCATCACTCCTCATCATCATCACAGCTTATCACTTATCCATACTCCACCGCTGAACATAAGTATCCCACATAGATGTCCACCTGAATCCATCAACATTTCGCAAACTTGCATAGATCGACGTTCGATTTAGTGGGGGTCGTCCTACATTTATTATAACTGTCAGTGTTACCCGCAATAAAATAGAAAGGTGTACTTAATTATTGTTTGCCACTCTGATACTTATTACTTTGAAGAAATTCCTTGCTTTAGTGTATCACTACTTCTCTTCTCGCCTCTAGCCTTGTCCTTGTGCCCCACATGCCGGGGGCTCCACGAGCCTAATTTGAAGCGTATAATCGTTTCCTAATAGAAGTGTTCATTTCAGGGGTTCGACACGGCGTGCCTGATGCCGTTGGGCGGCGGAGAGAGTACGTCAGGATACAAAGGATTTGGGCTGGCTGCTATGGTTGAACTCTTCTGTGGCATCTTATCAGGTGCGTATAATTCCATTTGCTTTTCCAGTCCGGTAGGGACTATCAAATTTTATATTGACATATGGTACAGTTAAAAGTAGGCGGGATTAATTATGTTTCGCGGAATAACTAATACTTTACGCTGCTGAGTTTTATATCATGAATAAAAGTATGAACCAGAGGCTTATACTGTTTTACCTTATCATATACCATACCGATGAGTCATGTATCTTGGTTACCATAAACAGTGTGCACTGGTCGCATTTTGCTACGGCGAGTTTACAAGATCTCCGTTCAGAAAGCAAACCCACAGGCTTCATTGCATCGAAGGCTTCAGCGACTGTTGGATGTCGGATTGGGGCCGAGATACTTCATGTGCCGTCCTACCCTGACTCCATGCCTACTTATTCGGGAGCATGAGTTGGATAATTCCCTGGTTTGTGGTACTCTATGTGGTTCCATAACGCCTGAGATGAGACGCTATCCAAATTCTTTTACTTTAGTGACAACATTTTTGTATAATATTAAGGGTGATAACTAAAGAGCACCTAATTCACCTGATGGTAAGCGATAACTGTAACCCATGATATCTACATCCATCGTCAGTAAAGATGCTAGATGGAAGATGGAACAAGATTCGTTCATTCGACATCGGCGTTGTCATCCCTGAGTACTGAGTACTATTCCCTCCCAGTCCACATGGCGTACGGAAATATTGTAGTGGGTTTATTTTTAACTAATATTCAATATTATTATTTTATTATTCTATATATTTCTAGGTTCGTTCTACGGCCACCACATACGATCGTGGTCGCACAGTGGCGACGGCGGACCGGCCAACCTCGGACACTGCTTCGTTGCGATCAACCCTAACTGTTTCGCGCCTGACTTCGGCACGCGACTTACAGATTGCATTAGGCATTGGAGGCAATTAGAACCGGTAATATTTGTAACCTTGTTTTATAGATTTAGGAAGCGATGGCCGAGGAGGACGACGGCACGATCATCACGCACGCCTTAGGATGAGGCTATCCCAGTGAAGCGCAGAGGGGTTGCGGTTCCGTTTCTTACGGAGATCCCGCGACCACTCGGCCGCGATGATGGTAACCACCATAAAGTTCAACATAACCCGTCCTCGCATATGCGTAAGCATTTTGCCACGTTAAAAAAAAGTTTAGGAACTAAGAAACGATGGTAAAATACCTAATCGAGGTGGATAATATAACTAAAAATAATTACCTGAATAGGATGAAACATGCTTAATGCATATGAACAACAAAACAATTATTTGTTACTTAAAAATTTCTCTCTTTTTTAATATAATTGTGTATTTTCAGGCCGACCCAAACCTACCAGTACTAGCGCCAGGAGATAAAGAAAAAAGGAATGCTCAAGTGACGGATGGTGAAGGATCAGTTACTTACCTGAAGCAACAGTTGGAGAGTAGCGCGGCCCTCGCGAACAGGTTGAAAGTTAACCCCATGAAGGTGTTAACGGACTAGTCGGATCACTGCAAGAGCTAACTCATGTACTTTATTTGAGACCTATTTTTACATTATACAAGTATATATAATCCAAAACCGTCCACGGAAATTGTATGACGTACGCTAAATCAACTGTTTAGCGTCACGTAACCTGAATCGTGACGAATCAACATATCACTTGTTGTAATCGGTTGAGTTTAGTGGACGATGTGACGTACATAATATATAAGGCTAGTTAAGCTAATTAAGCTCATCAGACAACACATGATGACACATTACTTTTCACAATTTTCTGAAGGCGGGTTCAGAGAAAATCTAGTGTAATCACGAATTTTGTAAGTTTGATTCCGACAAAAGAAGTAAAAAATAGTATCAATTATTTGTTTAACACTGCAGTGTGTAGGTAAATCGGTGATTCCCACACTTGTCTTGAGATAACATGCATCATACCTACCTTCAGTGGCGTGCCATATTTTCGGACTATAAGACGTACCTGAAATTTACAGACAATTAATTGATAATTATGATAATGTTACCTTCGGACCATAAGCCGCATCCAAAATTTGAGTTAATTTTTCTATGTAAAAAGGCGTCTTATATTCCTAAAAATATGGTATAATACGGCTCCACTTTAATACGGACTAGCTTTGGTAAACTAGTTATATTGCCTATATGTATGGTTGTTATTTGAATTTTAATTTTTTATTGTATCTTGTTAACAATGTTAGATATTTTCAAATCATGATCTACATGAATATTATTTTTTTATTATTAAAAGAAATTAAAGTGATTAATGAACACAGAGAAATTGTGACACTTTATTTGACGTTTACAGATTCATTGACAAACCAAAGTTTGAGTCAGAATTCCCCCTTACCAATGTGCGGGTCAATATACGAAATAGAGCTGAATATTAACCAGACATTTCGAGTATCTGCTCTTTATGTTTAATGTGTTCAAGAATGGCTCTCTTTAAAATATACTTACCGACATTTCACACTTATTAACTTAACCATTCACCGTCATAATATTAGGTCGTCATATTATTATTTACATATTGTTAGGGAGTTATGAATTATGCGTTCGAGAACTGTAAACATGGAAGCATTAAAGTTATAATTATTACGAATATGGTATTGTTTGAAAAATAAAACCATGCTGAATTTATTGTTTTAATAACTTAAATGAAAAGTTTAGATTGTCACTATCATATTGAACTATTGTTAGAATAAGGTAGTCACGTTGCAACTTATTTCCGGCAGCGACAGGAAAGGGAAGGATCACGCTCTCAAACAATATCACCGTGAAATATTAGTACAATAATACTATGTTTCGTATGATGAATTTCCGAAACCCAATTCAAAACCCAATCAAAAAAAAAAGTATCGAGACGTTCCATCTCAGTCCTAAGGGGCCCACTCAGTGTTGTGACGCCTGTGTTAAGTAAATGATGGAAATAATTAAGTTAATAAATTCAGCCTGTATGTAAAATGTGGTTATAATAATAAATGAAATAGTAAGGCTTCTACATTTTAAACAAATAGGTATTAAAAGAAAATTAGTTATTAAAACAAACATCAAAGCAATCGTTTAATGTTTGTCACTACTAATGCCACTCATCGTTTTGGATCGTATTAACACTAATTCAAAGTTGGGACAGAATAGTGATTCGTTTTGATGATACATTAATAAAACATTAAAAGAAACAAAGATTTATTTAAACAATACTGATAGTAAGATCCCTTTTATTTCATACAAATACAAAAATAATCTGAATAGGGTTCAAATAATTTAAATTAAAAGTAAATTAAACTAGACACTACTCTTTCAATAATTGGTTTACTGGGTAACACCTTACAAATTACCTAGCCTAAATTATATTAATTTAATACAGTTAAGGTACTTAACTTTCGTGTCATCTGTTCGGCAGCATTTCCAAAACGTTGTAGTGTTCCCACTAGGTGTTTTTCAACAGTAGGTTATCGATTCGACAACTGGACAGCGTCTCCACATTCTGGCAACGTTTTCACGATCTGGCAGCGTTTTTATGGCCTGGCTGCGTTTCCACGACCTGACAGCGTTTTCACGGCCTGGCAGCTTTGCCACAACAGGCAGCGGTTCCTCGACTTGGTGGCGTTACAGTGACTAGGTAGTTTTTCCATAATTGCTGTTGTAACGACAACTCACCTTTTGTGTCATTAAAATTTACATTAAATTATACCCCCGATCAGATCAAGTGAACAGTTTGACATTACCTTCTGTGCATCAGTTTAGCGACTCATATCAAACTCTATTGTTAAATAGTTAAACAATTTTCATTTTTTATTGACATTAATAATAAGCTAACACCTATGTGGCATATACATCGACATCGCTTGTTCCAGCTCTTTAAATTATATTTAAAAGCGTAAGAGACATAGCACGCGAAACATCACAATATTAAGAAAAATGTTTATAATTTCTAGAGTACGAGTATTTCAACTTACGTAGTTATCTATACAAATACATTAGAAACAAATCAAAATGTAGGCAATTGTAACCTGGTGATCCTATAATATGAGAAAGATAAAAATAAATTTTAACTTAAGTATAAATATATGTGACACAAGATTGGCGAGATTAATTATAGAGCTTACAATGTATTTTTTGCATTGGAATAATAACTCATATTCGTCTTGTACTGTAGACCTGGCCATCAAGAAAGTTAAGCAAACCTGTGTTGAGTCCATAGTTATTTGTACCTATATGTAGTTAAGCCGGCACTGTTATTTCACAGTTATAAGTACTATAAACTCTACGGCGAATAACATAATTGCGTAATGACATACTTGCATGAGGAATAGTAAAAGTATTTCAGTACATATGAAAACTATTGTACCGCAGCGGAATTGCATGTCGAAGTTTTATTCAATATCGTGATTAAAATTTGTTTTTAATAAGAATTAAAAAATCCATAGTGATACATCACATTACATGTGAAGTTACTATATAATATAATTCTGATACAATTATATAAATATAGTATAAATATGAATATACCTATCCCATGCGTAACCTTAGTAAGCTTTTTTTATAATTATTAGGTAATTATTTTAGTAGCATTTGTAGCTTCTTTCTTTTTTTATTTAGAATAAGTGACAAATGAGCAAACAGCTCACCTAATAGTAAGCCAGCAATCATCATGGGCAACATGTAAAGCGCACAGTGGTGTATTGCCATCCATAGATTCAAATGGTAAGATGAAATTTTGATTCTGTCGATGTTTAAACTCAGCGATCGGGATTAATTCGAAAAAGTCAGAAAATCGTGTGGTTAATACGATATCTAAATAGATACGCTATATCTGATAATAAATGCTTCATATCGTTCTTTTCCAGTGCATCTGCATGTCATGTAAGGATATAATTGTAGCCGAAATTAAAATTTATTGTCCCTTCCCTTACCAAGTTATTTAACTCGGCAATTAACACAGGCATTTTTCTTAAATCCTTCAAAATTTCCATTATTCACTTTATCCACAAAGGGGAGGATAGATAAAACCATGAGCAATTATCGTCCAATATCTGTCCTACATTCGACGCTCAGCAGTCGCCGAGAACAGTCGGCCGGCGCCTGCGACCTCGAGCTACCTGCCCCGAGCGAGCCACCTGCGCACCCATTGTTAATTAATTAATTGTGTCCATAATTAAAAACCTGCGACTACGCAAGGCTCCCGGCCCCGACGGCATCGCCAACAAGGTGATGAAACTCCTACCCATGTCCATTTTACACATACTGGTAATAATCTACAACGCGGCCATATCCAAAGGCACCTTCCCGAACACCTGGAAGGAAGCCGACGTCATAGGGATTCTCAAACCCTCAAAACATCCAACCGATCCATCAACCTATCGACCCATAAGCCCACTCAAAGTCTTGGGTAAGGTATATGAAAGGCTCATCCTCGCCCGCCTCAAGGACTTCATGCTGTCCCGAGGGCTACCAATCAATGAGCAGTTTGGGTTTCGCACCCAACACTCATGCACACATCAAGTGCACCGCATCACGGAGCACATCCTCAGTAAATTTCTTCAGGGCTACCAAACTGGGGCACTTTTCCTCGACGTGGCGAAAGCTTTCGACAAGGTCTGGCACAACGGGCTCATATACAAACTATATGAGCTCGGTGTACTCGGCTATATCATACGAGACTTTCTCCGAAATCGAACCTTTCGTTACCGCGTCGAGGAACGCGCTCGAGGTTCACCCCCATTTGTGCCGGAGTACCACAAGGCTCCGTCCTAGGTCCTATTTTATACACACTCTACACCAACGACATACCGCGCACTCGCGGTGTAGAGCTAGCCCTTTTCTCCCATGACACCGGCCTCTATGTGTCTAGGTTCAAACCAGACGCTATTTGTAGACGACTCCAATCTGCAGCCAACACCTTAGGGAAATGGTTTCGGAAATGGAGGATCGAGGTTAACCCCACCAAAAGTGCAGCCATGTACTTCTCTCGGCGCAACAAAACGCCGCATCTCCCAACTATTGAGTTATTTGATCGTCCAATCCCCTGGGAACAGACAGTCAAATACTTAGGCGTTACTTTAGATGAAAGACTCACCTTCGGTCCGCATGTCAACCGCGTTCGGAAACGGAATCGAGCAGCGTTCGTCCTAGGTCGTTTGCACCCGTTACTCAATAAAAATAGCAAAATGCGTAATAAAATAACACTATACAAAGCGTGCATCCGACCCATAATGACATACGCAAGCCCCGTCTTTGCGCATGCTTCCCCGCGTCACATTCACCGACTTCAGGTAATACAAAATCGTTGCATGCGCAAGGCCACCGGTGCACCGTGGTTCTTGCGTAATGAAAATCTACACATAGATCTTGAGCTGCCGACCATAGCTCAGTACCCGACGCAGGCTTCCCGCCGATATTTCGACTCTGCCGTCACACACTCTAACCCCTTGATTGTAAGTGCCGCCACTTACAATCCCATCGCGAATCACAGATTCACCCGCGTCCGAAGGAGACCGAGGCACGCTCTCGATGACCCGACGACGTGACTACCAGGGCCCAAGCCCTTCATAAAACACAACACACGTATATTGCACCCTTACATCGCCCCGCCGAAGGCGAGGGCGTCGCAAACATGATATTCGATACCGCCATGTCACTGGTCGGTTCTCTCCAGTCCATACAGATAGAAGCGTCGCTGGAGTTTCTTGCGCCACTTCTTCTCCAGCGCCCACGCATTCCGAAGTGGTGGTACAGATAGCTAATAATCATAGCGAATTTAAAGAATCCTCTGTCAGGAGCAACTGACCGAGCCGAGGTTCGAGTCAGACGCTCTCAAACAATATCACCGTGAAATATTTGTAACCTTAGTAAGCTTTTTATAATTATTAGGTAATTATTTTAGTAGCATTTGTAGCTTCTTTCTTTTTTTATTTAGAATAAGTGACAAATGAGCAAACAGCTCACCTAATAGTAAGCCAGCAATCATCATGGGCAACATGTAAAGCGCACAGTGGTGGATTGCCATCCATAGATTCAAATGGTAAGATGAAATTTTGATTCTGTCGATGTTTAAACTCAGCGATCGGGATTAATTCGAAAAACTCAGAAAATCGTGTGGTAAATACGATATCTAAATAGATACGCTATATCTGATAATAAATGCTTCATATCGTTCTTTTCCAGTGCATCTGCATGTCATGTAAGGATATAATTGTAGCCGAAATTAAAATTTATTGTCCCTTCCCTTAACAAGTTATTTAACTCGGCAATTAACACAGGCATTTTTCTTAAATCCTTCAAAATTTCCATTATTCACTTTATCCACAAAGGGGAGGATAGATAAAACCATGACCAATTATCGTCCAACATCTGTCCTACATTCGACGCTCAGCAGTCGCCGAGAACGGTCGGCCGGCGCCCCGCCACGACCCTCCCGAGCTACCTGCCCCCGAGCGAGCCACCTGCGCACCCATTGTTAATTAATTAATTGTGTCCATAATTAAAAACCTGCGACTACGCAAGGCTCCCGGCCCCGACGGCATCGCCAACAAGGTGATGAAACTCCTACCCATGTCCATTTTACACATACTGGTAATAATCTACAACGCGGCCATATCCAAAGGCACCTTCCCGAACACCTGGAAGGAAGCCGACGTCATAGGGATTCTCAAACCCTCAAAACATCCAACCGATCCATCAACCTATCGACCCATAAGCCCACTCAAAGTCTTGGGTAAGGTATATGAAAGGCTCATCCTCGCCCGCCTCAAGGACTTCATGCTGTCCCGAGGGCTACCAATCAATGAGCAGTTTGGGTTTCGCACCCAACACTCATGCACACATCAAGTGCACCGCATCACGGAGCACATCCTCAGTAAATTTCTTCAGGGCTACCAAACTGGGGCACTTTTCCTCGACGTGGCGAAAGCTTTCGACAAGGTCTGGCACAACGGGCTCATATACAAACTATATGAGCTCGGTGTACTCGGCTATATCATACGAGACTTTCTCCGAAATCGAACCTTTCGTTACCGCGTCGAGGAACGCGCTCGAGTTCACCCCCATTTGTGCCGGAGTACCACAAGGCTCCGTCCTAGGTCCTATTTTATACACACTCTACACCAACGACATACCGCGCACTCGCGGTGTAGAGCTAGCCCTTTTCTCCCATGACACCGGCCTCTATGTGTCTAGGTTCAAACCAGACGCTATTTGTAGACGACTCCAATCTGCAGCCAACACCTTAGGGAAATGGTTTCGGAAATGGAGGATCGAGGTTAACCCCACCAAAAGTGCAGCCATGTACTTCTCTCGGCGCAACAAAACGCCGCATCTCCCAACTATTGAGTTATTTGATCGTCCAATCCCCTGGGAACAGACAGTCAAATACTTAGGCGTTACTTTAGATGAAAGACTCACCTTCGGTCCGCATGTCAACCGCGTTCGGAAACGGAATCGAGCAGCGTTCGTCCTAGGTCGTTTGCACCCGTTACTCAATAAAAATAGCAAAATGCGTAATAAAATAACACTATACAAAGCGTGCATCCGACCCATAATGACATACGCAAGCCCCGTCTTTGCGCATGCTTCCCCGCGTCACATTCACCGACTTCAGGTAATACAAAATCGTTGCATGCGCAAGGCCACCGGTGCACCGTGGTTCTTGCGTAATGAAAATCTACACATAGATCTTGAGCTGCCGACCATAGCTCAGTACCCGACGCAGGCTTCCCGCCGATATTTCGACTCTGCCGTCACACACTCTAACCCCTTGATTGTAAGTGCCGCCACTTACAATCCCATCGCGAATCACAGATTCACCCGCGTCCGAAGGAGACCGAGGCACGCTCTCGATGACCCCGACGACGTGACTACCAGGGCCCAAGCCCTTCATAAAACACAACACACGTATATTGCACCCTTACATCGCCCCCGCCGAAGGCGAGGGCGTCGCAAACAAGGATATTCGCGATACCGCCATGTCACTGGTCGGTTCTCTCCAGTCCATACAGATAGAAGCGTCGCTGGAGTTTCTTGCGCCACTTCTTCTCCAGCGCCCACGCATTCCGAAGTGGTGGTACAGATAGCTAATAATCATAGCGAATTTAAAGAATCCTCTGTCAGGAGCAACTGACCGAGCCGAGGTTCGAGTCAGACGCTCTCGCGAAACAAGGTAACGGTCCAAGCCGAGGCTCCCTCTCGGGAGCCCTTGTGCTGGTTACCTATATATAGAGGTCTCGACTGAGTGCCATTAGCGCTCGGTCACCTCTCAACCCGGTGAAACTGTAAAAGCCCTCGGGCTAACAGTGGCCTTCAGCCCGAAAAAAAAAAAAAAATCTGTCCTACTGACCATATCCAAAAAAACATTAATAAACGTATTATAAGTTTTTAGAAACATATAATATTTTAACTGAATCTCAATTTTAGTTTAGAACCGGGAGATCAACAGAGGCGCGGTCATTTAACTTTTGTTGTTAAGAATCTCGACAGCAAACGCAAGTGTCTAGGAAATTTCCTTTATATTTTTTATTTATTTTATATATATTTTATTATTTACTTATTTTATATATATTAGACCTTGTGAAAGCATTTGATACTGTTTCTATCCCTGGATTAATAAGTAAATTAGAACAAATTGGGGTCCGTGGCAAGATATACCTTTTTTCAGACTACCTGAGTGATAATGACAACAAGCGGTTATTATTGGTAATTTTTATAGTTCTGGTGGCCTGGTTCCTGGTTCCTGGTTGTATGGCATCCCAGAGGAATGTTCTGGGCCCAAGTTCTTTTTTACATTCATGAGCTGTGCAAACTTGAAAAATTGCATCTAAAGGTGCAGTCGTGGTTACTACAATTGGATTGATAACAGACCAAACAATTTACTAGAGCTCATAAAATAGCTTATTTTGACTTAAATATTTCCAATCACTTCCATGAAACTCAAATACACCCACAAGCTCTCCGTTTCACAAGTATACATAGTAATATTAATACCCATACATACACTCACTCTTCGAGTATTAAAATTGACCACATATTCTTATCATTAGCCTTTGTCTACAATTTTATATAATTTACACTAGCGTGGATAACTTTTATTTTATTTTTCGGTTATGTAGTATTGGATAACACGGAAGGTCACGGTCACTATAAAAAAGGATGGAGTAGTGAGTGCAACTGTATTCACGTAAATACTTATGATATCATACGAGAAATAAAACTACCGCGCCGTTAACATGAGTCCCCGTGTTTTTTTTTATATAGGTGGCAAACGAGCAAGCAGCGCACCCGATAGTTGGAATTATGGATTACCGCTGCTGATAGAAATCCGCAACACTAAAGAGGTCGCAGATGCGCGTCAATTGAAAGTCAAGTAGCAGCTTTTATGTTTGATGGGGACTAAAACCCGCGGATTGTGGATGCCGTCTATTATAACCCCATTTCGAACCACATCCGGAGAGACTAAGGCATGCCTTCGACAACCGTAACGACGCGACCACTAGGGCCCAAGCCATGCTCAAAACACTACACACAAACATTGTATCAACTTACCGCACCCGTTGACGGCGAGGGCGTCGCAAACAGAATTATTCACGTGATCGCCATATTACAGGCCGATTTCCACCAATTAGTATAGATAGGAGCGTCGCTGGAGTTTCTTGCGCCACTTCTTTTCCAGCGCCAACGCAGTCAGAAATGGTGGTAAATGTCGTTAATAGTAGTAATGTTATTATTTTAGTTAATCCGTCAGAAGTAATTGACCGAGCTGAGGTTTGGCCCCTTTGGCACCCCGAGTAAATTGGTTTCGCGCCCAGGGTCCAAACCGAGGCCCCTTCTCGGGAGCCCTTGCGCTGATTACTTAATAAAGGTCTAGGCTTAGTACCCTAAGCGCTCGGCCACCTTTCAACCCGGTGAAGCTCTAAAAGCCCTCGGGCTAACCGTGGCTATCAGCCATTAAAGAAAAGATGGGGACTTGGCGTAATGGTTGAATTACTTGGCTGTCGCCGCACAGGTCCTGGGTTCAATTACTAGCTGAGGATCAAGTTGGTTTCCGGGAGGAAGCAGTAAACACCTGTGAAGATTGTTGCATATGGTTCCCCAAAGGCTAATTTGACTAAATTTAACCAATAGTCTCTTTTACTGCAGAGGTGTAAGAAGGTGAAAAGTGAAAAAGCAATAATAAATATAACCGTATACATATGTTTATAGGTTCCATAGCAGGGCCTCCTCTCCGTCGGCCTTGTGCATGAAACGACGATTTTAAATACGCAGAAACATTTAGCTATTATTATTGAGTAACAGGTGTAAACGACCTAGGGCGAACGCTGCTTGATTCCGTATGCGGTTGATATGTAAGCCGAAGGTGAGTCTTTCATCTAATGTGACGCCTAACTATTTGACTGTCTTTTCTAGGGGATTGGATGATCAAATAGCTCTTTGGTTGGGAGATGCGTCGTTTTGTTGCGCCGAGAGAAGTACATACATGGCTGCACTTATGGTGGGGTTAATCTCGATCCTCCATTTCCGAAACCATTTTCCTAAGGTGTTGGCTGCTGATTGGAGGCGTTTACAAATAGCGTCTGGTTTGAATTCAGACGCGTAGAGGCCGCTGTCATCGGCGAAAAGGGCTAGCTTTACACCGCGAGTCCGCGGTATGTCGTTGGTGTAGAGTGTGTATAAAATGGGACTCAGGAAGGAGCCTTGTGGTACTCCGGCATGATAGGGATGTATATGGCAACCGATATTTTATAATTTTATAATTATTTTATGTTACTTTTTTTACCTTTTTGGCACTCGGTTCGAGGACTGCTTTTATTTACAATTTGACTATTATTTAATTTCAATAATGTTTCAGGTGGTACACACCAATAGTTTAAATTAGAAAAGACTGTAATCTGTAATCTATGTATATTTTACTTGACATTCCTTGTAAATGACTTCAGAAAATGGCGTTATTGAGAAAGCCAACGACATCTGTAATCGTTTACGGTCATATAATTGTTTTTTGTATACAGAGCTACAGTGACGAGCGACTATTACCTATTTACAAAGGACCTTACGTAATGTTTGATCTATTTGTGAACTTTTTCAAACCTAACAATAGCTACATTGTAATATCATATAATCATTCAACAGAGTGGAGTAAAGCATTTCTCATTAAATATACAATAGTATTGTTAAATTAAATTAAACAGTTGCAGTCTATGTTGAAACTTCTATACAAGACATACAGTTTCGAAGCGGGTAAGCTGCATGTCTATAAAATAAATATAAAAATAATATATATAGATATAAAGACCTGTTGGTACCATCTTATTAGATTCGAACCTATAACCTTCGGATCGCGTCCCAGCATTCTTATCCCAGACACTAGGCATCGTTAAATAAAACAAAGAACTGATTTCATAAAATGTGCGTCAATAAATTTGCTTTTATCAGTAGCAGTGAACAATACCCGATCTCTTAAACCTAACTGAACTAATTTAAATGAAACTTGGAGCGCTATTAAGTTGAAATTCTGAATCCATTGATAGAAGGATACAGTAGACAGATTTAATAAGTTGTAAGTTTTGATATTTAAGTTCCTCCTGTTTGTAGTCTGTCAAAAATTGCAAGTTAAGGTAACGTCGCTTGTTAATAAAAGAAAAAAGAGTACACTAATTTAATTTAAAACTAAAAGAAGTAAAGATATATTGTTTAAATAAAGAAAGTGATAAAAATATTATTGAATAAAATTTTTACATCATTAAATACATTTAGATAGCGTTATTTTAACTGCTTCATATACTTTAGTATATTTTCTATACAATAATAATCTATAATATCTACATCGTACTTCGTATTTGATGAGCTCGCTAAAGTAAGATTTTATTGGTTGTATGCTTTGCCTTTGCCATCGTCATTGTATGTATGTTGGTTTTTCGCCGCGCACGTGAGCCAACAGTCCAGTGATTGAAATAAGTTACCTTTTTCAAATAACTGTGTGAATATTTTAGAACTGTTTATTTTTTTTTTCATCTGTGGTACTTTAATATTATATTACGCTATCTGTTGGGTCGCTGCCGTATTCGTCGATTGGGTTACTTTCGTTTTGGGTTACTAAAATATTGTTAACATTAAATTTCTTATAAATATAACATACTTTAAATAGTAAAGCACTTTTGTTGCTTATAAAGTATGGACTCTACTTTCACCTTTAGAAGTCTTGTCTTTGTGAATATTTCTCAATAGAAGAGGTTAACCCGCTCTCTGTCAAGTGTCAAGTGTTTAAATGTTTTGGATGTTATTGCAGTTATTTTACTTAAAATATATTTAATAAAGACTTAAAAGAATAAGCAAAACCAAACAATGAGTTATCCCGCGTCTATATGTTGGTGGTAATATAATTAATTTTATCAGTGAACTACTAGTTTTAGCAATTAAGTGGCTAAAGTGATTCATTTGTTTTTACATTACGATTTTGATAAGTTTTGTGTTAACTTCTGTTTTGTTTGTGTTTTGAATAAAAAACAATGAAGCTGACAAGGAATATTTGATTAAAATTGCTTTTGGATTTTTGGCATCGCCGTCTCAGGTCAGTAACGCTTTTAAAATAATTAATAAATAATGAACTAAATAATAAGAAACTTAAATTTATTATGGAAATTTTATCGTCGTATCGTATAATTATAAGGCTAATCATTAATATGGAGAAGTTACATAAATGTTTGTATTCGATAATTTCTCATTAGGTAATCATTTGTTTAATGTGTGTATTTTTATTTTGAAAGATTTATCCATTTATTGTAAATGTTTCATTTATTTTGCCAAATAAAAAAAATAATAAAAAATAACTAATAAACTTACATAGTAATATTATTTTATAGTGGTCTTATCTTATGATATGGATCAAGGTGTAATTAAAATTGAAAATTCTTAATTTACCACACTGGTTTTATAGCTTTGTAATAAAAATGATATTATAAATAGCCTTAAGCTATCTATCTACCAAATTGAGGGAATTGAAGGTAAGGAAATTAGAATAATCTCTGGTCTGCTCAGATTCAATTTTGTGTATTCCTATGTGTTCTGATATACTTGCTGCACTATGTTTAGGCAACCCCTAATTTACTAAATATAATAGTATTATATTTCATTTGTTTAAAGTAAGGTAGTGTCCTCTTTAATTTATAAACATAACATGATCATGCTTTGTAGAAATCTATGACCAATATTCCATATAGACCAATGTTTATTACTCTATTTTACTTTTAATTTATGGCTTGTTACACATTTTTTTTATATTCATAGAACACAGAATATAGGGCTGTACTAACTAGCCCTCTTCGATAACAAGACATTGTGCAAACCTCTTTGGCCTTTGTTATAAAGTGACTTATTATATTAATCTACCATCTGATTATTAAAACACTGCTATGTAACCAAACAGTAAGAATAGCTCTGTGTCACTAAATCTGTGACTTTTAGTGCGTAGTTTCCACTGCTGAACATGAAAATCATAAATAGATTTGTAATCTGGTAATTGGTGTAATGACTATTGTAACTGCTATATTAATTTGAAAAGCTATATAATGCTAAATAAATTTTCTTATTTCTTATACCAATCATAGTGTAATTACTAATTTACCAACACATATATATATATATTTATATATATATATATATATATATATATATATATATATATATATATATTTGTAGAAACAATAAAAGTATATATTATACAAAATGATTACTTAGAGACTTAATTTTATAAAGTTAAGTATAAAGGAAAAAGTATGAAATTCAAGTTGAAGAGACTATAGATTCATTTATTTAATATATTGGTTACTGAATAAATTTGTATATATATTTTTGTATACATATACATCACTGTTATAATTACTTTTTTTATTGGAAATTATATATATGTAAAGATCTTGATTAAATAAGACTTAATTTACTTCAAAAAACTAGCACTTAAAATTAGTACTTGTAATGACGACTGTTTGGTCTTTCAAAAACTGATAATGGTATTCTTGTATGTTGGTTTTGGTAAGTTGAATGTACTTTGGGGATATTGCTATGTTGGTTCTAACATACAGGTCCTTTGTTCACCATAACTTATATGGAGATCCAAATTATGTGTAACAAAAAATTTATGTGTTTATTATGGTTATTATGTTTCTTTGGATTGTTATATTTATTAAATTTACAACATATTCAAAAATGCAAATATGAGTAGGTAAGTATTTTTGTATTTACACTTTGTGCTTACACCACTGAGGTAAATCAATCCATAGAAAAATTCCATATTAAGCAAGAACACTTTAAAAAATGGTAGAGTTACAGTGCAAAACATATCTAACAGGTGTTAATCTCACTGGAATTATTTTTATATTTTTTTAAAGGCTATCAAAGTGAAGTAATATAAAGTAATAGCACCCATCAATTGCATATTGAACGAATAACTCATTTGAAAAATTTGACAAAAAATAAAACATCTCTTTTTTAACAACCACATTAATTCCTTACATGTATCTTCCGGCAACAAAGAAATTTGATTTAAATATTTAGTGACCATAGAAAGAAATCGAGTGGCAAAATCCTAACATTTTGTTACCGAGGAATGTACGCTGGTAGTCGTCGATACTTAAAAAGGCTAGGCTAAAAGTTCCCACTTAGAGGTACGAGGGGCTAAATACATTCGGCAATTTGGAAAATGGTGAAAGAAGAATATGAAATTATTGCGTCGGTCGCATTGATTTACAAAACTAAACAACAAAAACGGCGCTCGGTAGATACGTTAACGATAAAAGATGTGCTCGAAAAAAAAAATCGAATGCTCGTCGTAATATTGACGAAACGAATTTTTTTTTTCTTAAAATATGATCATTAACATTAGGAGTGACAATCTATAATACATTCACCTGACTGCGGCTTATGACATCTACATCAATCCTCAACAATGATTCAATGAACATCAAGACAGAATTCAAAATTACCTCCTCACTATCTCGATGGTTGTCAATCTACCACTGTGCGCTTTTCGCGCCATTTTTCTGCCACGCACAACTATACTGTGGAATCAGCTGTCGCCAGCGGTATTTCCGAACCGATACGACTCAGAGAACTTTAAGGAACACAGAGCCTACACCATTAATAAAGAGCGGTGACTCATCTGGTGTTGCCAATGTTAATGGGCAGCGATTGTCACTGACAATCAGGTGAGCTGCTTCCTTGATTACCACGTATTCTATAAAAAAACATGCGTTGTTACCTTTGAGAAGTGAGATAAAATGCATCGTAACTTGATCTCTACACTCACCATACAAAACACAACAATGTTATACTGCTATTTCAAGCTGTTTATATTCAACCTGAATTGTTAAATGTCTTAAAGTGGTTCTATGAACAAAATTTTAAAAATATACAGAAATTGTCGCTCAATTCGTATATTCGAGTACTCAGTTTAGTTAGTAGTTAGTTAGTAGTGTTTATTGTTAATATTATATTACATGTTAGAAGTGTTCCACTTTTTTAAATTTAAATACTAGTATATATTATTGATGACATATTTTTTTTGTTTTCCTGTTTTATTTTAATTTCTATTAACAATAAGATATACGTACCTAAACAGCAAGTGCTGTACATTTCTCATTGGTATATTAGAATATGACAAAGATTCAACCTCTTATATTTGTTATATAGCTGTCGGTGTGTCTTTTTAAATAAATAAATATGAAAGCGTGATAGGTACTTCGTATTTCAATTCGTTCTTTTTTGTAGGGAAATAATCTCAACCGATCCCGTAGACGTTCGTAACTAGGTATTTCCATTAGTATATTATTGGCGTCAATTCATCCGTCTCTTGGCTCACCACGTCGCCCAGACTCGACTCACCCACACTCTAATACCAAACAGTCACTTTAATATATGTCATGAACAAAACACGTTCGTCAGTTACTGAGGTCAATGATAAAATTTATAAATAAAATAAATTAAACACAACAGCAACCGGCATTATGCATTCGTGATTTTCTTGATCGGGGTATACTGTGTAATGTTTAATGGCGTCATACGAGCACGTTGCCTAGTTTAGTAATAACCGAGAGATATGATTTGTAGACATTGCATCATGGTTCCATTTAAAGGACCATTGCGACATGTGCCGAAGGACTTTTGTAATTTTAAAAACATTCTCATTGCAAGCGTATTCATTAAGAATTAAACACTTTTTTTCAATGGTTTTTTTTTTTCTGTTAATTTAAATATTTTGCCTGTTCACACTGCTTCCTTGTGGCCCGTTTCTAAACTAATAGATAACTGTTCCGTTCTACTGGCAAACTAGCTAAAATACATAGCGAATAAATAATTTTTTTGCATGTTTAACAATGGTAGGGTCACGCCGCAGTTTGCTTCTGGCTACGGAGGAACGATATTTGTCTATCAAATTGTTGATTTTCTGGTCTGGGTGTCTTGTGTGAATGTCCCATGTCTCCCTGACACTGCATCTGTACCTTACTTCGATCTTATTGCATATGCATTACATCGGTATAAGTAAAGAGACAATAAGTGAGTGCTCCTGTGTTTGCACAAATGCTAAATACTATACTATACACTAAAATATTACCAAGATGATTGGGAACAGAGGATTCTAGAGGGATTCTAGTCGCATAGTAGGACGAGTTCGCACTAAATCTACCTCATGGTAAGTGATAACTGCGACCCATCAAAGATTGAAGACGCACATAATTTTGTAATAATAAATGCATAAAAAAAACTTCGTTCCGTACCAGTAAATTAGATACAAGTGAAGCTTTGACGGCCTTCTGATTTTAACACTTTAGAGACACACACTCTATCTGACTGTGGACTTGCGTGGCTTTGCCGTAGTCAGGCGATATGGTGTGAACTTTCACCCTGTTTGTTTAAAAGAGATTTTGATTGACCTCCTTCAATAAAAAAATATATGTATAATCACCATCAGTCCTATAGCAATAATTTAATATTTAAAATTAAGTATATTTCTATGTTAATTTTATATATTTAAATATTTAAGTTAAAGACTAAGTTATATGTTGAGTTTTACTTTACTTGTATTTTATCAATTATGTGTAATATACGTCATTAGTGTAAACAATTGTTTTAAATCTAATAAAAAAATTAAGAATAGAGTTTCATTGGCGTTCTTAATTTCCTGATTTTAATTGTATTATTTCATTTGGTTACGAATTGAATAATGCAGTTGTTTAGATACTAAAGGTTATTATCGTTGAACAATTTTTTTTGGGTTCGACAATAGTTTCAATTGTTCATTCCGTTATCACGCGAGACAAGCTTCCCTTAGCGGAAGTATGAGGAGAGTTCAATCACCCATGTTTATAAGTGCTGGATGGAATAACTCGGGATTTCATATCTTGTACGTAATGTCTTAAGTTAATAAAATATCAGAAACTAATTCCGAAAAGTCTATCGCACTGTAATAATACAATTTCCCTTTTATTGACCTAATACTGAAACATGTGTATTTAAGAAATGTATTGTTTATCATTCGTTGGATCATATTAGAGATAGTTGAATATACCTTAATGTACTGAACCCAATTTATTGGCAAAAACAATTATCGATATCAGATTTGTTATTTCTTAACAATATGTAGACTAATATTCATCATAAAATTTCTACATTTGTTTAGATAACCACATCTATATATCGGTTTACGTAGTTTCCGATATATAGATGTGGTTCCTCTTTTCTGTAATCGCTTATTAAGTGTGCCAATTGGTAGGCAGTTCGTAACTGTTCATTACGTAATTTGCTTGTCTCTTTTACTGTTGACTCCCACGAGATAGTATGACGTTCTCCTTGCTCGTATTTGCCGTGGCTTTTACTACATGATATTTTCGAACTATCACCACAAGATATTTTCAGATTATTATCACAAGATATTTTCTGACTATTACCACAAGATATTTTCTGACTATTAACACAAGATATTTTCAGATTATTATCACAAGATATTTTCTGACTATTACCACGAGATATTTTCTGACTCTTACCACAAGATATTTTTCGAGTACTACCACAAGATATTTACAGATTATTATCACAAGATATTTTCTGATTATTATCACAAGATATTTTCTGACTATTACTACGAGATATTTTCTGACTCTTACCACAAGATATTTTTCGAGTACTACCACAAGATATTTACAGATTATTATCACAAGATATTTTCTGATTATTACCACAAGGATTCAATTGATATAGATATATCATAGCCCAGGTTATCCTAGCAAACAAAGCAGTCAAGTGTAATTAATACAAATTCGATTCAATTTCAGATGCACTATTAATGTCAGGAAACAAACGCAATAGACCCGAAGAGCCTTATTGTTCGGTTAAGGCAGTTAAGGAATCGGACCCAAATACTTGCTAATCAGTAGGCAGATGCTCTGACCGTTAAGCCACACGGTCGTGCAACTGCTATAGTTATAGGTCTCGTTTCAATTATACTATATGATGATAGCAGCCATTGTCTTGTTTTCGATTTATCATCGCTTTCAAATGGTACGATATAAATGAAGCGTGCCATCGTTGTCAATAGCAAAATGTTACAATGTTTAGTGATCATTATTCGAGGCGTGTTCCATCCATCAACGGTTTCTGGGGCAATGGCCACAGAAGTTGCATAACTGATCCGTTAATGCTTACGCTATTTATCATTTACTTTAGAATAATATGTCAAAATTAAATAATAAATGTTCTCTATAATTTGTATACTTAATATATTGAAGCATACGCTTATAGTTCCTTGCGGAGAAATAAAACATTTAAGGTCTGGTCTGGTGGTTACAGATTCAAGAGCCATCACTAAACCATCTTGTTTCATAGTGACAGATTGTCAATAGACGAGCATCATGCCAAGCAAAATTTAATTAAAGAAATATTCCTAACTTATTTTTTGACACTGGCAAGTTTGACGCTATCGTAAAAGCGTAGGTAGGTAGCTTTAAGCTTCGGTTCGCTACAATTTGCTGATAAATTTGAAAATCGAACCTACTAAATTCAATTATTAATTTCGTAAATGTTTAATTTCTTCCATAGAATCTTCTGTGAATTTGACGTGACTCGTTACGTTTATTAGGAATACAAAGCAGAAATATTATATATTAAAGATGCAAGAATGTTTTGAATTTAATTCACAACTTTTGGTGATTGGTTTCTGCTTGTACAAAAAGCAATAGTTTTTAATTGGAATTTATTGATTTTGATTCAAAACAGCTCCCCCATTTGATTATATATTTTTTTTTACACAACAGTAATTATGTTTTTCTATAATTTTAGTATGCACTATAGTTTTATTAAATCTGTAATAATTTAGTCACACATCGAATAAAAAAAATACAAATGTACCGTTAACAAGCGTTGAGGTCCCCTGTGTGTATCAAATTGATAACCACAAAGCGGCACCACACGCATCCTGCTTCACACGCGTTGTTTGTTCGCTCTACAACAATCCGATGCCTCTGCATCACACACACATATACTATTCGATTCCTAGTGATGCATAAAACAGGATTCAGGCAATTTTTCCCAGAATTTGGTCAGTTTAAGTTTAACTTATTTTAAGGATGACAAACGAGCACACATTTCACCTGACGAAATGATTGGTGCGATTAAAGCACCCACACTCCTTACCCAATGTTATGTCATCACTAATAATG
Organism: Teinopalpus imperialis; assembly: GCA_029286865.1. Lineage (NCBI taxonomy): Eukaryota > Metazoa > Arthropoda > Insecta > Lepidoptera > Papilionidae > Teinopalpus > Teinopalpus imperialis. The sequence continues at coordinate 1,544,389 of JAGSMU010000034.1, forward strand.
CCTACGGTTTATTTATCAATAAATCAATAATTAAGTGTAATGTTTTGTTCTAATATTGAGCAGGAAATTGAGTGGCGATTACAGAAAGATTTTCCTTGAACTACACTCGTTAGCGAAAGAATAGACTCAAGCGTCATGCACGACCTTGAATGTCCTGAAAAAATATCTGAGACTTGAATTAAGATTTTCTTTTTGAATTATTACAGTTGTATGTTTTGGCTTCCAAAATATGTAAACAAATTTTCGAGAAATCTAGAATACGACCCAAAAGATGGTGTTATTGCTGATCACCATTTTTGCACCTGTTTACAATAGCGCTAATTAAGGGTAAGCCTTACAAAAGGTCATTTACCTGACCTGCCATTATCAGTTAGTCTTCAAAAGTTAACCGGTAAACTTACTCATTATTAAACACAATAATTGCCTAAAAATGGTAACATCTTTAATTGGCTCAAGTGGTTTCCCTGTCGGAATATCGGAACGAGACCAGAGTTAGCGAGCAGTGGCTCGTGTGTTAAACATGAGCTAGTCTGCTGTGTCCGGAGTTTACTGGCGATACCAGAGACTCGTAGCTTTAAACGAAGAAGCGGATCCCGTAGAAGAAGGTGAACATCAGAGAGGGATGACCAATTCAGTACTTCTCTCAGAAATTGGTCCCTCAAGGCATGCAAGTCCAACCGGGGCTCAGAGGCTGTTAGTGGATAGACACTTAGAAGAAAACTAAAAACGGCTAACGTGACTCCAAGAATGCCGGTTACTGGCCCTAAGTTGACCCCAGCACATCGAGCAGTCCGATTACGTTTCGCAAGAGAATACGTGATCTGGAGGGATGAACAGTGGTGCTTTGTTCTCTTCTCAGATGAAAGCAGAGTGTGTCTCCATGGCAGCGATAGCCGACAACAAAGATACAGCAGACCTGAAGAGCGATTCGCCCAGTGTTGCATAAGTGAAAATGTGGCATTTGATAGAGGTTCCTGGATGGTGTGGGCGGGCATTTCAATGGAGGCAAAAACCGAGTTGGTTTTCATCGAAACTATTGGCAGATTTGGAGGTTTGACGGCGAATATTATTAAATAATAAAAAATAATAACTAATATTGAAAAGACGTTATGGGATTATGTCATTCCTTACGCAGGCTTTATCGGTCAAAACTTCGTGCTAAAGTAGGACAATGTCCACAGTCCACATACTGCCATTCAAGCCGTACTCGCTGAAGAATGGGGTGACGTTTCTCAAGAAACAGTGAAAAATATTCTCCGCTCTATAAACAACAGATTAGGATCTGTAATTAGAGCCAGGGAGGGTTACACTTAATATTGTTTTGTTTTTTATTATTTAATTTATGATTGTTTTGTCGTTCTGACTGTTATTTTCTTTAGAGTGAATGTTTCCTTATTTTAAGGTAAGTAAGTTATATTAGTAGAGTAAGACGAATTTTGTATAAATATATTTTATATTAATAAAAAATAATTTATTAATATGTATAGATGACATACATTTTAAAGCTAAAATCTTCACCTTTAATCTACAATAGTCAAAAAAGTAAATCTGAGCATAAGATTTTTAAAGAGAATATGTTGACCGCAAACGTGCGGCGTGAGTCGATTATTTTGTTCACGACAGTAGATGACTGACAGCAGCGTTTCATTCTTTGAATGTTCAGTGATTCCTCCCCGGTCGAGCCAACCTTTTCCAGCTACAGCTAGTTTAAAAAAAATATTAGTTTTAAATAAATATTATATATTCTTACTATGTACACGTATATAATACACAGCAATCTGTTCTAAATAGGTATATTATGGATGGTGGTATGGAAGTTAGATAGTTGCTTTTTCTCTAAATAAGATCTCATTTGGAGACGTAACGGAACCTTATTTGTCAATGGTGGGGATAACTCTTTCATCATTGAATAAGGCGTGCCACTATTATTCGAAGTCAAAAGAACTGTATCTATATAAATAGTTTTAATAGTAAAATATACCCATGTAACTTAATAGGATTATCATTCAACACGATGTTTTCCTGGAATCATCGCCTATATAGAATTTTATTTGTAAAAAACAATATAATTATCTAACATAGCTTACGATGATATAAAGTGATTAATTTTTATCGTTGGATTTATCTCATAATGTCATCAATAAGCTTTTGCTTTAACAAAAACCCATTACTAGATATCCATCAGTATGTTCATTATAATATATTGTGATCATAATATTATTATAAAACCATTATGTTGGAAAAAAAATATTTACATTAACAATTGTTGCTACTTGGTGATATTCTTTTATTGACATAATATATACAAATGACACGTGCACTTGTTGCTAAAGGCCATTTGATAGCGCTTTAAAATATATTTTATATAAATTTCCAGTCTATTTGGACATTCCCCAATAACACAACAAAAACAACTTTCCGTTAGTGTCAGTTTTCCATACCTACGTAAGGGTCTATCGAAACTTGAGTACGATTTTTAGACCTCGTCAGAGGTATGTATGGTATATATGGTATGTATATTTATTATTTTTATTTATTTACTTATTTTTCTCTTTCACAAAGGCACAGAAAATTAATACAACAATATAATACAATATAAAATATTCCTTTGTGAGAAACTGGTGTCTGCACTAGGTTTCCCTGTCTGACAGATTACCAGGCCCTTGACTTGATACACGGTTATTGGTATGGCTTAAACTTTGCAAGAAAAATAAAGAAATAACAGAAAAGTACTAAGAAAACTAAAATTAAAAAAATAAATAAATAATAACAGACAACAGGAAACACAAACATGTCTGCAAGTGAGCATCTAATTGTGTGATGAGTGAATATATTGCGTGTGTGGGTGTGTTATTAATGATGGATGATTATAATTGTTTGTTGTTGGTAGTTTTGTGTATTAAAACCGGCTGTTGGGTGTCCAGATTTTTCCACTAGTTTAATAATTATGTTATATGTCTATAATATGTTATAAGTTGGCCTAGATTTAGTTTAGGTTTGGAGCCGATTTCCAGTCGCATCATCATCCAGTTTTTGTAACCACGTTGTAATAATTTTAATTTGCACTTACTTTTAGGAAGAGGATACAGACATAGAATTTTATTAATTTTATTGTAAAGGTGAGAAAGCAAAAAAAATTATGGGAAAAGCTAGTTCTAAATCACTGTGACTGGCAAATTATTTCTTTGTTTCTTTTGTGTGTGACGGAAGAGGTTTACTTTAAAAGATATTTTTAAGCACCGTTTGTAAAATGAATATTTGCCTGATTGTAAGAACGATGTAAGAACGGATTTGTACAAGTCAGCAGTGGGATGGAAAAATAAAAGAAAGTTACTTTTTAAACAGCTCTTTGAGCTCGTTCAAGGTGTAAGCAGTTTTCAATTTTAGCACATTGGGTAGCTATCAAAGAAGTCTTGTTATAGTATGTAGTATTATTCTCACCATATATAGGTTTTCTTTATTACTGAGACAAATTTTAATATCAAGCTTTAGAGAAGTAGAGCTATGCTTTAGCCAGTTTATAGCTGGTTTGAAAAATAGTGCTCGATCTCTTGACATCGGGCTTGTATAACTGTACTCTATCTTCGAATAAAAATGCATAATGTAACCAAGATGCTACAATATAGCCTTTGACCGAAAGTATTATACATCGACCTTTAGAAAGGGATTGGCGGGAGCTTTAGTCTTGTAGAGCGTCGAGTCTGTCGCACAATGCCCTAAAAATCCAGTGTTTATAAATGACAGAAATGACACTACACTGAACTTGATCATAGTCCCTTTCTAAAGATCTATGTATAATATGATAGATAGAACTCTTTATTTCTCACATTAAAGTAGATACAGTCAACTGACTAAAACTAAACATATAAACTAAAAGGGATAAGGCGTCCGTATCGCTATAAACGATCTCTTCCAGGCAAGCCTGTAGCACAGGGGAGGTAAAATAAATAAATAAATAGCAGGCTAACAAGAAAAGTCAAGACTAAATAAATAAGAGTAAGAATTGTTTATAATAAAGATATAATTACTTAACGGAAGCCTCTATTTAGATTAGCAGGTAACATAAGCAATACATACAAACATATAAACTTACATATTATACATACTTACATTATACATAAATGCATATATGCAATACATTATACATAATTATATACATATTTAAATAAGGAAAATAGTCAATTGAGCGAGCGACATTGTTCAAAAGATGTCTATGTAGCTTAGATTTGAAAATAGCACGTGACTTTGTCTCTCGAATATCACTTGATAGATCATTCCACAAGTGCGTAGCCTTCAAAGCGAAAGAGTCCTCACACAATATTAAAGGAAAATAGCAGATTATTGGTGCTATGTTTCGTATGGTAAGTATAGGGACCGGAGAACCGATAATAGGGAACGAGATATTCATCTCAGTTCTGAGCAGCGACAACACATGTAGTATTATAGCATTTCGAATCTTCGTTGAGAATTTTTTTTAATACACTGAAAGTAACAAACGAGCACTCAGTTCACCTGACGGCTAATGATTCCTGTGGCCCATGACATCTACATTTATGCATGACAAGGAATCATAATGCAGATGCGTTGTCACATTTGAGGACCGAGATGGAACGCATCGTCACCAGTAATAAAGATCTCCACAGACGAAACACAGCAGCATTATAATGCTATTTTACGCTGGTATTCTGTGAAGGCGTGGTCCTACCCCATTTATTCTGCAGCTAGAAAACTCCAGTGTAGCTCTACCAGTGTCTAAATGACAGTGGTAGAAATTGTTTATGTACCTCAGTCATCGCCTGCAATCAATTGAACTTTGTGCTCTTTGGTCACCATTAGTTACATAAGAAAGGTATCTTCGGTCGGTATCTGAACATGACCGATATGTCAGTTTGGAGATTATGCCACTTATCAATATAGGTCTCATGAACACTATTTATGAATCCTCCTCTGTTGTCGTCGACGTGCTTCGTCTACAGTGGCCTGTGCCCAGCGGTGATGCAACGGCAATCAACCTGCCAGCATCGTCGTTGTCTTCCCTATCCAGCGAGCAGGGAGCTCGCGAGTCTTTTCCGTTGAAGAAGCCGTAGAGGTCACAACACCAACTTTTTGCTTGACTGGCCGTCTAAACTGACCTGCAACGCTAAGCAACTTTCCGTCTAGCTCCGATTCTCGTTAGTGCTATTGACAACTGAGCAGGGAAGCCGTGCATAGTAGGACAGACTATGCTATATTATTTTTAAAGCGCTACAATCAGATAGGTGGCATGGGGTAGTGGTTTAGTTTAGACTGCTGCGTCGCTAGGCTTAGATTCGATTTCCATCCGAAGAGCATACGAGTATATTGTAATCTATGCTCCTACTGTAATTTATGTATATACAATATTATATATATCACATATATAGGCTGACAATTTTTATTATTGCGGGGTTTTTTCTGTAGGTTTCTTAACTGAAGTAATACTCGTTATATGCCATATACTAATATGCTATATTAAAATGAGATACATATTAGTATATGTAATTTAAAAACAATGAAGATTTTAACTGCAACTAAGCCATATTATTCGATATATTTCTGAGGATTAAGATGGAATGCCTAGTTACGAATAATATTATACTAAATTACTTTTTTATGCTTTATCCATAAACGTGGTTCTACATTGGTTGGACCGATCTATTCGTGCACAATACACTTATTTTATTATTGGGGTGTGACTCCATCACGTAACATGTGGTAATCGAACTTCGATAGGTCTCCAATCAAATACTTTTCACTGCGAAAAACGTTTGACACAAACGTTTTCCATGACGCATACACACGTAGGTGGAAGACGCGGCCCAAAACTTGTTCTGTTAATACAAGACATTCCTAATATAGCGTAGATAGAACTACTTGAAACGCTAAATGGTGTAGCATACTTTATACTAAAGTGTGATGGCCTACTTTGTGAAATTGACAATTAGCAACTTTGCATCGAACATTCTACTTTTACCACTTCTTTGTGTGGGGTGGTACTGTTAAAGATATCAATATCTTGCTTGTTCCTTATGAAAAACGAATGATATATACGAAGAATACATAAAAAAAAACTTTTTAAAAAAGAACACTTACTACTTAGCTTAGATTATTATGTTTGAATTAATTTTGGGAGTAAAATCTAAATATTTCGTTAGTAAGTTTTTACTTTACTACGATTTTACGCTTGTATTCTGTAAGGGTGTGTTCCGGGGCCCTATCCCGGTCGAGCTGACCCATTCATTCTGCAGCTAGAAACAAACTGTAGTGTAGTTCTACCACTGCGTAAAACACTTTATTGCTAAAAAAACAATTTGACAGGACGTCTCAGATAATAACGACCGTACTACCGTAATAGACGATTAGGTCATGGACTAACATCATGCCGAGATTCATAGTGCGTTAGTTTTAAATACTGATAATATTATCTGAAGGGAACAATTTCCGAGTAAATTGTTTGCCAGAGTTAAAAGGCGGTCAAGGTAAATTAAATAACTATTACGAAAATTTCCTTTTCCGATTAAAAATAAACATATTATGCACTGGCGTTTATCCAATCCATTCGAATGTTTGGGCCAACTTGTGACGCAACTAGTAATATTATTTATAATCATGGATATATCACACTTTATATTTAACTACCTGTAGTGTATCAACGGTATAAAATATCTGTATCGGAGTCATTAATAAAGATATATTTAACTACGTGATGTACCTGTAGTGTATCAACGGTATAAAATATCTGTTTCGGAGTCATTAATAAAGATATTGCTTTTATAGAATAGATGATGAACAAGCAGCTCACCTGATGCTAAGTGATTATCTCCGCCCATGAACATCCGCAACAACAGTGGACTATCGCAAATGCGTTGCTGGTCTTTAATTTGGCTCTTTTTTTTTGAAGGTTCCTAAGTCGTATCGGTTCAGAAACACCGCTGATGACAGCTGTTTCAGAGTAGTTTTGCGTGGCAGGAAATTTTGTGTCAAGCGCACATTGCCAACCATCGAGATGATGAAGTTTCAATGAGAATGACATTTCAATACTGTCGCGATGTACGATGATTAAACTCAGCGACTAGCGATAATCCTCAGAACACTCCCCATGGATCTCTTCGCAACGCCAGTGAACCAAGCCGATTGGAAAATACTTGGTCGTCAACGATTCGGGCCGTTTTCCGTTGAATGCGGTCAAACGGAAGAAGCTGGTACTGTGGTGCTCCGGCCCAGAGATGAGAACAGTATTCCACCTGAAGCCGAATTTTGAAGCTTTGTAAAGTTGCACAAAGTGGGCCGACATGAAATACTGTCTCGCACACCTTTTTATTTAATTAAACACGCCTAGTTTTTTAGAGGCCAATTTTTCCTTACCGTCAAAGTGACCGCGGAACTGAACGTCGCTCGATATGTCAACGCCAAGGATTCGAGGTAGCAAGGGAGTGTTTTCAAAATGAGCACATGCGAAAAAGGGATTATATAATATTATTTATTTTTATGTAACTGCCAGTGAACTAGTGAGCATGCAGTATATCTGAAGCACATTCAAGATTTACATGCGTTCTCATTCCATGTCTGCAGTTCAGTTACTTATTTCCTGTAATCGGGTGCGTTACTTATACTCACCATATGAAACACAGCAGCGTTATGGAAATAGCAATTTTTTCTTGCCAGTATTCTACCCTCCAGCCGATCCATTCATGCCACTGAAAACTAGCTCCAGCGGTAGGTATCCTCCGCAACGAAATTTGAACGGTTTTTATTTGTGTGGGTATTGCTGTTGGTCCAGAGACCTCTACAGCTTTATCTAATTAAACACGCGAGCTTCCCGCCCGCTGAGTCGGGAGACAACGACGATGCTGTGAAGCTGGAGCGGAGACTGCTGCTGCACCACCGCTGCACTCGACCCCTGAGGACGAAGAACGTCGACGACAACAGAGGGGGTCGATAATACGATCCGAGAGCCCCTAATAAGGAGGTACGAAACCTCGACTCGGATCGCTATCTAAAGGGAGGATTTTGAACGGACACAGCAACAAACATTATGGTTATATAATAGCGCATGTCATTAACGCCCAGTAGTTTTCCTCGCTACTTATCATTGCGCGGCATGCTCCGTATCGTCTGCGAGTTGCATGTAGGCCACGCTTAGGGCTGCCACTTTTAATAATTAGCTTAAATATTGACGACTGACCTATGATCCCTAAAATTAAAATGGTTATATTTTTTTGGTTATTTCGAAGAATTTTGTTATTACGACTTTTAGGCTCATCTTGGCATGTTCTTTTTTTTGTTTGTATCGCTTTTATCGCGACTCAATTCACTTCTATTTCAAAGCGGCCGATATATTTATTGGAAAGAAGAAAAAGAATTTGTTTATTCGTAGGATTATAGTTGTATATTAGTACATTATTGCATACAATTAGATAAATAATAGAGAAAAAAAAGAACGACCAGCCCTGGTCTTCCGTCCACGTTTGGTGTCAAGAAACAATTTTAACACTAAATTCAACTCTTTTTCAATTATTTTTTATTGTTCGACTTACCTACAATTAATAGTAATCTAAACAGTCAGTGTTTTCAGTGGTGACGCTAATTGATTACAATATACATATATTCAATTCATACTTTTTACATTGATCTTTGTCTTAATAATTGTAATAATAAATTGCAAGTACGAACAAACTTACAAACGCAATAAATAGATTAAAATAAAACATTCAAACAAAATCTGTTATGGTTATGAAATTATTGCGATTAGATTCGGGGGACGGGAGAGACTTTGTTTTATATGTATAAACATAATTTATATTATTGTGTCTTCAAATGTTAATTCATATACAAAACGACTATTTTCTGACAGTAGTAGAGCTACGATGCAGCTATTTTGCGGCAGCGGCATGAATGAGTCCAATCAACTGCGGAAGAGCACTCACAAAATTATATCGTGAAACAGCAGTATATATGACCTTGATATGTTTCATATAGTAGTATGTAGGGAACCGGTAACTCAATTTCTGGCGAGCATACATTTCGTCTACGTCGCCATTGGTGACAACGGTTGTCATCTTTAGTTTTATCACATACTCTAAAACCACTAAAACCACAAAATTTTCGGAAAGAAGTGAAATAGAAATTATCAGCATGTTCAGAAGGCAGTCAAAGTAGTCAAAATATCTTAAATACATAAATCACGATGAATGATGGAGGAAGGTCATAGACAACAGACGTCAATATTGCATTAATTAATTCCACAAAATTCAATCAAAATTCGCATGAAAACTTTTTCGTCGTTTTACAATATATTAAGGAATAAAACGGAAAAATCATACGATATGCCTGTCCACCAAAAAAAAACCTTGAATTTCAGTACCACTCATAATTTGAGCAGTTTCAATATTCGGCTGCTGGATTTAGTTTTTCTGTTCCATGTAGATAATTAAAACCTATTAGACTGTGAAACACTTGCGGCACATGAGGCAAAAAGGGAAAATTAAACGGGAATAATATTAAATATGAACCTAAAAACAGGTAATAATTTTGTTAATAACAATTAAGCATGGCATGCTAAAAGCGTCACGGAAATGATACAAATAATATTTTATAACGGTACAGGAAAGTAACCAACCAAATTTATATTATCAATAAATGAGCTTTATTCGGTTATTTTGAATTTTATTGGATAATATGCAATCTTCCAATATAAATATATTATTTTCTTCCGCTTACGGTACATCGTGTCAAATCTACGTTATATTTTATGTATGTATGCGTTTAAATTCTTTATGCATTAATTAATGTCAACTAGAAGCGTGACCGGCTGTTAATTGCGTGCATTCACCACCGCACTGGATTGTACAGAGCTCTTATGAAATATATAAAGAAAAATTCGACCTTAATAGGCTGATCATACCGCGTAGGCAGCTAACTCATATGAACTTGTTTATACTGCTCACGAAGGGTTTTGTCGGAAAATATATGCCTTATCACCTTAGGATAAGGTCTATCAGTTTGTATTAGATGCGCAGTCGACCGTCGTATGAAGGCAGTGGTGTGGGTAAAACTCTAGCATATGGAGCCCCGTCTTTGTGGTTTACTTGTTAAATTGCCGTAAATGCGAGGTTTGAACATAAAATGAACAAAGTTTATAATAGAATAAATATATATAGATAAAATGTAAAGTCTTATTCGCAAATATCAGCAATAAGTGGTGACCAAACATTCCATGTTAATCCCCAAAGGACACAACTTCATTATGATTCCTTATCGAGGATGGATGTGGGTGTCATGGACCGCAGGAATGAACTGTTAGTCTGTCATCATTAATATCACGAAATAACATGTCGAGTTTCGCACATTCACGTTAAGCTACAAATCAGCTGGTCCGTAATCAATGACAAACAATTTGAGAGTACACGGTGTATATTTCGTGTATTTATAAAGAAAACGTATTATTGTGCTTTTTCTTTACATTTGTTGATATTAGTTAGAAATAATGATTTTTTAAATTAATAACAGAAATAGTTGAAACGACTTGCTCGCAAGCGGTTCACCGTTTTTAATCAAATTATTTAGGTGCCTCATTATAAAACTGTAATGTTTATTATAATGAAATTAGGGTGAATGAAAAATTTCAATAATTTTGATATCGGTCCTCTGACGTTCGTTGTCGTTTGTAATTAAATAGAAATTTCCAATTATGTTTTCTATGAGACCACGGGATGTGTGTGAAAATATTGAATAAGATGCCACAAAATATAAAAGAGGCATATGTTAATTGGTAAATTTAAAACCAAACTCAAAAGCTGGATGTTAGCGCAGTGTTATGATTTTAAAGATTTCGTAAGTGCAATTTGTGTTTTTAATGGATTATATATTGGCGCAATGAGTAAATAAATTGTTGAATTATATTATTTTTGCTGTATAATATCTCTTGCAACTACGGACTATGTATGGTTATTGTTATGCTTTCACATGAAGTGCCTTGTATTTATTGTTGCGTATCCAACTGTATCACGAACAAATAAATCTTAACTATCATATTGTGTCTTACGCTCTACGGAATAGGCAAATGTCGTAAATCTCGATCGTACACAGAATAATCTTTTTACGTAATTCATTTATATCAGTATATATCTAATACATAACTTGGAGGGAATAATGAAAGGATAAATTTAGTATTACAGTTTCCAGCAACATACATACTTCGTGATAAGAGTTTACGTCTGTATGTATACATGTCCAGTTTTAACGTTGAAACGTAACCTACCTAACAACGAAAACGTATGCATCAATCTAGTTGTAGTTTATAGGTAAGCAATAAAAAAAAACATAAATTCGAAATATCACATATGGCTTCAATGCCCCTACATAAATAATTCTTGATTTGAATCGTCTTGTATAAACATGATTTAGCTACGGTTTTACAACAGAAGGCAATACTACCAATTACAATACTGCTATAAGACTGTACTAGGCTAATAAGATATAAACATAATCTAAAGTTAAATAGTTTTTTTTATGTCACCAGTCACAACTGAGTTAACGGTATTCTAGCCCAAGGACCATTGGCAATGTAAACGAAGTGGACATGCGGAGACCGCTCGCAAAAAGTGTTTGCGTATGCCGAGACTGAGGTCATTGATATTCAGTGCGTGCACATTATCTGGGTGACCAAACTTGCTAGGATTTCCAAGGATTGTTTTCTATAAACCAAATTCGTTTCTGACGTTCCCTGGATTAATTTATTTCTTTTAAAATAAATTATGAAAGGCATATTTCAAACAAAAATCAAATTTGTATTGAGGTACCATTTTCAGCAGTCACTCGAAAAAAAGAAAAAAGTAAAAGAACTCAGATATGTACAAATTTGGTTTATAGAAAACAATCCTTGGAAATCCTAGCAAGTTTGGTTTTTTCAGCAGTATTTTTTAACACATGTAGCGTTGATTGTTTATTGTTTTTTTAAGCTTTATTTATCGTTTAATAATTTACACTAATTAGAACTATAGCTATTAATAATTATTGAATTCGTCACTAAAATGGCCACAGTTGAGAATAGTTTTGGTTTCCGACTTGTTCGATTTGTCAAACGTGTCCTAAGTTATGAGACAAAAGTCTGGTGATATTATTATAATTGAACACCAAGCGTGACTCTTTAGTAACGGTACCCCAGCGTCACAGCACTGGCGCTACCGGAAAGTTTATTCAATGTAAATACGGCATCAGAGTAAGATGCGCAAATTAATTTAACGAGAAGGGCTATTTTCCTATGTGTTTAAGAGATAACTTTTTAATACGGATACCTACTAGCTCTTTAGGGTAGGCCATGGATGTGCTAATAGTGCATTATTAGTTCTACACTGCAGTTTGTTTCTAGCTGCATAATGAATGGATCAGCTCGACCGGGGTCGCAGAATACCTACGTGAAAAAGCAGCATAATGCTGCTGTGTTTCGTCTGGTAGAGTGTAGGGATCCGGAGACCTATATTACTGCCGACGAGGCATTCCATCTCAGTCCTCAAGGGTGACAACGCATCTGCATTATGATTCCTTGTCAAGGATGAATGTAGGTGTGATGGGATCACTTACTATCAGGTGAACTGTGTGCTTTGTTACTCTCAAGTAATAAAAAAAATACTTGCATGTAATTCGATTGTACATTGACGCTTAGTTTTTAATTTTTTTCTTAAATACATTCCACAAATGGCTTGCATTTTGAATTATGGATGACAAACGATAATATGTTTCATCTGATCATACATCCTTAATAAAAATGCACATGCGTTGTCAGCCGTGGGCATAGATAGAATTGCTCATTACCCGTAATCGGCTCTTCGGTTTCCTATATACATCATACGAAATACATCAGCATTATGCTTATTGTAAATCTTTATAGTCAAACCGAACAATGCTTTTAGCATTTTCTATATCAATACACGATATGGTAAAAAGCGTATACGTTAAAATAGTTACAGCTCGGTGCACAATGCGTGCTCGTTACTGTCATAGAAGTGCGATATCTATCTTCATATCTTCATATCTATACCGTTGTCTACATATGTATATAATATTTTTAATCGTTTTAACATAAATCTTAGTATAGAAATATAACACGTTCTGTACGGAACGAGCTATCAGACAAAATGCCCGTATACGTCTAGAGTGGAGCAACTAGGAGTTATTCATTTCTCAGTCTGGTATTATATATGTACCACTCGTGTCCTAAGTTAATGATGAATATAATATCTAGATCGACGTAGATGAAACGAAGTTCATTGCATGTTTACAGGAAGTCGATGGATATATAGGAAGAGGCGTATACTCAGTCGACTATTAAATGTCTAATAAGCATTTAGATATTAACATCAGATAATATCTAAATTCCAATTACCTCAGTATCGGTTACACGGTGCTGCCTGCTAACAAGCATACGTGACTATCTCCTAAATCTCACAGGCCAGTTAATGAGCATATCGTGTTTGTTTTGGGGAGCGAAAACATTAAAAATTCCTTGATTACGTAGAATTTTTACTCTCCAAAAACTCCTTCGCTAGAAACTCTCTGTTCATCAGGAGGCTACCCAAGATCTCCTACGGAACGCATCGGGGCTCCTCTGCAGTGTGCCCAAGCACATTCCACTCATACCACTCTTGCTGATCTACGGTATCATAGGACCACTCCGTTTTCCATCTTTCCCACTTTCACTTTCATTACAGGTTAACTTAAATTGATGACCTGAGCCCCCACCATGATTGGCAGCGAACTCGAAATCACTTATAGTGCCCTTGACATACGACAGGCAGGGAAAACCTTAACCCTATTCTATAATCCTGGTAGTGCAGGCCTGAATAGGGAGCATTCTTAGTACAACAACATGCATTCATCACCACACAACAGCCTGAGTAGTTGTAAATCATCCAAGAATTGCAAGTTCTTATAAAGACATATCCAGATATATTACATATGTAAGTTTCAAATAATTTGTGGTAGTATTTCCGTCCGTATATAAAGGTGATTTCAAGAGATGAGTGAATAGGAATTTGCTGAGTATATTTATTTATATTTATTAATGTATTATAAGTATATTTATATATATTTGCCGAGCCTATATCATCATCGTCTACATTACCACTAAACACCTGGTGGGATTGTAGTCTAGATTGCTTCGCGTGTTGTTGTTTGTTTAAATAAAAAACACGTTAAATAACCATTACATAACTGGTATACTTCTAAGTGTAAGTACATAAGTTTTGTATTGAAAAAATAAATGGAAGTAAAATGTAAGCAATCTTTTATTTAGGTCATAATTAAAGACCTGCTCCACTGGTCGACCTAATTGTTATGAATAATTTACTTGGTGATAATTGGTAATATGTTGTTTTCAATTTATAGAAATTAATTATTAATAACATCACGCCATTTTTTATTATTACGAGGAACAACTTTTATATGATTTTTTTATTATTTAATAATTAAAATTTTATATCTTTACACGGATGTCACTATTATCTATATATAACTGTTATCTAACTAAACTCTAACATGAATTTAATTTGCATGTAACACTTACGTTATCTACCAGCTATTTTCACTGTTTATAGTTTAACAACTATTTACAATATCTTTACTAAACTGAAAGGTTACGAAAGCGCTTCCAGGAAGTCCTGCAGATGATTGTTCAAACACTATAGAAGGATGTTACTACCATGACGATATATAAGTACTACAGTTACGTGTTAACGCAAATTTTTTGCGCAAATTATGGTGTAAGGGTATCGAGTATGTTTTGATTTTTTCGAGTGTCATTGTGAATTGTGTCATTGGCACAAGTGAATTTATAGACATTACATTTGTATAAAAGGAGATTCTCGTCATCTTCGTGGCCTAATAACTTTTCGGTTAATTTATTATAACGAAATTACAACTTACATTTGCGGGAGGTACTGACGTTGCCTCGGCGCCGTTACATCTTTTCCAAATAGGCTGATAATAAAGCTAAAAATTGGGCCACCCTAATCACAAACTCAAACAAATTATGTTTGTATGTGTGGTATTGAGAGCGTTTGTATGCCTATAATCACATTACAGGCGTGCTTGAATCTGATCGTGCGCTCCATAGTGAATGTACATATGTGTGTATGTGATTTTTTGTTTGTATCATAGTGTGTGATAATGACTTTAATGACACGGGTGTGCAAATGACTTTATTACACATGTCTTTGCAGTTGCTATGTACTAAATCCGAAACTACACATGCTGTTCCTGCTTTTCGTAAAGTGGTATAGGCCGCGATAGTTATCTTACACATTTATATTTATGTATGATATATATCAATGTCTTATAATGCTTGGTGAAGGAACCAATCGTGCGGGGAATTTTTGGCATTGGAACTATTCTTATCAAAAAGCACATGTGGAATAGCCCAATTCGCAGTGGATCATCCTAATGTACTGCATTATCACTATTGGGAATAATAATACGAGACACGGGCTTGGCCCAGGATTCGCAAATGTTAATATATTTCTGCATTACGTACGTGACTTCCGTTATAAAGTTACAGGGTCGACACGTGACCGGAGCGTTCTCCTGATGGTGTGATGATCAATCATATATTTATTTATATATACATATATGACATTGCTACTTGGATAAAAAAAATAATTTTTAAAACAATTTGATTAAATTTAAAGCGTCAATAGCCTAATATGGTTTAGGGTACGGTCTGCCAAACTTTGAGTAGGTTCGAATACGCCATTCGCCTATTGTCATAAACGATGGGAAGGAGGGAGATGTCCCTCACAAGCATTTAAGCTTAGTTGGAGTGGTTAACAGAAATGTTAGTAATTACAGAATTGCTTACTTATTTTTAAAAAAAAATGAATCTAAAAATTTAGCCATCGTTTATTTTTAAAAGAAAATACCGTATAAAGCCGTCGTGCAAAACTATTAACTAGGCGCCATTACTGAGGTATAAAAATTATCGATAAAGATATTTTTTTATAGAGCAGGCAAATATTCGCGATAACGTACGTAAAATAAATTCATTTTATTGTTTTTTTCATCCAACCCACGGTGGTCATTCCTTCGCCTCAATTATGCGTACACAAAATTGTGTAATAAAATAACGGTGTAAGGGTTCGACGACTGGTTGATAAATACCGGTTTTTATTAATTTCATTTAAACACACAACTGTTACCGTTACATTAACAGTAAATATGACAATTTTGATTAAGTTTTATTTAATTGCAAATAATGTTTAATGCATCATGATTATTCAAAGTTATCATGTTCATACGAATGATGCGAAAGTTAAATGTTTAATTTATTGTGAAGGTCATTTTTAATAATTCTCGTATTAATATTTTGTTTTCAAAATAGACAAATACGAGTATAAAGGTCGAGTGTTAACCTGCTAAACGTGGCTATTAAAATACCACTTTTAAATATAGAAATCTATATATTTATAGCTCTTAATTATCTGCAGATGATGTTGAGAGTCGCCCTTAACTCTGGTCTATCTATATATTTTGTATATCTCGCGTGTCAGAAATTGATTATCGAAAGGAAACAATTATATACTGTTAATGAGACAATTCTCAGTTTTAGTGACAAAGCTAGACGCTTTCCTGATCCGGATTCCTTATAAAGGGCAAATTTAAGTTTTATGTGCCATAGGAATCTTACTTACCTTTATATTAACTCTGTACTCGTTTTTAAGTCTGATAGTATATCATCACTCATTATATCTGCGGAGTCCGTGCACCTAAAGCTTCCTTCCATGTATTACGTAGGACTACGAAATGGGGAGACGTTAGCGGAGAATTTTAGTGATGATTATGTGCTCTTATATTTTTACGTGGCAACACTGTAGTTTGTTTCTAGCCGCAGAGTGAATGGGTCAACTCGACCGGGGTAGGACCACGGCCTGACATAACACCAGCGTAAAATAACAGTATAATGCTGCCGCGTTTCGTGTGGTGAGTGTCACGGAGACATTTATTGACTGGTGACGAGGTATTCCTTCTCAGCCCGCAAGAGTGACATCGCATCTGTATTATGATTATTTTTCAACGATGAATGTAGATGTCATGGGCAACAGTAATCACTTATCATCACTGTGTGATCGTTCGTTACTCTGAATGTAATAAAAAAAACATACATGGAGGATTTATTAACCCTTTATTTTTATATTTATAAATAAAGAGCTACATCACAATACTCCACAACTTCTGGTTGGTAATGTGCAATAAAACTTTATCGGGTGAACTGTGTGATCGTTCGTTACTCTGAATGTAATAAAAAAATTTTAGATACCTGGTAATTGTCAGATAATATCAACTGAGCAGAGTAGTTTAAAGTGTCGTAAGCATTTGTGCGAACATATTAGGGAAGGGTATGACTCATTTGTCGTACCCTTCCCTATTCCGATGTAATGCATGTGAAATAAGATCAGAGGAAGATTCAGATGCATTGTATAAAGAAGTAAGTAGCATATTAAACGTTTATTAAAGCAGATAACGTCGCGAACACCGATAGTGTTATCTATGTCATGACCTTGTCAGTTTTTGCATGCTCGACGGTCAGTAGTTGAGTGGTATCTAGCAGTTCTCAAGGTCTGTTTATTTTTAGTTTAGCTTATCTTAATTCAGCAGGAACATTAATGTAATTTCTTTTGTATATTTTAATTTCATAGAAATCATATTAAGGAAAATTCTAAGTTAATATCAGTATAAACAAAGAATGTTCAAACAAAATAAAGATAGAACAAAATAGCGTTCAATAAGAGAAGTTTCTTTGTGGCTTTCTTTTAAGAAAGCGAGGGTGACAAACGAACACACCTGGACGGTAAGCGTTGTCTGCCGTCTATGGCACCTCCATCTATCATATTATACATAATGTATATGAAATCAAGGTGAGATGTCTGCCGATACGTTGACTGTTGAGAACTCAAATGAAGTATAAAACAGTAATAGTGTTGTTTTATATTTTTACATAATGTACACATGTAAGCCCTGGTAGCTCAGTGCTTAAGCGGTCGCTTTTAATTTGACGTTAATTTAGCAAGCCGACTTCGATCCCCAACGTCGGCACGGACTAAATTGTTAATTTCAATTTTAAGTGCTGATTTATCACGTTGTCGACGGTGAAGGAAATCATCGTGGAGGAAATGTCTAAAAATAATAATGAAAAAAAAAAGTGGTAGCGCTACACTTCAGTTGTTTCTAGCTACAGAATGAATGGGTCAGCTCGACCGGGGTAAGGACCACACCCTCACAGAATACCAGAGTAAATAGTAGCATAATGTTGCTTTGTTTCGTGTGATGAGTGCAGGGATCCGGAGACCTTTATTACTGGTGACGAGCCATCTCAGTCCTCAAGTGTGACAGCGCATCTCCATTATGATCCCTTGTCGAGGATGAATGTAGATGTCATGGGTTGCAGGAATCACTTACCATCGGGTGAACTATGTGCTCGCTTGTTACTAATAATAAAAAAAGCACTACTTATGTTATGTTTTCTTTCGCAATGCACCGGCGGAAAGTCAGCGTTGCGTGAACGGAAGTCGACGTCGTAGACTTGTGATGCTGCAGTGTGTGACTATAGTAGTGATAACACGGTCTCTTGTTAAATTTCCAATGTAAATAACAAGCTAATGTAAATAACAGATGAGATACAATATATACAGGATGTTATTATAGCTATTCATTAAAAGTGTCTTGTGTGAGAAAAAAAAATGTGTTAACTTGTTATTTGTTAATGCGTTCGTGAAGTTCCAGTGTTAAAGGAATAGTGAAAAGGTTACGTATAAAAAAAAATATAATGTCAACATTTGTTATTAACGGAGACGGTTTATAATAGAAAAAAAGGATTTAAAATACTGAAGTTAAGTTTTAAAACTAGCGCAAGTGTCCAGCAGAGGCATGCCTGAAGACGTAAATGAAGAGGTACTCATTTGTGTTTTAGCTTTATCATAATATTGATAAATTATCACTAAAAAACATAATTGTTTTTCTCGAATGATTTTATTTAACTTAACTTCATAATTATAGTTACACCTGCTAAGAATTCATTAGATACGCTTCAATGAAATTACGTAATGTTGCAAGAAATACATTTATATTATACTGTGTATTCCAAGGGAAGGAGCTACACTGCAGTTTGTTTCTAGCTCCATTATGAATAGATCAGTTCGACCGGAGTAGGACTACACCCTCACAGAATACCAGCGTTAAATGGCGCCATAATGTAGCAGTTCCGTCTGGTGAGTGCAGGGATCTGGACACCTTAATTACTGGTGACGAGACATTCCATCTCAGAGTCCTCAAGGGAGACAACGTATCTGCATTATGATTCCTTGTCGAGAATGAATGTAGATGTCATGTGCAACAGGAATCGCTTATCATCATGTCCGTTTGTTACTCTCGATTTAAAAAAAAACACCAATCTGCTACAGCAGAACGTAAAGTAGTATAGACTACTCTTCTATATCCACTAGTGGATTGTTACAATCTGGTGACGATGACGATGATGTTGATGATGTCGTGTCTAGTAGCGTGGTAAAATACGCTTCAATACAATCTTAACAAAACAAAAACAACCCTACGCTCATCGAAGAATCGTAGGACGAACCCCACTAGATGTAGTGACGACCTATACCAGCCCAGCTTCCAGAAAGGAAATTCTTCCCTCCTCCCCCCTATACGGTGCGTTTAACGTATCCCCCGAGTCCGTAACTTGAAAGCTACGGAGATCAAAAAAACACTGCACCAGTATCTGTCCCATTCCATGCAGTTGAGCACCAGAGAACTATAGATTCGCCGTTGCCCACAATTCGGCCAATGTTGTAGTGTTTCTAGTTCGGCTATATTCAGTAGTGGGAGTAATGACGGACAATTATTATGAATTTACAAGCTTTCAATTATTTATAAAAAGATTGAAATAAAAGAATTTATTACAAATAGATTTTCATTAAGGATATTCATTAGCAAATACCAAACCGTTTCATTATATTGTATATATGAGTGATCCTCGGAGGCCCGTACAATACCGCCCACAGTCCATAGAGCTTTTATTTAAACTTAAAAGCTTCATTGTTTTCAACCCTAAAGGCATACAACAATGGTTATATAATGCCACAATGCACAAAAAAATTATGTAGTACTGACACTACAGATATACATATATGTGTATTCATATAAATATATTTATATATACTCATTCTTAGGAATCAGTTTACAAATAAGTTAACGGTTCGTTATCAGTGATTAATAGTTTTTCTAATTTAAATTACTACAAAATGGTAGGAAGTGTTGCTCATTACAGTACAGTTTTAATAGAACCTTTTGCTGTAATTTTTCCTTATTTTTGTCTTATTCCAACTAGCTCTGAGAAAAAAAACGGTTCTAAGCCGTCTCTATCCATCTACTTTCCGCAAACTTATATAGGTCGTCGCTCCATCTAGCGGTGGATTATCGGGTAATATAACCTAACATTTATCAAAAACTTGTTCCAAATTAATATAGTAAAGATATTGTGTTTTTGCAACAGTGCAAACAAAAGTTATATAAAGAGGATATAGTCTTTAAACATTTCATGGTATTAATATTACAAATAGTTTTTTTTAGAATTTTACTAACAATTGTGGTAAATTAAATTCGAAACATGTTTTGTAAATGTGCATAGTTTTTCAATAAAACCTACTACGTGGGGCATACCCTAAAGTTTTTGGAATTGGCCATTTACAATAAAAAATAATAATATAGCAATTCTCAAAACTCTGGGAACATGATACTTTTTAATATACAAGACTGTCATTTGTTTTTTTAATGTGGTGTTCCTTAAAAAATTGTGTGTCGCTATTACAAAATTTACTCGTGAAAATTTTCGCTGTGGCTCAAGTTTGGTGATGGAGGCTTATGTCGCTGCTTCGTTTAGTCGTAGTTCGTAGAAAGTAGACGTGGACGTGAAGGTCGGCCGGCGTCTACGGTTACAGAATCCAATATAGATGCTGTACTACAACTGATTGAAACGAACAAAATAATTACTTGTCAGCAAATTTGTACTGTGTTAGGCATTAGAATGAGCCAAGTACAAAACATTTTGTATGTGCATTTGAAGACCAGAAACGGCTGCGTTTCGAGTGATATGGTAAAATGATAAAAAAGCTTAAAGGAGGACAGCCATTGGCTGTCTATAATATCGTGATATGTGGTGGAACCTTGTTGTACTGCTTTGAACCGGAAGGAAAAAGCCGGCTGCTAGCAGACAGCTTTCTCTTTGAAATCATGCCGACGAAAGTTGCAGCTCCCTATAGAAAATGGTTGCTTCTAGTTTTCGAAAAACAGGACATTTCATTAGTGTCGTTTGAAAACCAAAGGGTAGAGTGCCGATTGGTACATTTGCTTGCCTAGAGTGTTGAAAGTGTGCGAAGAGTCTGAGAAAAAGTTCTCGCAGCAATATCGTCCTCCAACACGATAACGCGTCCACATGCCGCTACGATAACGAATGCGTATAAGTGGTTTGAAGTCCTTATATGTGGAACTATTCACGCATCCGCCATACAGCCCGGATGTGGAACTTTGCGTCTTTCTGTTTATTTTATTATTTATCTAAGCCCGGAAGCGGCAGTGAATGCGTTGTACAAGGCCATTGAGGCGGTTATGGCTGGTGGCCACTTAGCCCGAGGGCTTTTACAGCTTCACGGAGTTGAAAGGTGGCCGAGTGCTAAGAGCACACAGCCCAGACCGTTTTTAATGGGTAACCAGCTCAAGCGTTCCCGAGAGGGAGCCTCAAATTGGACCATTACCCTGTGTGCGATAGAGGGCCGAACCTCGGCCCGGTTAATTGCTTCTGACGGATTAAAATGACAACGTCTGTCTTGAAACTTTGTTAATGTTTGGATGTATTATCGTCACGTACTCACGTGAATGATGTGGTCGACTTACCTTTTTTAACCCCTTTACTTTCATGAATAAAGTTTATATTTTTTATGAATAAATTCAATGAAAGTTTTCCTTTTCAAAGGAGGTAAAATTTTTAAAGCGTTGGAATTGTTAATATTTTTCTAATTCTGATATTTTCTAAATTATGTAAAATACTTCTCTTGGTAAAAAAGTATAACTACTAAATAAATTGATTGTTTTAGTTATACATTTCGAGTTAGAAAAACTATTTACAGTAATTTTATTTATTTTTAAAATAACTCCATCTGTGTTTTAATTTTTTATACAAGTATCATCCTGGCTCAAGTTCAGGAATTGCTTAATGTATATGAAAAAATGTACTAGGTGGCGCTGATATAAAAGTGAAGATATATCCGACGAGGTTCTCGGGTAGGAGCTTTGTATTGCCATATATGTTTAACGATCCCTCACTAGATGGCGGCGTCCTATAAATGTTTGCAAGTTGTCTGTAGATGCAGATTATTAAAAATCGCGCTTTTATTTTGAGGAGAAGATAAATTCGGCAGTGGAATAATCCGGCATATCAGCTGACATGCTAGGCCAATAAAAACTATTGTACAAAAGAACATTGTTTAGCAAATTTATTCAGGATCTTCTTTTATTGATGAGTAGGCATCAGTGAACATAGGCTTGTGGTAACTGTAGATGGCCTTAAATCTTTGTTATTAGGTACCTAGAGCTGTTCTTGTAACCAAATGTATTGTTATATTTTTACTGTTGGTCTAGTTTATTTAAAAAAAAGTCAGAGTGCCCTGGCCCAGAGTACTAGGGTCAAATTCCAGCCGGGTTCTTATTTGGTGCTATAAAATTTGTTGGTTTTTGGGCCTGGATGTGTATTTGTAAAAAGTACCTCTTAATACTTCTCCGATCTTCTCGTTTATGCTGTACGCTGAAATCGAAAATGAAGGACGGGTTTCTCTTCGGTAAAATACTTACGGCACTCTATTAATTATTTGCGTAGTTGGTTTTTGTGTTAATAACCTAGTAGTAAGATATCATCTTTATTATTATCGATCAAGAGGATATCATTATAAGGTATCTAAGGAGCATTTGATATCGTAGGTTAATGTTATGATTTATTGGTCATTTTTACTGCACTTTTTAATTGAAATTTGCATTTTAAAATCAATCTAGAAAGTCAGGTCTATTCCAGCGTCAGTAAGTGGAACGCCTTCAATATTTTTAAATGTTACACTTTTAAGATTCGAAATTCTTAATTTGAACGCAGTTAATGAAAACATTCAACAGTGTTAAATTTATGATGCGGTTAGTTTATAGTTGTAGAATGAATGGGTCGGCTCGACCGTAATAGGACTACGTCCAAACAGTACCAACGTGAAATAACAGCATGTCTGCTGTTTCGAACGGTGAGTGTAGGGATCCAGAGACGAGGTATTCCATCTCAGTACTCATAGGTGACATATGCATCTTGAATCTTTGTGAAGAAAGATGTAAGTGTATATGGACCGCAGTCATAACTTTCCATCAGAAGTGTGTTTTCACCGTAAGATCTATAAAAAAATACTTATAAGTAAATGGTTACAATTGTGAAATACTCTATATGGACTTCTTATCATTATTAATGGTAATGTAAAATTTAACATGATACTTGAGTAAAAACTAAATTAAGCGTTTAAATGAATATTAAATAAGTTTGAACATAAACCAATGTTGGGATACATATATATCTTATATTTATAACATATAGATGTTTTATTCACACTCTAGAATTATACAGTGATTTACATAAGTACACAGGTAATGTAATAATCTAATGTTTTAGGTCAATTGAAAACTTCGTGCAAAATTAGTTAATTATTATATTAAACAAATATTGGTTATATATATATGTATATATATATATGTGTATATATATATATATATATATGTATATATATATATATATATATATATATATATATATATATATATATATTATTTATAAAATAACACCCATAGTAAATCCGTCTTTGCGTAGCATTCGATTTGCAGAAACTGAATATCGTCAATTCTATAACCGATAGCTCTAACGTGGCGTGAAGTTACCACTAATTAAACAATGTCACACCAGAGCATTATGGTTCATATTTAATGACTCTTTGTTGACTCATTGCAAACTACAATTTTGAATAATACTTAAATTTTTGCATGGAGTTTTTAAGTTCAACAATTAACAAATGACTACAATTGTGGCAATAAATGATCTTCTTTCTGATTTTAGACCCCGTTTAGATATTCTAGCAGCAGATGACGTCATTTCCGCTGGGTATAAAGTAGTGCCGTAACCGTTCGTACCAATCAAGAAGCGTCAATAATGTAATAACTTGGGATACGGTCGGCGAAACTTAAAGTCATAGGTTCGAAACAGCATTTCATTCATTTTGCATTGTGAATCATCTCCGAGTAAACGCGATTAAACTTAGTTGGAGTTATTGACGGGAATATTAGCAATGTCTGCATTTGCAACGCATTCTATTTGAAATGAAGAAAAAGAAAATCGTAGGCTCTAACTCGTAATCTCATTCCCTGATTTGATGTTATGTAATATAAAACCATGAAATCGGAAAGGCTTATATGAAATGTCACGATCATTCTATATACAAAACCACAACCACAACACCAAACCCGAAATCTGACAATTTGTAATGCATATTAATTTATTCTCGGCTTAAAATCAAACTCATGACAGTCATTAAAGAAGGAATAATAAACTCTTTTCTCTCAGTTCATTGTGCGGGGCAATCTGTAAGGGACCAGCCGAGGCCAGCAGAGGACTGAGAGGGTGAGAATGATAATAAATCATTCTCACCCCCGTATATTACGAATGCAGCGTATAAAATAGTGATACTAAGGAATTTATTGTTTTGTTTTCTTATTGGGGGATAATCTTTTCATATAAGGCGTTAAATTCACGATAATTTAGTCCTGTTGAAATGAACACCCTACTCAGCGGGCCCCCACTCGCGAGTCTGTTCGGTTGTAGCTGTAGAGGTCAAAAGACCTACAGCATCACACAAACTTCAAAAAAAAATGATACATTAAAATGAACAATTACTATTTTACATGTATAACATTGTTCCGAAATTGTGTCTATGAAGCTATCGTAATGAAATCCGTTTGTGAAAAAATAAAAAAATCAGTGCTTTGACGTGCAAAAGTAATTTTTTGGACGTGGCGTGGTGTTGTTTGAAGTTTGTATGGTTAGTGACGACAGGCGAGATATTTATTTATTTATTTTTTAAAGAATATTCGCAATACTATTAACTTTACTAATATTCCGGTTAACCACTACAACTAAGCTGACAATGCTTGTGCTAGGAGATGGTTTACGATAACAGTCTTAAGTGGATTCGAACCTACAACCTTAAGTGCAGGCCGTACCCTTAACCATTAGGCTAATGACGCTTCGAAGAACTTGGAAGAAAAGTTGCATTATAATCATTAGCGTTGATGTGAACTGTGTGTTCATTTGTCACCGCTAATATTATAAATAAAACCGTTAGATCATTATATACTAGTTTATAACACCTTTCAACAAATCCCTTCTTTTGTTAAGAATAATAAATAATGTTATATGAAACAGACGGATGCAAAAATAAAGGCTTGTCTATAATATCCTTTTATGGTTGCATTTCACCGCTCTGACATTTACAAAAGCAATGTTTTTGATATTCAGTACTAAACGAATATTCGTTAATAGTAGACATACGGCTGACATGGCTGCCCATTGAAATTTTCAGAGCAAAATTACTTAATTGGTAACAATATTCGGTTACGAATTTTGTTCGTAAAATCGTAAAATTATATGAAAGGCGTAATACGGTATAAATCAACGACTATTATTTGAATTTCAAGGCATATATCAACTGAGATTAGAAAATATGTCTTGTAATGTGTCTACCCATTTGTGCTAGAGTAATTGTATTGCAATAATGTGGCTCTATCGCGTTGTAAAGCTTGATAGTTTTTTTTTTTTTTTTAATTCAATTAAAATAAATGATGAAAAACAATTGAATCAAAGAATACGAAACTTGACATTTCCAGACTCTAAAACTAACTTTCTTTAATAATCAGTATGGAGTGAGTGAGTGTAGATTCCCTTCATTCAGTCAAGGTGGGATCAAGCCCGTGACATTTACATCCTCAACAAATATCTAAGATACACATGTGTTGATACCCGTGAGAGTTGAAAGTTTGGAGTGCCTGTACCTGTAATCGGGTACACAGATCTCAATACTCACATTCGAAACGTCGTAGCGTTACATTGCTATTTCATGCCTAAATGCTATGGTCCATGCAACTAGAAACTAACTACAGCGTTGCTGTACCACTGTATATACCCTGCCGGCCAAAAGTTTAAGACCGCACATAAACAACATAATTATACATCAATTGTAATAAAATCCCATAGGATAAATAAAATAAATGCACATCTGCATTTTCTATTGTTAGCATCGAATATTTAAAGAAGTCATTCTTTTGTTTACTTTCAAGTTATTGCACAACAAACATCTATCGTTTTCAAACACTAACAAACGCTGCGCTAGAGTCAGGTGGTAGAGTTGTAATAATATTTTTATAATGTCCTCATGACTGATTACTTTGCTTTTGTTACTTATTGGTCAATAATAAGGATTATTTTGCTACTGAAAATTCGTGTTTTGGACTTTTTATTGCCCGAGTTTACTTGTGGTTTCTTCAGTGAAGACGTCATAAAATGGGAAAAGCTTGAGAAATTAGCAGTGAAGTGCATTTTGCCATCGTTGTTTAACATTTTACATAATGAAGGCAAATCCGAAAATTGCTTCATAACTGAGGTTATCGAAGACTTGTGTCAATAACTCGATACAGGGAGACAGGCAGTTTTCAAGATCATTCCCGCTCGGGAAGGCCGAGAGCTACCACGTCTAGTGAAGATATTTCATTGTTGTTATCAGCAAGTGAAATAGACGCTTAACAGCATCAGAAATCCGCGTTGAAATAAACAAAACCCGAGTTAAACCTTAATCATTGACTACAGTAAAACGGCGACTGAGAGGTGCGAAGTTGTATGGTCGCGTTGCCGTTCGAAAACCTCTGCTAAGGCCGCAAAACAAGAAAAAAGGGATGCAGTGGGCTCTTGCCCATCGAGATTGGACTGAAGAAGATTTTAAAAACCTAACAATGAAGCATGGTCGTGGCTCAATTATGGTCTGGGGTAGTTCTCTAGCCAAGGAACTGGTGATTTGATTAAAATTGAAGGAATTTTGAAAAGAAACAGTACAAAAACATTTTAGAACGAAATGCCGTTTCTTCCGAGTTGCGATTAATTGGAGAGGGATTAATTTTCCAACAAGATAATGATCCAAAGCATGGCACAAGGGGTAACACCCCTAAAATAATGTTTGGCCTCCTCAGAGCCCGGATATCAATCCCATTGATCATTTGTGGGAAGAGCTTGATAGGAACGTCCGTAATCGTGGCCCATCCTCGCGAGAAGAAATGTGAAATGCTTTTTTCCAAATTTGGAACAATATGTCACAAGACACCATTAAAAACTTGATTGCCCGTATGCCGAGACTTGTGAAAACAGTCATGAAATGTAATGGAGGATTTTTTGATGAAAAATCAGTTTAGCTAACTATAGCCTTTCTTGGAAGGAAAATTAATAATAAATAATAAATAAAATTCCGCTTTTAAAGTATATTGTTTGTTAATCAATGTTCTATTAGATGATTAAACAGGTTAATTAAACATTTAATATTTTATTGGAGTTTTACTTTATTTTCCTACTTTAATTAAGGTTGTCTTAAACTTTTGGCCTGCAGTGTATATGTCATCTTGTAGCTATGCCAAGTATGGAAGAGGTATTTTTAGGCCGCAGTTATGATTTACTTACTTATGAATTTTGTGTTTATTTGATAGAGTTAGTTTCATAAAATTCTCTGAAAAATGGTCTTTCTATTCCTGCTCACAACTTTTCAAGAATGTTCCAGACACATGATCGGATTTACTCGTCTCTTTCTTTCGCGCATATAGTCATCCTACTTACTCCTATTCTGGAATGTTCTAGAGATGATTGAGTATAGTCGTCTCTCCCTTTCACAACTATAGGCTATCCTTCTCAAGTACCTACTGGAATGTTCTGGACACAGATGGAGTATAACTAGGCCTAAAATGGCCTGAAAATGGGTTTTCAGAAAGTAGTGCCAAGTGATTATTTGAAGCCTAAAACGCCCTAAAAATGTTCAGTCTGCTTTTCTGATTTATCGGTATGTGTTACCAGTTTTCGTAACAATATATATATTAAATCTCTTAAGATTACATCTGCCCCCAACGTTTTCCGAACTTAACCGTTAAACCCTAAACTACGCTAGTAGGCACGTACTTGGTATTTGACAATGGCAAGCGCCCTACGCGTTTGTCTCACCTGTATGATATCAAACAGTAGTCTTTCAATTTCATTTGTTGCCAGTGCATTAATTGCCAGTGTATCCCGAGACTTTAATGATGATGCTGATAATGCTAGCCATGTCCTAGGGTCTTTCCGTTCACGGGTCTACTTTTACTATATTGTTATTAGTCTATAACGCATTTGCTACTCCTCTCGTGTTGCGGATGTTCATGGGTGGCGGTTAATCACTTAGCGGCGGGTGGGTTGCTTGCTCGTTTGCCGCTTACTCTGTGAAAAAAAAAACTTAGATAAAGCTGGAAAGGTCTCTGGGTCCACAGCATCACACATACACAAAAAAAAACAATTAATAAAATAATTTATTCACTTTAAATGTGTGAAGATTTATATACCCATTATATATGTATACCCGTGCAAAATGGAAAGCCTTAAAGCCGATTAGGCATCCCCTTTGAGTGCACATGGTCTACAATACAGGTTTAATAATATCTGATATTATTGAGTGAATTTACCATATAGGAGGTAATATCATTTCCGCTATGTTAACTCTGAGAACTGCTTCAGTAATACATAAGTCATAATGATTCATCCCAGATATCATCTGTTACTTTTAATTCCCCATTGCTGGTAATCCGGGGATCAATGGGTTGGTGATTGCTGTTGATTTTGACTTATTGTCATTCCATACCTAAAATCCCCAGCAGATAAGACCGTTGTAACAAATTTTAATTATTTAAGAAGAAACGGAAACTTACATCGGAAATTACACCACGAATATCGTGTGACTTACGTCGTAGTAAATAAATTAAACACTTAAGCGAGTGCGCGACTCCATCTGAACCTGGTGTTAAGTGGTGATGAAAATCTCCGATTGTTTTATTTCTAATTCAACTTAAGCTTACAACCTCCAAGAGCCGTGGGGTAACTCACTATAAGCGCTCGCTTTTAATTCATAGTCCGCGAGCAAACTAAGTTCGATCACCGGTGACGGTACCAGTTATTGAATTGTTAAGTAAACTTTTAAATGCTGGTTTACCACGTGCCCGGCGATGAAGGAAAACATCGTAAGGAAACCTGCATGTCTGAAATTATAAAAAAAATCGAAGGCATATGAAGTCCGCCAATCTGCAGTGGAGGCCCACGCCCAGCAATGGGATTGATTTATGTATAGACTGTTACTTTATAACCTCACTTTTAATCCTAGGTTTATATTAATAAGTCACTAACGATGATTACTTCTTAAACTAACCCTGTGACCCAGTTTCGATTAACGCTCCCGTATCGAAAGCTTATCCGTGCAGAGCTTAATTAGTTACAAATTATCTCACGACGTGATTTCATGAAATATTATATATTTTAATAGATTGAAGTTTTAATAAACCTTGTTATAATTTAAATCCCTCCCTCTCGGTTAACCTCCCTATTCGGTTTCATTGAAATACAAAGAGATAAATAATAATTGAAATAGTTAAAAGTTTTAGGCGGTTACCTTTTAAAACCAGTTATAAAAGATAAAATCAGTAACAGCTCTCACGGATCATGGAAAATAATTATGTATTAATGCTTTTAATATAAAACAAGTTAACACTATATTAAAAACTGTTATAACATATGTTTGAAAAAACGATTATGACAATATAGAATATGAAATCTTTGTCTCGTGAGGCAGTGAAATTCCTGGAGGTTCGAGTAAATGGCTTTCTCTACATGTAGAGCGAGGTACGGGTTTTTGAACAGGAAATGCAAGTTATTTGTTCGGTTTGTTGTTCCTACTCTATACAACATAGTAAAGAATTGTAGGATAATTTCGTTATAGCTCCATTATTATAAAATGATTTTGCATACGATAATGTACTGGTAACAAAAGATTAGCTACTAAAAATGCCAATAAGCTGGCCATATAGCTCGTTGAACCGTTAACTGATGGCAATCTCGGACTGGCAGTGTTGAAAATCCTCCACTAGATAAAGTTATATATAAGTAATATTAATATATAAGTTATAGAAAAGTCGATGGAGGCAGGTAGGTAGCTCAGGATCGTGCATTGTGGCAATTCATGGGGGACTTAATTTTTTTTTTTTTTAATAATAAGACAACCACATAAACAAGGTGAAATCATGATATCTTGAAAAATCCTCTTGAAATTGCCAACTGATGTAATTTTTGAAAGAAAGCTAACGATGCTCTTATATTATTAACATCCACGTTCCCTCAAACAACTAAGTTTTAAATGCTCGTGCGAAATGGTGCACGACAATAGTCGCATGGCGGATCCGAACCGTCGGTTTCGCGAACCTGAACTTTTATTATGGTATATACTGGCTATTAAATTCTTAACATTTATATATAATGAATCACTGATATTAACATGTTTCATGAAAAAGGACTAGTTTTATGATATATATATATATATATATATATATATATATATATGTATATATATATATATATATATATATATATGTGTATATATGTGTATATATATTGTTTTATAACATTTTGTAAAAAATATACATTTTCTTGGTGTTCATATATATTTTTTTAAAACAAACAGCTTTAAAAGTAAAGTTATGAAGAGAAGGAAATGTTGGAAGGAAAATTAATTTATATAATTACAAAAGTGCACTGTAATTGCAGTCAGCAGTGAAGTTGTTCAGCTAATTACAATTTACTGCAAGATAGTCTTTTATTAAAATTGTAATTAGATATATAGCAGCACGAAAATTGCATCTACTCGCCATCTCTTCTCTTTTATATTTTCGATAGGTAAACAAAATTACTTTTGAACTTGTTAAATAAATACCGGAATTTATACTGTCGCCTGATTACTAAATAATTTAAATGTAGAGCCATGCTTTAGCTACGAGTAACTGTAACTCGACTGGTGATATGGTAATAATGACTGTAGAGATGATGCGTGTTATCTATTTGTGGACCATATCATCTTATTCTTCAGGACAAATGCTGAACTACTAACTATAATCTAAAATTATTACTTGTTATCGAGTAACCGCAGACCAGATTCCGTGAGATGGTTTTAAAATTCCGGCTATCAGGACATTTGACTATACCACGAAACAAGTCTCGGGCTCGCAGTATGCCATGCCACCATGCAAAGTACAGCAGTGTAGATGGGAGTTTATAGGCTGTAGCCATCAGGTGAACTGTGCGCTCGTTTATGAACCGTTTCATATAAAGAAATTAATTTACTCACGTTCTACAAAATGAATGGAAGATCCACGGATTAACTTACTCATATATTAAAATCATACTACTTGTTCAATATTATACGATTAAATTCTTATATTTCCACCACTGGACATGTCAATAAATATCAAAAATAGGTAGGCAGTTCTTCAGAACCATAATAGTTGGAAAATATTTCGAGTTGTATGAATGTAAGTAGGTATAAAAACCTATAAAATTAGAAACCTTTCTGCTATCTTCAATAATAAAAAGTTAACGATTAAATAAAATTATCAAAAAAAATTAAGTCAGAAAACTTTCAATAATTACTAACTAATAACTAAATATAATGAACATCCGGTTGATTTAGACCATTGCTTCATCTCGTTAACATAGCTAACTGATCTTAAAACCAGTATGATCACATTTAGTGTCGCTTAGAAAGTTTCCCACGTCCTTAACTCATTTTAAACACTAACATAAATTGATGAAGTTTTATTAGAAATGCAATTATTAATAACTGACTGTTTGCTGATGAACTGTAAAACTAATTTTCTACCTCATATGTTTAATTAAACTTTAGGGTGAACGGCATTTCAGTTAATGTGCAGTTTAGATGCCATGTTGTTTTTCGACTGTATTTTTGTTTTGATACATACAGTGTTCATCACATAATGAAAGACACACAAAGGATATTATGTTAACTGAGATTTTTGATCATTTATTTAGAATACAATAGGATCTTGCAACAGTATTCAAATCATTTGTGTGGTGGGCGTTGTGAGATAAATATTAGAAATATCTTTAATAAATTTGATACGTCGTACATTTTTATTCGGTTTAACTATATATAAAGCTGTATGAATTAAACAAAGGTATAACAACTTATTAATGCTACACTAAGTAAATAAAATAAAATGAATGCTATAAATATGAAAATGAAGTTTATTATAATTAGTTGTAATAATTGTAGTCATTTTTAAAGTAATTATGTAAAGTTATTAATATTTTGTCGCATGTCCTTTAGCAGCAATAATAGCCCTACAGCATTGAAGAGATTAATTTGTTGCAAGTTGATACTGGAATTTGCTCCCATGTTTCTTTAAAAGCATAATGCAGATGCGTTGTCACTCTTGAGGACTGAGATGGAATGCCTCGTCACCAGTAATAAAGTACCCCGATCCCTATACTCACGGGACGAAACACACCAGTATTATGCTGTTATTTTATGCTGATCTTCTGTGAGGGCATGCTCATACCCCGGTGGAGTTGACACATTCATTCTGCAACTAGAAACAAACTGAAGTGTAGCTCTACCGCTGTTATTTTTTGATTTTTTTTATTTTTTTTGTATTAACCTTAAAAGGAACACAACAGGCGTCCTTAATGCCATTTCGTATTCTCTGCCAGTCAACCCAGGGTGTAATTAAACATTGTTAACGGATGTTAAAAAATAATAAAACTTTATTTGCTATATAGCCTAAACTTTGGCCTTAAAATGGCCTTGAAATATCATTAATAATAAATGTACTTTTTATATTATACAGAAAAATTAAATTTAAAACGTATTAGAATAAACTGGAATGAGTACATGCGGGAAATAGATTAATATTTCGATTTATTACCGCGCTCGTTTAATATCCGGTGGCTGGGGGATCGCAAATAAGACTCGTCAAATATGATGGATGTGGCGCAGGTCGAGGGTCGGCAGCTTTACGACTGTCCTACGTCGCTTATAACTATTTATGTTTAATGAAACGTTAAATAGTGTTGGGAAGACATTTATGGGAAATAAACAGTACTCTTCCTCGGAAGGTACTGGTAGGAAATTGTTGGCATGGGCTCGGCTAATCTATCGTCTTAATATTGTGTTCAATTAGTTACAGTTATTTTTATAGTTTATATACCAGAGTGGGTTATAAATCTTAACAATAGATTCAGTTCATTCTCTATGGTAGAGACTTCTATAGTATGCACGCTTCATCTAGTTTTTAATTGGTAGAGCTACGATGAAGTTTTTTTCTAGCTGCAGAATGAATGGGTCAGCTCAACCAAGGTAAGATCACGCCCTCACAGAATACCGGCGTGAAATAGCAGCATAACGCTGATGTGTATTGTCTCGTGAATGTAGGGATCCGGAGACCGTTATATTACTGGTGTCGAGGCATTCCATCTTAGTCCTCAAGTGTAACAACGCATCTGCATTATGATTCCTTGTCAAGGATGAATGTAGATGTCATGGGCCGCAGGAATCAGATTGAAACTTACCATCAGATGAAATCTATACTCTTCTGTTACTATCAATATAATAAAATAAAAGTTTTTATGCGCTGTACGAATGAGTCGGTTCGAACGGGGTAGCCCAACAGAATGAAATAGCAGCATACCCCTGCTGTTTTTTGTACAAAATAGATACCACTCAGCCGTCAGTAGACATCATACAAAACATACTTAATAACGTAAGGAGGTCATTTTCATCTTTTTTCCGGGTACGACCTACGTTGAAGAAGCGAAAAATCAAAAACAGGTATGGATGCAGGTGTTTATGGCTCGCAGTCATTATTTATCATCAGATGAATTATAAAATACTGACATATCCATTCCATAAACAAAAACGTTTTTTTATTAAACATACCAAACCATTTAAGGCAATAACACACTGGCCAGAAATGCCGGCGACCATTAAAAAGCACTACCCACACTAGACAGTTATAGAAAGAGGACATCAAGAATGACTACAGCATAACTCATACGAGACGATCCCTCTCGAGAAATGTCCAGAGTCTATTATTAGTGATATTTGAAGTAGAAGGTAAAGGAAGATGGTAGGGAGGTCATAATTTAACTTCAATAATATTTTTTTTTATTGGATTTAGGTTAGAATCCATTTCCCCCCATGGTTTTTTTTGTGTATTAGTTTTGCTGGTCCAGTGACCTCTACAGCTTTATCTAATTAGACTCGCAAGCGGGAGGACCGCTGAGTAAGGAGACAACGACGATGTTGCGAAGTGAAGCACGAAGACCGCTGCACTCCCACCCCTGTGGACGAAGAACGTCGACGACAACAGAGGGGGGCGATAATACGATCCGAG
Source organism: Teinopalpus imperialis (assembly GCA_029286865.1). NCBI lineage: Eukaryota > Metazoa > Arthropoda > Insecta > Lepidoptera > Papilionidae > Teinopalpus > Teinopalpus imperialis. The sequence continues at coordinate 1,579,033 of JAGSMU010000034.1, forward strand.
GGCCCCCCATAAGGAGGTACGAAACCTCAACTCGGATCGCTATCTAACCCCCCATGGTAAGTGATTACTGTTACTATAGACACGTTTTGTACTCGTATATTCGTCCTCGATATAGAATTAATATACGATAAACCAACTTGTTTATTACGCGGCCATTCTGTGAAAGCTTGATTTTCCATGATCTAATCAAATTCTACTTTCAACTAATCTAAAGCACGTTCTACTACTCCTTTACGTCATTTATCAAATTCTAAGACCCCGGTCTGGTTGGGTTTTTGGACGATTGCTTCGTTTTTATATAGTATTTTTGTGGTTTATGTTAACAAAGAAGCAGAAACAGAAGAACAAATACATATCCGAAACTACGACATCGATAGTCGATAACGAGTATCATTTAAAGTGTTTAAAATATCTACATTCATTGATATCCAAGGAATTTAGAAAATAAAATTTTGTTTCTCCTATTACATTATTTGGAATGACGATGTCCTGCTCTTGAATTTTGATCAAGGCGATATACATATATCTTCTGTTTACTGTCTTTGGTTTTTAACTATGCAGGATTTATTCTAGTGAAAGCTTTCGCGCTAACACAGTAGCACTCATTTTTTTTTAAAGAATATTAGCAATGGTATTAACGTTACTAATATTCCGGTTAACCACTGCAACTAAGCTGAAAATGCTTGTGCTAGGAGATGGTTCACGAGAATAGTCTAATGGTGGATTGAAACCTACGACCTTAAGTTTCGCAGACCGTACCCTAAACCATTAGGCTATTGACGACAATGGTCCCATACCGATTCTAATGTAATTTATATGCGTTGAGATCGGAATTAGGTTCGGATGCAGTTTGGGTTCCGTGTCGCAAGGTGCTGTAGTGTCACCACGCCACGAGCCCGCTTAATTTAAGGTATTTTTAATATTACTAGGTCGTACGGTTAGATCGTCAATAAATGCGACAAGCGCGGTCACTCTAGGAAGTCTTGAAAGTTTGTCATGTGTTATTTTGATTGATATGAATGAGATTATATATAAATATTTCATATATTTCATGAACCATGATATCGTCCACAGTTGATCAGGAATATCTATTATACGTTGCCGTGATACCCCTATTTTTTGTTTTTTACTCTATATATAGGGTGAGTGATACGCTGCCTAAATTCATACCGTTTTAGGTAGCCGCGTATTCGTCACCTTCCCTAAGAAATATTAAATATAAAAAAACCCTCTCTGCTGGAAATTTCTTATTATATTGCGTATTTTAAGTAATGCAGCAACATTAAACAACGATCGTGTTATCAATGCCACGACTCACTCGAGTTAGCTGAACGCAATTGAAATCTGTATAATGATCTCTTCTCCCCTTATCTTTTAATGATGTTTTGCATTCTCTGCGGAGTCAATAATCCATAGATAAAAATATTTGGTATTTCGCTTTGTACCAGTTGAATTTATAGATATATGCAATAAGTTCTTGAGGATTAATTGGGCTGTATACAATTTGTTTGAAGCCGTAAGTTGTGAATGAATCTTCTATGCAATTGAATATCCCACTCGGCAGTTTTTATATTTGGTATTAAACCTCCTAACCTCATGGTTTCTGATAGACAGAGCAAAATCTCCCGCCTTTTTTAGTAATGTCTGCAATAAGGGCAGAGCATGTCTGCGTTGTCAGACCAGGCCGGCCTGCCTATCATTGGTCTAAGATATGAGGCGTCCTATGCTGCATACGTCAGTAAACTTGCCAAGCGTGGCGGTATGTGATGGCGACTAATGCATTATATGCACTTGGCCTAAATCCAGAAGTTAAGCCTATGTTACGATATTTTATAGCAATTGTAATGACGTCTAAAGCAATTTCGATTTATTCTGTATTCTTCTGTTTTAACACAGTGCTTTGTTTTTTTTTCTCGTGCTTTCATATGAACAGTGATAACGCATCTGCATTATGATTCCTTGTCAAGGATGAATGTAGATGTCGAGGGCCTTATGAATCATTTACCATCAGGTAACTGTGTGCTCGGATGTTACTCTCAAAGTAAAAAGAAATAAAAATATAAAATTATATTATAAGGACTGCTATTACAACGCGTCATGATTTAAATCTAAATCACGCTCAACTAAATAGAAAATATTAATATTAGCGTGGCAACAATTTTTAATATAGCAGTATTGTACCAACGACGTGTGTTTAGCGGATATTGATCCGCGTCTAAAAGTTTACGAAGTGTTCGATACTCGTACGAATTTTGTTCATGTCCGCTTGAAGGTTTCACATCATGACAGCTATTGCCCGCGACCTGCTCATCCGGGACATCTACTCGTATCGTTTGATGATCATCAAGTGAAATAAATGAAATTTTTTATCCTAAATATTTGTAATCATAGATACATACTCGATAACCTAATAAAAATAATGGTGCATACATAAATCCAATTTGGTTTTCTAGCTTCAGTACTGATTTTTTTTGATTTTTATTTTACTTTTGTAATTTTTTTATGAAAAATAATTTAATAAATGTATAATAATATCGTAACTCACATCTGTTGTTACCATTAGTTGGCAAAGTTGTCAATCTCAACTGAGATGGAATGCCTCGTTACCTGTAATAATGTTCAAGGAAACCTGCACTCATCATACGCAACACACTAACAGTGTTACGTATTTCACGTTGGTAAATTGTCTTGATCAGGCTTTCTTTTACTCGGAATTGTCTAATAACCGACTCGTTAATTTATTACTCTCACGCACCATTACGGCCGCTCTTGTGTCCTGCACATCAACCTCCATATCAACCTCAGATTTTTACCGGAAAATGTAGACATAGCAGAGATTTAACAGCAATTAAAAGAATTTTGTTCGTCGTAGGACGTCTACGTACACAACTTATCACCATTTGGGTTACGTAATAGTATGCAAGTTTACATTATATTCGTCCCGTCATTTGCGTTTCTTTATAATAGTTTAAACGGGTTACTCTCTTAACTACTAGGTATTTTAGGTATGAATATCAATAATAGAGGAAAATATCCACCTACCCAGTTAACTCACTGGAAGATCACAAGCTCTTGCACCAGCAGGTGGGTATTTATAATATTATTTATTTCATTGAGAGTAACAAAGGAGCACACAGTTCACCTGATGAGAAGTGATTCCTGCGGCCCATGACATCAACATTCATAATAGACACAGCAGCTTTATGGTGCTATTTTACGCTGGTATTCTGTCAGGGTGTGGTCCTACCCCGGTCGAGCTGACCCATTAATTCTGCAGCTGGAAACAAACTGCAGCGTAGCTCTACCACTAAAAAATAATTGATGATGAAGATAAAAATTTATGTTTACGAGTAGTCGTAAGGGAGCAGTTCTCAAAGTTAAAATATCAGAAATCATATAACATACAACGACCTTTGACCAGTTACAGTTTTATAAGAATTATCGATTTATTATTCGTTTATCGACGTTATCGATATAATAAATTGGGTTATTATAAATAATTTTAAGAAATTGATAACGCAAATGTTAGATCTACTTTAGACGACCCCATTTATAGGGTTGGTACGAGGCAGTGTTTACTTAGGAGCAAGTAGCACGTTATTTCATGTACAATTTAAAGAATGCGTTGGTAAGTAGTGTGTTGACGTTTTAATTAAAAACTAACATAATTTCTTATGAGCTCACATTACTTTAATTATTTGATGTATTTGATACAAAATAGTACCGCTTACCTAAACTTTAATTATTTGTTGTATTTGATACAAAATAGTACCGCTTACCAAAACTTTAATTATTTGATGTATTTGATACAAAATAGTACCGCTTACCAAAACTTTAATTATTTGTTGTATTTGATACAAAATAGTACCGCTTACCAAAACTTTAATTATTTGATGTATTTGATACAAAATAGTACCGCTTACCAAAACTTTAATTATTTGCTGTATTTGATACAAAATAGTATCGCTTACCAAAACTTTAATTATTTGATGTATTTGATACAAAATAGTATCGCTTACAAAAACTTTAAGGTACAAAGATTTAGAAAGTGGCAAGTTAATGACATATCAATTGAACACAGTTCACTAGAATACATAATTTTTGATTAATTATTATTTAGATGAAGCAATTACATAAGATTACATTGCCCGTGTTAAAGATACGACGGTTATGCCAAAAGAAATAAGATTCTGCTTACTCATTTTTTTGATACTGGCATGTTATATCTCCATGGTAAATGCTGGTTATTATAATTTAAAATAATTTTATTGTAAATGTAGCCCACAAAATCTAGTGGGAAATTGCTCGCAACAATGGGGGCCTAAAGAGTGGTCAATGATATTTTCCAAGTAGTTTAGAGGAATTAAAAAAATGCTTATTCCAAGTTTCTTTGAAAAGACCGATATCCTGTAATAAAGAATACATTTTATAATTTTAGAATATCTAAATTCTTTTAGCATGACCCGCGTAAAACGTAACGTTAAAAGTCAGAGCCTGACAAAAGCCGCACTTCTATTTCAGGCTTTCCGAGGGATATAAATTTTCCAGTTATGTAGAATATATTTATATCATTGCTAATGTTAACCTGACGGGATAAAAGATGGTGGATTCTTATTATAGACGAGAATACGTTACCTCACAAAGGATTCACTAACTTTGTGGAAACTAATATTTAGAGAGCTACAAGATTGACAGTGTCATTTTAAGATATATGTATGGATTGTTTTATTTAATTAGATATTTTTATTTACTTTTTGGTTTTAGATAACTGGCTGCCGTAACGAGCCAATTGGCGTTGATGAAAAAACCGTCTAGAGGTAAGAGTTAATCGTTTAACCAACTGATTTTTTTTATTGGATATATATATATAATATTGGAGGTGAAAGACAAGCACACAGTTCACCTGATGATAAGTAACTACTGCGGAATATCTACATCTAACCTCACGTAAGTTGAGGACTGAGATGAAATGCCTCGTTACCTGTAATAGGGTCTCCGGATCCCTACACTCCCCATACGAACCATGTCATCTTTACTCCATCCCCGGTCTAGCTGAACCATCAATGATGACGTAAGGAACAAGTTACACGCCGCTCTACTACTGTTGAATAAGAGAAATATACTCTAATTATATTATAAACATATATTTTTAAATTTAATTAACATTATTACTCTTTTAATTATCTCCGCGAGGAGCTCAATGAGTCCCGATGTCAGCTGCGTTAGACTAAAGGTCATTATTCCATTTTTTTAATATCCGCCTGATCCCAGTTCGAAGTTTGTTCAATTTAATTAAAGTATAGTAATAAGTAAAGTATATATTCGTATTCGTTCTTTTATATTCTTGACGTACTTTGAGTGTTTTGTTGCTTTGTATTACAATGTTTTCTATGTATACATTTCATTTTGACTCTAACATCGAACTTACTTGCATCCAAAATTATTATACAATTTGTTCCACACAAAACATTTCCAGAGACTTGTAGTTTTGTGTGTATTTACCGTAAAATTGCGTTCACTTTTTTAATTATTATATAAAAAAAAGTTTATTGATTACTGCATTTAAAATCGTATAGCAAACAAATCTACAACTGCCGAACGCGCTGGCCGTCGTTGTTCGTTCAAAATGCACTCGACTAAGTGAAACGCACACAGCTGCAGTGAGACGGGAGATTAGGTCGCGAATACATCATTGATTTTTCTCACACATTTGCACTTTCACGACGTCGCCCTATTGATAATTGTGGTATTAATTAGTCATTTGGATCGGACAAAGTATTTTGATTTTATTTCGTTGACGATATTCATGATGAATTTGTACTTTAGGTGACGATGTTTACCGGCCAGAACGTTGAACTCGCAACTAAGCGATCGTTATTTTCGCTGATATTAAGTGAATATTGCAACTTAGTAATAATTAACGCTTAATGAAGGTCACTAGCTCAGTATTGGGCTCACCGTCAGACTAATAGGAATTTGATTGTGCCCGCAACAGCCTCGGCCTATAAGCTGTTCAGATTATATAGTTGCAGAAATACCATCGAGCATAAATCGCTAAGTTTTTTAATTTTGTTACATTGTGAGTACGCAGTTCACCTGATGGAAAGTGATTCCTGCGGCCCATGACGTCTACTTTCATCCTTGAAAAGGAATCATAATGCAGATGCGTTGTCATCCTTGAAGACAGAGATGGAAAGCCTCGTCACCAGTGATAAAGGTCTCCGGGTTCCCACACACACACCGTACGAAACACAGCAGCATTATGCTGCTATTTCACGCGTGGTCCTACCCCGGTCGAGCTGACCCATTTGTTCTGTAGTTAAAAACAAACTGGAGTGTAGCACTACCACTGCTAAAATTAATAAATTTTAATTTTAATTTCGTCGTTTATTCGTGTCTGTGTATATAGTTAAAAGTTTGAGCAATTCAATAATCGACGGCGACTGGAGCGCCGTGCTAGCGGAGTTACGACGCCGTTTCCTCTTCTACACTGTAACTCACTTAGATCTGCGGCGCTTAGATTGAGATACATATAAATACTTAGCAACTTACACAGATGCCACATGTTAATCTTGTTTAGTTAGAAATTTGTAAAATATTTTCTGATTATAATATACGAAGATAGTATAACTTATGGCACGCCTTGTTATCGTCATAACGTGGAACACTAATGGATTGGAACTACGTCTACGTCCGTCTCAGTCTTCAGGGGTGATATATATCATGACTTTTGTTTCGGATGGACGTAGCCGCCGTTATATATCACATATAGTATACATATCACATTATTAAAAATATATATATATGTTATGTTTACGACTCACCTGGAAGGACTGACAATAATTTTATTATGCTTTTGATATTGTATAATGGATCGGTCAGTAACCAAAACAATGTCCTTTTCATTCCATCATTAGCCCATTGATAAAGATAAGGCATGATATTGTCGTCCTATATATGTAGCTCACAGCATCCTTCGACTTCCCGCAATCTTGATTAAGTAATTGCTGTTTTAGAAGTCATACACTGTTGCCAATACGAAGTTACCACTCGAGAACTTTATTTGATCAGCGGTAGTGATCACAGGCGCTTCGTGCTTTACTTATTTTAGGACCAAGGAAGGGGATTACGAGTGAGTGCCTCCGTTCAATTATGCTTACGGCACTATGTTGCGCTGCTAAAGTCATATTTATTATTTGTGGGAACTTGTGGTTTATGTATCCTTATAACTTTATTTCTGTTGTGTAAAACATATTTAATTTGTATGTTTGCCTTAAAATAATAAAATAATCAGTCTGAAAGATAATAGCCGAATTTTTTTTTGTTTTTGTTTTATAGTATAGGCGGCAAACGAGTATGGGGCCCACCTGATGGTAAATGATCACCGCCGTGCATGAACATGCGCAACACCAGAAGAGTCGCAAATGCGTTGCCGGCCTTTATGGAAGGTTTGTCTTGAAGGTTTCTAAGTCGTATCGGTTCGGAAACACCGCTGGCGAGTGCTGATTCCACAGAGCAGTCGTGCATGGCAGGAAATATATCACTGTGCTTGGAATTGACCAGGACGACATAATCACATCAGTATTTAAATGTCTGTGGTTTGCTTTTGTAACTCTCATCAAATGTTTGGCCGTTCAAATAACCATGAAAAACGTTATTACACAAGACAGAGTTTTTGAACTATAAATAAAATGTAAACGAATGCAGATGCAATTAATTCTGCAGCTAAAAGAACTTACAGCAAGTCAAAGCGGCTCCGATACAAGCCTGCCTCAGTACAAGAATTATGTCAAACATTTATAATTATTAATGAAGATCAGTCAATAACAATAAATCAAGCACATTTTTATCTGATCAATCGTTATTTATAAATAAATAAAAAAATAACATTGTTTATACTCTATTTAATGTTTTTTTCGTAATATAAATAATAATATATCTAATTATTTTTAGTCAAATTATTAGAGGGAAATATTCTGTAATAATAAATTATTGCTACACTTTCATCAGAGACTATATGAAGCAATCGTTTTGCCAGAAAGTGGCAACAATCCTGGTTTGAAAAATTCATGTTACTATAATATTTTTATTGTAAGAACACAATATTGCTCACTAGCTATTTTATTATATAAGTCTTATTATAAATGTGATGGAAAACAAATGGACCGGCACAACGGCGACCACGATTAACTGGCACTACCGCCCCATTTATTTATTTTTTATGGCTCATGGCCACTGATACGTGTTTCATATCGATATGTTTCTTTAACAGACGGAATATTGCTCATCACGGATTGTCGATTGTAACTATTACCTTTAGAAGACTTACATAATTCAACGTATAAAATGTACGTGTAAATAAAGTTCATTTCAATATTTTTTTGTGCTAGAATGGCTCTATTGATGTGATGTGGTTTACTTATGTTAAATTCTTTTTTTTAATAATTCAAAATGTATAAAATAGCATCTTTATCTATAAAATGTATTGATTGTGTGTTGAATGAAGCAATTTAATTAAATTATTTTATTTCATCCAACATCGTCGAACAGAGAAACGATTTCCGGACGTAATACGCTTTTAGACCAAACTTCCAAACGGGACTTGCTTACGGAAACGCATTAAAAATAAATTTATATTTTAGATTAAGAAAATCGTTTCTGAACATGCTTTCACATATATATGTCGACTCATTAGAAATGTCGTGAAATTTACTCATTTACATGTCAATGATTAATGTAATATTCCAATTTTTTATATAAACTTATTCAATTAATAATAACATTTCGTTTTAGTCAATATGTATATAAATTTATGTAATATATTTATTAATTAAAGGTTTTAAGAAACAGATATAATGTAATAGCTAAAGTATTTAATACGTAGATACTTAAGGGTAAACATTGTGAGCGGTAACAGTTAAAACATATTCCATGTATAGTTCTTGCAATTCACGTGCGAGTGCGGCCGGCCCTTGTTTGTGGCGAAGACGTATGTGTTTACGTGTCCATGTGTGCGCGCACGCGGTTGCGTTTACGGTTAGCAAATAAAGTTTTTTAAAATATATATTTTTGGTGTTTGTGATTGATTTATTTTAGGGAAATAATTATGAGAAATAAGACAATAAATGTATTAATAGATTCATTTTAATTATTCTTCGTCATAAAAACTATCACTATCTTCGAAATCGCTGCCACTACTGGATTCACCTAAATTAATAACAAATTTAAAGTCGTAATCAAAGTACTTCATGTATTGTTTTTAAACTTATTTGCTTGCACGTGTTAGACCAGGTCGTTTGATTAATGTTTTTCAACTCCTGGTGTATCAAATTTTGTACCGCAGTCATATTTTGATCAATTTTTTCGAGGCAATTTGTTTTTCAAAATACCCCAGATATTCTCGACCGTGTTTAGCTCGGGATGATATTTTGGCAACCTAAATATTTTAACGCCCTTACTTCTCACTATTTCATCGATTTTGAATGCTGTAAAACGTTCTTTATTCTTTTTTTAACAAATCATACAGTTCTATTCATCAAACTGGATACCATTTTCTGTCAGCCATTTTTGCATTACGGGAATTGGATGTAGGGTATTATACTGCTACGGGTGTTGTGGTAGGATGCTTATCCATCACAATAACTGATTATTCTGGCAAATTCGGCAAAAGTTTCTCCTGTAGCTATTTGCTATAATTATCGTAATTCAAATTTGAGTGATAATCCCCGATTGTAGATGCTGCTTTACTAATGAGGCATTTGTAATAAAGCCACAGTTGTTACCTGCATGCACTATAATAAATCGAGAGCCTGTTCTCAATTTTTTTAAAAATGGCGTATCCTTCGTTTTTGCATCTTTGTTTTAAGGTTCCAGGTATTTTGTCGCACGTTAGACGTCATCTCGTCAGTATATATAATAGGACGGCCTTCTAAACGATACTGATGATTTTTTTCCAAAAAATAATTTAAACGCCATTATTGTATCTCATGCCTCTCTTGCAACTTGGTTGTTACCGATTTGTCGCCATTTGTAACCCATTTTTATAAGTAATGAACTTAATAATCGCTTTGAGGTTTAGTTTGTCGAAATCAAATTTGCTGTCTCTTTTACGTCGTTTTTTCATGGGTGAAGTCAACTTGGCGGAAGTTGACGGCAACTGTTTTTCTTCTTTCAAAATTGTTGTTACAGTGCGTTCACTAACCCCTGTTGATTCGGAGGTACGTTTGGTTATATTAGCTAAGGGACTCAAATCACAATTTTCATAATTGTTCATCTTCATGAAATTATATTCTTCTTGGAGAAAATGGAACATTTTGGCGATTATTGCACGTCTCTACAAATAAAAAATAGTAATATAAAATATAATATTTTGCACAAAAATAATTTATTTCAACATACTACAAAACATAACCTTACCTCGCTCTGAATAACTTTGCGCTGTTCACCGGGCTTTAACATGCTGACAGTACTTCGGTGCTTATACACAAGTAACATGAACGACAGTCGGCTCGCGACTGACCGCTCTGCCACGCGCGCACACTGTCACACCGTGCACGTACATGTTAAACCACATTCAAATTATGCAGTTAACTTTATGCACATGACCAACTTACTCGCCAGTCACAAGCTCACCAGTCTTGTCTTTTCTGCAAGTAGTACCTAATACATGTATGTAACGAAATGTTTATATATTATATACGTCGGTTACAAGTTGTTGAAAAGTTAAGACTTATTATTACCCGAGTTTACTTGGATTTGTTCACAAACAATCTCAATTAGTCTACACTTGTGGTTTGTACTGTGAAGACGTCATAAAATAGGAAAAGCTCGAGGAATTTGTAGTGAAGTGCGTTCTGCCATCGTTGTTTTAAAAAATTAAGGCAAATACGAACGTGAGATTGGTTCAAAACTGAAGTTATCGAAGACTTGGGTTCATGGCACAATAACTCGATAGAGGGAGACAGGCAGCTCCATCGTCCACGCTCGGGAAGGCCGAGAGCTACCACGTCTAGTGAAAATAATTTCGTTGTTGTTACCCGCAAGCGAAATAGACGCTTAACAGCACCAGAGAATCCGCGTTGAAGTTAACAATGCCTGAGTTAAACCTTTATCATTGACTACAATAAAACAGCGACTGAGAGATTCGAAGTTGTATGGTCGCGTTACCGTTCGAAAACCTCTGCTAAGGCCGCAAAACAAGAAAAAACGTATGCAGTGGGCTCTTGCCCATCGAGATTGGACTGAAGAAGATTTTAAAAAAGTGCTTCGGACCGATGAATCTAAGTTTGAACTATTCGGTTCAAAACGTAGAATTTAAGTTCGACGCAGTACCCAAGAAAAGATAATGTCAGATTATTTTGTCCCAACAATCAAGCATGGTGGTGGCTCAATTATAGTCTGGGGTTGCTTCTCTCGCCAAGGAGCTGCCGATTTGATTAAAATTTAAGGAATTTTGAAAACGGAACAGTACAAAAACATTTTAGCACAAAGTGCCGTTTATTCCGAGTTGCGATTAATTGGAGATGGATTAATTTTCCAACAAGATAATGATCCAAAGCACAGCTCAAAATTATGTAGAGGATATTTAGAAGAGAAAGAGGCACAAGGAGTGTTAAAAACATGGTTTGGCCTCCTCAGAGCCCGGATCTCAATCCCATTGAACTTTTGTGAGAAGAGCTTGATAGGAACTTCCGTAATCGTGGCCCATCCTCGCGAGAAGAAACGTGGAATGCTTTATGCGAAATTTGGAACAATATATTTCAAGGCACCATTAACAAATTGATTGCCCGTATGCCGAGACTTGTGAAAAAAGTCATAAAATGTAAAGGAGGATTTTTTGATGAAAAATCTCTTTAGCTAACTATAGCCTTTTTGCATGGACTGATAATATTTCTTTACACTTTTAAAGTATATTGTTTGTCGATCAATGTTCTAGTAGATGATTAAACAAGTAAATTAAACATTTAATATTTATATATATATATATATTTATGTGTTTTCTTGTTTTACCATAAGATATACGACCTGAATAGTAGAATAATTTTATTAAGAAACATTACATAACACGTAATTCTAAATCCATCTATTTAAAACCTATTCCATTAGTAATACTATTTAATCATTTATTAATAGTCTTCATAGGGTTATAACAAAATCATAATTTGGCCCAATGGATGTACGAAGCATAAACTAGAGGCGGGTTACATTAGAGTCTCGTACTGCGATGATGCTGCGGTCGTCTTTACGTCTGCCAAGCGTAACTATCTGATTCTCGTTACAACAAACACAGACAGTCGTTCATTGTCCCTTTACCTAGTCGTATTAAGATTCAGAGTATGGAACATGGATATAAATAAAACTCACCTAGACCCGGAATCGAAACAATTTCCGATGCACAAATATCATTCCTCGACCGGATGTTGAATCCAAGTCCGTAGTGCAGCAGTCAAGGAAAAAGTAAAAAAAACATTATATATATTAAATACGTTTGGATCGAATTTGATTTGACAGATGGCTTAGCAAAACGAAAAGGAAAGAGAAAAATGAATCTTAGATAATATTTAACCACGAGCTCAGATAGTTACAGTGCCGCTGCGCTGAGAGCAAAGTTTTGTGTATAATGTGGAGTGAGAGGAGTTCCATTATTTACCAGCTTTGTAACTTGACGTTTATCTAATTTTTCTTTCTTTGCATCGACTTCCAACAAATTTACATAGTCTACTAGATGTCACTCTATCTGAGTTTGATTTATTTAATGAATACTTTTGTTCAAATATTATTTGAATCTCTTTAACTGGAAGACATATGGAGACAAATTTATAGCTATAACACTAGATTACAAAGGCCGTGGAACAGATAAAGGCCAAAGGTGAAACCATATGTCAAAAGCCCCGCACTTCCATTTCACGGAGCCGGTTAATAAGGTCTTTGGTTTGTAAGGTCTCTTAGTCGGTGTATGTTTTGTCTGTGATTTTAATATACACGTTTATGTGTAAACTTTATAAAGACATGACATTCATAACTTTTATTTGTTGCACATTAACTTATATAGGAATGGCAAACGAATACTCGATTCATTTGTGTAACTGCGGCCCATTTATATATTCTACATCTATTCTCAAATCGACTAAGACGGCCACTCCTAAGGAATGAGATGGGATGCCTCAGATTACAGGTAAAGGCATGTAATCTGGACCACCACACCCACTATACGAAACACAGCAGGCGAATGATACATTTTGTCTCATCAATAAAATAAATAAAGTAAAATAAAAATATAATAAAACTTATAAACGAAATATATACAATACAATAAAATAAACATATATAAAGACCAAATATACTAGAGACAAGGCATTTTGACTCTGTGCGGTATAGACACGGAGCCCCAACCGATGACTTGGGAAGATTCGAGAGGCTGTTTGTTCGGCATCAATTAACACGTTTGCAGACAACTACTATATTGATAATTTTCGTCGGCATATCACCATCTTTGGTCAATTAATGTGCAACGATTATAAAAACGTAATCGTTAAAGCACGATAATATCGAGTATGATATGGAACTGTCGTTACTTTTTGGTATTAAATAACTGACTGTCTGCTGGAACAGACTTTTTGATGTTAAATATGTTTCAACGGCTTCTAATGCGTCTGACGAAGGTAAAAATAGAGTAGAAAAATTACGACTAGATAATATTTATTTAGGCTCGCTGAGAGCCTGATAGCATGTTAATAGCAGCTGCGCTAGGAGTAAAGCTTCTTTTATAATGCACCATAGCTAAGAAGAGCTTTTGCATTTTAAAGCTTTGCGAGTACGTCGTTTAACTTTAAACGTCGGTCAATTTTATTAGTAACGGTCTAACGTCCCTAGAAAGAGCCAAACTATATTATTACTATATTGTATACATATATTACAGTGGTAGAGCTGCACGGCCGTTTGTTTTTAACTGCAGAATATCAGCTCGACCAGGTTAGGACCACGCCCTCACAGAATACCCGCGTGAAATAGTAGAATAATGCTGCTGTGTTTTGTCTGGTGAGTGTAGGGATCCGGAGAATTCGGGTGACGAAGCATTCCATCTCAGTCCTCAAGTGTGACAACGCATCTTCATTATAATTCCTTGTCAATGATGAATGTAGATGTCATGGGCCGCAGGATACACTTGCCATCAGGTGAACTGTGTGCTCGTTTGTAAAATTATTTTACCAATAACTTGACATGTTTCTTACATTTAGTATGCGATAGTCAACAGAGCGTCACTAATTCTTTGAATAGTCATGAGGGGCAACTTTGAAAACGTCACACAGCATTTGATAAGCGCTGTAGATACATGTGTATTGGTTGATATTATTTAGCCAATAATACTCTTACATTTATATACGTACCCAGTTATCTTTATATATTTTCTTCTATTTTGAACATAGAAGAAGTTAATTATGATCAAAAGGTAATTCCTGAGCAAAATAAAGTTCTCTTAATAATTTTAGTTAAAAAAAATATATATATAATATATTTATAGCCCTTTATTACCAATAAATCTTGTTAGTCTCACTCTAAAACCCTTGATATTATCATTCGTTTAAAATTAAGATAAAATTTAGATATCATTATTAAGTTACAGAGATTACGGAAACATATAACGTAATTTTATGTTATATTCTAACAAAAGCTTAAATCTTACAGCCTGAAAGAACTACTGTACTCTGTCGACAAGACATAATATATTCTGCACAATAGTGACGCGTATGGATCTCACATGCATGCACTTTAATCAGAACTTACCTGTACGGATATCTATTTATATGTATGTTGTAATAACATTTATATTTTATTATCTAATATTTAATTCAGTACGAATAGCTAAAATTATGCTAGCACACATTTTTAGTGTTTTATCTGCTTATTTATTTAAATTCATTTTATTATATATTATATACGGGAGACCTTTACTACTGGTGACGAGGAATTCCATCTCAGTCCTCAAGTGTGACAACGCATCTTCATTATAATTCCTTGTCAATGATGAATGTAGATGTCATGGGCCGCAGGATACACTTGCCATCAGGTGAACTGTGTGCTCGTTTGTAAAATTATTTTACCAATAACTTGACATGTTTCTTACATTTAGTATGCGATAGTCAACAGAGCGTCACTAATTCTTTGAATAGTCATGAGGGGCAACTTTGAAAACGTCACACAGCATTTGATAAGCGCTGTAAATACATGTGTATTGGTTGATATTATTTAGCCAATAATACTCTTACATTTATATACGTACCCAGTTATCTTTATATATTTTCTTCTATTTTGAACATAGAAGAAGTTAATTATGATCAAAAGGTAATTCCTGAGCAAAATAAAGTTCTCGTAATAATTTTAGTTAAAAAAAATATATATATAATATATTTATAGCCCTTTATTACCAATAAATCTTGTTAGTCTCACTCTAAAACCCTTGATATTATCATTCGTTTAAAATTAAGATAAAATTTAGATATCATTATTAAGTTACAGAGATTACGGAAACATATAACGTAATTTTATGTTATATTCCTAACAAAAGCTTAAATCTTACAGCCTGAAAGAACTACTGTACTCTGTCGACAAGACATAATATATTCTGCACAATAGTGACGCGTATGGATCTCACATGCATGCACTTTAATCAGAACTTACCTGTACGGATATCTATTTATATGTATGTTGTAATAACATTTATATTTTATTATCTAATATTTAATTCAGTACGAATAGCTAAAATTATGCTAGCACACATTTTTTAGTGTTTTATCTGCTTATTTATTTAAATTCATTTTATTATATATTATATACGGGAGACCTTTACTACTGGTGACGAGGAATTCCATCTCAGTCCTCAAGGGTGACAGAGCATATGAATTTTGATTCCTTGTCAAGGATGATAGATGTCACGGGCCGCAGGAATCACGAATTATCAGGTGAACTGTTTGTTCGTCTGAGTAACAGATGTTATAAAAAAAATATGGGATGTCGACACGTCTTCCCCAGAATGCAGTTTATCTATTGCAGACTTACTCACCGATACCAATAATAGAGTTAGAACGATTTGCTGTATTAGTGGACGCCCTGCGTGTTTGTGTCTGAGTAAATATCCTCTTACCACAGACATGGCCTTATTAGAATTTTATAATATATTAGATTAATATTACTTTTGTTAAACAATAATTATGTTAAGTTACTCTGTTAACATTCATTAAAATTAAAGAAATTGAACACGAAATAATTCATTATACTGCTATTATTTATTACGTTATTACACTTCATTATATTATTATAGGTGACTCTTCTATATGGTCAGTCAGTACAAGGCAGTGTTTGTTTAGGAGCAAAAAGCACATTATTACGCGTATGTTTGGAGGATACGCAGATGTTAGCAGTTTGTTTGGGATAAATTAAAAACATACAGAATTTCTTAAGGTACGTACCTATATTTATAGCACATACATAACTATTTTAAAAAAGTATTATTTACCATTGGTTGGTTCTTTGTTCGTGTCAAACTAATTTTTTTAATGAATATTCACCTATGAATATTCATTAAAATTTCGAATTGCGGGGATCAAGTTCTCTTTACAACAGAAGAACTCGTGTGTTCCACAAAGAACACATTTTTAACTTTATTTTCAAATTTTTACTTCATTTTTAATTTTTATTTCTGGGTGAGTTGTTCAATCTTTTCGTACATATATTACGTTATACGGTTTAACGTTACATAGTAACAAGTAATTATAACGTAACGACTTACTAGTGCCTCTATGTTCGCAAATATATCGGCACTATAATATATCCTGCCTACTTAACAATATTTGGTAATTATTAAAACATGCCGCCGTTAATTATTATAGTGCGTATATGCTGGTTAAAAATTGCCTGAAAAACATCATCATCACTAGATGCAATAAAGCAACTATATATTATTATTACATTAAATCAAAAAGAAAGTTATAATATTAAACTTCTAAGGTCAAATCTTATGTAAAATGCCGCAATTTTAATTTCGCAAATCAAATAATAAAATCTGGTTTATAATGTATTCGTTTAGTTCTTGTGTTTAATATTGCATGAAGGTATATACATTTTATAAAGATAATTGTTACTGACTATTACAAATGGTCAATTATCTTTGACCAACCTATGCATTACTATTTATATAAACTCATTTACAGCTCTAGAAGATTGAGCATGCTATAATCAACGTTGCGTTGATTTCAGATAACTGGCTGGGCTGCCTGAGCGTATTGTTTGAAGTTGTCGCAACCGTCTCGGCTTAACTTTTTACCATTTTATATCTCTATACAACTTTTTTTAACTGAAACCAAAAGCGTAATGTTTTAGGGTCTGCCAAACTTTAGGTCGTACATTGGAATTCTTGAATATTGACATGAACCATCTCCTAGCACAAGCATTTTAAGCGTAGTTGAATTGTATAATCGGAATTACATTAATGTTAATAGTAGAACATCTAGAGTTCATTTACCAACCAATGAGTCTTAGACAAATTATTATCAATATATTTTTAATTTCATTCATGTGTGTACTTCAACTATCTTGACAAGGTTTTCGATGGGGTGGATAGTTTTCAATACTGTAAGTAATTATTTTTCAATTTACTACTGCTACTGTCGGATATTAAACCGCCTGATTGAAATTGCAAGTTTGTTTTCAATTTAATTAATAAGACTGCTTTCAAGATTCAATCCGCAGCAATAGTTAGTATTTATTTAGCTCGGATGGCCCGGCAACAAGCTAATTAATGTTCTAGCTATCTCGTAACAACTGTTTTGTTACTGTATAATCGAAATTTGATATTAGAGTTATTCTAACTAGACTTACGTTCCTAGCGATTCGGTAATTTACTACATCAGCAAAATGAAAGTGGTGAATTTTAATTTGAATAAGTGTTAAAGTAATTTTGTGTCCGACCTCGTGGTTATAGTTTGTGAATGACTTCGCGGTGTAAAGGAAATAGCGATATTAAAGTAGATTTTTTTCTCAATGTTACTAATTATTGGTGGTGTTAAAAATATACATACATTTTTAATTTCGCTCAGATACATTTTGTTTTAATCTATCGATATATATAGAAAACGAGAAAGTAATGTAGAAAATATTACAAACGTATATGTCTCGTTAGTATTATTCACAATTTGTGGTGGGCCCATTCTCCATATCATTCCCCTGTCGTATAGTTGTTTAGATGGCCATGTAGACTATGTTATAATTAAATATTATGAATTTGTAACAGTTCAAAGGTCAATTTCTGAACCTTATATTTTTAAAATTGTTTAAAACCAACCTAAATGGCTGGAGCCGCACTAAAGGCAGTCATGCGCTGCTGCAACTTTGTCCTTACGCCCTCCAGAATGCCAGCTTTAAAAAGCAGCGGAACACAGCAGGTATTTCTTGTGCGTGGTGCGAGTGCAAAGACCTGGAGAACGAATTACCAGGCATTTAATCACATATCAAAGCAACGCATGTGCATCTTGAATCTTTGTCGATAATGGGTGTAGCTGATTATGGGCCGCAGCTATCGGTTGAACTGGGTGGGTCCGCTGTCGTGGTGTTATCCTCTGACCTGGATTCGAGATTACCGAGTAGCAACTTTATACTGGTATATAGGACTTTTGTGCATCGAACAAGATGACAGGTGCAATTTTCGATTTATCATTGCCCATTAAGTGTCCGGTAGACATCAAATATCATCAAATGTATCAATTATAATAAACATGCTACAATTCGCACAAAGTAATTTCGTTACGTTTACGACTTACCCGGAATATCCGGCAATCATTTATAATGTTCACAAAATAATTTTATGCATACTTTATTTAATAGAGCATATAAAATATTATTTTATTTTTAAACGAACTTTATATAGATCTTTATTTAAATAAAAATTAGTTAACACAATTCACCTGATAATTTTTTTATTTACATACGTAAATTGACATTCATACTCGATAAGAAATACAATAAGGATCGCTGAGGACTAAAATTAAATGCACTTCTCACCTAAAGTCTGGTTTCTTTTTTCATTAACCCCATTATTTTACTCTTCTTAATCTTTGCTACACTTTGATATTCTATGATTCCCAGGTAGGAACTAAAGGATATTGTGATGATTGTAAATTATACAACCACCCAATATTACGTTTATAAAAGATAATAATTAGTATTGGAAAAAATTCTATTTCTTTCTGACAATATATCATGGGCCGTAGCAATCACTTACCATCAGGTGAACTGTGTGCTCGTGTAACTAATCTTATAATGAATTGATTAAATGCGCGGTAGATGAATAAGAAATAAACTAAACAAATCTGAATGAATACAGATGCAATCAATTGCCGCTAAGAGAAGCATACAATCAATCCAGCAAGTCAAATCGCTCTAACCCAAACCCTTATCGATAGCGGAATGAGGTCAAACTCACTTTATTACCAATGACAATAAAGTATATTTATTGTCATTGGTAATAAAAACATAATAATAAGTAAAATAATATTGAATAAGTATATTTGTACTTATCGATATTTTATATATTCAAAAAGATAAAACGTTAGTTAGTTAGTAGGAATACACAATTGTACCTTTTAGTAGGCACAGTTAGAGACGAATAAAGGTAAATGCTGAAAAAATGTTGTAGGAGCTGAAAACGAGGCAGTCATCTAAGGTACTCAGGAATGTGATATGAAAATCAACTACATCTAGGGTTGATGTCCTGGAGCGCAGGAATGGGATGTCCTACATTCAGATGAAATGGGTCATTTTTCACCCGTTCGTTAAGTTCTTCAAAAAATTTCCAGACTTTACATATCCAGAAGAGACAAATAGCGGCGTAATAAGGGTGACAACTGGTTTGTGTCAGTGAAGAGTATTAAGTGTCACAAAAATCCATTGCCGCGTATAAATATTTGTAATAAATATAAATGTGTTGGTTGACTCAATTTTTTTTTGACTATGGGTTATGCTATTGGTCTAGTGGCCTCTACAGCTTTATCGGAACAGTCTCGCGAGCGGAGGGCCTGCTGGGTAGGGAGACAACGACGATGCTGGTACGAGGACTGCTGCGCTCCGACGCCTGTGGAGGAAGAGCGTCGAAGACAATAGAGGGGGCGATATACAACGCCAGGGCTCCTCATAAGGAGACTCGAACCTCAACTATCGAAAAAACAAAATTTATAAAAATAATAATAATAATTTGTAAATATCGTTAACAATTTTTTTTAAATTAATTAGTAAATAATTAATTAATTAATAGTATAAGCAAGGCTACAATTAAATAATTCGTCTTACTATTTAAAGGAATCGTTAACCAGCAGGTGGCGACGATCCTCATTGTTTGAGATATACAAATAAATATAATCTTTCTCATATAAAACATACAGTATTCACGACACAATGGCCGTTCTTTGTGTATTAAATTAATTTCAATTGAGTCCCAATACAATTGTGATTGGTAACGAATGAAATAACACGAAACCATCGGCCAGGATCATCTGCCTCGTGTTGTGTGTGCACATTTACGACACACCAATAGCAATATATATTGCGCCGTTGTTTTTCACTAGGTTTGTATAATTAACTAAGTCTTTAGTTTTCACACAAAATACAATAAAGTTTTCATTAAAATATTGTATTGACTGTTTATTGAATTTGGCGCAATTTAATCAAGTAACTTTATTTCCATTTCATCCTACGTTGCCCGAACAAAGACACAATTTCCGGAGGCAATAAGCTTCCAAAACATATTCCCAGACAGGACTTTTCATGAACAGAACCGTATTCAAAATACACATTTACATATCCGACTAACAAATCAGTAATTTTAGTTCACCGTTGTATACCACTCACCGTACTCAACACAACTACGTGCTTGTAATTTATTTTTCTCCCTACTCCGCGGGCCCCCGCTCGCGAGTCTAATTAGATAAAGCTGTAAAGGACTCTGGACCAACAGCAGTACTCACACACAAAAAAGCTTGTAATTTTTTTTATGCTCGAAGAATGACGAACGAGCACAGTTAACGAGGTGATCAGTGACGACTGCCGCCCTTAAACACCAAAATTCACCTTTCATCCTAAATGTACATACACCCTTGAAGAATGAAATGGAATGCTTCGTTGTGCTACTATTTAGACTGCTATTTTATTGTCACGTTGATATTCTGTAAGGTTGTGGTCCTTCTCATGTCTATCATGTCGCAAATTAGTTGTAAACTTGCTCCACCATAGTAAATTATTAATTCAAACTAGTATTAGGTAGTCGTGTGGATCCATTTATCGCCATCAGTATTTAGTTTCAGAGGTTTTTTTTTATTTTTAACAAACTAATAAGTAATGATTATGACTCGACTATTTTTATCTATTTAAACTTTATTTGCACATAAATATTATTTATAAATTAAAATAAATAAACATAGATATTATATATGTATTCATAAATAAGATATTTATAAATATATATATAATATCTATGCATGCTTACGTTATGGTACGCTATAGGTCTCGCATCAAGTACCAATATGTTTATATGACAATTATTATATCACATTACTAATAGATCTATCAGTTTTTTTAGGTGAAAAATATATAGATAAACTATTTTTTTTAAATTATATGGCTACTATCATTGTGATAATTCATATTTTCTTTCGTATTATATTCGTATACGGATTAATGTGGATGCGCTTTGAACATATGCATGGTGTTTGCACTTCGAGAAATTAGTTACATCCCACTTTTGACTCCATTTCTTTATGACAAACTGTTTCGTGAGGGCACGGAGATCACGAGTAAAATAACTGTTAAATGATGGGCCACCTAATTGGATTGCTTGATTAGCATATGTATCTGCCGCTTCATTACCCTTAGTGCCAGTATGACTAGGGATCCAAACTATTATCTTTTGAGTGGACTGGGGATCTAACAAGGTCCTGAAGACATCTCAATGAGTCTGTGAAAATTAAAGTTTATTTAATTTATGGGATACTACATATGATACGGATTCTCTAATTGCAATGGATTCCCCTGTAAATATACATATGTGGGAGTTTGAAATATAAAATTATTTTATATTTAGGGATCCAGGCAGCTGCTCCAACAGACTGCGATTCTGATAATTAAGAAGCATCAGTAAACAGTGAGCCAATCTTTCCCTTTCTGATCCAGAACATTGTGAAATAATTTGTCCGCTTCAGGACAATTTTTTTCAATGCTAAAGTTAAGGATTACGTTGGGACAAAAGAGCAGGGCCTCGTAGCTTATATATTTTGATAACTTCGAATGAGACAAGAGGACTCTTTATGTAACCAAAATTTAGAGGAGCATACTTGATTATGAAGATTGGAAAGACGGGTAATGAGAGATTGGTGGGAAATTTGTGAAATACTGCAATAAAATCTATCGGCGAGGAATTGTCTATGTAGATAAACTGTTATATCATTATCGTAGACTACCTTTCGAATATATTCACGTAAAGTTTGATATTGCTAAGATGTGATGTCGGTATCAAATAGTTTCTATCAGAGATTTAGTCATGCCGTCTTTGCTCTGTCCTATCAGTCATAAAGCCCTCCCATATTTAGTTAAAACCCTAACATTTAATAACAAATACACTCGTTGAATACTAGCGTAAAATAGTAAAATAACACCACATATTGATAACGTGGACAAATGAATAATAAATCGAGTTATTATTCGTATAAAACTGTAACTGGTCACTCACAATATCCAATATACAATTATGACACAAGCTGTTGGCTAGTGGCGATGTCAATAGCTATTAATAGTGCTATAGCTATTAAAAGCCAGATTGCATCTAGTTTGTAGCTGTAACATGAATGGGTCGACTCGACAATGCCATCCCCACATATTTTCAACGTACGGTGTTTTTGAGTCTAGGATCCAGTGTGCGGGTTATGGGTAAGGTGGTAAGAATCTGAATATGTCATCAACGGTGAAAGCGCAATTTTGAAAAGTATAGACTCATCTTCAACCAATACTCTATATCATATGTTATATATTTATATCAAAACTATATATAAATTTATGGGCTGTTGATATCACTTACTATTATCTAAACTGTGCGCATTCGCCCCCCCCAGTTTTTAAAAAATATGAATACATACATATAATTATAGGCAAAACAGTAACCTCGTAACAACATTTTGAACGTCTTCCATATACTCATATGTAAATAACGGCGGCTGCGAGTAATTCAATTAAGTTCATACATTTGACCGAGTACAAACTTAGACGCTTGAAAGGTATTTCTGTAGCCAGTACTGTGGATATCAACAAGCATTGAAATGTTTCCAACAGAATTCCTCTTGCATATATTGGTCATAATTGAACGAATAGTTTAACAGAACTTGCCAACAGAACGGCAATAGATAGGTCTGGGAGTATTTCATGTTCTCTTGATTAATTTACTTCACTTCGAGTTTTTGCGATCATAATTAAGATTAATAAACTATTGAATTTGTTATTACACTAACTTATATTCGGTAAATAATACGGTAAATAAACGGATTAGAAGGATGATATTCTCGATTCTTTTTTAATCAGCGCACGCTTTTGCGGTTTCTAAATAAAATGAAATTGAATAAAGCTAATTTTACGTATTTTATCGCGTTTATTTTAGACTTTTCCTTCATGACGTCTCGTGTGACGTTCTGATGTCAATGTTAACCCGAAGCGTTAGCTTTTTAATTATTTATTTTTCCGGGTCCTATCTAGGCACAAGGAACTCACAACAAGGGGCGCCTAAACAACACAGTCTCCTTGTTGCTTAGGCGCCCCTTACACGTACAATAATATTGCACAATATAGATATATTGTGCAATATTATTGTATATTATTCAACGTGAGGGCTAGTATTGAAACATTGCGCAATGATTGAACAAAAGTTTGAGCGAGTTTAAATTTTATTGTGCAATATTTTTTTTCACCGTGTAGGCTTGAAATATTGCGCTTTTGTTGCTGCTTTGATCGTTCAGTCACGGCGTAGTGCAGGTTAGGTCGTGTATTAAAATCTAGCAAAATGACTAGCAAGAATACAGTGAAAGATAAAGAAAGGGAGTTTTTACTTGAGTGAATTGAATTGTATAGAGATTTACCGGTTTTGTGGCAAATAAAAACAAAACTTTATCATGACTGGGAGAAGAAAAATAAGGCTTATGATATATTGTTAGCCAAATATAAAGAGATGTTTCCACAAGCAACAAAGACAACATGCTTAGAAATGTGTAAGTGAATATAAACTCAAAAACAGGTACTCAAAACATAATTAACAAGATTTAAAAAAAAATGATGTAATTGTTAACATTAATAAAAATTACGTTTAAATAAAAGTTAACTGACCCTGGAAATTGAAACAATACAAGTTTGGTAGATAAATTGAAAGAAATTAAAATAAACAAAATTTAAAAAACAAAAATCTTAAAAAAAAACATTGAAAAGTGAAAACAGATTTTAAGTAAAATACCATTGAACTTGTGTATTGACATAATGCACATTCAAAATTGCACGTAGTTATCACAGATATAATAAATATTGCAGTGGATTATGAACCAAATTCGTAAATATACAAAATAAATTAAAAAAAAATCAACAGAAATGGTGTTTTTTTATCAGTCACCTAACATAAGTAACTATTACAAATAAAGGTGTGAACGAGAGGCTGTGCGAACGGGCCTATTGAAGTAATTTTATCAGAAATTCGAATGTGGGTGAAAAAAGTGAACGCGCGAAATTTACCTTTACCCCAGTACAAAAACATGATACACGTTAAAAAAGTATTTCGAAGATATGAGAAGTTCGCAAATCCGTAGTGGAGCCGCTTGATAGACTCTGCTCTAACATCCTCTGTAGGAGGAGACATATGTCCAGCAGTGGAATTTATATATATATAGGTGTTACTTTAAATTACAAAATTAATTGTAATGAAAATAAACGTGACATTATGGTCGGTTTTGTTACGTTATTGCGTTAATTACACACATGAATTATTATTAATATAAACAGCGAAAGTATTTCGAAGATATGAGAAGTTCGCAAATCCGTAGTGGAGCTGCTTGATAGACTCTGCTCTAACATCCTCTGTAGGGAGGAGACATATGCCCAGCAGTGGCATTTATATATATATAGGTGTTACTTTAAATTACAAAATTAATTGTAATGAAAATAAACGTGACATTATGGTTGTGTTTTGTTACGTTATTGCTATAATTACACATGTGAATTATTATTTATACAAACAGCGAAAGTATTTCGAAGATATGAGAGGTTCGCAAATCCGTAGTGGAGCCGCTTGATGGACTCTGCTCTAACATTCTCTGTAGGAAGGAGACATATGCCCAGCTGTGGGATTTATATATATAGGATGTTACTTTAAATTTAACATTATTTTCTTAAAAAAAAATAACAGTGGTAAAGTTATGCAGTTCGACCGGGGAACGACCACGCTCTCACGAAATACCTTGGTTTTTTTTTATTATTACGTTGAAAGTACGACAACAAACGAGCACACAGTTCATCTGACGGCAAGTTATTCCTGCGGTCCCATGACATCTACATTCATCCTTGACAAGGAATCAGAATAAAGATGAATTGTCACCCTTGAGGACTGAGATGGAATGGCTCATCACCAGTGACAAAGGTCACCAGACGAAACACAGCAGCATTAGGCTGCGATTTAACGCTGGTATTCTGTGAGGGCGTGGCCCTACCCCGATCGAGCTGACCCAATCCAAGAACCCAATAACTGTGTAACAAGGAATCCCATCTCAGCTCTCTGTTTGGACATTGCATGTACGTACATATTAAATCTTTGTCGAAAATGTATGTACATATCATAGACAGCATTCACTTACCATCAGGTGAACTATGTCCTCGTTACCCCAAATATTTAAAAGAAACAGACAGAGAGACAGATCGGTTACTAAAATTAATTAACATCAGACTAACATATAAAATTCAGAAGTTTTGAAGGTTAATTTCTTATTTTAAATTCACAAAGGTAAATAACTTACAATAGTCACGACATGTACATGAATGTCAAAAAATATGTTAATGAAACAAAATCTGTCTAACTCTTAATATCTCTTAAATACACATATCGGAAAACAAAGAGATTATTATGATCTGTATAAATAGAGTTCTAGTGTTTGAAAGCTTGGTGGACTCGCTTATCTGATTTCATGTCCAGTGTTACAATAATAGTGGCAAAGCATCAAGCAGCCGACAAGTGATGACCCGCTGCCCATAAACATTCGCAACACCAGAGGAGACATATGCACTACGACATATAAGAAAAGTGTAGGCTCTTTTCTTGATAATTTGACCCTATGCACTAGATGAGTAAGAAATGAACACACAGTTCACCTAATGGCAAGTAATTACATCGGCCCAAGACATCTACTTTCATCCTTGACAAGGAATCATAATGCAGATGCGTTGTCACCATTGATGACTGAAATGGAATGACGAGGCTTCGCCAGTAATAAAGGTTTCTGGATCAATACATTGAACTGAAAATGAACCACATAGCATGAAATGAACAACCCAGTAAGTAGCTTTTTAATAGAAGATCAAGGGACTCCACACTGATCGCGCCCCATCCCACGTCACCTTTTAGTCGCGTTATTTTAAAAACAGCACTATTCTGTAAGGACGACACTACAGGGCTGAGTACGTAACCCACGTAGGGATGCATATATTGCCTACGATAATTAAATTTAAGTAACCGGATAAAATTATATAGTTCTGTCTAAACTATAGGATAAATTGTGTTTTATACTTAAAAAGTTATGATGTTAATTTTTTTATTTTGGAACTAAGAAATATAAATACAAGAATAAATATAAGAAATATAGGCACAAAAGCCTTTATATAATACTTTTTTAAATCTGTAGAAAATACATAGTAAGTGAAAGGCACTACATTTAAGTTCTCAAGGATGACATAAACTTGGACTAAGTTGGATGTAGGTGTTAACATTTGTACCAACGGCCGCAGGGATTACAATCAGCTGAACTATGTAGACGTTGCTTACTCTTCCGTCACAAAGTTTGCTTTAAAATACATTTTAAGAATAGGATATAGTTAAAAGAGTAAGAGACAAATAATCTGATTTTATCGATTACACTATTTACAAATAAAAACCAAATTGTGTACTAAATCATAAGTTCCCTTTCCAATTCCAATTACCAAAGGTCGTTGCTACGCGTCACGTCGCTATTATCATCCAAAATTACCACAAACAAATTTCGTGAGACGAGCGAGGTAATCACA
Organism: Teinopalpus imperialis; assembly: GCA_029286865.1. NCBI lineage: Eukaryota > Metazoa > Arthropoda > Insecta > Lepidoptera > Papilionidae > Teinopalpus > Teinopalpus imperialis. The sequence continues at coordinate 1,606,369 of JAGSMU010000034.1, forward strand.
AAGTTTAATGAGAAAATCTGTACCTGCATTTATCGGTACCGCTTGATCATTCACATATTCTATTTGTTCCTAGGAGTTGCCTAGATAAAAAGACTTACTAGATACAAAATAGTACTAAAAATTTTGTTAGAAAATTTTAATTTTTAAATATTTAATACCACGTACGTACTAGTATAAAATAGGTGCTTAAAATTTATAAGGTGATTAAAGGCCAGCTAAGTTTAATCACTGTCGTATTAAATATATTAACATTATGAAAGCTATTTCCCGCGATCTGCCTGCCAAGTGTCGGGACATGAGCTGCATACCAACATGTACCCCTAACTTTTTATTGGATATAAAGTAACATAAGCAACGTATTTTAGAAATAATTTTAACGTTAATGTACCCCGTAATAGAATCAGTTATTCCGACAAATAGGGTGCTACGTCGGCGATCACAAACTACTAACTACGAGGTTCGTAGCACCGAGCTTGCCAATCACTCGGAGATCTATAACACCGAACTATTTCATCATCAACGTCATAAGCCCTCAGGCCTTTTCCACACTAAACTAGTTAATTACACATATAATTTATTTTAGAAATAATTTTAACGTTATTGTACCCCGTAATAGAATCACTTATTCCGATAAATAGGGTGCTACGTTGGAGATCACAAACTATTAACTACGAGGTTCGTAGCACTGAGCTTGCTAATCACCCGGAGATCTATATCACCGAACTATTTCATCATCGACGTCATAAGCCCTCAGGCCTTTTCCACACTAAACTAGTTAATTACACATATAATTTATTTTAGAAATAATTTTAACTTTAATGTACCCCGTAATAGAATCAGTTATTCCGACAAATAGGGTGCTACGTCGGCGATCACGAACTACTAACTACGAGGTTCGTAGCACTGAGCTTGCCAATCACCCGAAGATCTATATCACCGAACTATTTCATCATCGACGTCATAAGCCCTCAGGCCTTTTCCACACTAAGCTAGTTAGTTGCACATATAAATCTACGATGTTTACATCATTTACGATCAAATACAATTCTAAAACATTCTGTTCTGTTATTAATAGAATGTTCCACATAAAGCAATTACTGAAATTTTCGTTATGTTGACTATAAAATAACATTGTTAGTACTTTTATTATTCTTTTTTTCATCGTATTTTCTATTTTTCTATAACACTGTAGCTCAGTTTTGATAAGTGACAAATGGTACACCGTCGGCGGAGGCTGCAAAAACAGTCGTATATCACCGGTGACTTTCCACTCCGCCGGACTCGCTAACAAGGTTGCACCTTTATTGTGCCGTCGTTTAGTCTGGCATGAGACGTTGAACTCGACGAAGTCCTTAATAATTTGGAATGCAAGACAAATATTTAAATAAGCGAATTTTGTATATAATATAGCCTAAAGACAAAGCCCACATAGCCGGCTTTATTATTTATAGTGCGAGCGAAAAAATATTTTTTGGAATATTTCTATTTATTATTAAAAATATATCAACTGACATGTTACAGAGATTTCACTGCTTGAAAAAGTTTAAGTCATTCTATTTAAGAGAGAATATTTGTATAAATTTCAAATTTTAAATTGATTCCAATCGTATTGTAGCATATTAGGAATAAAAACGAATGAGAAGTGCAACTTATATATTATTTCAACGCATAATGATTGATGTCCAGCATTCGTATCGTAATGTCATTGGCAAATCATTATATACAAAATACCAAATTTACTTTATCCCTACATTATTTACAAATAAAAAAGAAAAGGCTTCTTATATATAAATAAAAATATAACATTTTTATAAAATTATACTAATTAACAAATTAGTTTTAATGATTAAAACATTAACTACTCTTGTTATGTGTAAAATAACTATTAAACACTATAGTCGATGCATTTTAAACTGAGCCGTCGGGCAATAAATGTCACTGACAGAAGGAATGTGCACGCAATGCAACCCGTTATCGATACTTAGCTACCTGCGCACGCGGGGTCGATGCGTCATCGTGACCTCCATTAGCACTCTGTCTCCTGATTGGTCGTTACGAGTAAGGGTTGTTGTTTTTCTATAAATATAAGATTTTTTGTTTTGACACTCATTAAATTACTTACGCTTCGTTGCGCAATACGCACAATGGAGAATTTAATATATCGATCGTACCTATCCCGTTATCGATATGCACCTCTACAATTCTTACACACATCACTACACCACTCCCTAAGACCGTAAGTGCGAGCAGGACAAACCGATAAATATGATTTATGACCCGAAGCCTCAGTTCATAATGCGTCGACTATAATTATGTACAAAGTACTAAAAATATCAGCCGATATTGTTGGCCCAATAAGGATACGGGTATAAATGAAAACACCAACCATAATTGTTATTTCCTCTTGCATATACATATATATATATATATATATATATATATATATATATTTATATATAGTTGCATAATAACTAATATTCCTAATCGATGACAAATTTAGGGCCGCACGGATCACCATCAGGATAGCCTTTTCATTGTCGATTTAAGTATCAGACGACTCATATCAAAAACTAGGCTCTGTATTTAGAAAAATTAAATCAAAATCAAACCTAATTATCATTTTTTTATTTATATCAACTTAATTTAATATAATCCTAATAGATTCTAAACACAACTTAAATTACATTTTTATTTATAATATTATAATTAAAATTGATTATAACTAAAATATCATTAAGTTTTTCGCTGCTTTTTTGGAAGATTAATGCGAATCAAGTATTTTTCCCAATTAGGAATATCAATTCCTTGTTTTAACAATTCAGTAATCTGTATAACAAATTTTTTTGCCATTTATTCGCTTATTATTGAGATACATTTCTATATAACGATGTTCTTAAAGATTTATTTGTATATCATAACACTCCTAATAATAAAACAAATGGGGCCCACAGCTTATCTGTCGGTTATGTGACTTCTGCAGCCCTTGGCACACACGTTCACCAAAAACGTATAGAATCATTATGCATATGCATAGTGCACACCTGTGAGGATTAAGTTAGAATGCCTCCGTAAGATCTCTTTTCATTCGTCAGACTAAAAATAGCGCTTATCTAATTTTTAAACTGGTGCTACGGAAAGCTTGATTTTACTGAGTGACAGTGACTACCGTATGAAACACAATAACCCTACCGCGTGAATATTTTAAATGATCCTGCTTCGCCTCTCTATTTTAGAGAAACATCTTTCTTGAACTACTTTAATGCTACAGGGTTTCAGGCATTTTGCATAGTAATAGAATTTACGATCGCATCATTCCAGCTTTGTAAGTAGATCTTTTGGAAATAAAATAACATGACTGTTGTCTAACTGAAGTACATTGCAAAACATTATGAAAAGCTGTCAATAAAATGATTTTTAAACATTTCAGAACTAGTTAAGTTAAAGAAACTTTCATTAGACTGACATCAAAGACATCTGATCTGATTTATGTGATTATTACTACTAGAAACTCTTCTATAATCAATTGTGTATCTGTAGTTTTTTACTTTTTTTCCCGTCGTGGGTTAATTTATAAAAAAAATTAATTAGCTTTAAATCGAGCTATCGCGCTGTAGTTTTAAGGTCTTTTAGGTCAAAGTCAGTACCTTAGTGCTTATTCATTGTAAATAGATGTCCTTTAGTCACCAATGTGTATCGCCTATCGTAACTAACTTTTTTTTATTACCTGATGGTAAGTGCCGATGTAGATAAACACACTAACTTAAAACCTACTTTTGCCTTGAAGACATCCAAATATTCGGACGACAAAATAGAAGCAGACAAATTAATCGAACCCTATCTTATTAATGCTTTTTGGTTTCAGATTTTTGGATTTTGTAACGGAGTGTTTGGTGTTTTCGAAACAAAGCCTAGGTAAGATATTTTGGTGTGAACTCATTTTTAACCACATACATTTTCATAAAATAATATTATATTATATTTACAAGTCAATCAATGGGAACTGATGACAGGTGCGTATCTCTAGTCTCATCTAAAGATGTGATGTTATCATGGTAGTGTTAAAATTTCCAATTTCATTACTATGTATACATGATATTGATACAGTGGGATAGTCTTTGTTTCTATATACATATGTCGCGTTTTTTAAATGAAAATATGATACGTAACATTACTTTCTAATTTTCAATAAGTTATTTTGCACTTTGTGAATTTTCTCTGTATTTGTTTCCTAATATAGAGAGATACTTTTAAAATTATTCTTTAGTTCCATTAAATTTTAAGAATGGTTATTTTACTAAACTTTAAGGTTGCTAAACTATATTGAGCGGAGACTGTACATAAGCAAACGCTTAATTGGATAGGCTTAGAAAAATAAAGTCACTATATGTTACGATGCAGCACATATTCTGACTGCTTTTCTTTTCTGATTATGGAATCGTATATTCATCAGCCTGAAGCTGTCAGCTTGTTAGGATTATATTTTAGTATCCTTCGTATTATTGCATATTTTTTAGGATAATTTGATCTTATGCACTAGAACAATTGTCTGGTATAACTTACTATCCCCACATTTATATTTATTATAAGATAAATTAGAATTATGATAATAACTGTTAAAAACAAATTTTAAAGATAACAAATGAATGTGTGTTATTGGAATTTATAATATTATTGAATCTAGAAGCTGGAATATACATTATATTATCGTATGGTAGAGTAATTGTAATGATTGTTAAACAGAACACTAGTTCGTAACAACATTGTGTTTTGCCTATGTCGTGCATGAGATGCGGGTAATGATAGTATGGACTTATGGCGAGTGTGTCTTTGAGGTATTTTTAGCAAGAGTTTTCTTTTCTAATGGAATAGGTGACCACCGAGCAAGCAGCTAGCTAACCCGATGGTAAGTCGTCACCGCCGCCCATGGACATCCGCAAAGCCTTTGAATTGATTTGATTTGAATGGTGGATTGTCAACCATCGAGACGATGACGATGAAATTTTCAATTCTGTCGTGATGTACGATGTTTAAACTCAGCAAGTGGAATGAATTCGAACAACTCCTCAGAACAATTACCACGATAAATTCGAAAAAATGTATTGCAATATCTCTTCGCAATGGCAGTAAATCAAGTTTACTGAACGTTATAATTTTAATGTGTGTGTTATTTATTAGAGATACGTTACTGTTTGCTTATATATAGCATAGCTGCTTGCTAATTTCATTCAGCGGCGTTCGTGAATATTTATTTAGCTCGTATGCTCGGCGACAAACTAATTAATGTTGTTACTATCTCTTGACAACTGTTGGTACTAACTGGTTTAATCGACGTGATTACAGAGATGTTTATTTTTGCAACTATGTATAAGTTACAAACTGTGATTTGTATCTTTTTATATGAAATTAATGTTGAGATTAACATTTGCTTATTCACAAAATTTACTTTTTTTTAAATTAATTTGTCGAGATACGATACAAGTGTCTATTAGATATAGTGATTACTAGCCATCAGGTAAAAACTAAGTGCTTGTTTCTCAACGTTCTTACTTCAAGTCCCTGTAATGGGTGAAGAGCCTTTGAACTGGTAATAGTCTCAAACGAGCCTGCATGCTGATATTTTATCTCAAGTTTTTAAATATATCGCAACGATTACTTATCACCACGGCACTTTGCTAATTGATATAATGAAAATATAAGGGCATAGGCTTTGCTGCAGATCATAGACCTGTTGAAAAGAGTCGCTCATACCGACTACATTAGCGGCTCATGATTTGTCGATATATTACTGATGCCGCTGGCCATACCGGCTTTCTTTGGAAATTCCAACCTTAGCAGCACGCTTTATACAACGGTGAAATTTAGATTGGGTTATTGAATATCTACCATTAATCGATCGCCGTATAGTTTGGTACGAACTTGAAGCTTTTTCTACTAATAATATACATGCTATTTAAGTATTGAAGAGTTGGTGAGAATGTATGATTTAAAATATCAAGCGGTCAGTATACTTATAACTCAGAGTAGGCGCACATACCTTCAGGAAATGTCTGACAGTAAGATGGTTAAAAGTTTGCAGCTAATTAACTTACGGCGGCTGGAGGAGCGCGCGCGCGGAGTTACGACGCCGTTTCCTCTTCTACACTGTAACTCACTTTAGACCGCGGCGCTTATATTGAGATACATATAAAGTTAGAAACTTACAAATATAGTATAACGATTTCTTTTAAAACAAAAAATTCCTTTGGAAAGTCTTTATGCGTGGCCCAGTTATTAGACTTACCTTTTGGACATACCTTCGGCGCCTTTCTGTGTCATGTTTTTATGAACAACATAAAAAATTTAGAAAAACTTTATTTAACTATACAAGGTATCTTGATACATTTTTCTGTTTGTCAGTGTCGATACTTATTCTGATACTCCATTCTGATGATCCAGTAAATCCAATTAGTTGGATTAAAGAGTATACACATTCTACAACATAATTTTGTTATGTTTTTTTTATTTATGAATTGAATGACTCGAATGCGATTATCGGTTAGAAAATATGTTCAATTTTTGCGAAAAATGCCTAAAAATACCGCTATAATTAAAAGCAACTGTTACCAAAAACGAATAGTTAATGTGAAACGCGATAATAGGCATTGAGTTGGATCTCTTAACAAACTCATCTCAAACACCAAAGTGCGCAGAAATAGGATAATAAAAAATGTGGATGAAACAAATATAATTAATTTTGTACCAAATAGAACTTACAGCAAACCAAGTTAACTTCCATCCAAGTCGTTATCGATAGATTCCTCTACCTGATGTCAAGAATTCCTGATCAAACAAACCGTGAACACGTGTTGATATCAGCTTTAAAAATTGTAATTAATAGTTTAATTGAGAACTTTCATGTTACTTACCGGACGTACGTTATTTTAAATAAAAATCGAACCAACCTTTTGTTGTCCACGCTTAATACAAAGATAGACAGTCACCAAAAATAAAGTGCTAATCTGATAATTTACATTAGTATATTTTGAAGCATAAATAATCATCCTTCCCTAATCGAGCTGACGCATTCGCGCTATAGCCAGTTTAAGTTGGAACATGGCTCTATAGCGATGTTGCGCTATAAGCTTCAAGTAAACCTAGAAAATCAAGGGCTGTTTTTATGTTCGAATCATAATTTACACATACATCTACTAGCTCCTCAGCCGAAACTAAAAATTTTGTCAGTGAATTACAAATGTGTACAATTCCGCAAAAGCATCTTATCGTTTAGAATGCAAATAGAGGAAGATTTTTTAGCGTTTGAAAGCTTCGGGACTCTAAAAACTTTAATTAAATAAATAAGAATTTGTTATGCAATTTTTTTACTAACGGTCAAACGTCGCTGTCAAAATACCGTAGTAAGATACAAGACTTTATTGCCTCAATATTATATGAATAAAAAGTCGTTGCTGTTAGAATATGCTAAATATGCAATACGTGACATGTACCTATCATTACTAAGTCAACGTTCTAAGCATTATTTAAAGTAATTGGAAAATAATTATGTCTTGGAAGAATAAACGTATAAATAATATGAGGCAAGATGATACTTAAAAAGGTTCAACAAAAATTCCTCCAAAACACAGACGGTTTTCTGTTTGTAAATGCAGTTATTTTCTAATAGTACTCGCAAGTCCTTTGTTTGTACAACAATACCGCGTTTGTTCTTCGCAGATTTTTATGAGATCTAATATAAATGACATTTTCTAACATATATTTTATACTTTATAAACGTCATCACGATTAAATCATACAATACGTAAATATGACTTGGTGGACGCAACGTTGCCAATACATCAAATTAGCCAGATTATAGTCGCGCTTTGTCTCATCTCGAACTATACATTGTATCTATTAGTCGACATACGTGTATTAAAATTATCCATAATATTTATTTATTTACTCTTTATTGCATTAACCTTAACAAAGTCAAAGGTTCACAAAGGGTGGTGTTATATTTGGCATTCTGTAACAGTCAACCCATGGAGTAGTGAGATATTGTGATAGGTGTAGCAATAAACCAATTAAAAAAAGAAGACTTAAAATAACTAATATACAAATATGGAATAATACATACATATAAAGGTATTAAATACATAATTAATACATATTTAAATACAATATATATATATATACATAATAGAATACAATACATACGAAAGCGGTAACTACCAATAAATTCCATATGTGGATAATGAACTTATCTGATTATAGGTAACTTAAGTAAGTAGCCATGAAGAAAACTTTTGAAACTGATTTTATTACTGACCTTTCTAATGTCATCGGGTAAGGAATAGTGTAGCTCGGACAGCAAACGAATTTGCTGCAATTAAGGTTGAATACAGATCGTGTTATTAAAGAAGATGGACGAAGTCTATCATGAGATAAAGAGAGATATTGGAAATTATCTTTAAGATAACAAGGTGACGACGGATCATTTTTAAATCGAGAAGGGAACAAGGAATTACCCCTTATTGTATGGAAATATATATATATATATATATATATATATATAAATATATAAATATATATAAATAAATGTATATATATAATATATTAATGCTGTTAAAGCCAGAATTCGTCGAAACCCCATTAGGAACCAAAAAATCTTATCGCCAGAAATGAAGATTCCCGCTAGGACTCTGTCGCGTATTATAAAACAAGACCTGAAGCTCGGTGCTTATCGTCGATATACTGGACAGGCCCTAAATCAATCTTTACAATTAAAGAGAGTGGATCGATCAAAACGCCTACTGTCGCGGTACGCAGGTGTAAGGCAGAGAAATATCCTCTTTACCGATGAAAAAATTTTTACGATTGAAGAACACTACAATAAGCAAAATGGTAAAGTGTACCCTCAAAGTTCTAAAGAAGCTGCTCAAGTGGTCGGAAAGGTACAAGACAACAAATGAGAGCTTCTGTGTTTGGGTTTATTATTATGGCACATTAATATATAACGCACATGATCTCTGTTATTAATCAATAGTGTCACAATCGTCTATGAGTACATTATCATCACTAACGATATAACGATATTATTAAAAATATTGACAAAATAAACACATTTTTTATTTTATATTTTATTCGAAACAAATGTTGTGTATGAATGTGTGTGGTAACCAGTACGTGAGCTTTGGCGACGGCAGCAATAAAATTGTAATTGCATCTCATTCTGGCAACTTCAGTGATGGCAACGCAAGTGCATCTTTATTCTTAGTCGAGGATGGATGGAGACGTTTATAACTCTAGATGGACAATAAAAATAACTCACTTACCATCAGATGAACTGTGCGCCAGTTTATAATCTTACATACAGAACTTACTTACATATAGAATATACTGTCCAAACCTCCTCCAATCGAGGCATAATTGGGTATAATCGTTAAACGTTGACCTTTAAAGACCAAAGTCTAATCAATTACTTATGAGACATTTGCCTTAATAAAAAGTAGGTAATACTGAACATGATTTCTTAAATTAAGTATTATTAAACTCTTAATTAATTGGTAAAAAACACCACAGCAATATCTCAGATATATGATATATGTAGGAGGTATATCTCATGACGTTGGATGGTCTAGTTAAAAACAAAAACGTCCATTTTGCTTAGTAATATTTGTAACTACAAATACAAATAATACTTTTATTACTATTATAAATTTTCCCCATCCATTCCCATAAGTCTATATTTTACCCTGTCACCGTATCATTATTACCCGAAATGCATTAATCGCTAATGGATTCCCGATACTGGCGCGGTAATTACAAAGTGTAATGAGCAAATCTGAGCAATTGCACCTGGCATCGCCGCTTAATCATGGGTGAAAGCAAAAAAAATCGCTCTCAGTTAGAGCAGCCAATTTGCTTGCGGCAGTTAACTGGACTTGATGGCGTGTGTGAAAGGAAACGTGGAATACATTTACTTTCTTTGATGAATAATTTGCTCCAACATTGATAATTTAGAACTGTGTAAATCGCTACCTAAATAAACGACTGCGTGGAGTACGGGGCCGCTTCGCCGCGAGTCCAGTGTCGAACACCCAAACGAGGAATATTATTTATGCATTTTTTTTTATGGTGGTAGAGCCAGTCAGCTACTCGCTTTCTGGAAAACAAGTATAAAGTAGCAGTTTAACGCCTCTGTACTTCGGATATATCAGAGTTCGAATGTCATTAATACGTAGAAGGAAATAAGATTCTAAAATATTTTATATATACTACAACAAGGATATGTTCGCAACACATTGTTCTCTAAAACTGTATATTTTAATGGTAATATATCAGTGGAAATGCTTTTATTTTAAAGTGGTAAAGCTACACTGCAGTTTGTTACTAGCTGCATAATGAATGGGTCAACTCGACCTGGGTTGGACCACGCTCTCAGAGAATATCAGCGTGAAATAGCAGCTTAATGCTATTGTATATCATCTGGTGTGTGTAGGGGTCCGGAGATCTTTATGACCGGTGATGCCTCCATTCCATCCCGTCCCCAAAGGTACTCTGCATCTGTAATATGATTTCAGATGATGCCAGACTGTTTAGTACGGATACTAGCTCTGTAGGTTAGGTCATGGATGTGGTAATAGTGCATTATTAGTTCTACACTGCAGTTTGTTTCTAGCTGCAGAATGAATGGATCAGCTCGACCGGGGTGGGACCGTGGCTTCGCAGAATACCGACGTGAAATAGCAGCACATTGCTGCTGTGTTTCGACTGATAAGTGTAGGGATCCGGAGACCTTTATTACTGTTGACGAGTCATTCCATCTCAGTCCTCAATGGTAAGAATTCATACGCATTATGGTTCCTTGTCATAGATGAATGTAGATGAATTGTGTGCTCTTTTTTTACTCTCAATATAAAAACGAGAAAAAAGTGAAATAGATTGAAATTAAAATGAAAATATTTAATTAAGTGATTCAATTGTACGACGATAGTGTATGACTTCTATTTTCCTTCTCTACAGAAGTTTATTTTCAAAAAAACTCGGGTTCCTCAATTTTAGCGTAGCTAAACTGATCTCTGGACGTAAACGCTGAAATTTCTACATTGTATGTAAGTATATTACAGTTGTCAAATAGGTACTCCGCGGCCGTCCCTAGTCTTCGCGATTGAATCAAGTCTATGAAATTACATGATACAACAATTTGTTCTGTTTCCTGTTCGAGACAAGCAATCTTACGTTATTTCAGTAGTCTTTAGACTTCGTTGCCCCCAATAACGAACGAAAATATATGAAATATATAAACAAAAGCAACCTGAGCTAGTCCTAGTCTAGTGGATTTATACTGCTTTTATAGTTTTAACGCTTTTCCGAAATGTAAGAAATTGAAGTTGATTTATTAGAGAATTGTAAGGCAGGTATCGTGAGCAGACTATGTTATATGAAATTGATATATTCATTGGGCTCGTTTTGTTTTTAAATATATTTGTATTTTAAAATGTCTTGCTTTAAATCCTACATATCACTTCGAATTTCAACACGACCTCGCACAGAACAGAACGAATCCTTTTTTTCAACGGCGAAGACGGCGGTAGTGTTGGCAATCCACGCGCCGACCCTGCTATAATAAATTGTAAGATAGTTAAAATGTAATTAATAAATGAAGTAGACACATAGTTATTGTTATTTTAAGTCCTGTTGAAAACCAACACCAACAAATAGGTTATTTTTAGTAAGTAAGTGTTTAGTAAGTCACAATGCCATCGTAAAAGAAGCAGCAGCGTAATGCTGTGTATAGTTTGATGAAACTATGCAACAGAAAGAAAGTACTACTAAGGCGGCTTCTAATAGTGTCTTAAGAGTGTTTGCCGATAGGAGCGATAGTTTCCTAATTCGTCGGCTTAAAAACTGCGTGTATTCAGCGTAACGGTTCAGTGATTAAAATTGGTTTCTTTGTATTATTTTTGTTTTATGTAATTATGAATGCTTTTGTTATTATTATTATTTCTAATTTATTGTTAAAATTATATGTTTGTAATGGATCTTTGTAATCTTAATCTAATAAATAAAATAATAAAATAAAAGAGATTGGTAGCAAGGCAGATATTTGGTGAGATTTTGGTTATCATCTTTTTAAAGTTCATCGTCACGAAGAGAAAGAATTAATAAAAATCTCGGTACTACAAATCCCGGATGGCGTGCGCCGATGATTTTTAGCTCTTCAGATTCTAATGACAAAGTTTGGAAGCTAATTAGCTAGTCTAGACGATGTGAACAGCGTTTGCTCTCTCTGTCTCTTCACATTATATGAGTATAAAAGCTATGAGCTTGTTTTTATTTAGTATGAAACTTCAGAAGCACAAATAATATAATTATGATAATTATAAAGGAAAGAAACGACAAATTCATTTCCACGTGACCTAAATGAATCTACTTTGGCTTATTACCAAGGCTTTGTAAGTTAAGAGTTAAAAGTAAATTTTTGGGAAATATATTTTTCTACATTAATAATCTACATTTTTCAATTTATTCATTTGAATATGAATAAATAAGTTCTTATCGCTATCGTATATCATTTGCCATTACCCACTTTGAAATTCAGTAAAAATTTGTCATGTAATATAATTGTCTATTAAATAGCTTTTTACTTATTTTAAAAAGCGTTAGTGATTTTTAAGTCATATCACAATTTTGATTTTTCTAACTTTAATACTTAAAATACTAAGCCGTATTCGATGTATGATGATAACATCCATATAATTCGTGTAATGCACAAAGGCATTAAACCCTGTGCCGCAAATTCTTGAGGCACTTTGTAAAGCTGCGCTTTCCGTGAAGATATTTCGCGACGCGATAAATATTCAAAGGCGAGTATTCCAGGTTACGCGAAGTATGCACATCAGAAATTTGAAAATTGAATACGAAGAAAATTTTACGGAAAAGAATCAAACGAATGTTTTCTTTTTTTATTTCCATATAATTTTACACTTACGATTTATGTAAGATAAAAGGGAGGAGATACCAAAGTATTAGCTAAGACGGCTGCGCCTTAACTAATGGTTAACTTTACTGTTCAGAGTGAGTGTTTTTTGAGATGAGTTTTTTTTGTATAATTAGTACTCCCAAGACGGAAAAGCGCCGATAACAGTTTAATAAAATCTTTCATTTTGCGTTCACATATACTGAGGTTGTATTTGAGATATTCAAAAAGTTGTGTGTAATTTGCTTGACTGCTAATGAGCAACGTGAATTTTGTATTGGGTCTTCTGTTTTGAAGTTCTAGATATAAGAAAACTGAGACATGCTAACTGTCATTCATTCAGACGTAGTCAACATATCATACATCTTTATTCCATGTTGTGTACCGTAGATTACGTAGGTACTTGGGGTGATACCTAATTAAAAGGCGATTCGTGCTTCATTATATTCCACAATATAGCACTATATGCGGGGTATATATGTACTTTAAGCGGGGTATATACGTATTATATGCGGGGTAGTTGGGATATTACGGCCGCGTAATGTAGTGATTAAAGTATCTTGATTACCTGGTTTTCCAGCCGAGAAACAATATATTTTGGGTCTTGGTGTGCTGTACATTCCGTGGTAACCAATATATATATATATATATATATATATATATATATATATATATATATATATATATATATTTTTTAACCTTCCTCCGAATATTTTCCACATCGGAAGTAGGTCGACTTTTCCACATCGGGAAGGAGTCGAGTTACTGTCTTTACGGGAATACTTACGAGACTGATATATTTTACGCACATGATATTGTCTGGTAATATTGGCGTAATCCTATATAAATTGAGCAGGATAAGGGTAAGGCATATTCATCGTCAAAGGCGGAGTATGAAGTATATATAACATTGCTTGTTTAGGTAGCCAATATAAATTATATTGGATTATGGACGCTCTATAAATGCGCCTCAGAAACCTGTCATCGAGCCAGGTGCAGTACTCCTTAAGTAAAATGTATAGCCCAAATATAAAACACCGTTATGCCTTTACGGAAGAAAGTTTCACAAACAATTTATTTCTTTGTGATCCCAAAGCTATGTAAAACAAAGATCTTGGATACCCACGCAACCAACATAAGTTTTGTTTTTTATCTGCATTTGAAATTTTACCAATAGCTTTCGGTCTGTAACGACATCTGGATATGACACTTTTTGTTTTTTACTTTACTTTTTTATTCCATTGAGAGTAACTAACGAGCACACAGTTCACCTGATGACAAGTGATTCTCGCGGCCCATGACATCACATTCATCATTAACAAGGAGTCATAATGCAGATGTGTTTTTCACCCTTGAGGACTGAAATGGAACGCCTCGTCACCAGTAATAAAGGTCTCCTAACGCCTACACTCACTAGACGAAACACTACGCATTATGCTGCTATTTCAAGCGGGTATTCTGTGAGGGCGTGGTCCTACCCCGACTGAACTGACACCTTTATTCTGCAGCTAGTAACAAACTGCAGTGTAGCTCAACCTCTGTCTTTTTCTAATTATTAATGAGCATCATTATTACATTACAATTATTTTTTATTGTTAGACTCTAAAACTATGTGAGACGCTCTGTAAAGTATGCGTCTGAAGTAGATTAAGACATGTATTCCTGATCACCAGGATAATTCAAATAATTCAATATTTCCAAGGTTATATATTCGCGTACATGGTGAATAGTATAAACATTGCTACAGTAGGAGGATATAATTGACGTGATATTAGGAGTTATTTCATCTTATGTACGAATGATGTGTAAATTAGTATATATATGTGCGGTTGTGTGAACAACAAAAATTATCATATAGGCAATAATGTATGTATTTTGCGCTTATGCATAGACTATAAACCAATTTATCTCGATACCTTTGAGTCTTGGAAAGTTGTCGTATGTTGGCTTTGATGGTAAATAAGATTATGCTACAATATGCAGTCACTCATTTAATTGGCTGTAAGATTCTTAAGTGAGCAATCACTTCAATTTTATGTAAATATATTTATAATGGCGTCTTTGTTCGCATTAGACGATTAATTGGCTACAATATACAAGAATAAACTATTGAATAATTACATAAAGGCAGTCTAAAGCCGTCAAAATAAATAATATGTAAAATTATTGTGAAGCACATTGTCAGCGAAGGAAATTTATTGCTCAGTGTACAGTTGCAACGTAAATTATAGTAGTAAAATATTACATAAAATACGTATTCACAAAACTTAGATATTCACAAAATAAATTATAATAAAAAAGTCCGACTTCATAAAAGTTGTCCGGCGAAAAGTTAACTTGAATTAAGTACATACGTACTAAGAGTCAACTTACAAGTAAACATTTAAGAGGATTATTTCGTGAAACGTGTAAGTTAATATTGTTGACTTAATATTAATATTGTTGTAACCACCGCTGAATATACCACTAAAATTAGAGAAATAGGATTTCGACGATCAGTGCAGATATATTTGGTTATGAAACAATCTATCTTGATGCTCAAAGTTGTCGAATTACATTTCTTCTATATCTTACATACACGTTTTCACAATTTTACGTAATAAACCGTGGCATAATCCGCTATCTAGACACCCTGGTCCAAGCACTTTGATGTTCAGAGTTTGTTTGACTTGACTTTCGTGTCCTATATCACCAACACTGCATCTGTATCTTGTATGAATCTTTACGAATATGCTTAACATTGAGATGCCGCCATAGTGGTCCATCTGTGTGCAAATAGTTGCGACCGGATGGCATCACTTTTAATGAGTCCAATCACCGGAACATTATTATCTGCTGCATAGTTAGCGTCAGTAATGTCGTTCATGTAATAACTCCATAGATACTGATAGCTGTCAGAAATTATACCCTTTTCATTTCCGTATAACAAGATGACCCACAAATTCCCATTACCTTAACCCATTTCTAATGTTAGCTTGAAGCAGTAACTTAACTCTCTTCTCTTTAAAAGGACAACTTCTCTTAAGATTTCAAACAATACAGAACATCTTGAGATTCCATAATTATTTTGTCGAATGTAAAGTTCGAAACTTCTGCAATTTCATACCTCTTCTATCTGAAACTTTGCACAAATGGCGGGTGCTTTTTAAAACTTGTCTCGTAGACGAGATTGTAGGCAAAAAACATTGACTGATACTTCTTTATTGCTTACTTTCGTATTCTAACTAGATTCTATCCGCGCCTTCATCGACGTGGCACTTACTAGAAATATACACCTAATTACTTACTATCAAATCTGAACCATTTCTTTGTCAAAGAGAAATGTAAAATATCTCAACAAGAAAAAATGTTTTCACAACACAAAAAAATGACACCGACTGGGAAATTACTTTCAAGTCCACAAAAGCGAACTGTTCAAACTAAGTTCAAAGTAAACTGCATGTTCACGGTTATTTTATCAATAATTACACAAACTAGCATTTTTTACCGTAAAAGCCATGTAAATAGAGCAGTGATTTATTATAACATATCAGAACTTAATAGCGTTAACTACATTGAAATCTGTTCAGAAGTTTTTCAAGGAACATTAAGACAACTGAAGATGGATCTTCAGTTGTCATCGGATAATGTAAAAATACTGGTAAACAAGTGTTCCATGTTAATCATGGGGGTTGATGTCCCACATCAATACATATATACCCATATATATATATATATATATATATATATATATATATATATATATATATATATATATATATATATATTTATATATATATATATGTATATGTATGTATATATATATATATATATATATATATATATATATATATATATTTATGTATATATATATTAATTATTATATTTTTGTCGTCCGTAGCTATAATTATTTACGTGGTATAATCACGCCGCAGCCATAAAGTATTGAAGGCACAAATAGGCCGCCTCAATCAGGGTAGGATTATGGTTTCCAGAAAAGTAAAATAGCGCTTCTGTTTTCCGTCAGGTGAAAAAAGGAAACTGGGACGTTATTGCTGCTGATGAGGGGTTCCATTTTAGTCCTCAGAGTGCCTGCCTGTCTGTGCATTATGTTTCATTATCAAGAATGAATGTGATTGTCAAGGACCACAGGAATTCCTAATAGCCGGTTATTTGCGTGCTCATTAAAACACGATGTGAATTATCTTGCAACACGAGGAATTGTATATTATGAACTGTAAATATTTAAAGCTTTTCTTTTGAAAACCCCAAAAGCCTTGCGATTGCAGGGTATTTTTGAGTTAATTATAATTCAATAGTATAATTTATTCATTTAAAAAAACGTTAAGCGCTCTTAGTTAAGGTTATTAGCCAAAGGAAACTTCTGAGCCGGCTCGCTTATGCCACTTTCGGGTATGTTTTGTTGACCCAAGGGTGGAGTGAGCACTTCGGTAGATTAGAACAAAAAATATAACGTTTACTTCGCTACATCCTTTAGCTGTTTTGGTTTGTGTTGTCAGAAATGATCTTATGAGCATCATTAAAAACTATATGCTAGTTTCAATATAAATTTTTCGAATTCGTACTCTCGTTAAATCATTTCGCTTACTGGCATACAAAGTATCCTATGTGTTAATCTAGGTTATAAACTATCTGTATGCGGCATTCAAATGCGTTTTTGCGTGATTGAGTAACAAACATACAAACATAGAAACTTTCGAAATAATATAAATACTTGTGAAAAGAACATCCTACTTAGGATCTTACCAATGACCATAAGATAACTTAAGTTATTTTATGGTCATTGATTCGATTCTTAGACGGCTTGTTGCATTGGCTTTTCGATTGTAAGGCCTTCCACTTTCGATATTATGGCCTTCCACTTTCAGAACTTAATAGCTTCAAGGCCTAATTAGAATAGCATTTGCTATTTCTGTCTATCGTATGGCAAAATGACCAAACGACGGAGACAAAAGACTGAATTCTTTTGTAAAATTATGTAACTTAAAAATAAACGCACTGATGATTTGATGTGGTTCAACCACATTACTATAAAAAAAACTACAAAAGTTGATACCGTTTTATATTGATGAATCATACTGAATATCTTTACTACCCTCATGTTTGATTTTCAATAGCGCTTTTTAATCTACCGAATGAGCATTCGATGTTACTTCATACCATTTGCTGACGATGTCTGAAGTGCGTTTTCAACTCGTACTAGGGTTGGCTACTTCGAGAAAACATTAGAACGAATTATCGAAGTGAGGACATCATTTAATAATTACTCTTATATTCCATATTTCTTTTCAACAATGTAGACTTTTCATAAGCTACAAAATCTGACTACAGCAAACTAATTACTTTTTATAAATAAACTTATATGTAAGAACATTTCACTTGCGTCTGTAGATAAAAAAGTAGCATTTGTGTTTAATATTATACAAAAATGTATATTGATAATTTAGCTAAAAACCGTAAACCGGTACCAAACGCTAGAAAGGGAGTGGAAGCTTTTGAAAGAAGTTTGTCAGCCTGCTGCTGGATCAAGACGTTTCATCATTAGTTAGAAAGTTAGCTTAATTGCTAAAAAAGAAGAAATAGATAAGACAGACAAAGGTAATAGATATATCGGCTACCGAGAGCAGAACAGGAAACATGTTAGAACAATTGATGTAGGAGGACGAACCTATAAAGATGAACATAGAACTGATCATGATGTGAAAAGAAGGAGCGCCGAATTGTATTAAGGGAATAAAATGAGGGACGGAAAACCACGACAGTTATATAGTGCTCATGGTAGTTAATAATTAAATGTAAAGTCACTCCCGAGTTAATGTCTTATTGCCATTACCTATCCATTATCGAAATGCACATTTTGCTATTTATGATGCTGTATTTTGCGATACAGTGACTTTTCTCCAATTTCATAATCATATATAGCAGAAAAATCTTGCTGCAGTAAAGTCAACACATGCTAATTTTATTGTGTATTTTGCGATACAGTGACTTTTCTCCAATTTCAAAATTATATATCGCAGAAATATCTTGCTGCAGTAAAGTCAACACATGCTAATTTTATTGTGTATTTTGCGATACAGTGACTTTTCTCCAATTTCAAAATTATATATCGCAGAAATATCTTGCTGCAGTAAAGTCAACACATGCTAATTTTATTGTGTATTTTGCGATACAGTGACTTTTCTCCAATTTCAAAATTATATATCGCAGAAATATCTTGCTGCAGTAAAGTCAACACATGCTATTTTGAAATGGCAATAGCATTGATAACCCTAGGTTGAGGCGCAGCGCTCTCTATTTATTCTCTATTCACAAAAACTACGAACCGCGTATGATGTATCGGCGCATCCCTTGCGGTTTCCATTGAAAGCGTCGATGTTACCATTTCATCTGTCACACAAATATAGCAAGATTGCAAACTGTTAAGATTTACTTGGGTTAACTTTAATTTTCATATTGTTGAAGAAATCCTCTACTCGAGTATTGTAAACGGTGACATTATTGTCTAGATTGTGATACGCATTTTGGGAACACTATAAGGGTAGTGCTACACTGCAGTTTGTTTCTAACTACAGAATTAATGGGTCAGCTTGAACGGGGTAGGACCACAGAATAACGGCTGGGAATAGCAGCATAACGCTGCTGTATTTCTTCTGGTGAGTGAAGGGATCCGGAGACCTTTATTACTGGTGACGAGGCATTCCATCTCAGTCCTCAAGGGCTGACAATGCATCTACATTATGATTCTTTGTCAAGAATTAATGTATGTAGATGTCATGGGCCGCAGGAATCACTTAACATCAGGTAAACTGTGTTCTTGTGCTGTGTGCAGGTAAACTCTCAATGTAATAAAAAAAACCATATATTGCTATTTTAATAAAATCAGTAAGAGTACCGCTAACAAATACCGGCACAACATGTTACGATATAATTGAAGTCGACAACAAAAACCTATTATCAGCTTGTGCTATATTATAGTTCATTAAGTGAAAGGTTCTCCTCCCAACCACGTGTTGGCCATCACAATGTAAGAAGGAGGAGTACAGGAAGTCGATGGATGCGGGTGCCATGTGGCAGTACTGTAGGGGAGGCCAATATTCATATAATATTACACTACAAATTTACAATAATATAGATATATATTCTATGTTCACTTATTAATATATACTAATATTAGACAGATATTATACAAAATGTATATTGATAATTTAGTTAAAACCGTAAACCGGTACCAAACGCTAGAAAGGGAGTGGAAGCTTTTGAAAGAAGTTTGTCAGCCTGCTGCTGGATCAAGACGTTTCATCATTAGTTAGAAAAAGCTTAATTGCTAAAAAAGAAGAAATAGATAAGACAGACAAAGGTAATAGATATATCGGCTACCGAGAGCAGAACAGGAAACATGTTAGAACAATTGATGTAGGAGGACGAACCTATAAAGATGAACATAGATAACTGATCATGATGTGAAAAGAAGGAGCGCCGAATTGTATTAAGGGAATAAAATGAGGGACAGAAAACCACGACAGTTATATAGTGCTCATGGTAGTTAATAATTAAATGTAAAGTCACTCCCGAGTTAATGTCTTATTGCCATTACCTATCCATTATCGAAATGCACATTTTGCTATTTATGATGCTGTATTTTGCGATACAGTGACTTTTCTCCAATTTCAAAATTATATATCGCAGAAATATCTTGCTGCAGTAAAGTCAACACATGCTAATTTTTATTGTGTATTTTGCGATACAGTGACTTTTCTCCAATTTCATAATCATATATAGCAGAAAAATCTTGCTGCAGTAAAGTCAACACATGCTATTTTTGAAATGGCAATAGCATTGATAACCCTAGGTTGAGGCGCAGCGCTCTCTATTTATTCTCTATTCACAAAAACTACGAACCGCGTATGATGTATCGGCGCATCCCTTGCGGTTTCCATTGAAAGCGTCGATGTTACCATTTCATCTGTCACACAAATATAGCAAGATTGCAAACTGTTAAGATTTACTTGGGTTAACTTTAATTTTCATATTGTTGAAGAAATCCTCTACTCGAGTATTGTAAACGGTGACATTATTGTCTAGATTGTGATACGCATTTTGGGAACACTATAAGGGTAGTGCTACACTGCAGTTTGTTTCTAACTACAGAATTAATGGGTCAGCTTGAACGGGGTAGGACCACAGAATAACGGCTGGGAATAGCAGCATAACGCTGCTGTATTTCTTCTGGTGAGTGAAGGGATCCGGAGACCTTTATTACTGGTGACGAGGCATTCCATCTCAGTCCTCAAGGGCTGACAATGCATCTACATTATGATTCTTTGTCAAGAATTAATGTATGTAGATGTCATGGGCCGCAGGAATCACTTAACATCAGGTAAACTGTGTTCTTGTGCTGTGTGCAGGTAAACTCTCAATGTAATAAAAAAAACCATATATTGCTATTTTAATAAAATCAGTAAGAGTACCGCTAACAAATACCGGCACAACATGTTACGATATAATTGAAGTCGACAACAAAAACCTATTATCAGCTTGTGCTATATTATAGTTCATTAAGTGAAAGGTTCTCCTCCCAACCACGTGTTGGCCATCACAATGTAAGAAGGAGGAGTACAGGAAGTCGATGGATGCGGGTGCCATGTGGCAGTACTGTAGGGGAGGCCAATATTCATCAGTGTAGTTATATTCTTTTTAACTTAAGTTGTATAACTTGCTCACAGTTCATAAATCATTGCAGTGTATATATAGGTATAGGAGGACAGATGGATGCCTCGGTACATTGATAATGAGGCTTGGCTTCAAAATTGATATAATATTACACTACAAATTTACAATAATATAGATATATATTCTATGTTCACTTATTAATATATACTAATATTAGACAGATATTATACAAATGCTTTAGTTTCAGTACCGAGGACTTACGTCTCATAATGTTAGGTACTATGACCGAGTTGCCATCAATTGGCACGAGTAATGTTTGTACGCCGCATACAAATCGCACCAGTTAACTTCCTCAACTTTCAATTTGATTCGGAACT
This sequence comes from Teinopalpus imperialis, assembly GCA_029286865.1. Taxonomy (NCBI): domain Eukaryota; kingdom Metazoa; phylum Arthropoda; class Insecta; order Lepidoptera; family Papilionidae; genus Teinopalpus; species Teinopalpus imperialis. The sequence continues at coordinate 1,628,377 of JAGSMU010000034.1, forward strand.
AGCCTTCAATCGGTCAAAGTTATTTCGCTGTCAATCGACCGTTTGTGCTCTTGATTGCTTTCTGAATTGCTCGCTCTACACGCTGATAGACAATTTTCTAAGTCGTTTACCAAAAAGACGCCGGATAACCTAATACATTTATTTAAAGCTAGCAAAAGAAAATGAAATGATTATTATTATTATTATTTTCAAATTAGAAACTTCCATTTGCTTAGCGGTGCCGAACAAAAGATATGCCTATATCTTTAAAGACATTAAAGGGAAAACAGTTAATTTATTGCATTGTATATATTGAGTTGAAAAATCAATAACTATGCAAACATTTGTCCAATAACTGATAATGTAAACAATTAATATTTCATTAAACAAATAAAAAATACTTACCAATATTACTGTAAATGCGAACATTTGTCAGCGATTTCCATAACTTTTCCAAGGCATTAATTAATTTTTTAATCAATTAAATAAACTATTGACTCAATTCGTTACACGGCCCAGTTAAATAATGCACAAATATTATTTTTAATTGATTATCATACTCTACCCGAATAATAATAGTTAATTGGTTTTTATTTGGGTATAATTTAATTATACTTAGCAGACAATTTCATCTAATTATTAAACTGTCTACAGAAAGATTTAGGTGTTCAGATTACGCCCGCTGTAATCGCCCATCTTTCATCCTGTGTAAACAGAACTGACAACGTGGTGCCTGCCAAAGAAAAAAAAACAGCTGATGCAGTCATCCATCAATTTAGCTATTTGCCGAACACGTCACTCTCACAATTCGTTAATGCCTTGTTCTATATGTAGTAACTTGATTTTCTTTTATAAAATCAGATTGACAAAATAACACAGAAGTAACTCAGATAAAGAATGATAATGCAGTTGTGTTCTCACTCCTAAGGTCTAATACAGATTGAATTTCTATATATGAAAATTCCTCATTACCATTGGGATTTGCTCTTGCCCTTGCCTTTTTGTAATGAATATTAAGAACATATCTTAACTAGGAAACAGTGCTATATTATAGCGTGCTATATTTTTACTTAATTTATATTAAGTTAAAGAAAAGATACAAATTGGAGCATAGACGTGTCGGCCCGACCATGGACAATACCCCTTACAGAATATCAAAGTAACACGGGAACTTAATGCTGTTGGGTTTTGTATAGTGAGTGTAGGGAACCATTCCATACAACACCGTTTGCACCTTGATTTTTGTTGAAGATAGATTGGTGGTTGGCTTACGCAGCATAACATACCTTTATCTTAGTTTGTAAAAAAATGGTTACGCTAGAGCTTGTTCGGAATCTTGATTGCAGTTGGCGATTAAGTAGTAGTAGCTCAAATAGTAGAACACACTATTGAAATAATATTAGAATTTATACGAAGAATTTATATTTATACTTTTTAGTAGACATGTTAAACAGTAATTCACGACTATTTTTTTTGTATTAATATTATTATTTTGTATTCTATATATTCGTAATATAATATTATATTATATTACGAATATTCATATTATCGGGGAAGAATGTATCTGTACTTCATGCGGTGTATGCTCATAAACATTGGACAAGTCCCTGACGACTGACTAAAGGCGGAAAATGCTTTCAAAGTTTACGAATCCAAATCTAACTGGAAATCGGTCCCAAAATCGTTACCTTATCGTTCCGTTATCGATCTTGTTGGACATGCATTTTCTATTCGATTGGGTAATGATATTACCAAGGTGTGCCTTTGTGTTTTTGCACCCTTGCTCTATAAACATTACAATATACTTTGCGCAGTTGACGTAATAACTATAAAATATTGTCCTGCTTGGAATCGACTAGTCTTCCAATACATAAGGATCAAATACTAATGAAGAAGAAAAAAATTATCTATAGTTCCTAGTTTTCTAACTGACCACGAAGCTTTAGCAGAAAGATTAACTTTCACAAAATAAGAATCTAACGTAACGTGATATTTACAATTTAGTTATTATATATTTTTACTTTATTATTAGTTTTTTTTTTGTATGAGTATTGCTGTTGGTCCAACGACCTCTACAACTTTATCTAAATATTTATTATTAGTACTTAGGTATGTTTGGTATTGTTTAGTTTTAATAAGGAATTCAATATGTGAAAGTTGTAAATTTATAATTAAGTAATATTAATGCAAATTCGTACGCCGCTTGGGAAAACAATGCACTTACTAAATATATACTTTATTCTAAGCTATTCTTATTGATCCGTTACAAGTCTGTTCGTAGAGTGATGCCTAATTAATGCCTGGTTAATTCTGCGTAAACCACAACATACAAGTTGCTGAAGATTTTGCTTTGCAGTTTTATGAATTAAAATAAAAACTCTCTCACTCATTTATTCAAATTGAACTGAAAATCAGTGTTATTCGGACGTCATAATAACAAAAGACAGCTCACAAAGAGCACGCCCGTCTCACTATGCAATTGTTTTAACTCTGAAGAAGAAGCAGCGCAATAAACTCCTAACCACGCTCTGCTTGTTTTGTTAATTTAAGTCTATTCAATATTATGAAGATATATTAAAAACTACAATTTCTAAAAAGAGAACCCTTGCTAGTTCTTACTAATCTACATGTTTATCACGACAATATGAAAACACGACTTTCCGAATTATGGATATGTATGTGATATAAGATATATATAACGTCTACATTGAACTTTGTACTAATGATAAGAAGCTTTTCAAATGTATACGGGAAGTATAAGGCATCTAGCTATATAATTTTAAAAAAAGGCATCGAACTTAGTAGCACACAAACATAATAAATTAACGCAACTTAGAATTTCACAAAAAATTAATTAACAAATAAAATTCGAGCACTTTAAAAATTGCGGTGATGAAAAATCGTTAGCCATAAATTTGGTTGGTGGAATTTTTTCACCATTAATCAAGCGGCACGTAATTTTACTTAATGACCGGCACAATGAACGGTGATCAAGGTATACAATTTATTGTGCCTTATATTTCGCCCCGCTTCGCTATTGAAATGTGATGGATAGTGCGCTCTCATTTCAATAGCCAAAAGACGGCTCTATACGGTCTTGAATATTTCCTTAAATTATATTTATTATTGAGGATTTCGCATGTTTTTTTATATTTATTTAAAATAAACAAACATATATGCCAATTAAATAAGTACATATAAGTAAATTCTTTTTTGTCGTTAATGATGTGTGGAAAAATATGTAAATAAATAAGACAACGTAAAAATATCAATCGTTTTATGTTGCTTAATGTAAAGTGGTTGGTAAATATTAAGGGACGAAAACTGGATAGAGTACTTGAGAAAATAAAGGCTGTATCACAATGTTTTTCGTTCTTAGATGTTAAATAAAAAACAAAATATCGATTAAATCTGGTTTTATTTAATGTTAATTTAAAGAGCAATTCTTGAAGTTTTTTTTATTAAAAACAACCGTTTGCAAATGCGCACCATTCATTTGTTGCCACTCATTTAACCCGGAGCTAAAATTTTCAAAAACTCGCTGGAGCATCGCTCTTGGAATAGAGTTGATTTCTTCAGTGATTCTTTGCTTCAAAACGTTCTGGTTGGGTGGCAATGGATTGTTAACTTGCTTTTTAGATAGCCCCATAGGAAGAAATCAGCAGGCGTTAAATCAGGGCTCCTCGGTGGCCAACTGATGTCTCCTCGGCGACTTATCACTCTTCCAGGGAATAAATCGTGAAGACCAGCTAATGAGTCATTTGTAACATGAGAAGTGGCTCCATCTTGCTGGAAAAAGGTGCAACACCTTTTGGTTGGTTGTAGCCCTTCTCGTTTTGCATTTCTGTAGCCAAAAAAGTCCGGATGATATGGCAATATCGGTCACAATTAACGGTCTGAGTTCGACCTCGGTCATCCTCAAAAAAATCTCTTCAAACTTGCACACCCAATGATTTTAAAAATTTAAATTAAAATGTGTCCCCCCCCCCCCTGCTACCTGCGCTTGGCGCGTATTGGTCAATTCAAAAATTAAAATCATTCTGAGACACTTTATCTTTGATAGCATTGGTCAAAAACAAAACGATAACGAAATAGTCAATCTATTTCGTTGTAAATGTTGATTTTAATTTACCCCTGTAGGATATGTGTATAGAAAGTCTTTTTTCGATTTAGATGAAATTTAGATATTAGGTTAGTATATATGGGTTGGTAAATAAATAAATTAATAAATAATAAAACTAAAACCTTGCAAGGTATTTTTCATATAAATATAATATTTATAAAAATACTTTATAAATTGAACATCTATGTATATGTAGTAGTAAAACTCAAATATAAACACAGTTAATATAATTTATCTAAATGACAAGATGCTAGATTTTAGTATTTAGTTTTAGTTATTGTATTTCATAAGATATTATTATAGACATAACGAAGTAAAAACCAATAAAATATTTGCCAACCTATCTGTAATGCGTAACGAGTACAGTTAATAACTTCTTAAAGCTTAATCTGTCTTCAGAGCTGTATTATTACAATATTTGTTTTTTGGTCATTTTTATTAAATTTACCGTTTTTATAACATTTTTTTTATTGAAAACCTGTCTCATAAATATATAATTTTTCATTTATAATATATTTAAATCAGTAGTAATATTGTTAAAATCGTAATATAATTTTTATTAGTCAAAGCTCTTCTATACTATGTAATGCTTTATAATCCTCACCTGCACAGAAAATATCGTATATATGAGAATATATTAAAACTCTATAGAATATATTCTATAGAGGCTAGAATTGAGGATTTCGAGAGCTAGTTGCGGCTACGAATGTCAGTGAACCAATGAATGGGTTTGGAAATTTAAATATGAAAAAAATCGTATCAAAGTTCCGAATAATAAATTCGGTATTTGAACAACTAAGAAAGAAAGCGGAAAAATTCAGGTATCTCGAAAAGTACAGCATTATAACAATATACTAGTGGCGCTCTATTACTTTGGTAAATTAAAGAGACTTTGGTAACGAGGCATTCTTTCTTAGTCTTTACGGGTGGGAATGCATTAGAATCTTAATTTTTCATGTACAATGGAAAAGAGATCACTTAGCATCAGGTGAACCTTATGTGTTTGTCACTCCTTTTTTCATAAAAACATGATAACAAAAAGATTTCGCCTCATCGAATCGTGGTTGGTGATTGTCAGGATCATCTCAATGTTAAATAATTGTATATTTACATATATGTATTACGCATATATTGTTTATTTATATAATATAATTAATATATTATAGAGCCATTCTTTTGTTTACTTTCAAGTTATTGGACAATAAACATCTATTGTTTTCAAACACCGCCAAACGCTGCGCTAGAGCCAGATGGTAGAGTCATAATAATATTTTTATAATGTCCTCATAACTAATTACTTTGCTTTTGTTACGTATTGGTCAATAATTAGGATTATATAGCTCTTGAAAACACGTGTTTCTGATTTATTATTACCCGAGTTTACTTGGGTTTGTTCACAATCAATCTCAATTAGCCTAAACTTGTGGTTTCTATAGTGAAGACGTCATAAAATGGGAAAAGCTCGAGAAATTAGCAGTGAAGTGCTTTCTGCCATCGTTGTTTTACACAATGAAGGCAAATCCGAAAGTGTGATTGCTTCACAACTGAAGTTATCGAAGACTTGTGTTCATGGCACAATAACTCGATACGATACAGGGAGACAGGCAGTTTTTAAGATCGTCCACGCTCGGGAAGGCCGAGAGCTACCACGTCTAGTGAAGATAATATCACAAGAAACAAATTAAGAACAAAGAAATAATGTTGTTACCAGCAATAGACGCTTGACAGCACTAGAAATACGCGTTGAAGTAAACAAAACCCGAGTTAAACCTTTATCATTGGCTACAGCAAAACGACGACTGAGAGATGTGAAGTTGTATGGTCGCTTTGCCGTACGAAAACCTCTGCTAAGGCCGCAAAACAAGAAAAAACGGATGCAGTTGGCTCTTTCCCATCGAGATCGGACTAAAGAAGATCTTAAAAAAGTGCTTTGGACCGATGGATCCACGTTTGAACTATTCGGTTCAAAATGTAGAATTGACGTTCGACGCAGTGCCCGAGAAAAGATGATGTCAGATTGTGTAGTCCCAACAATCAAGCATGGTGGTGGCTCAATTATGGCCTAGGATTGCTTCTCTAGCTAAGGAACTGGCGATTTGATTAAAATTGAAGGAATTTTGAAAAAGGAACAGTACAAAAACATTTTAGAACAAAATGCCGTTTCTTCCGGATTGCGATTAATTGGAAGTGGATTCATTTTCCAATAAGGTAATGATCCAAAGCATAGCTCAAAATTATGTAGAGGATATTTAGAAGAGAAAGATGCACAAAGGGTGGTAAAAAACATGGTTTGGCCTCCTTAGTGCCCGGATCTCAATCCCATTGAACTTTTGTGGGAAGAGCTTGATAGGAACGGCCGTAATCGTGGCCCATCCTCGCGAGAAGAAATGTGGAATGCTTCATGCGAAATTTGGAACAATATATCAAAGACACCATTAACAAATTGATTGCCCGTACGCCGAGACTTGTGAAAAAAGTCATAAAATGTAAAGAAGGATTTTTTGATGAAAAATCAGTTTAGCTAACTATAGCCTTTTTTTGCATGGACTGTTAATAACTCTTTACACTTTTAAAGTATATTGATTGTCAATCAATGTTCTATTAGATGATTAAAACGGTTTATTACACATTTAATATTTTATGGGAGTTTTACTTTATTTTCCTACTATAATTAAGATGGTCTTAAACTTTTGGCCTGCAGTGTATATAACTGACAGAAAACAAAATTGATGCGTCAAAATCATGCGCCAGGTGCATTTGTCATTTGAACGAAATATTATTGTCAAAACAAATATCATCTCATAATTTAAATGAATCTGTGCACATATTGCGACATTTGAAATAATATTTAAGCAATTAAGTTCTATAAATCATGAGGCGGGCAATCAGTTATCGTAATTTTGTCGTCAGTAGAAAACCCCCACTTCCGCCAGTCTAGGTGATGACCGAGCGGCGATAAACGATTCGATGTTTGTTTAGGAGTTATTTGTATATTTGCAGGTTTATTGGAAAACTCTGACAGTGGTAGGGCTACATTGCAGTTTGTTTCTAGCTGCAGAGTTAATGGGTCAACTCGACCGGAGTAGGACCACGCCCTCATAGAATATCCAGCGTAAAAAAATAGCCGCATAATGCTAATATGATAATGCATAATGAGTTGTTTCGTCTGGTGAGTGCAGGGATCCGGAGATCTTTATTACGAGGGACGAGGGTTTTCATCTCGGTCCTAAAGGGTTACAAAGCATCTGCATTATGATTCCTTGTCCAGGATGAAGGTAGATGTCATGGGCCGCAGGAATCACTTGCCGTCAGGTGAACTAAGTGCTCGTTTGTTACTCTTAATGTTAAAATAAAAAACTTTTATAGCGTGATGCAAGCATCGACATCATTGGATTTATGGTGCGGAACATTTTTGTCAGGTTACACGATTACGACACCAGGCCCCTACATCGAATATACTGCTGGCTTTTGCCAATGATTTTGCAGTTATAGGATTGTTACATCAAAAAAAACACTTGTTATTGCATGTTCTACAGAGATATCTCCCACAGAGATTGCTAAGATTAAAGTAAAATTTATATATTAGCATACCACCATCACTGTCAATTCCGGCAATTCGTTTTACTCAAACCCAATAAAGTAAGAATTATTATTATTTAAATGTAATAATATGAATAATAATTAAAATTCAGGTTGATACTTTCAGTGATAGCAATAGCATAAACTTTATTGCACACGTATTGTTAAAATTGGTTTACCATTTTCATTGTGTTATATATCAAAAAAGAACATTTTTAATATAAGACTATTACCGAGCTGATGATTAAATCAATTGAACCCTACGGACTTTATTTTTGTGCATTTTATTATAGGTTACATTTAAACTCGTAATTTTTCTCGTATTGAACATGAAAAATAATGTCGTACCGGAAAATAGTTCTGAAATGTCAAAACAATGTAAAGCTATAGAATAGGTCGTATAATTGTTCGGTGACTTGGCGATTACAAGCGGCCAGTGCAATTACAGAGGAACGAGTGGAAGTCGTTTAATATCAACCAGTAATTGACTCGATGTGTAAGTAATGAGTTCTCCGGTTTCTTTCAATCACAATACGGTAACAGCAACGCTATTTTATACCAACATTCGGATAAAAATGATGTCCTGCCTTGCTCGAACCATTTTATTCGTGTTACCACAGTTAGTTTATGTATTTTTTTTATTACTCAGTTCACCATCCATCCGAGGAGGAATCGTAATGAATCGCCAGTAATAAAGGTCTCCGGATCCCCACATTCACCAATCGAAACACAGTAGCAATACGGTGCTAGTTTATGCTGGTATTCTGTAAGGGTGGTCCTCCTCAGGTTGAGTCCACCCATACATATTACTACAACAAGAAACAAACTACAACGTAAAACAAATATATTTTGATATAATATATATATTAGTTTATATTTAGTACCCTACGCAATTGATTATCTGATAATAACCAGAAGATGTCAGGGTAAAAATTTAATGCAACTTGAATTGATTCTTCGATACAGACACACCTTTCTAAAATTTAACTATATATAAGCAATACGGACATTAATTTCTCCTCGAATTTTTCCGTTTTACCATTTCTTAATTTAATTATAACAAGCTTACTTCGATTAAACTAATAGTAACACTGCCATTATTTTCCAAACACAAAAGACTTTAGAATAGATTTTAAAGTTTTTTTTTTATAAATGTATACAATCTTAACGAAATCAAAAAGAAAAGTGGGTAAGCAATTTAATTAGGTTAATTATTTTCTTAGTTATTTTAAGTTTTGAAACTAGCTCATAAATAATTCTTCTACATTTCGCTAATTAAAAACTGTGCTGTTTTTCTTGGTTGGTATTTCTGCAGGATTTTTCGAAAGAATTTTAAGTAAATAAAAATAAAGGTATACTTTTTTCGGACGTAAGATATTTGATGATATAATGTAAAAACAATAAAATCATTTTTATTAAATAAAAACTATTTGCATAACGATTTATGCGCCAATAACTATAGTTGGTTCTCTCTCTTGCCAAATCATTAGCTTAGTTTGAGTTGTTAAAAATCATTTAGACGCCATATAGTGATATAAACAAAATATTCGTTGAGGACGTGATCCTTCACTGTCGCGCTGACCCAAATGCTCCAGCAGGATACAAGCTGTAACGTGTCTCTACTATTAAAATGTAGACTTCGTATCTAGTCTTAAATTGTACAAAGTGTTGACAACGTTAAGTTTTTCAAATAGCAGTAACTATTCATTATAATAAATTAAGTAATAAAGCAGCATTTTATAATTCATCCGGGACTCAAACCTACATTAGCTGAAATCACTTGAGGGTTCTTTCAATCTGCAATGAAATATTGGTGATGCCATTTTTTCCGTAATAATAAAAATTGTACTTTTATCTTCTTCGTATTTTCAATTTAAATTGTAAATATTAAGTTTAAGTAAGTAAAACTTTCCGGTTGTTTTGTACAGTTCATATTCTAAACGAATAGATAGATGCAATACCGTACTTACTCCGTGGCAATTAGTTGAATGAAATAATTATTATATAGTCGCATGTCATTGTGGTTAGAGTATCTGCGTCGCGGGTCTGGAGTTCGATTCCTAGCCGAAAAACAATATTTGTTTATCACAAATTCGGGTCCGGTTTGTGTGTGTAGTATGTATGTATGTATGGTGTTGAAATGTTTTTACAATGCATCTGAACCTTATTGCTATCTTATTTATTACACATACATTTCCTCGGAATAAGGACACAGACGAAAATAAGTGCCTCTGTGTTGTCACTAAAACTGTACGGCACTATAATATATCGTGCGTCTCCGGGAGTAGTGCGATTGCATTATTAAAGTATAAGTATTTTTTTCAGAGGTTTGGTTTTTAAATTGGCAATACCATTTCTAATGACTATCAATTTGACAGTTGACAGTTGATTTGTAGTCGGCACGGTAGTTTCAACGTGAATAAACTTACACCAGAAACACTTGTTGAGACGGCCTCACATCCCGTAAAAACCACTGTTTGGTGTGCTTTAAGGACAGATGGAATCACTGGTCCATATTTTTTCAAGGATGGTGCCGGCCAGAATGTTGTCGTCATTGGAGAGCGCTATGGAGCCATGATTACTGATTTCTTCGTTCCTCAATTGAATGAATGTATGGCGCAACATGCCACACAGCTCGCGATACCATCAATCTTTAAAAGCGTCTATAGCCTCATGGTTTAGGGTATGGTCTGCGAAGCATAAGGTACGTAGGTTCGAATTCACCATGCGACTGTTGTCGTGAACCATCTCCCAGCAGCATTTTAACCTTAGTTTGAGTGGTTAACCGGAATATTAGTAATGTTAACAGGATTGCTAATGTTCTTTTAAAAAAAACATATTGCGAGAAACATCAGTTGAACGCATAATTTCTCCTAATGGACCTCTGGACTGGCCACCACGATTGTGTGAATGTACACCAATGGATTACATATGTTCTTTAAAAAAAAAAACATATTACGAGAAACATTCAGTTAGCGCATAATTTCTCCTAATAGACCTCTGGACTGGCCACCACGATTGTGGGAATGTACACCTATGGATTACTTTCTTTAAAATTATTTATACGTAATTTATTTCACTTTAAAATTGTGTGCTCTCTAAAAAAACATTCATTACTATAGGCTTAATAATTATAAATTACAATTAATAAATAAATCAAAATCCCACTGTTTAAAAAACTAGCTAAAAAAATCTTATCTAAAACGATAAAACAAATAATAATAATGTTCCATATATTTGACTTAACCAAGTCTCGGTTCTCCCAATCGCAAAAGCAATTAGGTGATAAAAGTGTAGTAAATACAAATTAATGCAATGCAATTGAGTATTACGGACTACCGCTGATCATCATGAATGATGTCGGCACAATTTCGGTATCAATTTTTTTTTGATTTAGTCCTCAATTTAATTTATATAACTTAAATTACTTTCATTTTAATTATTAACTCAGCAGTGATATTTAGGCTTTATAATTTTACTTAACTTCAATAAAATATATTAGTCAACCTAAAGTCCGGGTAGTAACACAGACGTATAAATTTTGTTCTTCGCCAATATTGCCCCATTTCATACAACGTTTATACAATATTTCCCTCCAGATTTGGATCGTCATAACACATTCGATGTGTTTTTTACGACACGGAAGGATACTCTATGTTATTAAAAGTAATTTCTAAATGGAATTTGATTGATTGTTTTTGCTCAGAATATTTGTTCGAACAGAACCGACTCCGTTCTCGTACTACTTCAAACTATTTTCTTGAAGACTTCTTTAGGACTCATTTAGTCGAAGTACTTCCAAAAAAGCTTTTATTTAATTCTCTTTTATATTCGTACAGAAAAGCTCCTCATTTCCTACGTCTTGAGATACTGTGTACTGTCATAAAACTATTTCTATATCATTATTTTTTTTTTGTAGTCAGTAAGTGAAATGTTTTGTTTTATTCATTTTCCTAACATAAACTAGTAGTAGGTAGTAATTAAAAAAAATATAGTGCTTTTTTATATAAAGAAGACGTATAATTGAGACTTTAGGATGAAATAACAATAAGAACAGTTTAAAGCAACGTAAAACTAAAATATGAAGCAAAAACATGTTTGGTCTCCAGAAGCTAAATCGTATTACGTACGCCATTGAATTTTCCGCGTTAGGTTAATTGATTCCTTATTGTTTTCTAAATAAAAAACGAGTGACCCACTTGCACACTAATAAACGGGTGTTAAATGATCACTGCGGACAATCATGTTCATGTGCCATCACCTCTGATGACTCTTTAAAGAGTGACGAAGGTCGAATATTACATCACCATCATTTGTTTTAGAGGGTACCAATACTAACTGGGGTTGTACTAACTGATGTTAATGACTTCCATTTATACACTGTTGACAGTATTTACGAGTAGATGAGACGAGATGCTATTGAAAACATTTTTTTGACTCCCAAAGGTATTTTGTTAACCTATATCTAGCAATATAGTAAAACATTCTTTCATTCTTTCGTTCATTTTTTTTAACGTTATTTTTTTTATATTGTACAAAAGTGCACACCAAATGATGAATGATGTATGTGGCATTACACATTAATTATCTCTATAATCAAAAACTTTCCTTCATTTAATGAGGCAAGCGTTACATCGCATTGGGTATGTTGCTATGTTTGCACGTGTACTATCACAGCCTATAATTAATGTGGACTAACTGTTATACTGAACGTATCGTCTATTGACATCCTGCCAATTTCCATAGATTGTCACCGTGTCAGATGATTTACATCTCGTCGATTTCGACACCCACGCCCATGTCGTCCGGTTGCTACCAGATGACATTAGTTGCGCAAAATATATTACAGTGCCCTTAGTGTTCACGCAAACACAAAGACTCGAATTCTTTTAATTTCAATTCAAATTCAAAGGCCGGCAACGCATTTGCGACTCCTCTCGTGTGGCACATGTTCATGGGGGGTGGTGATCACTTACCATCGGGTGGGTTGTTTGCTCGATTCTATAAAAAAATCCTGTTCGATGTAATCCTGCATGTTAAAATAAAAATGCATGTGCTATGAGGTTGCAGTAAGGTTTGAAGGCATTAATATTCTAGTAGTAGAGCTACGGGGAAAGGACCAGCATAACGCTGCTGTGTTTTGTCAGGTGAGTGTAGGGATCCGGATGCCCTTCAATTACTGGTGTCGAGGCATTCCATCTCAGTCCTAAGGGGTGACAACGCATCTGTATTATGATGATCTGCATCTGAATGATTTTAATAGTGCTCATAATGATCAGCGGTGTACGTATAGCAGTGGTATTATAACACCCAGCTAAGTTTAGCTATTTTTTTAATTTAGTTTTTCTGTTTTTTTTGTTTGTTTATTTCTCGCGTCATTGTATATCACGTCTCACTCAATATTAATACCTATCACGCACTGTATAGAGATCAGTTCACTTATTTTAATATTTGAACTAGACACACACCATTGTCTGAACTTATTCCCTAAACAGCACTTGTTGCATTACTTTCAAGTTTATCTGACATTGCTCATTGTTAAAGCGAATCTTGTTGACGCCTACAATCGCGCATTGTCATTGTTATTTGTTTATGGACCTGTATTACTAAACTATATTTTCGTTGTGTCAATAAATAACATGCATTTTAGTAATAACATAACATAATTTTTCAGATAATACTAAGTATATATTTACTCATGGATTGTAGTTTTGTTAGATGATGATGATATTAATTTATCCCTAATGGGAAAGGCAAAGGACTTTAGTCCATACAGCCAGGTCTTGTTCGTGTGATGGTTGGTCTGAAACTCGTACTATTGTTAGTTATATTTTATATCGAAGTGTAAACATTTTATTACATTCATTTTCATGATATTCTTTTACATCGGGTTTAGTGCTTTTAATCGATTGAGTCCAGGCAGACTTGAATATTTCTATTATTTATAAATACATGTGAAAACTTGTCATGTGCTAAATAGTGACCTAACTGTATATTATGTATTAGTATTGTATAGCTGTAAGTTTTCCTATAATAAATTTAAAAAAAACAATCAAATGTCCCTATTGATGACAACGGGAACAAGGAATTCGTATCACAGCACCATATTCATACATTAGCATTGCATGCACACAAATGTAAATCGCGGTCTTATCGCCAATTTCCAACAAGATACGGACATGTTAATTTCAAACGAGTATTCAGATTTGCAAGACGATTAGCTGGAAGACTGCCAACCACGCGCCGATAACTCCGCGGATCCCTGTTAACGTTCAAGCTTCCGACGCGCTTCCAAAACTGCCACGAGTATATTTAAATAATCGGGATACGTAAGAGACCCCATAAAGGTATACAAATCTAATATGGAAGTGCATTCATTGTCATTTCTCCGTGGTAGAGCCAATTTACAGCCAAATACTTATTGAAGCATGAACGGGTCGCTTCGATCAAAAGACTATGCTTTGCACAGCCCTTCCGGAAAATCGAAGCTTAGTGTTACTATGCGATCATTCCGATGTCCTCCGACATCGGATTGATCACAATACATCAGCACCTTTGTGTCTTATTTTGTTATGGATAAAAGTACCTGTATAATGAATATAATAATATAATGAAAATAAAGGAGATTGTTAAATTTTTACTTAAACTTTTTAAAGAGCCCGTGATATCCATATGCATTTTCCATAAGGAATCATAATTCAGGTACGCTGTCAGCCCTGAGCACTTCGATGTAATGCTTCCTCTCCAGTTATAAGGTTTCTCTCATTTATGACGAACCTCGAACCTCGAATAGGGAGGGTAGGTAGACTATAAATGTTATAATCGAATCGAATAAAGGTCACCCCAAAGTCAAAATATTTAAACAGTATATGTAACTAAAAAGGCACGTTGTGAATGGGTTAAGAACACTTCAGTTTAGTTTAAGTCTACTTATAATAGACCCCTTCACCTATCAAATTGAAAAGAAATATCTTTGATCCGTAGATTTAGTTACAGTTTATAAGTATGGTATCGTTGAATCATGCATATTTATAATAATTTTTGTTTTAAATTACGAAATTATATATAAACATTATAACATATTATAAATTTTTCACTCACTCTACAGTTCACTCTCTCTTTACAGATAAATTGTTTCGAAGTCAATTTACGTGTTTTTCTGTGTAACTTGGTTTATTATGTATCTTTACGGCACTTTAATATTTGCGACGATGTTCATTTCTTCGGGCAATAGATACATAGATTACACCATTCTGGATATGAACCGAATGATGATGGTGATGTCTTCCGGTTACTGCCAGACGACATCGACTGCCGACCGACGAATATTTTTGATGATACTTGGTGATATATTGGCGAGGTCTCCTTCCCTAATTGGATGTAATGCATATGCAATGAGATCGAATGAAGGTTTAGATGCATCTTCAAAGGCATTGGACATACACAGGTAGACACAGATCCAAATACCAACATTTTGTGCTGCACAAATATTATTCCTTATATAGGATTCGTACCCAGGACCTTTGACGCAACAACCTATTCTAACCATTACACCATGCAACCATCGTCGGCCAAAGCAAATAATGTTAAAGGTAATGTATTAAAGTCACCTGAGTCCATTGAATTCCTTTGCCTTTCTCACTGGTAAATCCGAACAAGAAATAGTCCATTACATGAAGAGATCAACTCATAGAAATTCGGTGCAACTTTGTATTTTACTGTATAGTATATGTATTTACCCATCACTAGCTTTTGCTTTCATAGCGAATGTTCACACCTTCTCATTGCTATTTTTCTTTGTTACCTGGTGTCTATTTTATGTTTTTCGTTTCGCTTCTTTTTCCGTTTCAATATTCCGTAGGAAACATACGTTTACAAAAGTAGGTGAGATTACTTCCATGATATTTTTAATGTAACATGTTGTACGAGCTATGCTAATCAGGGCTAACTAACAAATTATGACTCTAAAAATCACTTTATTTTTACTATGGTAAGTAGGTATATGATATAATTAAAGGCATAAAATACCAATCTGGTGCGTTGTCCATAACGACCATATACTATTAGAATTATAAATAATATCCTCATTAATCAGTCGTGCTAGCACACATATAACTGTAAGCATTATAAATAACATCCTCATTAATCAGTCGTGCTAGCACACATATAACTGTAAGCATTATAAATAACATCCTCATTAATCAGTCGTGCTAGCACACATATAACTATAAGCATTATAAATAACATCCTCATTAATCAGTCGTGCTAGCACACATATAACTATAAGCATTATAAATAACATCTTCATTAATCAGTCGTGCTAGCACACATATAACTATAAGCATTATAAATAACATCCCTATTAATCAGTCGCTAGCACACATATAACTGTAAGCATTATAAATAACATCCTCATTAATCAGTCGTGCTAGCACACATATAACTATAAGCATTATAAATAACATCCTCATTAATCAGTCGTGCTAGCACACATATAACTGTAAGCATTATAAATAACATCCTCATTAATCAGTCGTGCTAGCACACATATAACTGTAAGCATTATAAATAACATCCTCATTAATCAGTCGTGCTAGCACATATAACTATAAGCATTATAAATATCCTCATTAATCAGTCGTGCTAGCACACATATAACTATAAGCATTATAAATAGCATCCTCATTAATCCAGTCGTGCTAGCACACATATAACTGTAAGCATTATAAATAACATCCTCATTAATCCAGTCGTGCTAGCACATATAACTATAAGCATTATAAATAACATCCTCATTAATCAGTCGTGCTAGCACACATATATAACTATAAGCATTATAAATAACATCCTCATTAATCAGTCGTGCTAGCACACATATAACTATAAGCATTATAAATAACATCCTCATTAATCAGTCGTGCTAGCACACATATAACTATAAGCATTATAAATAACATCCTCATTAATCAGTCGTGCTAGCACACATATAACTATAAGCATTATAAATAACATCCTCATTAATCAGTCGTGCTAGCACACATATAACTATAAGCATTATAAATAACATCCTCATTAATCAGTCGTGCTAGCACACATATAACTATAAGTATTATAAGTAATATCCTCATTAATCAGTAGTGGAATAAGAAAAAAGTTATGAATCTTAACTCTTTTATTTTAACTTTATTATTCGTTTCAAGTGCCTTTCAGCATTGATAGCCACACCCGGCAGCCCAGTTGTGTTTAATATTCTGATGTCATAGTTAACCAGAAACATCAGCTTTTATTTTATTTTTTTATTTGACCCGATCTACCCAGAAAGATCTTTCACGGTATCTTTAGGACTTATAGCGATCTGTCTGGTTTTGGGTTTCAATTAATTAATCATGGATCCCAAGCCAAGTAACTGTACGATAAAATCCATAAAATTAGTTTTATTCATTATGTACTATTCGAGTAAAATGATGAATATCTTATAACAAACATAAGTCATTGTCAATTTTATCAAAGATATCATTATAATGTTTTTTTATTTAACTTTTTATTTAATAATAATTTTGTCGTACTGACGTGGGTATTTCTTACATTTCGTGTTACGGTTCTCACGGTCATGTATGGGAAACTCCTATAAATATCCTCAGCAGCGGACTACGTGCGGACGCAGTGCTATAACAAAAAATAATAAAAATATATGTCTAAGTAACATTCGTAAGTTAGATATAACCAATTAGGATTATTATTATTATTAGCATAGTCTCATTTATTCAATTATCATTCGGAAGAGAAAACGGCATGCCCGGGGGTATTCAACCAACCTATTATTAAAGCGAAACGTTTTTAATGGATTTCATTTACATTAGTAAATTAAATGCAGCAAAAACTTATACCATTGACCATTTTATTAAATTAATCCATCACGCAAACATTGGTTCATTCTAAAAAAGAGGATTAAAAAGTATTAAAAATGATTGCAAAATGTTTTATGTTCAAGTCCTATTGACGTGGACGCCATTGGATTTACTATTCACTGTTTTAATTTACTTTCGATGGCAAAATATAACAAAAAGTTTAAAAAAGAACAACTTTCTTATTGGTGTAAATAGGTTAAATCTATATTTTATTTTAGTATGATACCTGTGTAAGTGTTCTATAATTTTCTTATGAATTCTGTATTTTATTTATGTACAAAATACAGTGCTTGTTTTTAGGTTATACATTATTTATAATTTGTTATAGTAATAATAATTACTGTAAAATCATTAAAAAAAAGCATATTATAAGAAATGTAATCTAAATTATAATATACCGTTGGAAATTATAATTTTCTTTATATGTCCATGTCTTAAAATATATTATATATTAAGGCAATGGCCTTATTTGCTTACTAATCTCACAATCAACGATACGTTAATAATAATATATATTTGTGTAAGAAAGGTATATCTAAAATTTTGTTTGTGTTAATGTGTTATGTGCCCCAAAATAAAGCTTAATCAATTAGTTTTACACAGAAGCCATTATCAAAAAATCGGTTCATTGCCTTTTAAAATAATGTTATCTGAATGGAAGTATTGGAAAATATGGGTATATATCACCCAAGACTTGCGCGTTGTATCATACAGAACTCGACACATACAAGGTTCACTCGTACGGCTTCGTGTATTTTCTTTTTTTTATGGCTGCTGGCCACTGTTAGCCCGAGAGCTTTTACAGCTTCACCGGGTTGAAAGGAGGCCGAGCGCTTAGGGCATCCGAGACCTTTATTAATGGGTAACCAGCACAAGGGTTCCCGAGAGGGAGCCTCTATTTGGACCGTTACCCTGAGCGCGAAAGCAACTGACTCGAGGGGCCCCGAGAGGGCTGAACCTCGCCCGGTCTGTTACTTTTGACAGACTTAGGCTGCGTGGTGTAGTAGTTAAATCGCCGGTATTCCCAGACAACGTAGTCGGGTCTGGGTGTGTTGTTTGCACGTCCCGTGTCTCTGACACTGTTTCTGAATCGTCTTTCGATCTTATTGCAACATGCATTATATCAGAATAGGGGAAAGAACGACGAGTGAGTGCGCCTGTTATTGCGCAAATGCTCACGACACTATAAAAAAATCTGCGTAATTGATGTCGTCTGGCATTAACCAGAAGATATCGCTGTGGTCAAAATCGACCAGGAGGATAGAACCGTTTTCATCATCACCATTACTCCAAACTCTAAGGCTATATCATCTTCAAAATAAGGATATCGTTATTCTCATTTTCGACGCAAGGTAAAAGATAAATAATTATTTATTTATTTTATTGATAACTTATTAACACAAACAAACGGCATGATTCAAGAAACGCATTATAGGACGGAGCCTCTCGGCCTATCGAACTCACTCGAACATGAACCTGTCGAGAGCCTCGAGTGCGGGAACAATGCAGAGAATCTCCAGCACGAAGTCTCTTCCAATACTTGTACAAGCTTTGTTTCAAGTAACAAGAAATCACGATCAGAAATCACTTGCTTGCTAATTGATTCTTATGGTTTTGGCCAAGTTTCATTTATTTTATTCACCTTAAAAACCCAAACCCAGCGTGAAATGACGGCACAACGCTGCTGTGTTTTGTATGCAGAGTTGTAGGAACCGGAGACCCAATAACTGGTAACAAGACATTTAACAAAACCGTCAAGGGTGCAGACGTGCTCTTAATCTTAGGTGATGATGCATGTACAATAGTTTATATATATATAGTCACTTACCACAATGAGACATGTGTGCTCTTTTCTCAACTCTAAATTGAGTAAATAAATTTATTCTGTCAATCAGTCAGCATATTTACTGTATATCACCATGTCGTAATGTGTCTCTATTACTAAAGGACATGGGCCACTCTCCATACATTGCACGGCCCACTAAATTAAATTCAAGGACAGTAATTAAATTAAGTTTAAATAACAGACTATATATTCCTTTTATTATAAACAAATTAAAATCAATATTGTTCATGGGGATACAGAGATATTTAAAAAATAAGATAAGAATTTTAGGTTATATCATATTATTTTATTATTACACTGACACTATAACGTCATCATCAGCTTAAATATTATTTATATTACTATACTTTATGCCACAGACCTAATTCAATTAACGCCAAGACTTTGATGACAAGTATGTAAAAAATTTGTTTTTTTCTATAGATATTTCATAAATGTCCTTGAGTGCACGAGTAACTGGGCCGAAAATGGCCCATATCCTTTAAAGTGTCGAAAGTTCTTTTTTGGATAGTTTCATTGGAACTCTGCCAAAGTTTAAGGTCGTAAATTGCTTATTCAGTTTAGCATAAATCTATTATAGAGCTATTATTGTCTTTAACGAACCGACCCTGAATTTACAGTGAATCGTGACGACAACTAACTATGCGTTTATTACTTCTAGCATGACTGTAGACGGAAGTCTATGCAATGGTACAACTGTACTGTACTGTCACAATCAGTCGGAAAGTTGATGGCTACTATTTTTCGGGATTTTAAAGGAATTAAATTATTAGATTGTAAAGAAAAGAGTACTACATTCAATGGCTTGAATATGAAATATTACCGGTTGCCATCAAGGAAAGAAGACAAGATAAATCGATAAGTATGTGTGTTGCTTTTGCAATACATAGCTTAAATTATCATATACTTAATATATATGAAAGAAATAATCGTGGCGATTTTTAAGTGAATTGTAGCCAATAGCCAAAATTAGGAGTACCGGCATCCGCAATATAAAGACGGTTCCAATCTGTAATTCGATTTTGGTCAAGTTATTAATTTCAACATATTAGACGAATTTGGAGCATCCTTAAAAACGATCTATTTGAAAAAAAAGTCTTTAGAAGTAGTTTTTTGCTTGCTTTATGTCTTAGTTGCTTTCTATTAATAAACCATGCACGCTCTTACTTAACACTGCCAGCTATAGCCATTATTTATAAGGTCGTAACTAAGCACAATGGGTGCCAATTTATGTGGCTATTTAAAAACGCTATATTAGGCACGTTCCTAGACATTTAAATAGACCACTTAGCGGGAATGCGTTGAATGTTGAACAGTTCACTCTATGAGCTCATGAGCTCCGACTAGTGTTCGCTTACGGACACTTCTTTTACGAAATAAATGTAAAATTCACACTAGTTCTTGTCAAATGTAAATAAAACATTATTATAGGCATATAATAATTATCTACATTTGTGCATGTATCATCCAATTTTATAAAATGTACTACGTTTAAAATAATAGGTAATTTTCGAATATTTTCACTTTTGCATTTGTAATATCAGAGATTTTACGGCAAGATTAAACATGGACATAATACTGTTCTCATTGGGTCATAACAAAATGACGGTTTTTTTTTTCATTTATTTTGGCAGCAAACAGACATTTAGATTTACAGACCTATAGAGCCAATAATTTTACATAATAAATATAAGATAATATTATGATACTTAACATAGTTGTAGCGGGATGAAAATTAAAGAAAAACTTAGAATAAGTAAACTATAAATGAATTTTTCTTAAATAAACCTTAAATAAAGAATCATTATGCAGATATTTTGGATCCATGGTGACTAAAACGAATCGTTTCGCCATCAGATCTCCGTTTTTGAACTCACTAGCTACACAACACACCGAACTAAGCCTCTATGTTACGCTGGTTCCGTTAAAGCTTGGTCATTTTTGATCGATACACGTTTAGGCTAGTCTATAACTATGGCATTTCACTACCACATAGAGGCTGCAGTTTGTTTTTAACTGCAGAACCTTAAAAACTAAACTAATAACAATGTACCAAATAGACAGCTTATTAATAAAACTAAAATAAAAGAAATAAAATGAAACCTGTGTTGTTTGTTGTATTATCTCATTTAGTTTCATTGTACAAGTTGAAACCGAACTGAAAGGTCGTTGTAACTGAAATCTCATAACATTTAGTTCAATGAACAATTAGGATACCTGACATTCTAGTGCTAAGTAAATTTACTAAGCTCTGTGAGGGTTCACCTCATCGAAACTAAATTGAGTTCTATAAGCTTCATTTCTCTTGTGTATTGTTGAATATACGAGTAATATTATCAGGTATAGAGATGTGTTATAAATCCATTCTATAAATTTAAAGATTTGAAAACCTACGTTATTGCAATAAAAACTATTTATTTTGAAAAATATATATTTATAATTGTCGTAGTTATACTAGGTTAACCATACATATAACAAAAAATGTAAACTATCGAATTCAAAACCCTCAATCTTTTGCAGACACCGATGACATCCTAGTAGTATAAATTCTTCACGATTGTTACAAAATTATAGAATTTTTATTAAAATAATATATTTTTACTTAATGACTTAACACTTAAATTTTAAATAAGAGGTTGCTCTTAGCTGAACGTACGTGAAGACACACCAGGAACTCGGTAAGTCCACGGGGCTATTTAACATTCAGCACACTTCTACTTAAGTGGCCCATTTAAACGGTCGAAGGGCGTGCGAACCTTATCATTGTCTAAGTTGGCGACGCAACTTTGCACTCAACGAGCGGGCTTACGGTGCAGTTTATCATTAAACATTTCTGCATCATTATGAGGAACGTAGGAGCAGAACACCTTGAGTGGGAGGCAAAAATGAACGAAAATTTATCTTATTTTTTAAATGTAAACATCCACTGTGAACAAATGAACTTTAAATAATTCGTCATAACAGACAAATAAATTAACTCATGTATCTCTCAACATGTATTCAGTTTGCTGCTTCATAGTGTGATGGTGGTAAAGAATGATCTAGAAATAGCAGAGCTACGCTACAGTTCAAATTAGCTGTATTGCAAATACATAGGTAATAAGCTTGACCAGGCTAGGTTGCCACACGCTTTTACTGAAAGTATGAAAAAACCCTAGTGATTTTGTGTATAATTACCATATGTGTATCGATGTAAATTATATTTTTATATATATATATATATATATATACATACAATATTGTATTGTATAGTATTGTGTATGTATATATTGTGTACTTATACATATATTATGTGTTACTTATTTACAGTTTTTTTTTGTTTTTTTATTAATTAGTTTATTGCTACACCTATCATACACATACCTCACCACACATTGGGTTGACTGGGAGAGAATGCCTTTGGCATTAAGTCCGCCCTTTGTGAACTTTGAACTTTGTTAAGGTTAATATAATGTAATAAAGAATAAATAAATATATACATACATATATACATATATATATATATATATATATATATTGTTACGTTAAGAGCAATAAACGAACACACAGTTCACCTGATGATAAGTGATTCCTGCGGCCCATGACACCCACATTCATCCTTGACATTGAATCATAATGCAGTTGCGTTGTCACCCTTGTTCTACACCCGCCGAGCTGACGCATTCAAATTCTGCAGCTAGAAACAAACTGCAGCGTAGCTCTACCACTTTAAAGAATCCAGTAGATATCCAGGTTTTACTCACGTTGTTTTTCTACATCATAGAGTACTAAGTAATGTGCACTTAAAAATGCTTATAACAATTACATTGGTGCCGCTGCCGTGGGATCGAATTCGATTTGCTCGCGTGCCGAAGCGCTTAGACACTGAGATATCACGGCTCTTTATTAAATAAGTTACTGCATATTTAAAAATCTTTAACAAGTATCTCGCTGTTGACTGATAGAAATCTCATACTGAAGATGAGCCCCCATTGTTCCTCGCCCGAGCCACTCCAAGTCTCCAAGTGGAGTTCGACATTCTGAGTGCTTCCGTGTTACATGTTACCTGTTTTTACGCTAAATTTATACATTTAAGTAATTTTAAAACTGTGAGAAAATTTCTATACATGTAAATGAAAACATCTGTGTTTTTTTTTATAGAATAGGTGGTAAACTAGCATGCAGCCCACCTGATGGTAAGTGATCACCGCCGCCCATGAACATCCGCAACAGAGTCGCAAATGCTTTGCCGGCCTTTCAGGAAGGTGTAGGCTCTTTTCTTGAAAGTCCCTAAGTCGTATCGGTTCGGAAACACCGCTGGCGACAGTGACGACAGACTGATTCCACAGAGCAGTCGTGCATGCTTAACAGATTGTAACGAAATTTATTAATCTTTGATAATTATATCCTCCTGGTCGATTTCAAACTCGGATTATAACCAGAAAACATCAATTGCGAAAGATATTTTACTTCCCTAGACCAATATAATGCATCTTAAATAATATGGGAGGAAGGTTTGGATTCAATGTTACGGAGACACTAAACAACACAAATCATCCCGAAAACTAATAACTTCTGATGCACCAATATTATTACTAATCAATGTTATATAAGTAAAAAATTAACAGCAAGAGTTCATGGGTATTAAATCTCTTCGATTTTCATTTTGCTATATTAATATTTCATATTATAATATATTCTCGGGATACGATAATTAAAAATAACCTTGCATGCACAGGCCGTTCATAAATTTAACGCAACGCGGTGAAACCGAAACCATTCATATAACGAAATACATTAGTAAATCAAGTTATTTTTTTTTAAATTACGTGATAGGTTTGTGCGAATGCATTACCTTCTTTATAGCACGTGTATGCAGACCTGTTTTAAATATTGGAAATATAACTAATATTCTTTTAACATAAAACAAAATATTTTTCTACTTTGATAAATCAATTTTAAATAATTTCTCATAAAATTTGTCTAAATATACATTTTTTTCCCTATAATATGGGCGGCATATTACCACTCCTAATATTATTAAAAAGAAACATCAAAAAGCTGTCACCCCTTAAAATCTCAGTATTGCATCGTTACCTGTTAAAAGGCCCCCAGGTCCTAACACTCGCAATACGAAACACATCACTGTATACTAATATATTTTTTCATTCACTACATTCATGCATACGCTATCCTGCTATTTCACTCTGGTATATATAAAGTAACGACCTGCGATGCGATCTGGCCCTACCACTAACGTTCATATGGAAAGTCTGATGAATTCTGTGAATAGTGTTGTGTGAATAAGAAAGTTGAAAGTTGCTGAAGTGAATGTAAGTTTCTGAATCATGATGGGTTAATAAAGGTTCTATTATAAAACAATCGAACAAATAATGGGTTGGACAAAAAGGTTTTTCGTATTTTATATACAATTTCAAGGTATTTTTAATCATAATTAATTTATTTTTGATTATAATACACCATTTTAGTAGAATTTTACTGTAGAAATGTTTGTACTTTGGCGTTATCATGATGAAAAACCACAGCCTTTCTGTTGATCAATTCCAGCCGTTTTTCTCTATTTCTTGCTTGAGTCTTATCAGCTGTTGACAATAGAGATCCGAATCGATGGTTTTTCCCGACGGTAAAAGCTCATAATGAACCATATCCTTCCCATCCCACACACATCAACACCTTATTGCGAGTTAATCCAGATTTCGCTATAGTTTGTGGAGTTTGACTGGCCTTTGACCATAATCTTTTTCTCACGTTCTTATTCGGTTTCATTACGTTTCAATAGAGACGCATTTTTCGCGGCTTTTGTAATAAAACTTTAAAATTTATCGAAATTCTACTTTAGAAAATGAGAGACATTTTGGCGGACAGTAAAACAATAAAAAGATTTTTAATGTAGATATATAATGACAAACAGTTTTTACTTTTTATTTTTCTATATATTTTTCAATCTATTTTTTTTTCTCGGGCTGATGGCCGCTGTTAGCCCAAGCGCTTATGGCACTTAGTCGAGACCTCTATATATGGGTTACCAGCACAAGGGCTCCCGAGAGGGAGCCTCGGCTTGGACCGTTACCCTGTTTCGCGAGAGCGTCTGACTCAAGGGTGCCCGAGAGGGCCGAACCTCGGCTCGGTCAGTTGCTTCTGACAGAGGATTATCTAATTTAATATCACTATTATTATTAATTACCTGTACCACCACTTCAGAATGCGTGGGCGCTGGAGAAAAAGTGGTGCAAGAAACTCCAGCAACGCTTCTATCTGTATGGACTGGAGAGAACCGGCCAGGACATGGCGGTATCATGAATAACTTTGTTTGCGACGCCCTCACCGTCGTCGGGGGCGATATGAGGGTGCAATGTATGTGTGTTATGTTTTATGAAAGGCTTGGGCCCTGGTGGTTGCGTCGTCAGAGTCGTCGAGGGCGTGCCTCGGTCTCCTTCGGACGCGGGTAAATCTGTGATTCTGACTGCGATGGGATTGTAAGTGGCACTTACAATCAAAGGGTTTGGGTGTGTGACGGCAGACTCGAAATTTCGGCGGGAAGCCTGCTTCATATAAACAGTACAACCAAAGAGATTTTGGTGCAACATTTTTCTTTCAAATACGAAAAACTAACTCTAACTCCAGAGGAAATCCGACAACCTACAGTATCATATGGATTACCCATGACAATGGATACTGCTGCTCATGTTGGTCTAAGCGACAATCGTGTTGCAATGGAGACTTCGAGAGAGAGCTTGGATTATCTATCTGATTTTTCTGACATTTTAAACATAATAAAACAAAAATGAGCCACATCTTGAAGGGATGGGGCATTTTGATGAAAGATCACTTAGTAGAGGTACAAATTTATCCATCCAATATCCGTTTCTTTTTCCTTAGATGGATGCGGCCATTATGAACAGAGGATATTTAAACATGGCCTTTCAAGTTCGCTCTGGTATATATATCCCCCTTAATAACTTTACATATTAGCCAGCCCATGCTAAGTCTCATTTGCAAATTGTACAAAATGCAAACAATATAAGAAGCGTATCATATCATGGTGGAATATATGCGGAACGAGACCGAAAGACACAATTATAACAATTTATTCACAGTTGGTGTATTTTATGAATAAGGATAATTCGATACAAAAAAAGCATATTTTCGATATTTTTTTTGATTATTTCTATAATAACTAACTAATGAAGTAACATTTTAACAATATTCTATGAAACATTTATTCAATTGAGCTATTGGCAGCGAATCTCCGACGATATTCCTAAGAGATAAGATAGTCCTCCTTTCTTTAATTGACATGAACAAACGAGCACACAGTTCACCTGATAGTACGTGATTCCTGCTGCCCATGACATCCACATTCCCCTTGGCAAGGAATAATATTACAGATGCGTTGTCACCCTTGCGGATGGAGATGGAATGGAGGCATCACCAGTAAAAAAGGTCTCTGGATCCCTACACTCACCAGATGAAACACAACAGCATTAAGCTGCTATTTCACACTGATATTCTCTAAGAGCGTGGTTCTACCCCGGTCAAGCTGACCCATTCATTCTGCAGTTAGAAACAAAGTGCAGCGTAGCTCTACCTCCTGATATACTTAAACTACGGTGACATCTTCTGGGCATGAATGGATGACGAAATGACATTGGATGACAAAATTATTCAGATGTAACGAATCTACAATAAGATTGAAAGTTTCAGATGCAGTGTCAGGGTCACAGGATGTACAGACAACACAGGCAGAAATTTATTATCTATGGATCTACTAGTCTAAACTAAAACGCAACGCATTTGCAACTCCTCTGGTGTTGCAGAAGTTCTTGGGCGGCTGTGATCACTTACCATCTGGAGGGCAGCTTGCTCGTTTGCCACCTATTCTATAAAGAAAAAATCTAGAACTAAAAGAAATATATAACTAAGGTTGAATTCATGTTTGATCAATTAGGTGTCTAAGTTTTCGTATATCAGAATATATTTTCGTTATGTAAATTCTCACCTGTTTGTGTATCACAGCGTGAACAAACGCAATTTTGCTCATATAAACATATTACCACGGCCCTCTCATATCTAAAGTGTGGGACACAATGGCCCTTGTTTAGGTGGCCCACCCGTCGTCAATGTGCCCGAGTCCCATTCAACCAAACGCACAATACTCGCAAGTAATGTCAGTCCCGTCGTATCCCCGCCAGACGCGACAAACTTAACTCCTAATTACAACCGCTTTCATACCTTAACGTTCAACTTCCCAGCTTTAGACGCTGATAAAGGATAACAGTTTGAACCTTCAAAATAGTTAACGCACCTTCCTATTGTTTTAGTTTGAGGTAATGTTGTATGATAAGTGCGATTCCAGCTTAATTCGCCAATGAAGAACCTGTTTATGTGTTTTATTAATATTTCGTTGTCTACGTTAACAAACTAACTTTTCTCTACCTTATAACAATACGAATGAAGAAAATCATATCGTATCGATATACAGAACAATGTATTTGGCACAGTTAGACGTCACATAATTATCAATTTTTATTTCTACTATACTGATTGTAATAATCTCTCTAGGTACCGTTTATTTTGAGAAAAAAAAATATTTTTAGGTAATAAATGAGTGTTAATGATCCTGATGTAGAGCGAGAATGGATCCTGCATTAGGAGCAACAAATTAGCATGAAGGTTTGCTCTATGCTCTACAAATGTGACTCTCACTGACACTCTTTTCAAAGCATTCCGCACTACTTTTTACACAAGCAGCCCTTAGGCTTGATACACGAATCGTGGACTACAAATATGTTTGCGGGATCACTGATAGATTGAAATACGCATGCGCAAGAGTTTCTTTACTATTTTTCGTATACGGAGTAAAAATTAAAAAGTAAAGTATAATGTAAATATAAATCCCAGTGCTGGGCATAGGCCTCCTGTTCACCTGATAGTAAGTGATTCCTGCGGCCCATGACATCTACACTCATACTTGACAAGGAATCATAATGCAGATGATGGACCTTGAGGACCGAGATGGAATGCCTCGTCACCAGTAATAAGGGTCTCCGGATCCCTACACTCACCAGACGACACAGCAGCATTATGCTGCTATTTCACACTGGTATTCTGTGAGGGCGTGGTTCTACCCCGGTTAAGCTGACCCATTCATTCTGCAGCTAGAAACAAACTGCAGTGTAACTCTACCACTGTAAATTTAATGCCGTAAAATTGTAATTAACAATTTCATTGATGCCGGCATCGGGGTTCGAACTTTTAGACACTGAGTTACCACGACTGAGTGCGGAGTAGTGATAACAGAACCCTGAGGATGGTTTCAGCACAAATGAACAGCTACATTCTACAACACAGGGTATGGAAAATCAATTGTACTATCAATTAATACAGGACAAATTTAATTTTATTCTATTTGTTACTTATTTTAATATAATATACTTGTTACACATTTCATAATCTCGTACTATGGCTGTAATCTGAAATAAAATTCTAATAAATATTATTATATACAATGATATATACTTTGTAAATATACAACAGTTTTATCAGTGGTAGAGCTACACTGCAGTTGGTTTCTAGCTGCAGAATAAATGGGCCTGCTCGGCCGGAGTTGGACCACGCCCTCGCAGAATACCATGCGTGAAATAGCAGCATAATGTATTTGTGTGTGAGTGTAGTGATCCGGAAACAACGCATCTGCATTATAATTCCTTGTCAAGGATGAATGTAAATTTCATGGGCCACAGGAATCACTTATCATCAGGTGAACTGTGTGTTCGTTTGTTACTCTTAATGTAATAAAAAAAAAGATACATGGAGGATTTATTAACCCTTTATTTTTATATTTATAAACAAAGAGCTACATCACAATACTCCACAACTTCTGGTTGGTGGTTCAATAAAACTTTATTTATCTCTACAATGTTACTCATAGAAGTAGGCCATATCGTAAAATCGATGCTACAAAGCCGTGATATGCTTTGATACCAATACAGATCAGCTACTTTGGTGAGACGCCATAAAACATATGTGATGCGAATTAATTTCATTGTGGTATATATATTAGTATGATATACAAGATTAAATATTTTATACAGATGTTTAATCACGTTCTTGATGTAGTTTAAAAAAATGTTTCAGAAATTTCTTCTTTATTAGCGATGATATATATGTCCTATCTTCAATTTTAACAGAGGGAGAGGACTGCACTGAATGAATGGATCAGCTTGACTGGGGTAGGACCACGGACTATAATATATGCCCCTTCCCTAGTCTTATTCAATGCATGTTAAGTAAATTCGGAGGAGTTTACGTTTGGATGTAGCGTAAGGAGGAAGACAACATATCCAATTTTTTTAAAAAAACGCTT
The DNA here is from genome assembly GCA_029286865.1 of Teinopalpus imperialis. NCBI lineage: Eukaryota > Metazoa > Arthropoda > Insecta > Lepidoptera > Papilionidae > Teinopalpus > Teinopalpus imperialis. The sequence goes on from JAGSMU010000034.1 coordinate 1,658,178, forward strand.
TCAAATAATTAGTATAAAATTTTGCTTGTTCTCAAAAACTTTTCAAATCACGAGTTTCAGAGCCAAATCTTGATGAGATTATTATAAAATAAGCAAGAAAGGTTATGACTATGTGCTAAATTAATTATCTAGGAGAATAAATTAAGACATTCGTAGACATATAACTATTCAAAGTATTTTATTTTAATAGAAAGGTACTAGGTAGGTATTTTATTTAATAATTTACAATTCTCATCTTAGTCTAGTCATAAGAATCGATGTTTACGTGTAGTTGACGTTATGAGAACACCGTTAAGCTCAATTTAAATTAATTTCATTGTGGTATATATATATATATATATATATATATAGTTAATATATAATTTATCATTGATTTCGTATCACATATAATATGTAAATGTGTATCACATGTAAGTCAACATAAAAATGGGCTGAGATGGGACGATAGGGATTGAAATGATCCATCCTATATAATTTTATGTATACTGTATATATACTAAAATGCATGGGAGGTAAAAGTAAATTCTATGAATAAATTTATCCAATTGCAACGTGAATCGGTAGACAGGACCGGGAAAGTAACACTTCCTCATTATCATTCAATTCATTCCTCACAATCATTTACCTTCATAAAATAGCAGCACAACGCTGTGCTTCGTATGGGGTGAGTATAGGTAACAGGAGATGCAATTACTGTTGACGAAGTATCTCATCTCAGCCTTCGGGGGTGGGGTGATAACGTATGTGCTTCATAAATAACATAAAAAAAACAAATATTCGAGATGTAGATGCTTATGTACCGCAGTCATTCGAAACCATCAGGCCGTCTGTATTTGCTTTTCACTCGTAGTATCATACCAATAAGTAATATAATTCAGTATTTCATAGAAAGGAAAATATTGCAATATCACGTGGGATTTTTCCAAATTGAATTAACTTATCACGACATCACTTGCATGCAGCCCGACCAACTAATGACGTACGCTTATGGTATAATTAATTATTGAAAACATCCCTCACGCCAATATGGACCCATTTTCAAATGAACAACGAACATATTCCCATGAACAGTGTTTATTAATGTAATCTATGCTCCCAACTCAGCGCTACCGTATAAGCTTGATACATTAACCCTTTATTTTTATATTTATAAACAAAGAGCTACATCACAATACTCCACAACTTCTGGTTGGTAATGTTCAATAAAACTTTATTTATCTCTACAATGTTACTCATAGAAGTAGGCCATATCGTAAAATCGATGCTACAAAGTCGTGATATGCTTTGATACCAATACAGATCAGCTACTTTGGTGAGACGCCATAAAACATATGTGATGCGAATTAATTTCACACTATTTTATATATTCGCTGTTTGCACGTTTACTGTCGATTGTGATTCCCAAAAAGTAAGTTTCGTTAATTTCATAAGGGCACTGTCTACAAAATATATGTATGTCCTATAGAACTTTCGTGAACTACCAGTTGAAAAATCAGTTAATCCAGCTCTATTTTAAGAAACTTTTCGCTCGTTTTCCTTTAGCTTGCTTGCTTTCGTTGTTGACATTTGTGCTGTAAGACATTCAGTAGATAGGTGATTGAAAATGAAACCAATAATTCCACACATCAAATTTATTTAATAATTTACAATTCTCATCTTAGTCTAGTCATAAGAATCGATGTTTACGTGTAGTTGACGTTATGAGAACACCGTTAAGCTCAATTTAAATTAATTTCATTGTGGTATATATATATATAAAAATAGCAAATTATGTTAAAATTAAACTCGATAATAGGTTATAATACAGAATGCTATAAGTATATCTTCATTTACGGATAGTACCAGCCTATATAAATTCACTACTGAATATAGCCCTCCTCTAGAGAGAGTGTCGGATCACAATTCAAAAGTCGGCTTTACTACGGATCGAACGACCGATCAGCAGACTTCAAATGTAACGAAATATTATTTTTATTTAATAACTAGCATATGATTACATTTGATATCAAAATTTTCGATGTGTTTTCACGGTATGCGCGCAAAAAGGAGTAAAGTCAGTTTCAATTGTTGCAGTCTTATTATTTTAATTTACATAATTATTGTATATAAACACATAATACTTATTGTATGGTAGAACTATGATTACTGAAAAATCAATCAAGTTTAGTGATGTTATGCTTTGAGATTTGGATTTGGCAGATAGAATATTAAATTTAAACCTCAATGCTTACAATGATAAATTATTAAAATGAAAAGCGTGGTCTCATTATCAAGTATACTTGTCACGAGACGTGCTATACTTTCCTCGCTAAAATTAGAACGAGATTCAAGCTCGCTAAATGATGCCTGTACTAAATATAACCTACCTAAACTAAGTTTACCGGCACCGATCTTATGCACTCTTATGACCATCACTTGCGCGAAAGGGAGTCTTTGGGTTAGGAAATAAGTTTTTTCTAAAAACCTTTGAAGTTGAAAGTGGTTTTTTTTCATGTATGCGTAGTATACTTTATGGCCTTTAAAGTTTCAGAATAGACATGCAGTGCAATGTTGGTTTCCGTCCCCGCCGAGCACGTAATATCATCACACACAATCACTTAAAACTGCAATTATCAATTCATGTGGCGACACCAGGGATCAAACTCAGTTTGCAGTTTCGTGAATTAAAAGCGCTGAAATGTGGTAGCGTTCGTATGGACAATGTTCTACCACATTAACTTAAACATCGAAATATATTTCAGGTCATTTCGTAAATAAAGACTTTTTGTATTTTGTCATGTTTTGTTTTGTATTTTAAAATCAAAAACATCATCAATATTAATAAACAATCTCCTAAAACATGTTTAACCTACTGGCTCAGACTGGTTGTGATCGACAATTGAATCAGAGACATAGAAGATCTAGATTAGCTTGATATGACGGCGCAAAACAAAACACTATGCTCCATATTGGCTTGAGAACGAAGGAAAACCGCTTAGAAGAGAATTGGATAGATTCATTTATCAGGTCTTGATCTGCTCTTGCGTTAATTTGTGCTAATGGGTACTTTAATGTAAGTATAATCGTGTAGTTTTGTCAAGGTTAGTCCGAAGAAAACAACAGCTGATAGAGAAATAGAAGAACAGATTAAAATAATGATTACTGACTGTCAACACTGCTCAACTCAATAACTTGATGACGACCGTAAGAAAGAAAACACAATTCCTTCCCACAGACAACAGATGATCAAGTACACTAGGTGGCAAGAAAAGTAAAACCAATTACAACGATATAAAAAATAAACCATGACAGTATTTTTCTTAAAATTACTACCGTTAATACCGACACACGAAAATATTAAGACATGTTTTCGCGTATTCCGAAAACAAGTAATGGTGAAGCTTCCCCCGGGAACGAACAAGTGACGTGGCGTATATGTTTGGGAATCAAGTCACGCACCTGACCGCGAGGCTTTACCTCCTCTGCATCTGAGCAGACAACGATTATAGCTGACGATAGGTTCTTACTAATCCCGGGATGAAGTTTTAAACGATACAGAATACGGATGAATTTATAAAAAAAATCTAAGTATTAAAGGATACGATATCGTATACTTTTGTAATGATATAGTGAAAAAGTTAAAAGTAAAGTAACAACCTATATATTTTCCATAGCTAGACTTTAACAATAGCCTAATGGTTAAGGAAGTCATGCAAATTTAATGTCATACGTTGAGATACTCCGTTCCATTCTCGTTAACCAACTCATAGGACAAACACTCATTTTAATTTAAGTGGAAAGTTAATTGTATCGCTTGCATTTTTAAGACTACAACGAAAAATCAAGCCTCTTCTCTAGATAAATTGTTTGCTACGCGAATTAACTTCACATGCTTAAAGTATTTATTATTATTCAATTATAACTTGTAACAACGAGTAGTTTTAAAGTCAACCAATTTACTGCTTTATGAATTTATATAAAATAATTCTATTATGACACGCATTGTTCGAACCCGTAATGATGCTTTTTATCACGTGGATTTGTTTACAGGTAGTCTGAATTATCTAGCTGGTCATCAACTGGCTTTTCGAGTAAAATAACTTTTTTAATTTATTTCAACAACCACGCTAAGATAATTAAGGAAAACGACAGGTTTTCTTTAATTGGGTTTATTTTTGAATTGATATTATTTGTTTTAAGTATGTTAAAAAAACGCTGTAGGCTTTCTTAATAATAAATAAATGAATAAATATATTATAGAATATGTATATATAGTTAATATATAATTTATCATTGATTTCGTATCACATATAATATGTAAATGTGTATCACATGTAAGTCAACATAAAAATGGGCTGAGATGGGACGATAGGGATTGAAATGATCCATCCTATATAATTTTATGTATACTGTATATATACTAAAATGCGTGGGAGGTAAAAGTAAATTCTATACCTTATATTGAATTCCAAGCATTTACCAATGGTAGATTTTAATAACTTTGTTTTTTTTAATATTAATTCATGTTTATTAGCTTTATTATATTCTAAAACACGACAAACATAACTTAATATGTTGTGTTTTATGAATATCTCCTTGCAATATTCTGTAAGATCGATAATATCGAAACGTAAAGATTCTTAATTTCATATGTAGTGTTTGGCTGACTACTTATTGTAAAATACCAATACAGTACTAATTAATGCATGGAACTAAATATTTGATCAGTAAAAATAATCTACGATCGTGTCACGTCACGCACGGTATCAAACATGCGCCTTATATCCCGATTTTATTAATCAAGTTGAAGATTGAAATTATAGTCCAAAGATCGAAAACAACAGTCGAATTGATGACATGGATGACCTAATAATTATTAACGGTGACCTTTTTTTTTTTTTTTTTTTTTCGGGCTGAAGGCCACTGTTAGCCAGGCTTTTAATAGTTTCACCGGGTTGAAGGTGACCGAGCGCTAGCTCAGTCAGAGACCTCTATATATAGGTAACCAACACAAGGGCTCGAGAGGGAGCCTCAGCAGACCGTTACCTTGTTTCGCGAGCGTCTGACTCGAGGTGCCCGGGAGATGAACCTCGGTCAGTTGCTTCTGACAGAGGATTCTTTAAATTCGCTATGATTATTAGCTATCTGTACCACCACTTCCGGAATGCGTGGGCGGGCGCTGGAAAGTGGCGCAAACTCCAGCGGCTACATCTGTATGGACTGGAAGAACCGACCAGTGACTGGCGGTATCGCGCGAATATCCTTGTTTGTGACGCCCTCGCCGTCGGCGAGGGGCGATGTGAAGAGTCACAATGTACGTGTGTTGTGTTTTATGAAGGGCTTGGGCCCCTGAATCCGCGTCAGGAGTTGTCGGTATAGTCTCAACTGGTTGCGGTGATCGCTGATTCGCGTGGATTTTTAATCAAAGGGGATTAAGTGATATTGACGGCAGAGTCAAAATATCGGCGGGAAGCCTGCTTCCAGGTACTGAGCTATGGTCGGCAGCTCAAGATCTATGTGAATTTTCATTACGCAGAACAACTGTTTTTGCGGTAACGCATTTGTTGCAGCGTACCTAAGTCGGTGAATCGCTGACGCGGGAAGCATGCGCAAAGACGGGGCTTGCGTATGTCATTATGGGTCGGATGCACGCTTTGTATAGATGTAATTTTATTACGCAGGGACATTTTGCTATTTTTATTGAGTAACGGGTGCAAACGACCCTGGACGAACGCTGCTCGATTCCGTACGCGGTTGACATGCGGACCGAAAGGTGAGTCTTTCATCTAAAGTAACGCCTGAGTATTTGTGTATCTGTTCCCAGGGGATTGGACGATCAAATAACTCTATAGTTAGGAGATGCGGCGTTTTGTTGCTGCAAAGTACATGGCGCACTTTTGGGTAGGGTTAACCTCGATCCTCCATTTCAAGAAACCATTTCCCTAAGGTGTGGCTGCAGATTGGAGGCGTCTACAAATAGCATCTGGTTTGAACCCAGACACATAGAGGCCAGTGTCATCGGCGAAAGGGCCCCCAGCTCTACACCGCGAGTGCGCGGTATGTCGTTGGTGTAGCAGAGTGTGTACAAAATAGGACCTGGGACAGACCTTGTGGTGCTCCGGCACAAATGATTGAACCTCGGGCGCGTTCCCTCGACGCGGTAGCGAAGGTTCGATTCGGAGAAAGTCTCGTATGATAGTACGAGTCGATCTGGCACACCGAGCTCATATAGTTTGTATATGGCCCGTTTGGTATGAACCTAATTAGCTTCGCCACGTCGAGGAAAAGTGCCTGGTTGGTAGCCCTGAAGGGAAATTTACTGAGGGATGTGCTCCGTGATGCGGTGCACTTGATGTGTCGCATGAGTGTTGGGTGCAGAAACCCGAACTGCTCATTGATTGGAATTTAGCCCTCGGGACATGAAGTCCTTGGGCGGGCGAGGGATGACCTCATATACCTTACCCAAAGACTGGTGGAAGCATGGGTCGATAGGCTGATGGATCGGTTGGATGTTTTGAGGGCAGGAATCCCTATGACGTCGGCTTCCTTCCAGGTGTTCGGGAAGGTGCTGCTGGATATGTAGCCGCGTTGTAGATTACTACCAGTAGGTGTAAAATGGACATGGGTAGGAGTTTCATCACCTTGTTGGTGATGCGTCGGAACCAGGGAGCCTTGCGTAATGGTCTGGAGTTTTTAATTATGGACTCCAACTTCGGTGCATCTTGACTTGGGTAACGGAGTATGAAGGGTGGTTCCTTACTCCTCGATCGACCTCGCTCTCAACCATTGCAAGGTGAGCGGCGTCGATCGGTAGTGTCTCAGTGAGCATTGGAGCTCAGATTGTCCAGCCAGACATTCGGCTTTCTCTTCGTCTAGAGGCCGAATTGGTTTTATTAGGACGCTAAAGGAAGGCATTGTTTAGGCGTTACTTACTTTTAGGGATTTAGGAAGTCGCCAGAAGGCGAGGTGGGAAGGTTCGATATTGGAAGGTGATTATCCCACTTCCTTGTCAGTTTTCAGACTGCATCTACGTCCTATCTTATCCCACATGCATTACATCAGGAAAGGTGAAGAGATGACATGTGCCAGATGCACTAGTGTTTTCGTCACTATTATATATCCTATGTATATATACTATTATATAATCTGTGCTCTTTTAGTGGTAAAATGGGAACGAATATTTGACGAAATGTCTCATTAATATTATTAAATTTGAGATGAGCGTCGAAATAATTTAAAGGAGAGCATGACAGAGATCTCCGAAGTTTATATATATTACTGTTAAATTTATTTTGTTTCATTTAACTTTATTGGATACAACGGGCGAAGCTAGTGCCATTTGTCATCCTATTCCAGTTAACCCTGCTTGTGGTTAAACATTGTGGGCAGGTATGCAACTTTACATCCCTGACTCACAGCGCAACTATATACTACCTATGTAACAATTACACCTTAGATTCTACTGGAAAAACTTGGGATGAGGAAGTATTCCATCCTAGTTGTCAAAGGTGACAATGCATCTACATTATGATGCCGTTTCGAAGATAAATGTGAGAAAGAATCAATTATCGATAAGTGAACTGTGTAGGTTCTCATTTGTCAACCCTAATATCATAAATAAAGTTTGGTTAAACATGCTCTATTAACCCTCTGCCGCAAAATATAATTTTTCTATTCAATATCACAAAAGAGGATTCACTTAACTCCATTGTTTACCACACGAAAGATAAACAATGGCACACATTACCGTTGTAAGGACAACAAAACAACGAACAGTAATGGATAAAGACTTGAAATACGATACTGGCATTGAACATTGAATTATAACCTCGTGAAAAAATGCCCATGTCAATTTGTTTTTGAAATGTCAAGGGAGATAGAGATAGAAGGCGACGTAATTATATTAAGTTTGATCGTAATCGAATAGTGACGCTTCATTGAATCGAAGTTGCGTCCCTTATATTGGAACTGATACATTAAAATCTCTTTGTTATACTACGTGTAAAATGGATATATTTCAGGTCATCATTGTTTCATTATACGGAAGATAAAAGTTGGCATGTTGACTCGACATTAGGCCCACGCGATTTCTAGCTTAGTCGCTGTTATATTAATATATTATATATATTAATATGACGTAAGCTAGCATATCGAGGGCCTTAATACTGGTGACGTTTCTACTAGTCTATATCAATTCCCTGATTCCTTATCTAGGCTTGATGTAGGTGGTGAAGGTGTAAGAATAATTTTCTGTAACAAAACTGTCATGGTTTTAGTTTACTCACTACTAAATGTGATATACGAATACACAGTTCACCCAATGCTAAAAAATCTCTGTGGGAACCACAGCTCATACCAATAGTCGTCTCGATAACAATAAAAAATAAAATATACAATACGAATTATGTTCTATTTAGATGACAGCAATATTTGTTATGTTTTATCTGCGTTAGAAGCCCAGGATATATGTTTATTTATTAAATCTTTCAAAAAAAGTAATCAGAATTACACTTTAAAAGAGAGAGTACAATCGGCGGATTTATTTGTGATTTCTTACGGTTTCTCTACTAGTTATTGTAGTGCTGAAAATGTTCGTGTAAACACAGAAGCACTGAGACATCCCATTCTCTAATTGGATGTAGTGCGTCTGCAATAATCGGAAGAATCGAAATAGGTTCTGATGAAGCTTCAGAGTACACGTACACATAACACACACACTTAGACACAAAAACCATAAATTTTGTAGAGCACATATTTTGTTTTTGGACTGGGTATCAAAACATCGATCTGCATAGCAGCAGCCATGTAATCTGACCACTACGCCACGACGTGTTTATATAACGATCGACTCATATGTTATTTTTTAATATTAATTCATGTTTATTAGCTTTATTATATTCTAAAACACGACAAAACATAACTTAATATGTTATGTTTATATGAATAATATAAAACCTTTTAATATTCTGTAAGATCGATAATATCAAAGAAACATTGCTCCAAAGATTCTTAATTTCATATGTAGTGATGTTCGTGACCACTTATTATTAAATACCAATACGAGTACTAATTAATGCATGGAACTAAATATTTGATCAGTAAAAAATAATCTACGATCGTGTCACGTCACGCACGGTATCAAACATGCGCCTTATATCGATTTTATTAATCAAGTTGAAGATTGAAATTATAGTCAAGAATCGAAAACAACAGTCCGAATTGATAGAGCATGAATCGACTCCCTAATAATTATTAACGGTGACCCCGTTCGCTGAAGGCCACTGTTAGCCCGAGGGCTTTTACAGTCTTCAATTGGTTGAGAGGTGACCGAGCGCTAATGGCACTCAGTCGAGACCTCTATATATAGGTAACTAGCACAAGGGCTCCCGAGGGCCTGGCTTGACCGTTACCTTGTTTCATGAGATGTCTGACTCGAGGGTGTTCGAGAGGGCTGAACTCGGCTCACCAAAGGTTTCTGACAGAGGATTCTTTAAATTCGCTATGATTATTAGCTATCTGTACCACCACTTCCGGAATGCGTGGGCGGGCGCTGGAGAAGAAGTGGCGCAAGAAACCTTAGCAGCGACGCTTCTATCTGTATGGACTGGAGAGAACCGACCAGTGACATGGCGGTATCGCGAATATCCTTAGTTTGTGACGCCCTCGCCGCCGGCGGGGGCGATGTGAGGTGCAATGTACGTGTGTTGTGTTTTATGAAGGCAGTTTGGGTCTGCAGTCACGTCGTCGGGTCATCGAGAGCGTGCCTCGGTCTCCTTCTGGACGCGGGTGAATCTGTGATTCGCGATGGGATTCGTAAGTGGCGGCACTTACAATCAAGGGGTTAGAGTGTGTGACGGCAGAGTCGAAATATCGGCGGGAAGCCTGCTTCCAGGTACTGAGCTATGGTCGGCAGCTCAAGATCTATATGTAGATTTTCATTACGCAAGAACAACGGTGCACCGGTGGCCTTGCGCATGAAACGATTTGTATTACCTGAAGTCGGTGAATGTGACGCGGGAAGCATGCGCAAAGACGGGGCTTGCGGCGTCATTATGGGTCGGATGCACGCTTTGTATAGATGTAATTTTTATTACGCAGGGACATTTTGCTATTTTATTGAGTAACGGGTGCAAACGACCTAGGACGAACGCTGCTCGATTCCGTACGCGGTTGATAATATGTGGACCGAAGGTGAGTCTTTCATCTAAAGTAACGGCCTGGCGAGCATTTGACTGTCTGTTCCCAGGGGATTGGACGATCAAATAACTCTATAGTTGGGAGATGCGGCGTTTTGTTGCGCCGAGAGAAGTACATGGCTGCACTTTTGGTGGGGTTAACCTCGATCCTCCATTTCCGGAACCATTTCCCTAAGGTGTGGCTGCAGATTGGAGGCGTCTACAAATAGCATCTGGTTTGAACCCAGACACATAGAGGCCAGTGTCATCGGCGAAAAGGGCTAGCTCTACACCGCGAGTGCGCGGTATGTCGTTGGTGTAGAGTGTGTACAAAATAGGACCTTAGACGGAGCCTTGTGGTACTCCGGCACAAATAGGGTGAACTCGAGCGTTCCTCGACGCGCGGTAACGAAAGGTTCGATTTCGGAGAAAGTCTCGTATGATAGTACGAGTCGATCTGGCACACCGAGCTCATATAGTTTGTATATGAGCCTCGCTTGTGCCAGACCTTGTTGAAAGCTTTCGCCACGTCGAGGAAAAGTGCCCCAGTTTGGTAGCCCTGAAGAAATTTACTGAGGATGTGCTCCGTGATGCGGTGCACTTGATGTGTGCATGAGTGTTGGGTGCGAAACCCGAACTGCTCATTGATTGGTAGCCCTCGGGACAGCATGAAGTCCTTTGAGGCGGGCGAGGATGAGCCTTCATATACCTTACCCAAGACTTTGAGTAGGCTTATGGGTCGATAGGCTGATGGATCGGTTGGATGTTTTGAGGGCTTGAGAATCCCTATGACGTCGGCTTCCTTCCAGGTGTTCGGGAAGGTGCCTTTGGATATGGCCGCGTTGTAGATTACTACCAGTAGGTGTAAAATGGACATGGGTAGGAGTTTCATCACCTTGTTGGTGATGCCGTCGGGGCCGGGAGCCTTGCGTGGTCGCAGGTTTTTAATTATGGACTCAACTTCGGTGCATGTGACTTGGGTAACGGAATCGCGAGGTGGTTCCTTACTCCTCCGATCGACCTCGCTCAACCATTGCAAGGTGAGCGGCGTCGATCGGTAGTGTGCCTGGTGAGCATTGAGCTCCAGATTGTCAGCCAGACATTCGGCTTTCTCTTCGTCTAAGAAGGCGGGTGGTTTATTAGGACGCGCCAAGGAGGCATTGTTTGGGCGTTGCCCCCTTTAGGATTTGTGGTCGCCGCTGTAGGCTGGGCGAGGTGGGAAGGTTCGATATTGAGAGGTGATTATCCCACCGATCGTTCCTGTACTGGGCTATGCGTGACCGGACTTCACGCTGAAGGGTACGTAGCACCAGCCGGTTACTTTCAGTGGGATATAAGTCGTGGGCACGAGTCGCCGCATTCTTGCGCCTCATTAGGTCCTTTATGTCGCTTGGCAGGGTCCATCGGTGGTCTTCCACCGAGGGAACTCCGCCTCGAACAATCCTCGACGACTGTCTGGCGCCGTGCCTAGTGAGGGCATGAACTGCGAGGTTCGTGGCCGGATCAGAAGATATGTTCCTAGGAATAGCATCTAGGTGTGGTGATGTGGCTTCCTTCAGGTCGTTCCTGAGTCGGTGCCAGTCTACTATGGTTTTGGTGGAGGGTGAGGTTGGGGCGGAGGGCCCTAACCGAAGAAGAACGGGGCGATGATCGGAAGCGAGCTCGTGGATTACGTCCATCCCTTGGAAGGCGAGGTTGATGTTCTTACAGATGGCAATATCAAGCACATCCGGTGCGTGACCCAATATATATGGAAAATGGGTAGGCGTAGTAGGCGCTACGACGTCGAAGTCGAGTGCGTCGCTTAGCGAGTCTAAAGCCAACCCCCGGGGGTTGATTTTAATTGCATTCCACCGAGTGTACTTGCTATTGAAATCTCCTGCCAAAATGACTGAATTTCCAAGGGAAAGAAGTGCCACGAAGTCGCTTCGTAATACTTGTGCATCACGTCTGCAAGGCAGGTAGACGGACGCGATTGTGATGGGGGCATGGCCGGTCATGGCTAGCTGACAGACTGAGGCTTCTAGGAAAGTGAGGGTTGGCGTGTCGACGGGCACGCAGAGCAAGGACTTTTGTAGTAAATGAGTTCCGCCATTAGCGGCAGAAGTTCTATCATTCCTAATGATGTTATAATTCGCAATGTTGGGATTGCGAGTGTGCGGTTTGAGGAATGTCTCCTGCACTAGGAGCACGTCGACTTGGTGATCGCGAACGAAATTGAAGATTTCGTCGCGTTGATTGTTAATACCGTTCGCGTTAAAAAATGCGACGTTAAGGGAACGCGGTTTTACTCTGCCGTTGTAAAGGCCCTCACGGTGACCCCGTTGTTGTAGTTTTTCTAGTCGTTTTGTTTACTTTAAAGTAAAAAGAATGTTTAGAATGAAGTCTTTGTCTATATCAGCCGCTAAATTAAGCCGCTTCTTTTGCCTTTAATATACATTTAATTCAAAATTAGATTTGCCTTAAATGCCTTAACAAAATTAAATTATCTCATCTAGAATGTCAATCATTCATCGATCTTAATAACTACTGAATTATCAAGAAAAAGTAATTCATACGTATTATCTGAAAAAATAAGCTGATGAAAAATTAGTCTTAACACGTAAAAATATAAATATATTTAAGAAAAAATACTTACTTATAAACAACATAATTATCCATCAATTGTAATAAAATCCCATAGGATAAATAAAAGAAATGTACATTGCATATTCTATTGTTAGTATCGAATATTTAAAGAAGTCATTCTTTTCTTTACTTTCAAGTTATTGGACAATAAACATCTATTGTTTTCAAACATCGACCAACGCTGCGCTAGAGCCAGGTGGTAGAGTCGTAATAATATTTCTTAAGTAATATGATAGTACAGAATAGAATTTCAAAGAACTTTAGATTACTAAATTCTGAATGTGAACAAACATTTGTCTAACAATTGATACAAAAAACAATTGTTTTGTTGGCAGTTGGGCAACCATTTTGTCCGGTAGTAATAGTTGCACAACACCTCTGCATTGGGACCGATAAGCAAAGTTCAAATCCATCCGTTAAAGCAATTTGGAAACAAGCAGTAAAGGTGAGCAGCCTCTGCTATCTGGCGAGCTACTTCGCAAATACACAGATTAACTGCGCCGGCAGTTGGGTGAATTTCTCAAAACAAGAGAGATACCTACTTCGTTGCGGCGAGAACGACTTATCACAGAGAGGAGGCGGAATTGAAATCCCTAGTCCCGCACCCTCTTAGAAACTATCAAATCTGATGTTTTATTATGCAAAAACAGTAAATTGCACAAAATTTACCTGTTGGTACGTAGCTCATAAACATCTACTAGATGCAAGTGTTTCAACATATATCTGAATATATTTGTGGTGTCTTTTCTTTCAGTTCCCTATTTATTAATCTTCATTCTCATCTCTTCATACATTTGGTTTAAAAAAAGAAAAGATTTTGAAGTTTCGTTATATTGTCCTCTAATTTCTCTAGTAGCAAACAATTCGCGAGAAGAAGCATGACAGGATCGTACTTACTTACATAATACGAGAGTTTTTTCAGCAGAACACTAATTATGAGTGTAGATGACGAGATACGTAATATTTTAGAAGGGCATAGAGACAGTCCCAAACACGTGCTACAATTCTTACATCTATAAGCCAATTCTCACATTAAAGGGTCAGTAACAGTAGTTAAGGATTAATATGGCGATAGTTATCGGAGTGCAATACCACATTAGATAGTACCGTACGATAGTATCGTTCTTATTACTATTTCATAACAGAAAAGGTCCGACATAGATTTCCCCGGCCAACAATAATAAGCTACGTTTATAGCTATCTTAAACTTAAGCTACACTCATGCGGTTGTGATAAAAATATAAGAAATAGCATATTTATTTTATGTTTTATTTGTAATTAAATAAAAACATATAATAGGTACATGAAACAATATAATATACATAAAATCTCTATAAAATTTGATTTATTAAATAATATTTCTTAAGTAATATGATAGTACAGAATAGAATTTCAAAGAACTTTAGATTACTAAATTCTGAATGTGAACAAACATTTGTCTAACAATTGATACAAAAAACAATTGTTTTGTTGGCAGTTGGGCAACCATTTTGTCCGGTAGTAATAGTTGCACAACACCTCTGCATTGGGACCGATAAGCAAAGTTCAAATCCATCCGTTAAAGCAATTTGGAAACAAGCAGTAAAGGTGAGCAGCCTCTGCTATCTGGCGAGCTACTTCGCAAATACACAGATTAACTGCGCCGGCAGTTGGGTGAATTTCTCAAAACAAGAGAGATACCTACTTCGTTGCGGCGAGAACGACTTATCACAGAGAGGAGGCGGAATTGAAATCCCTAGTCCCGCACCCTCTTAGAAACTATCAAATCTGATGTTTTATTATGCAAAAACAGTAAAGCGCACAAAATTTACCTGTTGGTACGTAGCTCATAAACACCTACTAGATGCAAGTGTTTCAACATATATCTGAATATATTTGTGGTGGCTTTTCTTTCAGTTCCCTATTTATTAATCTTCATTCTCATCTCTTCATACATTTGGTTTAAAAAAAGAAAAGATTTTGAAGTTTCGTTATATTGTCCTCTAATTTCTCTAGTAGCAAACAATTCGCGAGAAGAAGCATGACAGGGTCGTGCTTACTTACATAATACGAGAGTTTTTTCAGCAGAACACTAATTATGAGTGTAGATGACGAGATACGTAATATATTAGAAGGCCATAGAGACAGTCCCAAACACGTGCTACAATTCTTACATCTATAAGCCAATTCTCACATTAAAGGGTCAGTAACAGTAGTTAAGGATTAATATGGCGATAGTTATCGGAGTGCAATACCACACTAGATAGTACCGTACGATAGTATCGTTCTTATTACTATTTCATAACAGAAAAGGTCCGACATAGATTTCCCCGGCCAACAATAATAAGCTACGTTTATAGCTATCTTAAACTTGAGCTACACTCATGTGGTTGTGATAAAAATATAAGAAATACCATATTTATTTTATGTTTTATTTGTAATTAAATAAAAACATATAAAAGTTACATGAAACAATATAATATACATAAAATAAAAATGTAAGATGAACCTATTAGTGTTATTACTTTTGTTTTATTAAATTGAGAGTAACAAACGAGCACACTAGCTTCATTCTGCATTATGATTCCTTGACAAGGAATGCCTTGTCACCAGTAATAGAACCTGGTATTCTGTGAGGGCGTGGCTCTAATTCTGCATCTAGAAACAAACTGCAATGTAGCTCTACCACTATAATATGATAATGACCGTCCTCTAAAGAAACAACGTTTCTGCATTTTGGTTAACAGGATAGATGTAGCTGTCATGTGCTGACACTAATCTGTACTAGACGAAGTGGAAACCTATGCAAATGTGCAAATTGATGTATGCAGGAGACTCAGGAACATTTTACTTGACAATTTAGGGGAAAGGCCTATATTATTCCCGCACTTCACGAGATTATTCTGGGACAAAAAAGTAGATATCACAGAACTTTCAGATTAATCCATCTACATATAGCATACTAATTTTCACTGGCTATCGATAAATGGTCACTTCGGTGACGTCATCACGCATCACGCATCACTCTTCAAATGCTAAGCGAAATTTTTCGACAAGTCCTTGTTTTGGGAAAATGTCCTTGTCTTCTATGCTTGCAGAAGACTTGAAATTTTAGAGATGAACATGAATTCCATTCAGTCAGGTAGCAAAGGAAAAGTTACATGATGAACATTATTGCTTCTTCATTTCTTTTACTTGAATAGTTGACTCGAATTAACTTCTTGGTGGCTTAAATATTTCATTAAATAATTATATTTCGTGTTGTAACCTAATTCCGTCATTAATATTACAAGGTAATTTATAATATATTATTCTGATATAAAGTGAAATGTACACTAGAGGATACCGAGGATCCCGAAAATGATTTAATACAAAATACGCCAAAAACATTTACTGCACTAAAAATAGCCAGTATTCGCTGTTATTAATAGTAAATTTTAATCATATTTTTCTACCAATAAAAGGAAGTTTTATGAAAAAAAATTTTTATAGAGTAGGTGAAAATGAAGCAAGCAGCTCCTGATGGTAAGTGATTACAGCCGCACTTAGACATCCGCAACACATATCGCAGATGCAAATATTGTCATCCATGAGGATTGATATGGAGTATCTGTCTACCAGTAACTATGTTACTGGATCGCTATATTCACCATACGAAACACAACATCGTTATACTGCTATTTTACGCTGATATTTTGCGAGGGAATGATTCCCCGGTCGAGTCGATATATTCATGCTGCAACTGGAATCTATCTACAACGTAATCTCTGTTATGGTGCCGCATTTGACTTCGTAGACATAGACATAGTATAACAAAATAATATTCTATTTTTAATTTTATTTACATTTTATATTTTTAGTTTTATGCCGTAAATATTTAAGAAAATAATAATTAACTAAATAACACTGAATATTACATGAAAATAAATAAAACAAATAGAAGGAATCAACAAAAAAGTGAATAAAACTTTACGAGGTAGAAAGCCATAAAATCAAGTCTTGAATTACGATTCAAGTATAATTGTAAAACTGGCTTTGTTCAGTAGGTAGTTAAATTTCTATTCCGGATGATAGCTGGATATAAGTCAGTCATTGCTTTATACTGGAGCGCCTGGAGAGATGCTTGCCCAGACAATCGATCCGAAACTAAAATAACAAAGAAGTGCGCTGAAATGGTGAATATAATAACGTTTCATTTTATGACTGGATTTCTGTTTCATAAATAAATGAAAATTTTCACACTGCTAAAATATGTTTACAGCATAGCATATATTATACTTTTAGTGACCTAGAAAAGAGATTTGGACCTAACTGAGATATATGGATTTACTGAGTTGGTATCGTTTCAGATAATCAAGGCCGGAAAATTAATTACCTACTAAAACGTTACTAATATAACACGGTATTAATAATCCATGTCGGATATTAAATATGTAACAAAATATAATTAGCAAGAAGGAATCTTATCCATCAGAACAGTCGCTGAGATAACAAGTGTTATCTCACACTCAGGTATATCAGTCTTTAAGTGTATATGAAAGGTTAAACCTTTAAATACATTAGCTTTATCAACAAGTTAATCATTTAACATCAAGCTACACTACAAAAAGCTGGAATAGAGCGGCTCTCTTTTGAAAGGACAAGGATATCCACGTAAAATAGTTTTTAACTTCGCTGTTTGTCGGCTGACGACTGAAAGAAGTTGAAGATCTGTCACTGACATGGAGTGAAGTAATCTTCGGTTATATCTTATTTCTCAGAAGTGACAACGCATCTGAATTACAATACCTTATCGTATTATCAGTGGACAATGTTATTATAATTGGTTGCAGGAACCACACCATCAGTTAAAATGTGTGTGTGAGTGCTCATTTGTCACACCTATAAAAACACGTACATATGTACACGTTAGTCTAATATTTTCTCAGTTTTAACACGGGTCTAAAAATATCATAAAAATAGGTTTGCGCAGTTATTCCGAGCCCGTTCTATTTCCACCCGAGGACAGACTCGACCAACTTGACCCACATCTGATCAAATACGATTACGATCGTCCATGACGTACAAATTAGGAGACCTCCTGTTTTGTGTAGCTTTCAGATAGGAACTAAATTAAACTCACGTTGCTCGGAATTTCCGGCGCTCGAAATAGACGTTGCTATAATTTTCCTTCCGATTCACTTTGAAGTGAAATCGTTTTTTTAGTTATTTAAATAGAGGTGTTCATTGAGGTTCATTGAGTACAAAGTTCATTGAGGTTAACAGAACAGCCAGAAAGATTAGAAAGTGTTCGTAATAGTGATAGTAAAAACAATAAAGTTAAAAGAAATCAACAAAAGTTGTATTGATTTCCTTCAATTTATATTTCTTGTCAAACTTAAAAAATTAATTTGCCTGAAATGGAATACTTTGCGTTCTCTATTGTTTCATTCATTGGCGTCATTTCAACATTGTTTGTTAGATAAAAAATGTTCAAAATATTGTTATTTCGCTATATCCATGCAATTTGAAGCCATAACTTAATTAACTAAACACACGCATGGAAAATCGCATTCCAAAAATTTTTGTAATATATAACATTAAATATGTTTAAATATGTTTCCGTAATTTGGAGTGGGATGAAATTTCTTTCGAAGATCTTAAAATTATAAAAAAATATACCAAGCGTTTGTATCTATGTAAAAGCGCTAAGTGGACTATAGACGGTGATAATGCCGCGGATTCACAAAAACGGAGGATTTTAAAGACAACTAGATATTCTTGGAGAGAATAAGATTTTTTTTATAGCTTAATTTATATAATATATATATATATATATAAAAATATGTGTATAAAATTATTAAAATAAATTGGAAAAACGACGACGTTATTTTGGGCCATCCCATAAAATAAATAACTTTAACGCAAAATGGATTTAGTTAACCAATATTTTTTAAATAATTGAACCAATTTTTTTTTTAATTTGTACTTTTCTACGAGTTTAAATATACAAAAAACATATTAAAAGAAGTATAACAAAATCAAAGTAAATAAACTTATGGAATTACATATAAAATTATTCATTTTCAACAATGCTAGGTTTTTTATTTTTTAATAGTATTATATTAGGGATGGCAACGGTGTTTTGACCATACCATATGTATCAATCGTCAACAAAGATTTAGGATGCACATGCGTTGTGAACTCTAACACACTTGTGATATACTTCGTAATTACTGGGTTCCCAGATATGGTACTATTAATAATATTATGTTAGCAGACACTGATACAGCTGTGGTACCTCTCAAGCACCGTCGTGTACCTAGAGCTCGGCCGCTTTTAACTTCGCTGAAGGAGTACAGACAACTCTCGAGCTAACGACGTGTTACCATATCCTTTCAAAAAGTATTAACAAAATCGTAATGTTATTTGAGGCTTGAAGGTATTTCTTTTCTCTTGTATAGAAATCATAGAGACTTTTATAATAATCTGACGTGTGTCACTTTTGAGAGTTTTTATTTGTTGGCGTTTCTCTTTTCTCTTTACACAACAAAAAATATAGTCATAACTGACAACGGTAAGGCAGTTTTAGATCTCATTTTGGCCACCTGAATAATGACTACGCGCCTCTTTTCCTTCTCTAGATAATTTTTGACAATGTATAATACATACGGTTTAGGTTAATTATATAAAAGAATGTGACTCAACTTCTTTACTTTTAGTACATTTCAACATTTTATATCAGACAGGATTTGTAGACTAGTGTATTTTTCTTTGCAAGACAAATTCTTTTTTATAACCTATGGAGACAACCTCGTCTTAAACGTACGTGCTTCATATCTAAGAAAACAAAGTTAGACGGATTCTAAAGAAACGGTTGTGACGTAACGAGTGAAAACGTAAATAAGAAAAATGAATGGCAATTTCTCTGTTTTGTTTATTGTATATTGGAAAAAAATATTTACGAACTTCAGTTCATATTTAGCATATAGAAATAATGAGACAAATAATAAAGTGCGCGTACATTAATATTAAATAGAAGGGATTTTTATCTTTTATGTTATTTTAAAGTTATTAGTTTGATTAACGAGACAAATCATTCTTTGAAGACTGTAAAAGTAGAAAGAATAAAAGTGCAAAGTAAAAGCAAAAGTGTTAAGAATAATAGTAGCAGATAAACTGACGCTACACTTTCTTGTCTTTTTAACCAATGTCAACGATTATATTGACGTTAAATAGCTTAATAAGTTCTTGATATTACGCCAACATCGCAAGGTATATAGATGCGAGGTTTTTGTATTTGTATCGTGCTTTATAACTCAACCTTATTCCTAAATTCAACTTCTTTTTATTGGATGTTTTAGTTAATTTTTAAACTATTGGTTGAAAAAAATACCATTTTGGGAAGTATCGCATTTTATACAACAGGGTTATTATTCAGTTTATCTAATGATTATTATTTATTAAACAGTTACATATTTCAATCTGCTGCTAATTTCAACGGCTCGGCTAGGGGGGACCATGCTTTTATAGAAAAACAACATAATATATATATATAGTAGTGTACTATGATTAAAGGAAAAATCGTAGAACTTATTACTGGTGACGGGGCATGCTCGTCCTCAGGGGTCAAAATACTCTATGATAAATCTGCATTAGTGTTTCTTCTTTAGAATGAATGTGGATGCCATGAGCCGCTGGAATCACTTACCATCAGGTGAACTGTGCATTCGTTTGCCGTCCCTAACATAAAGAATAATAAACATTAGCAATACCACAAACAACACCGTTATTTTAATTTTTATAACATTTCCGAGAATTCTTCTTTGCGTCGAAAAACCTTTTAATATGTATAGGAATCGGTTGTCTGAACTTTCGAACGGCTATCCACTCGGACCGGAGCAACTGCAACTGTGATCCGAATAGAAAATTTACGGAAGAATAAATCTTAAACATATATTTTTATACACATTTTATACTTTTAAATATTTATTTTTTTGCATGCCAAATCAACAAAGAATATATAATGAAAATATGATAATACTAAAGAATCTTCTAACTGCAGGGTGGCTCTTCCATGTAAAAAAACATATATACACATAATATTTACGTGTAAAATCTCTATGTATGTTTTACTGGAAAATGTGCTGCTAGTAGTGAAACTGAAAGTATTCAATCATATTATTTTTAAAAAATGTTTGCAGTGTTTTTAACATTCCTAACATGCCGGTTAATGAAACTAAGCTTAAAATGCTTGGGCTAGGCAATGGGTCGTGACCATAGTCGAATAACACTTTCGACAGCTTAGCTTATACCAAGTCGCCATTCCAGAAGACGTGTTCTTTGCCATCAGTTCTATGATATCATACTGTACAAAATTATATTATAAAATAATTGTATTATTATTGTCATCACCCTTAAAACC
This sequence comes from Teinopalpus imperialis, assembly GCA_029286865.1. Taxonomy (NCBI): domain Eukaryota; kingdom Metazoa; phylum Arthropoda; class Insecta; order Lepidoptera; family Papilionidae; genus Teinopalpus; species Teinopalpus imperialis. The sequence goes on from JAGSMU010000034.1 coordinate 1,679,343, forward strand.
CAAGCAATGTGCGAACCTAATCTGAAAATGTTTCATTCTTCCACTCACATTTACTTTGAAAACAAAAATGAATATTAAAATACTTCACTGTTTTACCCGCTACCGCGATTCTAAAGAACCTTGTTACTTAAAAATGTCTCGGCTTTTTACAGATTTAGTGAGGAAACTACTGCTTTTAAAAAAACTTACACTTAACGTCTTCTGCTCATTAATAATAAATAAGATTTACGTTTAATCTTATAAAATGTAAATGTATTGTATTTAAGGCCAAAAAAATCACTAGCACCTGCATTAGGGTTGTTATTTCGTATATTATTAGGTAGCTTGGCAAAACAGTATTTTGTCTTTAGTTTGCCATATGCAACGTATGAAACACAACTTTGTTATATATTTTATAATGGAATTCTATGAGGCCTTGGGCTTTCCGAAATCAAACGGTGGGTCTGATTAATAAATTAGAAAAAAAATTAAGATTAAATTACTACTTTGAATTGCCTAATTATCAAATGACTTGACTCAGGTTAGCACCTCAAAACAAGAAAAACTATGTTTTATATTATACTAAATTTACTCTTTTTTTTCGCCTCTTAATCAGGTCTTTATTAAAATTAAGTAGTGAGACTTAACAATTCCCGAAGAACAAGACAGCAAATATAACTATCAGTTTCAATATAAACGTTACTAATTAAAAATAAAATATATTTACTGCACGAAAAATCCGAACATAATGTATAAATTTGAATAAAAATTCACAAGTCAGTTTTTCTTGTAACTGTAATAATACAAATGAAATAAACAGTATTAAGTGCTTTCTTGTATTAATTTGGTTCGTTTCGCGAATAAAAGGACTCGCATTTGAAATTCAATTTGCGCTTTCGAAAATTTTCCAACAATCTGTTTACGGTCTTTATGAGAATGGTTGAATGAATGATAAACAGTGAATATAAAAGATGAGGTACGAGAAAGGAGATTATAACTTAATAGTATTTATTTATTCACCAGCGACATTTTTTTCCGGAAAAATAAATCTGTATTCGGAAAGAAAATTCAAATTGCATGTTGCTTTAACCTTTTCTACGTCTTAGACTGTAAGATAACGTGTTTAATTACTTTTGTTTTAAGGTACTGTATCAAAAGCTTTGAATTAAGGTTTTTTTTATTTTGATTGCGCAGACGGTTCACGTGTCAAAGGCACTCGTAACGTCGTGACTCAATGGTACCATAAACGATTTTCGTGACTTTTACGTCTGTTCCAGACAGTAAACTATTCAGTGTGCGACCTTTTCCACTTTTATATTTTAGATCATACAATGAAATGAAAGATTTTCATAGTCCGATAGCTTTTAGCCCAATTACTATGACAATCGCTTAGTTATAAATTAGTTCAAATATAATAAATATGAGTGATATATATAAACTGAACCATCTCCGCATTTTAAGATGCTGGACTCTAAATAGCTGCTGGCATTGTTTAAAATTATATATATGTCGATGAAACGATGAAGACGGAGATTTGATCAAATCCCTAAGGTAGGTGATAAATTCAGAAGAATTATAGATGTTATTTGTATATATATAATGTAATTTGAAGCTAAAATAAAATGGCCGAATTGTCTATAATGCACGGTCTTAACATACTGTTCCAACATATTTAGTGCGAAGCAAGACCTCCGAACAGTAACGTTGTTTTTTAACTTAAATATTTTATATGAGACGCTTTTTCTGTGGTTTTTATTACAACATTGGTAGATAACTACTCGACAAATATGTTTAAAGTGTATCACAATGTAATTACCGACACAATACCCTATTTCCGTGCGAGTATCGTCGTTTCGTGAGTCTATCAATTAGGTCATCGCTTGTACGTACCACCGACACCGCGACACGTTTGTCTGTTAAATTGATTTTTCAAAGTGCCCTTTTGTGTCGACACAGCTATAAATCCTGCTGGTGTGACATCGTTAATTCCCTGTTCTAACGATGCCGGCCATTTATGATGGGTTTGTGTACATTACAAACAAAAGCTTGGAGATTTACACCATTGTTTATTTTGGTTTTATAGCTATGTTTTCTTTTGATGACTCCAATTTTTTTTTGGAGGCACGTCTTTTTTTTTCACCTTTTACTTGTCTTCGATCGATGTTTGTGATTACGAAAAATTACATCAAAAGTGTAAGCAAAGTAAGTGTAACTAATTGGTCATTCACCACGACAATGCCTTCGCCTATATAACGTTATGAACTTAAATATTAATTATGAAATCGATAGTCGACATTTAATGCATAATTGAAGAAACTTGTTTATGTACACCATTTATCATTAATTCCAAAGATATATCAGTTGTCTGACATTAGTTGTCTAGAAGGAATAGCTTTCCCCCTGTTATATACATTTTTAATTTTTTTTCTATTTCATTGCAGCAAGATGTACAATAATGAATACTTTATTATAGTATACTGATTGAAGAAACGATGTTAGCAATGACATTTGACTTATACACGCAAAGCCTCACAAACTGCTTGTTAGCATTAGACTTGTACCGATAGATACAACTTAATACAGATTGAATTAATATAGCAACAATAACTACTTCTACGAGTAGCACTTGTATTTGGTTTTGAAGTAATTTGCAATATCAACGCAATATTGATATCTATAAGATTTTCTGATATCTGAAGACCTCGTTAATATTACCAATTCCCTTCTTTAATAACGATTGTTAGAGTAATTTTTAAAAACTATACTTTTATAATCTTATTATGAAGAACGGTAATCAGATAAATGTAATAATAAAATAACTTTTTTCAGTGGTAGAGCTACACTGCTGTTTTTTTTATGGCTGCAGAATGAATGGGTCAGCCCAAACGGGGAAGGACACATTATTTTACACTGGTATTCCGTGAGGTACGCCCTACAGTACAGCATAATAAAGGATGAATGTAGATGTCATGGGCCTTACTCAGGAATCACTTACATTCAGGTGAAGTGCGTACTTTTTTGTTACTCACATTGTAATAAAAAAAAAGACTTCATCGTATCGCTAACGTAAACACGTAGGTTTTATATTGATACCTCATCAACTAAGCTCCGTGGTATTGATTCTTGATTATTAAGAAAAGAAAATTGTAAAAAAGAAACAATTGTGTAGACTCGTAATTACACTTGATAGGTTGTAATGGCCGCCTTTTACTATCATGAATAAAAACCTTACATTTACTGGCATAACATTATCAGATATAAGTATTAATTTTATAATAACTTTATTGCTGTTTGGACACCTGTAAGCCAAGCCACTCCATACTCAAGTGAAGCGCCCGGTTTAACACATACTGTACGACAACAGTAAGTTGCGATCGAAAACATTAACAATATATGAGTTAACAGTTGTACATAAAGTTCAATATCCCTTGCTTGTCTACAGACGGAAGTGGTGCGGAACTACAATCCCGCGCCGGAAGCGTGCCCGAGCTAACCGCGTTAGCTCCCCGCCGCCGCTCGTTAGCGATAATACCGCCTCGTAAATAGCTTTCGAGTCAACAACGACTAAGAAACGCTCCAAGATTCTATTATTAAGCCGTGTTCAACACAGGTCCTACCTATTATACAGTATGCTTGGTTGGAGGACGTTGTTGAGACATTATTTTGTCAAAGTAAAATATATCTTGTTGTTATTTCTATGAGAATTTCAAAATTGACATTAAGAGGATCGTATTACAATTTAAATTTAATCATATTAAAATAAAATACGACAGTCTCCAATCCGTTGAAAATAATGTTTGGCTAAGACTATTTTGTCGTAGTAAAATAGATCTTATTGCAAATTACTATCGTATATTTATTTTGAAATAATTATTAATATCCAAACCAAACAAGCATTATTAAACTCACTAACCAAAAAAATTTAAATTTGACTGGCTAATAGTAATAGTTATGTAGAGCGGACAGTTATAAACTCAGTCTGTCTAGGACCTAACAAGTTTAAAGTGAAATGTCAATAGCATTCTAAGCTCTCTCTGTCTACATCGATCTGGATAAAAGACGTAATTTGTCCATTTTATTATTATAACTTTACTTGGCCCTAATGTTACAAAAATAGACCTAAGCTTTCGCCTGACAAACTTAGAACCCTTTTTGGCATTCAGAAAATGTCTTTTCAATATTACGTCACATACAAAACAACTGAACATATAAAATTTAAGATACGTATTAAATGCATATTACAGCCAGCTCATATTGGGTTATAAATACGTTAATCTCGTCAATACGTTATCGTTTCTCCGTATTATTATAATGAATGTATTCAGAATTTTTAATAAAGAGAAATAATATTTAACTTAACAATGGCTTGCATCAGTGTAGTGATATTATTATTCCATATACGAAACTTAATTATATTTTCAGTTTAACGTATTGCTATTGTATTACATAAGTGATAGTGTATAGTCAGAGTAAGGTCATCAACCCTTATATATTCTAGTGCCGGACTTGAAGGGGGTGCAGTTATGGATACACTACCGCCATGAGGCAAACAACAAAACACAAAGAGTGATTCAACAATCGTATGAGACAACTCTAACAATAGACATTGAAGATAATATATACTGAGTCTATTTAGAGTAATTTACAAAAATTTTAATAAAATCGGGCAAGTCTTGTACTTTACGGCATGTTTACAGAAACAGCACGTCTACGTCTACGTTCTTATCAGAGTGAAATAATTTGTTAGTAAATTAGTATAATTCGCTTAGTTCTATTTTGTAAAACATTACTGATCAGGCTATCGGTTATTTTAGGTTATAAATATCAACAAGGCCGGAAACTATCCATCTCTCCCACAGGCTATCGTGGTTGATATAGGCCTAATAATCTAGAGAGAAAAGACCTTGCACCAGCAGCACGGTTTTATGTGTATAGTGATAACGCTGATAACATTAGTGTAATAGTGACTCATGATACCGATTAGGTAACAAAAGCAACACTGCGATATTCAATTCTGTTACTATTCGCTTGATAAGCTGTGCGGAATTTGTTACAATTTATTGGAGTCGCTAGCGAGTATACAGTGGTTTCACAAAATACCGGCGTACTTTCTTAAAGTCCGGCAACGTATCTTTGACTCCTCTGGTGTTGCGGATGTCCATGAGCGGCGGTAATCACTTACCATCAGGTGAAATTGCTCGTTTTCCACTTATTCTATTTAAAAAAACCGGCATCAAATAGTAACTAAGCGCTTTTTCGACTAGCGAGTGGTAAAAACCGGAGATCTTTTATCCAGGCTTGCACATCTGCATTATACCAATATTTGTTCGAAATTATGAACCGATCAACAGAATCACAAGAATCTCTTAACATCAGGTAAACTTTGGGCTCGTTTGATTGCATATACAAGTTTACGTTGGGAACTTTATGCTGATGATTATAGTGCTATCTTTTCTTTCTATTCCATTAATAAAAGGATCTGCACAAATTAATTTGTTTAATTATCACTGTTTCGATCTTTCTATTATCTATACTTTTATAATCACGTTTTTTTAAATTAATATCCCTTTTTTGCATATATACAGCAAAAAAAGAAAAATCATTAACACGCATCAATTTTATTAAGCTACTACGATACGAGCTTTCCAGAAAATATAACCTCAGGAAATTATACAAGGCAGGCGGCGCGGAAGGACGTATGAACTCCTGCGTAAACTGACGGCTAAGTGTTCGTCTCCGGTACATTTCAATATTTTTTACATAATCATATGAGTTTTTTTTACTGTCACTTACACGATACACGATCATTTTACAATAATTATATTTTAATAAAAAATTAAAATATCGAACTATTTCAGCCTAAAATATTGCATATATAATTAACAGTGGTAGATCTACGTTGCAATTTGTTTCTAGTTGTAGAATGAATGAGTCAGCTCGACCGGGGTAGAGAACCACGCCCTCACCAGCATGATGGTGCTGTTTTTCGTGTGGTGAGTGCAGGGATCCGCAGAACTTTATTACTGGTGACGTGGCATGCCATCTGAGTCCTCAAGGGTGAAAACGCATCTGCATTTTAATTCCTTTTCATTGACCATTTACCATCAGGTGAACTGTGTGCTCTTTTGTTACTCCGCGCGTAATAAATAAATATACGTATATATATATACCGTTATTTATAGCATCATACAATCAAACTAAGTAGCATTTGAAATATATTATATATAGATAGTGTAAATTATATTAATAGCAATTATTCCCCGTTAATTCAAATTTTGTAATTATTTTTTTTTATTTTATCTAACTTTAAAGTTTTTAAAATATAAAAAACATAACCAATACCTTAAAAAATAACGTTGAATAAATAATAAGTATTTTATTCAGTAACCGAAAATATTTTGTAAATTAAAAAAATATTGATTTGCTTTAACGGTAACTAACATCTAGTAAAACCTTTATATTGGTAAACATCCATATTGTCATAACTGGTAATTGTATGGAAGTGATTGACGTATGTTCACGAGTACATACAATCCAAATACAAACGCCCCTTCTGCAAATGCTTCTTACCAACAGGGTTTACGTAGCAACGTGTAGCTTCCGCGTAGCAAGATACGGGTAAACAAGATTTGAGAATGGCAAACTATTTACGAAAACCGGAATGAACGAACTTATAAAAAAATACTTTAAATTTATTTTTGGAAATCTACGAACATCATACTATTTAAAATTTATATTAATATTTATATTTATTCCTGTTTAAATGAAGGTTGCCTTTTTTTTCAAGCTGTTTATGATATATCACCTAAATAATAATAAATATAGATTAGCAATCAATTAATTTTTTTTTTTTATGTTTTTAATTATTTTTACTACGATGATGTCCTTGTGATCGATTTTGACCACTGGGATATCTTCAGATTTGAGATGACAATTGCGCACGATATATTAGTCCCGTAAGCATTTGCAATAACACAAAAGCACTCACTCCTTGCCCCTTTCCCTGTTCCCGTGTAATCTCTATGTGCGTTAAGATCGGAAGAAGGTTTATTTGTATTGTCTGGGAGACTAGACATACAACACCTATCCAGACTCAAAAATAGTCAATTTGTGTTGCATATATACTCATCTAATGCTGCACATCGAGCCAATGACCCGCAGCGCAGTAACCAGGTACTCTTACCACTACGCCACATGACTATTTTATTAGTTCAATCTTCTATTGCGTGCATTATTAGTTCATGGGACCTTGACAACATCGAAGTTCAAATATAACCTATGAAGCGAGATGTAATTTAATGGAAAGCTATTTTTAATGAACTCGTGTACGAAGACACGTATAAAGTTAAAGAAAATGTTTTGATTTACACAAAGCCCAATGTCATATTTCAGACATTGGCCTTTGTGTAAATCAAAACATTTCAATTACGTAAATAAGCAAATTGGATGAATCTCAGTTGCTTGCGAGACTTTAATTACGCATCCTTTGTTATAATAATATATATTTCAATTAAATTTATATTTCTAGGTGGAAATGAAAATGTATATTTCACTGTTTACCCCTTGTGCTGTACCGTAATATCAGTCTGTTAATATTATTAAAAAGAGAAGACTGCATGAATTATTGACCAGTATATCTGGTTGGTATGATGCGGGTCAAAAATTGAATTCTTCCCAAGCCCAATATTTTTGGTTGGTTTTAGGATCTGATTTATATCCGTGTATGTAACACTACTTTTTAAGCTCCTTCGCGTAAGTATGATCCTGATGCACCATCAAATACAATTTACCTTTCTTCTTCTATTATCTTTATGCTTAGTTAAGTTTACTCGCGGATATTACCGGATCCGCGAGTATCGACATCGATTCAGCTGTAAGAGGCTAACAACGCCAACATCAACAGAATCTTGTTAGCAATATCCGGCATGTGTTGCAATATTTTGTTTTGTAATTAGATTTTACAGTAACTTTATTAAAGTGCCAACAACAACAGGTACAAAATTGCATGAATGATGCGCGAACCCATAAACTTTTGTATCTTAAAAGAAACTTGCACAAAAAACTATTACATGATCATTTTAATTAATAATAACACGCTTAGCATTTTTTCTTTATCTAGAATAGTGTGTTTTAAACGTGGTAGAGCCACGCTGCAGCTAGATTTAATCTGCACCAGTAGGAATGGGTCGGCTCGACCGTAAATACCACACCTACAAATAATACAGCGGGGTAATAAAATATGTGTAGGGATCTGGGAACCCAATGACAATTAATGCGGTACAACTTGTACAACGCATGAAGTACATCTTGAATCTTTATTAAGAATTGATGAATTGTCATAGGCCACGATTATCGCTTATCATAAGATAAATAATGTGTCAAATTTTCACCGATAATATTATTCAAAAAAACGTTTAAGTCTTATGGTTCATAATTTCCATGGAACCTTTTTTTGTTTTTATGGTTGATACTTGTGCTAAACTTTACTGAAGTAATACGACAAATTCGATCGACCCTAAACGATATTGGTCCATCGACTACGTTGTTTCCGCATTGTTTCCATAATCATGGATATATTTGCAGCATTCGAATGCGAGCATATCGATATACTTGGCATTAGCTGTGAAGGTCTTGAAGATGCCTCGGGCCAAGGTACGCGTTTAATCTCATTAAACCGATAAACAACCATATTTTAAAAATCAGTGGTATTATGAAATCTTATCTTTGTCTTATTTCGACTATTACTTATTATCCACCGAGGAATTAAACAAAACAAACACGGACACTGGTGTTGCCGTTTAGTATCCTACATAATATCAATGTGATATGGAAATCCAATCTTTTTGAGTTAAAAATGATAAATACTAAGTTAATATTAACAAAAAAAATCACATTGAAGCTGAGAATTATGATAGTACGTTTTATTTATTTACCTAGCCTAACTAACAATTATTTTATTGTAAAAACTTATAACTAGTATATCAGCACGTCTATTTTACTTATGTTAGTTACAAACTAAATTTTCATCTTTTAAAAAAGGAACATATAAGATAAACTCCTGTAACATACATACAACGTCGTAACATTTTTACTGAAGCCACGCACGAGACTGGTTAGTGCAGAGTAAGAAATATTCAGAGGTCACATTTTCTCTCCTATTTTATATTTCATTTTGACACGTTCTTATGAATAATCTAAAGAAAGCACTTGGAATATTTTGTGATTTCACGCTTAGATGTGAATTTTCAGGATTACAAAATTCTATATGAATTTATTGAGTTCACCATAATTATTATCACAATGTTACCGAGCCAAAAAAGCATTTTTGACATCTGTCTCATCGGTTTATCTCCAATCTTGTTTAATATTATAGCTTCTATTCTACCACGCATATTTTCTGTGATGAATATTATCTGCATAAATTAAATTGAGTTCGATTATATTTTACGCAAAATTATGAAGTTAAAGTTATTTTAAAATCATTTAACTAACAACTATTCCAAAAATTTAGATATTTTTAAGGTTACATTAAATATGATGATCGTGTTTGACCACGGGATTAAGGAAGATTATTCGTTTAGCTATAAGGAGCTGAGTTGATATTGTCACAGTTGTTTTTTGTTTGTAAATTCCATTATTATTAATTCAGTATTAATCACGGGGACACACGCAAGTCATCTAAGCAATGACACAAAGGCTTTGAACAGTTTGAATCCCAATAGGAGTGAAATTTTGTGAATTTAAGGCACATTCAGATTCAAACTCAGTGCCTACCATTTAGTCAGTGAGTCCGGTTGTTGTGCAATGTTTGTGGTACAGTTCGAAAGGTTTCACTAACAAAAAAAAAAGAATAGCCCCAGCCAGACTCGGTTCAGAAATTTCGATGTAATCGGTGAACATTAAAAGTGCGCATCGAATAGATATTCTCGTTTATTTTTGATCGGTTTATCAAAATTACATTTTTTTTTGATAACGTATAATGTCACATTTTATATGTACTATTATATATGTTTTTCATGTGACACAGTTATGCCTTATTCGTCTACCAAGCATAGTGATTATATCAAATCAGGACCTGAAAGATGCTTCATATTATCCGGCAGTGAAATAATAAAAATCTAGTTTAATATCTGCAGTTACGCCGTACACACTCTCATATGCGTAACAACGCCGTAACCTTACACGTATTACGCGCACAAATAAAAAAAAATAGAATAACATTTTTCAAGTGTACTACACACTTTATCGTTACCTCTTTTAAGATATTGCAATTGTCATAAGTACGCTGCATACATATGAACGTTTTATTTTGTTATAAAAATACAAGCTAGTTAGTAGTATTTTATCTATAGAATGTTCAAAGCAATACACTATAAGAAATAAACCATTGCTTATAATCGGCAAGCTTTGATAGTACCGAGTGCTGTGGCTAGCATAATGCACGCACTTACGGTATTTACGAACGGCATAGGCGAGGCTATAAAAAACTGAAGCTAGTCTAATGTAGACGATATTCCATTTATGAAACTCTTTCTTAACTCTCGAACGATTCGATCTCTATGAAAAATCAAGTAACAAATCATCATTGATTGTCATAAGTCGCAAAGTGTGAGGTTCGGGCTGTATGGCGGATGCGTCAACAGGTCTTCAAATACGCATTCGTTATTTTAGCGCAATCTGTGGACACGTCATCGTGGTGAAGTAATCTGTAATGTTGTGTTCTGATTTGCCAAAAAAAGAAACAATAATTTTCTAACCAGTGCTTTTTTTAACTTAATAAAATTATAGGCAGACAATGCCTAAACTCCATTAAAGTTTTTTATCGTTTTACGGCACCACTCGACACGCAATCGTTTCTGGTCTTCCGTTAAATTATGCGGTATCCATCAAGTACAAAGCTTCCGAACCTTTAGATGCATCAGATGTATAAATGTTTTACCTTTAGCTCATTCCAACGCCTGGTACAGTACGAATTGGCTGACAAGTTTTTTTTTTGTCAGTTTCAATCAGTTATCGCACAAAATCAATATTGGATTCTGCTGTAACCGCAGTCGTCAAATGATCACGTCCACGTCTAAATTCTCCAAACCACTAATACACAGAGCTGCGACATCGGGACTTCATCACCAAATGCCAATTGAAGTTTCTGGCAACTCTCTTGTTGACCACCACCGAAAATCGTAAAAAATCATTGATCTAAAGTTTTCACGAGTTAAATCCATCGTAATAGACACACAATTCTCTATGGCACGCCACAATGAAAACACAAATGACAGTCTCGCTAATTGAAAAGTAACACGTTCCCAGAGAGTTCCATTTTTGAATAACCGTAATTGCTTTTTAATTTTTTTATTGTATGTGGCCACTTCCAGAAACTTTCAGTACGCCCGACGTACATATATGATACAGACAGTTTTTAGTTTCACAAAAAGTTCAAATAATTTAAAACTTTCGCAATACCTTATATTAAATCATAACATTTCAATACAATAACTTTGATTGTAGGTAATGAATGTCTTATTAAAAATCCGTAATACTACTACTTGTAGAATAGAACAAACTTATCAGATATATTGGATAATGTTTGTTCAGGTTCGCGACGTCTAGCTTTTAACGCTTGAAATTATCAATAATATAACGACCTGAGACCAGGGAAAAGAAAAGAAGAAGATACTAATTAGAAGAATGTATTTTGATTAAATCCTATATTTAGTTGCTATTCAAATTTTTACCTGTAAACGGGCGTCCGTGCTGACGGTGTACACGCCGCGGCACTCGACCACGTCTTCCGGCTTGTCGGCAGTGGGCGAGCGTCGCCAACAGGCTGCGCACACCGCCACCAGCACCCCACATAGCGTTGCACTGAACAAAATTCATTAGTTCTCCATGATGTATTAAGGCACAACCACTCCGCAGATAGAATAGTCGTAGTTCGGTGTCTACGGGCCACTTATAATATTACGTTACGCGAACAAACCGAGATTAACCCCGGTAAACAATAAAGTTTGCTCAACACTTTTTTAAATTTAAAAAGTCTTGAACAGCTTGATGGAAAACATCATGAGGAATTCTACATGTCTAAGTGATAAATTAAAAAAAAAACACGTGAAGTCCGGTCAATCCGCAATGACAGACTATGGTCCAAAGTTCTCTTTAGAGAAGAGGCCTAACCCCGTCTGGTGTCTATCTACATTTATAGGCTCTTACTTTACTTTTTACCGTATAAGGACTTCGTTATTAAAGATAATCAGCCTAAACTAATCGCATAGCGCTGCTGTTTCGATGGATGAAAAGTGACCGTAGAACTTAAGACGACGCTTTCTATTTCAGGTGTCAAGGGTGACAGCTCATTTGGAGTACAACTGTGTAAGTTAAACTTGTGGGTCCCACAATCACCAGACGAAACGCAGCAGCTTTATGCTGCTATTTTTATGTGACGCTAGTATTATGTGAGGGCGTGACCCCGGTCGAGCTGACCCATTCATTCTTCAGCTAAAAACAAACTGCAGTGTAGCTCTGCCACTACCTTGTTTACGAATATCAGCTTATCGGTTCTGCCATATGCAAATATGTTTATAATCCGTTATTGAATAAATTGAATTCACTATTGGAGGTATTGACATTGCAGTTTATTTTAGCAAGAACGGACCGACAGTTTCATTTTTAATAATTCGTTATGATCAATGGATTTAATCTATCGTCCTTTAAAGTACTTTAATTGTTACCTAAACTACATACAAGTTAATGTAATCTTTGTTAACCTATAGTTGTACTTACATTATCATCTTCAATGTACGCCTGTACTGTATAGGTTACATTACAAAATTGTGCGCCGCGTTATATCCATATTCATAAACTTTTATAGGTTTAAGTTTTGCTTTAACAACGTACTTTGAAAAATCACTAGTACATTTATGCTGCGCTTTAATAGTAGATTCCATTTTATAGTTGACTTAAACTGATTTTGTATTCTATCCCTCATACAATAAAATACACAATATTATATGGTGCATAAGTTTTGCTTTGCCTGCCTTGTCTTCTATGGATGTTTGTATTCGAGGGTCACCTATAGGAAGTTTTGAAGCTAGAACTGAAATACGAAAACCGTTCGTGATGTTACCTCCAATCAGCATTTAACTGTTGCGAATGCTAACTCTATTATTTTAACTAACACAATTTGAGAGAGATTACAAACTGAAGAAAAGGCTGTTGTTAATTCATAAAAAAAATATGTTAAATGAAGAAAATATATTAAAAGAACCAATAAAGAAAACACAGCTTAACTGATGTTGCAAACTGAAAACTAAGACATTAAACTATAAATACATTAAAAAAATAGTAAAACTAAAGGGTAAAAGGCATATTTATTTTTATGCCTTATTACCTCGACAATTAAAGAAAATATATATTCCATACATATTAATTATGTAATATTAATAGTTAGAATCTTAACCCAAAACTCAAACCGAGTTAATTCTTGGTACATTTCCTTTGTATCAAATCGCCCTACTTTTGTACTACGTCCCTACGCCCTACTGTCAAAATTGGTTTTATAATTATAAAAAAATCTGTGTGCTTATTTATTGCATCGTTGTACCTAAATTGCATGTGTGGATAGATTTTAATAATAATTATAAATCAACAATTATTTTGATAATTTATTAATTTACATTCATGGCGACGGTACAAGTGACACAGGATTGATGACGTCACGGATGCCATTACGCCATGAGGTCTAAGTGAAATGAAAACAATCTCTTCAAACACTACAATATGAGTATCATTATAAAAATATATCAATATGACCTTGAAATTATAAATTGATCTATTCGTATAATAATATCTTAAACAGAATTTTTCTGTACGTTTGTGCCACGCTTATCTTTACAAATGCTAATCCAATTTGAATTGGCATTCAGTGTTAATATTATTTGATTGTGTTCCCAAATAAAAGAGACATGTCATTTTTAAACTGTGACTCGCACTTGATCGCCCTTCCCTCTTCGCCTACAGTAAAATTTCGCCCACCTGGTCGTTACGTGGTCCTGTGATAAGCGCGATAACTCGTCGGTACTTGTAAAACGCTAATATCGCACAATTTCAGCGGCGCCCACTTCCGCGAGAATGTTAACTAAGCTTCCAACTTATTAGTGTTGCGTGTTACACCGCCTGAATTAATTAAATGTTGCCCGATTTACCACGCGCGTGATTAATAACGCTCGAATGTTTATTCACATCATTTACTTTGTTGCCTGTTGTTCTTTTCCTATGTATTAGGGTTTAAATTATAAACAATTATAATTTCCTATGCATGATCATTATAAAATATTTACTCTATATATAATATGTCACTCGTAACCAGTAATAATGGTCTCCGGATCTTTACGCTCACCAGACGAAACCCAGCAGCGTTATTGCTAATTTACGCTTGTATTCTGTGAGGGCGTGGGATGTAGGTAGAAACAAACTGATTTTTTTTATTTATTACATTGACAGTAAGAAACGTGCACGCAGTCCACCTGATGGTAAATGATTCCTGCCACCCATGGCATCTACATTCATCCTTGACAAGGAATCGTAATGCAGATGCGTTGTCATCCTTGAGGACTGAGATGGAATGCCTCGTCACCAGTAATAAAGTTCTCCGGATCCCTACACTCACCAGACGATACACGGCAGCGTTATGCTGCTATTTCACGCTGGTATTCTGTGTGCGTGGTCCTATCCCTGTTGAGCTGACCCATTCGTGACTCTGGTATCTCATACTCACCACATGGAACACGGTAAACTACTATGTTATACTATTCTATTTACCCAGGCATGTTGTGACAGCGTATTCGTGTAACATCAAATGAAAGTAGTGTACAAAAAATTATACATAGCTTTATCATAGAACAATCATTGCTTCGAAAAACATTAATTGAATGAAATGAAATTTACCTTGTATTTCTATTCAAAACTTAAAAGTGATTTAAATTAGAACGGAACACGCAAATCCTATATATTTATAATCCTTTGAAAGCGTCCTTGTTTATTCAGTCCTTGAAAATATACTTCTTTCTTGCTAATAAATGCACTAATTTAAGTTTTTCGTTCTATTCAAGTACCTTTTAAACGAAACGAAAATAAGGAGCTGATTAATTATGTTAGTAAGATTTATTTATGTTTATTGCATGAAATGCTATCGAATGTCAAAAAATCAAATGTTAAAATTTAGGCCATTACGTTACGACCCGATTTCGCACCACCCACGGACAACATAACGCATGTTATTACATTTCCAGGAATAACTTTGATATACCCTTCACACCTACTTCGAGAGCAGAATCCAAGTTTATACATCCTCGCTTTATTAACATACGATTCATCAACTTTTTACACCAGTATTTGTACGCCGTCTTCATTCTACTAATAAAAAAAATTTAACCATGTCATGTGAGCAGAGTAAGATGCTTTACAACCATCTCTAGTTGGAGAGATTTATTTATATGTATGTATATACAGTATTAAGATGAAATATGTGTCGATGTATTAGCACGAGGTTTTCTTTATTTTCATATCTGCTTTTAATAAAAAAAATGTTTTCAAAAGGATAACTCTAATTACAATCTACGATTCTAGTAGACAGTATGAAAACCTAGGCTCGTCGGATACAGGTGGCTCTCAATCGTGCTTCGTGGCTTCTCTAGTGGATTTACGATGAACGGATATCATTATTTATTTCATGTATAAAAAACACGTTAAAACCTTATACCGTCTTATAAAAGATTATTGTCATATAAAAGTGCCTAGTTTATATTTGTATTTTATGCTTTAATCCAATAATATTAAATAAATATTTTGTTGTTAAGCCACGCTGTACTTTGAAGTTGGTTAAAGCACAAATGTATCAAATATTTGAACAACTTAAACCTTATTCTGACCGCGTAAAAAGTGATTACATAACTAGCAAGTTTCATCATTTATTAATCCGATACAAAATTTCAAAACCGAAATGGTAAACAAAACCAATGTACACACAGTTCGACTTAATAATTTACTCACGCCATGTAATCGAAAATTACACGGCGTGAGTAAATCATCCCGCTCGATGGCCCTGTTAATCGAATAACGATCTAATCTGTAACGGTTTTGTTAAATTTCATCAAGTGGTAATTACATTGTTTTTGTTCTTGTCTATTCGCTTTGAGACATTCAACATATTATGTGAACAAGAAAATAGCCCACGTCGTGAAGCACCGTCACTAAATTAATTTAAACCATGGCAAAATGTATTTGAACTTCGATTTGTCGATGTATATCGACATAAGTAAGCAATGCATGTCGCGTTGCTTACTTCGGTATTGGATGTCCAATTAGTACCAAATGTTACCCTTCACCCCATTTCACTAAACTAGTACAGCACCCCAAAACTCCGACCCACCTCTACAATATAATGAACGTTTTTAATCTTTAGAAATAACTTAGTCGATGATAATGCATGCATAATGGTTCAAGGAAAGAAAGAATATATTTTTTGAATATAAACCGGTGTGTACAGATATTAATGATAATTTAGTATTGTGTTGATTAGTAATTGCATCAATCTTTCTAATTTTGATTAAAATTTCGTTTACTACGTCACGCCCACCCCATTACACGCCTGGAATTGACAACCCTGAACTTTATTGACTACGAAACGAATGCTCAACCAATTTTTTGATCTAACTGTAGACAAAGCGTTATAGTTTTTTACTGATCCAGGCTGTACTAAAAACTGACACCTGCAGTGGCCACTTGTTAATAAAGCTTTTGTATGAACGAGACGAATAGAAGTATACTTTTTTATCATCTCTCATAATCAGTTTATAGTTTTATAAAATATCAATTTATAAGTCTTTCAGTTACGTAATTGGTTTTGTGATTAACTGAAAGAGAAAACAGATTTTTTACTGGCTTTATGGAGTTTGTTGACCGAATAGTTCTCGCTTTACCGGATTAAGCAAGCTTCTAGTAAGCTCCAAGCTACGAACGGAACTGTAGCTTAGAAGAAACATAAACATTAAGTTCTAAAACTAATTTGTTTATAAACACAACCTGTTTACTTGTTACTATTAAAAATTGTCAATAAAAATAATAATTTAATTTTGGGTAAAACTACTGTCTATAAAATGGTTTTTTTATATTTCTATAGACCTATATTATACCAGAAAAATCAAGCATTTACCAAATTATTAGAAAATACGATTTATTGTATAAACTGTTATTTTATTTTATTAATGAATTTATAATTTATATTGATGGCTCAGTGGTTAGGACGTTGGAAACGCAGGATAGCAGTGATGGATTTGAATAATAATAGCTTTTACTAAATTTTTTCGATACTTTTTATAAGAATCACTTAGTATCAGTGATTCTTGTAGCTACTCAGAGGACTGAATTAAGACTTTCAGGATACCTATGTGAAGTACTGAAGAAAATCCAGGTAATAGCGAACACAACTTTATTCTTTCTCACCAACAGCTCGAGTCAGAATGTTCAACCGACCTTTTTCTACCTCTCAGCTTTTCGATAATTTTAACGACTAACTAAGAAACTAAACTGTTGCCGGTACAAAATATTCGAATCAAATAGTTATTGGCCTGGAAACTAATCTTTTTGCGTTCTAATTTAATTAAATAAAAATGTAAACTAGTGAAGCCTAACATTCGACCATCCTGATATCGTGTACCATGTTATATATAACTGTACCTGTACACGGTATCGGTTTGTATAACTATGCTAACATTATGTACAAAATTCACTACCGAATATTAAGGCCAGTTGGTGGGCGTATTATATAACAATACATACAACGTATATATGATTATGTGTTTATTTGTCATTAAAGTGATAATATATCCACGAGAACTTTAAACTTTGTAAATATATAACATTGTTATTCTTAAAAGGTCTATGAGATATTTGTGCAAGTTAAATGTTTGGATAAGCTCACTAACTAAAACATATAACCGTCAATATAACAGAAGTAAAGGAGTGAATATTTAGAACTATGTCTAAATATACAGTCTACAGTCTAAATATATCCATAGTTTGATCTCCTTACGGTAGAATCTCGTCGGCGGCCTAAAGAGGTTAGTTAGTCTTTCAAAAAATGTTTAGATGGTATCTAGGTATGAATAATATATTATATTATGCGTAGAAGAGTAACACGATAGATATAAGATATATTTTCATTAGAAAACCAGAAGTGTAAATAATAAATCTGCTACGTAACTGCTACGGCAAGTAGCCATCAAATGGATGGCTACTTGCCGTAGTAGTTAGATAACCAATACCGTATAGTTAGATTATAATAGGCTGCTAAATAGCATGTCTCATGGTTATGATTCTCAGCTGATGCCCATATTTATTAACACAACCTACCATGAACGGTCAAATTACCGTTGTTTATATTTTGTTTAAAGTTTTCTAAATACAACCTTATTATACCGCCATTAAATTTCACGACTTTTCTTAATATATACGTACAATTGTTTCTTTAATATTCGAACTATATTTTTTCATTATTAAATAATTATTATAATCATTCTATAATAAGAAATATAATCAATTTCAAGTTCGCAGTAGGAATTGTTATTTGACTGATCGTGGTAGGTTTAGTGTTAAACATAAATTATGGCCCACACCTGGTCGTGTTTGACAATGCCTTGATAATCCCGTGGTGTGCGACAATAACCATTTCGAGTATTTAAAATTAAAGAAAAACAACTTTCCACTTATATTAATTCCAATGTTGAACATATAGGCATCCACGCGAGAAGGTATTAGAGTGTAATTAAAACGGCAAATTGCCATTGAATTTTTTTATTTAATCGTCAAACTAGCATGTTATCTTACGCATTACTTAGTGACAATTAATAATTTAATTGGTGCCGCACCGGAATTTGAAACTAGTTTCGTGTACCATGAAATTAAAAGCGAGCGCGCAGATTCATTGATATCATGCCTAATATAAAAGTTATATCAAGCATGGCACACTGAAAATACCCAGACCAATCAGCGCCACGAGCTTAGAGTGCCAAAAGTGGTGCCGCGATTGTCAAGCCTCCAGCCAATTGCTTCCATTGATTGCTTCAATCTATCGGCAATCCACCACAAATCGTAGAAATCTTCTACGCAACTACTTTCGGGAATCACCTGTCGTCGGGGTAATTTCCGGACCGAAAAAAGTAATTCATGCTGAGCTGATCTTGGTATGAGTGACTGACATTCTTTCAATAACATAAACTATTCAACAACGTTTACGCTGCTGAACAATTAATATTATACCCCGTTTATAGATTTATGCTTGCTTTTTCAAGTTTTATTCATACGCAATGAGAAATAAAAATTTTACGCAAATAATTATATAATTTAATGATATCGAGATATCTGATAATTAATTGTCTGATAGATAATTAATTATCATGAAACTATGAAAACTTGTATAAAACATCTTATGAGATGCAGATAACATAAATTGGTCTTATCGACAATCATACAAAGGGAAGTACCACGGCGTCATAAAATACCATCATAAAATTAATCTGTTTTGTATGGTGCGTGTAGAGATTTGGGTTGCATTCATTAATTATCGTCAGACCTCACTTAACATACCATGTAACCCTAAGCAACACAAACGACATACATAACATAACATCTAGAAAATATTTAGATTCAGTGGTGCCATACATAATTATCAAAAACTGAAAACAGAAGTAAATGGAACATAAGATTGGAAAAGATCTTGGCTGTAGAATGGAATAGCCAATTAGGCTCGTCGGGTTGTTTTTCTTAAAAATAATTAGATGCAAGAATGTTTTAATATATTTTTTTAGTTTTTACGCACTCAAAAATTTAACCATAACCTACACTGTGTTACAATGCTGCATACTATTTACTTTTAGATAATTTCCATATTTTTACAAGACATTGTATTGCTAATACGTATTAACTGCTTAATTGTAGACATCATAATAGTTTTTTTCCATCAGTATGGGTCAGCCAAAGCCAACAAGCAAAGAAAAACATCATAATGAATTAATTTTTCTGACCGTTTTAGAAGGTAAATGTAATCAAGGTTTTTAATAAAATAATTTTATTATATAATACTCTATATTAGATCCTTGTATAGACTGATAAGTTGCCAATCCACGCCCATGTAGAGATATCGCTTCTCACTCTAGCCAATATAAAACCTCACTACATGATCATTGTTGCTAATATGTATAATAAATCGTAATATACATATATTTTTTTTAAAAGAAGAATACAAAGACGTCCACATGCGCGAATTTATTACTGTAAATAAGAATGATTGCTCTTTTTTTATATTCCTTTTTATCTTTAAAGCATCTCATCGCCATCTTCATCTATGATGACATCGTCCTTTTTGTTCGTTGTGAATAACATACATATATGAAATATATATATATATGAAGAATTCAGAATTTTCTCGTTTCTATATTTCAAACTGTTTGATTTTTCATAAAAAGTGTAAACGTATACAAGTATAGTAATGTTTGTCAATATATGTTTAAATATAAAAATCAATACACATTTTATATATAAAAATCATTTTGTAGCTATTGGGGCAGTAGGTTATTAAAATTACAGTTATTTATACGTGTAGAATAGAGGGTCGAGAGTAATTTTTATATACTAAATAATTTTGAGAAGTCACGTTGTGTAATTAGCCGGTTGCGATTTTTTTTTTTAGTAATGACATACGGGCACATAGTTCACCTGACGGTAAATGATGATTGTGTCCCTACACATCTTACAGCACTACAAAGACTTTCACAACAAAGGTTCATGATACACATGTGCGGTCACCCCTGAGGACTGAGATTGAATACCGCGTTACCGGTAATTTATTTCTTGGATCCCTACACACACCATACGAAACACTGCAGCGTTATGCTCCTATTTCACGCTGATATTCTGCACGTGGACATTCCAAAGTGGAACAATATTGAGTGGATTGCATTATAAGTAATATTGCAATATATTGCAGCTAGGATCTAGTAGCAGCGCACTACACTACGTAGATATATAAATATATATACATAATAATCATCTGGAGCTGAGTTTTGTAGTGATTAGGAAACGAAAAAAGTATTACATATGAAACCTATACAATTTATTCCTTATTTTTTTTTTATTATTGGATTCAGAAATACATTATGTGGTAAATACACTCATAACCCTAATTCTCGTAGCTCTCAAAATGTTGAAGAATTGTTAAATATCTGAAAGTTAAGAAAAGGAACTATGAAAGTACCCCTCGTTCGGCATAAAGCTCAAACTTTTAACTATTTATAATCCTATTATCATTACATAGTAGGCACGGCACACATATGCACCCAGTTTGCCTTGCACGTGGCGCGTCTTACTTCGAGTCGCGATAACATTTTCTTTCTTCCTTTTTACTATATTTTATCAGATGATCTTAGATATTACTATTCGTTTTGCTCGCAGCTTCATCTTACCGTCCTCTATCTCAATACCTAAGATTGAATAAGTCCAATTAAGGTTTAGGATCTTATCTCTTTATCGGGGAACTCTGTCTAGTTATTCTATACTTTCAACCATCGTACAATGCCTTAAGGAATTATTTATAACTCAATCGCATGTTTTGTTATTGAGAAGAATATCTTTTGAGTACTTTGTGGTTATACAAATATATTAGATTTTATAAAAATCGATCTCATTTGTAAACATTTGCTCTACTCTCATATGAATAAAGCTTCCTAACAAATAAAAAAGTCTGTATAAACCTACATACATATATACATATTAGACCTAGTAAGTAACTCGTACCTTCTATTTTTTTATATAAATGCTAAACAATCAATTATGCGCGTAGTTAGTTCAATTCCAACGTCAAATTAGGACTCGTGAGTATAACGAGCTCCGAGCCGAGTACCGCCGAAAGGCAAGTTTGGACGTTAATGTATTCACTTGTCCTGTATCTTGTAATTGTACATCTTCAAACACTATGTACATATGTACATTGTTTTGTATGTTTTATCTTGTTAACTTTGTTATATGTCTCAAAATTAAGGTATACGTTTTTATTACGTGATTTAATGGTGACACATTTTTTTTCAGATACGAACAATCGTTTAAAATGTAGCAATTATTTAGAGTTTTTTTTTAAATGAAGGCTGCTTGGTACCTCTTAATGCTTCCTTACTGTAGTGAAGTGCGGACTACCAGAAATACTTACCATCATTTGTACTATGTGTTCCTTTGTCCCTAATTTCTCAAAATTTTTCTTTGATGTTTTCCGTCATATATGCTAGTATTTTAGTCCATCACGACTTGTCAAATGGCTAAACAGAAAATTGCAAAGAATATATGTAGGTCGAGTTAAAGTGACCGGTCCAAACGATTATTTATATCTTACACTAACAGTATACCCTCACATATGTTTCCGATTTCCTATTAAGAATAACCTTTTTATATTTATAGACATAAATAAAATTGCATTTATAAAAGTTAAAATGACGATTTTTATATGCAACCATTGTAAAATTTGTTTATTGGTCATAAGATTGCGCCGTAATTTTAGCATATAGATTCTGTACTCATTGTACATCTACATTTGTACCAAAAGCGCCATTCGTTTTATGATATGTTTTTATGTAAAAAATTATATATTTCTAGATCCCACAGGACCTCCTCTCCGTTAAGAACCCATCCACGCTTCAAGTGTCTACTTTTTTATTTACTTTATAGACATGTAGGTTTCCCCATAATGTTTTCTTTATTTAATGTAGTAATAACTAATGTAATAATTATAAAATATAATAATAACACATGTACGAGTAAGTCTGTATTTTTGACATATTATCAATTATCAATTTTGCGAAGCTTATAATTATAGACACATTTACGCATTATGTAATTAATCGAACATGGATTGCGCAAACTAATAATTTTACTATATAGGTAATAAAGCGGCTGAGAGTTGCGAGTCCAGCTGAGAGATTTATTGCACTATAAACTGACAACGGGCATGACCGGTCATTTTCAGGGATTCCGCGCTTTTCGCTGTGATATTACGCTCCTTCATAAACTTTGATAACGGCACTTTTATGTCCAAACAAGATACACATAACATGCGTTTGTAAATCTTTATTAAATAATTCATCAGCATCAGCCTTTTTAAGTGCATATAGGATATTGAAGACCGCGCGGTGCAGTAGCTAGAATGACTGGCTGCTGCGTTGCGGGGTCGAAGTTCGATTCCCAGCCGAGGGACAAAATTCGTACATCTCAAATTGTTTTCGGGTCTGTGTATAGTATATATGTCCCGTGTCTTTGACACTCCGATCTTATTTTACATGCATTATTACATTGGAATAGGGCGGGAATATGCGTGAATGCTCACGACACTAAAAAATACCTATGTCGCATAGTCTTCGGCCAGTAGGACGTCATCGAAGGGATGTTAGTATTTTCAAGGAAGCGCCAGTGAAACTATTCATTTTAAAAGATTTATTTCATACTTCAAATTCAAACTTCGCGTTTACTTATCACGCTGGTTAAGTTGATTGGTGATGGATTATCTGTAAGTATTATCATCGCATTGGCGAAACTGAAACCGAGCTAGCCTGTATGATTTTGGTTAAGCATTTTCATTATTTTAATTTCAATTAGGCTTTAGGTTTAGGGTACGGACTACGAAGGTTCGAATTCACCATTTCACTCTTGTCGTAAATCTCTTAGCATTTTAAGCTCATATGGGGATGTTAATAATGCTAATATCATTTCATAAGCAGCCCTTTTTTTTATTTATTTTACCATTTGAGCCTTATTTTTGGCATAACCAAACTCGTGGCGTATGAGATCTTAATCCGTAATTACTAGTTATGAAAATTACCAACCTTACAAAGAACACGTTAACATTGTAATGCGCAACGTCCGTCTGTGTGACGACCGGCTGCGTTTGGTTGTAGTAATGCTTCGCGTGGGACACGGCCGCGACCGCGGCCAGCCGTTGCGAGCTGCCCATCGCCCAGCCGAGCGGGCTGCGCTGTGCACTGGCTGCACCCACGCACGCCACCAACCACCAGCGGCACCACCAAGCCACAGCCGTACCGCGCGGCGCCGCCTACGCGACTGCCGCCACTAACTTTTCTTTTTTTTTTCTTGTTTTTTCAACCTTTCAATCAACCGACGTCCCTCGAACGTTTTCTATTCAGTATTATTCCAATTGTCACGCGTCTTTCAGCTAGGCCTCGATTTATCCCTCTTGTTCACTAAACACATCTGAAACAATACAAATTATGTAATTTACCAAAGTTAATAATTTAAAACTTTTTTTAAATTTATTCATGTATCGGCCGCTAAAGAAGTTTGGTTTTAGAACTAATTGAATTCGGACGTCATTGTCTGTGAAACGATTGGCAAATAATGCCTAAGAATGTTTATATTGTACAAGTGGCTTTAGTATTCGTAGCGAGGAGCTAACTCGCCCTTTGTCGTTATTAATGAATGAAGTCCAATTATTACGACATTTAAATAAATGATGGTTTCAACGATCTGCCTCGCAATACTAGGTACTTTCCCATTTTCATTTTTCAATACGAAATAAAATTAGAAACTTAGAAAGATAAATGTATTATAACAAAAAAACTATTCGTCGTACAACTAAAACAAATCTTTTTTTATCGATTTATTATTTAAGTTTACTATTCAATATATGTCCTCATTTATAAAATTTAATACGACTACTTAGTGGTCGGAGTACCTGATTATTGAATTACAGGCCATGTGATGACATGTGGCCAGGCGATTCTTGGTGCAAACGAATTTGTTAAACATATATAAATATTTATATATATATATATTATATATTTATGCCGTAGGCCGTATATGTCATAGGCCGCAGTCGCCAATTCCCATGGGGGGAACTGTGTGCGCGTTAGTCACCCCTAATATTATAACAAATACTCATTGATGTGAAATAATTTGTTAAGGTGTGTTATTTAGCTATTTTGTACTATGGTTTTGATTTGGACCCTAAATTAGTCTTCAACGGCTTTTTTCTTAAATCACGGAATTTCTCATTCAACTATATCATTGAATTAAAGTTCAAAAGTATTATTTAAATATCAAAAAAAAATATTAAATTCTTATTTCAAAAATTTAATAAAAAGCAAAATCTTACATTTTTCATATATATTATCTTTTTTATGTGAATATTATCTGTGTAAATCATAGGAGGTCTCACTGTATGTAAAGACATGAAGATGGTTACAACGTACGAGCATAGTGCGAGTTGCCCTGCAGCCGACAGACAAACGAATTATTTATCTGTTGGTTCTACTTGTCGTACTTTATTCATATGCACATGGCCTTGCGGAGGCTCTAGGAGAGTTCAAAGGTATGAATTATTTTTTCATTGATAACGCAACAAACAGGACACATGTATTATATTAAAATAATATAATAAATTAGAACAATTTTAATTGCCCATTTGGCAACATGATAGGGGCAATAACTTTTCTATTCTTTCTTTATATAAAATCTATTTTTTACAACTTACAAAGAGATGTAGTAAGAGCTTAATGCCTCAACGCATTCTCTACCAATAAACGTTTATTTTTTTCTAATATCGGAAATATCTATGTAATGTCAAATGCATTTAAAAAAAACAATGAATAAGTTCACTTTCTTCATGAGATGCATTAATAAATATAAGCTTTTCAATATTATTTTTTATTTATATCTCATTGATTGAAAATAAGTGTATATATTCATCAAATCTTACTTTTTCACACGTTATTTCTACTTTCTAATAACTTTTTCCAACTACGCGGGATATTTTTATTAAAGTATATTTAAATTAGTAACTAGTAATTAATAAAATAAAATTAGAAGCTTGAAAAAAAAAGTTTCAGAGGTTCGTTATTAATATTCTGCCTTATATTTAACAAAAGTGACGTTGGTAAAGAACAAGTAAAACTACACTTTGGTCATATTCTATTGTCAGCTTTGTAACTGATTTGTTTGTATAACTATTTAAAATATTGAAATAAATAAACAAATTTTTAAGAAATTTAATTAAAAATGTTGTTTATTATAACGTTATTCGATTAACCCAAGAAGATAAAATTTACCTTAAAACTATACGGCACTCTTTACTCTTACGCGGCACAAGTTCGCGAGACTTTGGCGGGCGTTGACGCGACTTTCGCCCCCGGACCGTGACAGTCGAGTGCCGGAAACCGCCCCAACTCGGCCAACGTTCTCCGTGCAAATGTTGGCCACGCGAACGTTCGTCAAACGTTCTCGCCAATATTTGCAGTGATAGTTGTAAGTACACCTCCTTTCCGTTAATTTACTTCATTGATTTAAAAATAGATAAAATTACGACCTATGTTTTTGTTTTAGTGGATTTTGTACATTTGTTTAATTGCACATATAACTAACATTTAAATTTGCAAATACTAATCGGGAAATATAAGTGTAAAATTTCAAATAAAAAAACCAAACATGAAATTGTAGTCAAGCTTAATTGTGAAGTTAGTCCTGTAATTTAACAACGCAAAAAACAGAATACACACAACCATAATTATGGTCTACTACTAACTCCTAGTAATACTATTTTCGATGATTTAGTGTTAAATGTAATATCAAACTAAGGTCTGGCTTACCTTTTATATCAAAAAACGCTGAATTTATAATACAATTAACATTTACGGTGAATTTATGAATTAAATAAATAACTATATTTTAATTTTTTATATATTTATATACAAAATATATACATGGTACCATTTATAGGAAAATAAATTGTTTTAACTGACAAAGGACATGTGTGTTGACATTTTTTATGTGAACGCACATAATAATATATGAAAACACGGCAGAAACTTAGAATGTGTGTTAGTGGTGTCTGTGTGTGCATGTAAAAGTACACATAAAATACAGTGAAACATCCCACACTCTCTATGGGCATCAATAGGATTCCTCCAAGTTTATATGATAGGAAACGGTCATAAAACATCTACGTATTATCTACGTATTATATATTTATCCGTACTTTGCATATCTGAGTCGTATAGTAACTACTCCAGAAAGTCTAATACTTTTCGAGGCGAGTACTTTTCTAAAACTGTCGAGGCAGTAGTTGCCCAATCATCTCCTATATGTCGGCATTTTATTAAATTTTAAGGAATTGTACTATACCTATAAATTTCATTAACAGGGACATTATAATTTTATCGAGATGTAAAGCTATTAACATTTACCCCAAAGTCCGGTAAATTGAAAAAAGTTATGTGTTTTAAATAATTTTGAAAGTCAAGCAGATTTTTATAAAAACGTACAGGTAAAGGTATTTTGGTTTATGATTTTGATATCATAAAGTTATAAATGACCAGAATATTTCAATGCTGCGTAAATTTGTCTGTAAGAGCTATTTATTATTTTCTAATAATCATTACATGTTTTATGAGGTGAAAAAACTACCGAAGTTTAATGAAATTTTTGTAAGGTTAATTCCAAAGCTTAATAAAGACGAGTACGAATATAAGTAGCAAATCGTGCAAATCGGCCTGAATTAAATCAAAACGGGATGCAATATTGCGAGAAGTCACTTCGAGGAAATCCATGACAGGCCTATGTTCAGCAGTAGACTGTTGATAGACTGGTATGATGACGATAATGAAGAAATTTGAATTATAAGTGTAAATATGTCCATAGATAAGGATACTGATAGTAGAGACTCGTAGCGAAGAACCTTTGAAGTATATTTGAAGAAGTTTTGTAAGTAGCCCTGGACAATTTACTCTTACATCACTCTGCACTATTTTATATGGAAATTTGGGTTATGGGGAAATTTGTATGGGGAGTGGAAGAAGTGGGGAGATGAGAAAACATTGCATTATTAATCATATGAATAATACAATAAATTTCTTCTCAGATCTTCACGAGATAAATGTCTTTACTCAGAATTTCACACTTGTGAACCATTTTTACCACGCCGCGTAAAAATGCACGGTAGAGAAGTTTCAGATATTTCAATGTTTCAGTTTTAATCGGGTAGTCTGTGAAACGCGATGCTTCCTGGTCAATCCAACCCATTTATGCTGATGAATGTAGTCTGGCTCTGCCACTCTTTGTTCACTATTAATTCACCTTCTGGTACATCTCGGAAGAGCTCATGCTCACCATACTGGCCGGGTGATTCTATTAGCCGATATCTTCGAGTGATGAAGTTCTTTAGTTTTTCAGATTTTGGTTGTGTCCTTTTGAATTGGTATTCCTGTAGTCTGATAAGAAGGTTGGGCTTACCTAGTCACCTATTCTACACAACGGCTGCAGTTCCTCTAGCTGTTCTGTTGAAGATAGATATGGTTTATTGCCTTATTACACTCCAAGCTAATGGGTTTATTATCTAGTAAATTGATGAATAATCACTGGCTCAATGACACGGCCGTCTGCCATAGAAAGTCAAATAAATCTTGAAAGAGGTGTCAGGTAATTGTATAAATATATAAATTGTTTTTTTTATTCATATGAATTTTAAAAGAACTAGCAACGAAATACGTTTAATACCCACGATCGTGTCCTGCATAAATATAAACAACAGAAACTAGAACGTTTTGTGTGTACCCAAGGGAAAAACGCTGGCCTAAATCTACGGTGTAGAAGAAACGCACATGTTAAAGTATTGAGCTCTATTTATTTTAATTGAAATCTGGTGGCACAGCTGCTAAAAGTCTAATATACCTGGATAGTTTTAGTTTAGTGTTTTTTTCTGATTTGATACGTACCTACCTATATTTTAAGAAAAGTCGTGAAAATTACGGCGGTATAATAACGTTGCATTTAGAAAATTTTAATCAAAATATAAACAACGATCTTTTGACCGGTCGTGCTAGTTTAGTCTTAATTAAGAGATGTGTCAAAGAAATATGTCAAACATAGAGATGTTTGCACATACACAGAGGTGTA
Organism: Teinopalpus imperialis; assembly: GCA_029286865.1. Classification (NCBI taxonomy): domain Eukaryota; kingdom Metazoa; phylum Arthropoda; class Insecta; order Lepidoptera; family Papilionidae; genus Teinopalpus; species Teinopalpus imperialis. The sequence goes on from JAGSMU010000034.1 coordinate 1,708,317, forward strand.
TTGTTGACTTTTAATGGTAATATTTTTGATCACATAGGCGATCTATGTTAATATCGCATTTGACTATTTTTGATTAAAAAGAGTTTATTGCTAAAGTTCAGCCGCAAAAGTTTCAACTGTCTACACTCGTAACTCCTCTCGGAATGGGCACTGGAATGGAATACTACTTTTTGCAACGATCACGCGAGTTTTATTGAAAGTTCTCCTCATGATTTATTTTAATTGTTTTTTTTAATTGTTGCAGTGTATAGCAATATTTTTATATAATTTTAGGGGTGACAATCGAGCACACAGTTCACCTGATATATTTAATAATGTAATGATGTCAGCTGACTGAAGCCAACATCTTCATCTACATCAATCATAGGATGCACATGCGTAGGCACTCCTCTGTACTGAGATGGAAAGACTGGATGGTTACCTATAATTGTTTTTTTTAACATGTTTCTGGGCTGCGGGTACAGGTAAAATTCGCGCGTTCACTCTCTTCACCCACATCCAAATTGCTGATAAAATTTATTTTCGGTTGTGAACAGAAATGGTGATTTATTATTGAATAGGTGGCAAACGAGCAAGCACACAGGACATAAGGATTTTCACTGTATCTGATGGTAAGTGAAAATCCGTATGTCCCTATATAACAAGCGTTACTGTATAGTTTCGAAATTCATCATAACCTATCATGGAGTTCGATTACTGACAGAGTGTAGGGGACCTGGGTAGGTAGGAACCCACACATCCATAAACCGTGAGTCCGTCTTTCAGATCTGCATTCTACCTTTCCCATGTGTTTCAGACGTAAAAAGAAGCTAGCTCCTAACTTCCTGCCTAGTTAACGGCTCTGCTGGCTCTCATCACGATAAGGGTTTAGTAAACTTCAGATCAAATGTGAACAACTTTTTTGCTACTTCTTTCCATCCCAATAGACCAAGTAGGAAATTATTATATACTCAGTTTAGAATATCTGTGAATTAAGGTTTTATTGTATAAATTACATTCTCGACGCTTGGTATTTATTTAGGCGAATGACATATATCAGGATCACTCACCTTATGTACATACATATTATCGATATATTACTTCATTGGATAAGCACTATCAACGAGTGCATACATATCTCGAGTACTTTTGACCGCGCATTCGTAGATCGTAACCCTACAAGTGATCGTGTCCCTCAGATTAATTTGGCCGAATATTTGCACAAATATGTTTGTCGATAATAGCTACCAACCTCTGGATGTTGTCACTCCCTCGCCCGTGGCCGTCCCGTCACGCCGCAAGGTACGTAGAACACCATTCGTTAATGCTTTGTCGTGCAGTGCCGCGCAATTTTGCACCTTATTTCAATAGAAGCGTTCTTACGATTTTTATTAGAGAGACTGGCGGCTGTAATAGAATTTCCCGTGTTGTCCCAGTTGGAACTTAAATTTTCATATTGCTTCCATTTTAGTAGCAATTTATAATTTAGTTTGTTTGACGCCCGTTGACGCTAATTGTCAATGTACTAGTTGCGGATCCTAGTTTGGCTCTTAGCCGATACTAACGATTATGGAATTCATTATTCCGTTTCGCTATCCCTGTGTTCCTCCCTTACTGCGTAGTGACTGCTAAAGATCTTATTACTTTTATGTGCCGACGATTCTTTAGTTCCGTGTTGTTGCAGTTAATATGATTTAGCAATAACTAGAAAAGGTCACGACCATTTATTCGGACTGCAAAAACATCGTCATTACGAGGTTTTTTCAGAAAGAATGGAAAATGCTATGAAAATTACAATTTTATACTTATGAAATCTTTGTCTACCCCGGGAGTTTCAGACCATACATCATACGAACAAGACCTGTCTGTATGGACTAAAGTCCTTTGCCTTTCCCATTAGGGATAAATTAATATTATCATCATCTTTGTCTACCCCGGACTATTCATCATATAGTGGTTGCGATAGCCAACTGAAATAGTGGTAACTTACAACACAAAACACTGACCATACATAAAATAATACTCATGAAGCTCAACTTAAAGTGCAAAGGTAGGACGTTATTGGCGGTTACGATGTTCTTCCCGAAAAGGGTCGTATGCTTTCACTTATTACGTATCCGTTACGGAGCTTATTGCCATCATGTATTTTGTTATCTGTGTGTGTATATACTTTTATTGTACTTGAAGTACGCAAGATTTCGATGCTACGCTAACAACTCCTAGTGTAAGATCTAATCGAAAGATATTATTTTATAGATTGTCGTTATAACCGGTGTTTTTACGAATTTTGTGTATATACGTTTATATATGATGTCGCGTGGCGTAGTATTTGGAATACCTGAAAGGTGATCTCGGACTCTGGTTTCAAAGAACAATATTTGCCAACTACAAGTTGTTTTCTTTCGTGTGCGTTATATCTAGGTTATCTTTGAAACCGGATCTAAACTTTATTCAGATCCTAGAGAAACGGACACCCAGACTACCTCTGTGTTTATGCGATTTGTTTCGGCACTATAATGTAGGTATCTGTTTACTCGATGTCTATCTGGCAATAACTAATAGATATCGCGTATATATATACATATATATTTAACGAAGCATGTCGAACGACCACTAAATGGTGAACTTAAAATTTGAAATGCACATGTGTTTGTTACCCCTGAGGAATAAGATAGAGTACTTCGTTGACGGGACACCTTCAGTTATTGTGTTTCCTGCGGACGGACCAACGGAAACACAATAATTATAAGTATTTATATAGACAACTGTTATCCATATTATTATTATTAAATACTCATGAATTTACAATTTATATTGTTTATATCTATTAAACAATTTCTGTAAACAAACAGTGCAGTTTTAAATAAAACGACATAGTTTCCGCGAATCCAGTCTTGTTATTTCAGCTCTCCTTGCAATCAAATCGTACTCCGATAAACAAACCCTGTACAGTATCACTTGTTATCGATTTCTGATTTCTGAGCTAGCCGATTGACCAAGGTACTAACGAAGTTATTATTATGTGCTATTTTACAACGTATATTGTAAATTCTGTAAAAGCTTAAATTATGGAATGGAAATGGTGTTATTATTAAAACAAAAATTGCTATTTGCGTCGATCTTTCCACTTATCGAGTTATCTAAATAATTATTTATTTTTATTAACAAAATGTCAAATGTTTGTACTTATTATATTATTTCCTTATTATATTAATTATATATTTAAAATTTTAGTTATTATTTTTATGAATAAATCTTCTAGCAATGCTATATAAGGTTAATCCTCGTCACTCCTATTTGCGTTTGTTGCTCGTCGCGCGCGTTCGATTCGGCTCATTAGGTTTGACGCCAGATTCCCGCTGGGGTTCTACGCCGGTGGTTCACGTAGAAGCTGCTACGCTGTAATCGAGTTACGTTAGATGCTACGTCCATTACATTTACTGAGTGTTCAGAACTTAGCACCCGTTCTACATACATTGCCTGTCTGCGGGCGGCACGTTGCTCTGTTGTCTTAGTATCCAGTGTAAACGACCGCGTAGCCTAGAGCTTAAATTTCCTTGTTGCGTCTTGGCTTAGATTCTTCGCTAAGGCTAAATATTTTTTTATACAATTGGTGGCAAACGAACAAGCAGCTTATCCGATGCTAAGTGATCATCGCTGGCCATAAAGGAGTCGCATATGTCGCAGTTCGCAACACCAGAGGAGTCGTATATATTTTTTTTGAAGGTCCCTAAGTCGTATTGGTTCGGAAACACCGTTGGCAGTCTGATTCCGCAGATTAGTTGTGCGTAGCAAAAATTTCGCGTAAAGTGCACAGTGGTGGATTGCCAACCATCGAGACAACGAGGATGTGATTTTCTTGATGTTTAAACTCTGCGGGTGGTAGTTTTGTACTAAAAACATATTTGTGTAACTCAAGTTACTGGACTTTTTATAATTATTGGAATTGCATTTGATCTCCGATCTCGCTTAAATTCGCTCTGCGAAAATATTCGAACATTTAGAATGGTTAATTTAAAATAAACGTGGTGGACTAAACGGGCGTTATGAACTAGATGTAGCATGAATATGTCGACTCGACAGTCTCCATGGTAACTTAGCAGTATCGTCTGTTTAAATATAAAACTTCTGCATTAAGATTCATTTTCAAAGATAAGAGAATATAACCCATGGCGCTCATTTGTCAGTTCTAAGATCATAAAAAAAAGATTATTCAATCTTATTACAGAGCGAAGCAGACGTTAACGCATACGCGTTAGTTAAGGGAATTTTTTATTTACCTCACACCCCATTGTACGTGATTGCGGTTTGCGTATTCATGGTTTGAAAACAAACCAAATGGTCTATATATTTAGCATTTTATATTAGCTATTTAGATACATATCACATGTTATCTGCTTAAACGGCTTGGGTACATAGGCGTAAAATTATGCACGATTAAATAGGCGTCAAATCAATCAATTGTGAGCGCATCAGTGGCCCTTCCATGTCAATTAAGGTCTTGTATTGCAAACCGCAGCTTCGGTTACGAGCTTTGGATATTTAGTCAATTAACTAAAGATAAACTTCTCTATAATAATGTTGAGTTGTCTATAAAGTCGAACCAGGGTGGGGCTGTGTTCGGGAGCTCGCTTTTAATATCCCAGTATAATTAATTATACGCAAGTAACCTTAATTGCCCGGTGTTGGTATTATTGAAATAGTTAATATGAGTTTTAAGTACTGATGCACGTGGTGAAGAAAAAATACTGAAGCTTTTTTTTATAAAACTAGACCTTAGTTAAATATTCACGTAATGGTAGGCGTGATTCAAACGGTAAGCCGTGGGATATATATATATATATATATATATATATATATATATATATATATATACACGAATAAATTCTATACACATAACGCGTTGACTACAACGTATCGACACGTATTTTATGGATTGAAAAAAAGCGCGCAGAAATTTTGGACAAATACAAACAACAATGGAAATTTAATACTAACTAATAACTTATCTTTTAAGTCAGTTTAAACATGTCACTAACAATTTTTTTTACTAGTCTGCAATCGTATCTTGCTCACAAAAAGCTTCGCATCCATTTCGTCGAACGTCTCAGTTATGAACTCATTATAAAGTTTTCAGTCAACCAAATGGTTTCTTATCTATTGCGTATACCTGCGTTGTTTATCACAAATACTGATTATGCTGAACTGTCTGTGTGTGAAAAATAATGTTCTATAACGACAATGTTAAAGTAACAAGTGGAATCGTCGATGACAACACAAGACACTATTATGGAAACAAAACAAACTAAACCAACCTGAACCAGAATCTAGTACACGGTATATCTCGATAGGAAGCACACTAACTTTACAAAAAGAGCCAGAAAATAATTATCCGAGGGACATGAAAAAGTACTATCCAATTTCCTAGTAGAGTCACTGAGTGACAATAAGTCAAAAATTGATAAGGGATGAATCTAACGTGCCCACGGGACACACATGGCAGCGAATTATTTTATTGTACATAGCAATCCGTAGAGTTAAACTACCCGACACAACTCAGACTGACATGAACATGACACGTAAATCCAAGGTTCTGCACTAGTTCCAAAGTCACTGATCTACTCCTTCTTCAACAATACAGGGTAAAATGCAGCGTTATATCGTCACGATAGAACATTACTTCACTTCTCAAACTACATGAGTTGATCTCACAAGGAATCAGCATGATAGAGCCATCTCACGTACTACTTACAACTCTTTACTGATGGTGCCCCAAATTATCTTCGAAAAGTTGATGTCCTTACCCTATCAGCGTCAGAACATCGTCTACGATAGCTGTCCTCGAAATAAGGCAGATTTTAGAAGGATTATTGAAAAGAAATAATTAGATTGATTCCTCGACAACTTCTAAAATCGTCTCCAATAATGTTCGTGAAAGTTTTGAGGAGTAGCACCAACGTATTCACCGTCCTTTTTATAAAGTAAAATGTTTCTTTTTTTCTATTTGGTTGCCAAAAAATAATATATAATAATAATAATAACTACAACAAGTTTTTTATTTCTTTAGTTTCAACTCATATATTTGGATCGTTTCGATACCGCATAACTCAACTACGACAAACTTGCATAGACTGAGTGCCGTCGTCCCTCTGGCTGCATTTAGTCCCCTGCCGTCCGGTGCTCGGTAATGGTCTCTGTATTATCTTAATGAAACGCTGAGACATCGAGAAGTCATTAGACGAAGTATCCTCGACGTCTATAGCTGCTTACTTTTCAACGTGAATTTATTAATGTGCTTTCGCAACCACAATACTTTATATACTCAATTACCTACCGTTTCAGAACGTTGTTGTAAGATTTAAATAAAACCTCTTTATTATAATAATTTTATTCAATAAAAACGTTTATTATTATTATAATTGAGATTATTTTGCCTTAATTTTTTTTCAGTTTCTCACTGTATTTGCACAAATAGTTAGGATAAAATACCCTGCACAGACGATGTCAGTTTACCAGAATGACATCGCATTTTTTCACCTATCACAATTTATTGTCATTCTTATGTGTGAAAGTTGGCAGACAACTTAAAAATAATTATTTTAAATATGGAATTTTAAACTCATTATTTAAATATTAATTGTATACCGCTCCTTCGGTGTGATTCTGTAGAAAATAAGTGGCGCAAGAAACTCGACCGAATAATCAATATTTTCTTCCTTTTTTAATTATTTACCACAATTATTTTTTATTTATTATATGTCTCAACTCTCTATATTTCTTTCCTTGTCTCTATTTAAGTATGTATCTATGTAACATATAAAACTATGTACATACAAGTATAAATTCTATATATCCTATACAAGTCTCAATAACACGTGGGCCATTACAGTATTTTTTTAGTAAGTGTGGTTTCAAGTCCGTCGTTATGCGTGGCCTTAGTGTATCCCTATCTTTATTACAGGGATGCGGCTTGATTTTTTGTAAATAGTTATTTGTTTAGAATCTCCGTGAAAAAACAAATCAATTAGTTTCCAGCTGCCATATGAATGAGTCGTCTGATAAGGAAAAGGACCATGCCCTCGCAGAGTACCAGCATGAAATAGCAGCATAACGCTGTGTTTTGTTTGGTGAGTGTAGTAATCTGAGACCAAACCATCTCATTTCTCAAGGATACACTTGCATCATGCATCATGAATCTTTTATGGTGTGGATGTCATGGGTCTTGCCTCACCATCAGATAAACTATGTGTTCGTTTGTGGTTATAATATTCTATAAAAAAAAATTCGTATTTAAATATTTCGATTTGAATTTGTTTAATAATTATATATTTTTATTAGCATGTTACTACAGCTATTAACCCGTTTAATAAAAAAAAAATTCCCGTTAAATCAAGATCTATATAACAGTCCAACCGAACGATAATTCGATATTGTAACCTAACATTAGGTTTAGAAAATCGCATCCTAAACCATTTGACTATTGACGCCTCTTCAACGCTTCCTAGTTTTGTATAAAAACATGTGATGATGATATCCTCTTCGATTTGATACCGAAAACCGTTGCCCATGTGGTGTAGTCAGTATTAGTACCAATAGAGAGCTGGTTACGAATATTTGGTGTCCCTGAGATATGCCGTGTCGCACACACTGCATCTGAATTTTACGCGAATGCTCTAAACTAAACTGCTAAACTTGCGCAGTAAGTACCATGTGATAACGATCGGAACATATAGCTTCGATCGAAATTGACCAAGAAGAAGTCATTACCAACCTTAATGACACCTGGCCGGCTAACACACTACCAACGAAACATACTTTCCTCTACGCACACGTACCATTACACCATACATACCATTACACCATACATACCATTACACCATACATACCATTACACCATACATACCATTACACCATACATACCATTACACCATACATACCATTACACCATACATACCATTACACCATACATACCATTACACCATACATACCATTACACCATACATACGATTACACCATACATACCATTACACCACATACATACCATTACACCATACATACCATTACACCATACATACCATTACACCATACATACCATTACACCATACATACCATTACACCATACATACCATTACACCATACATACCATTACACCATACATACCATTACACCATACATACCATTACACCATATACCATTACACCATACATACCATTACACCACATACATACCATTACACCATACATACCATTACACCATACATACCATTACACCATACATACCATTACACCATACATACCATTACACCATACATACCATTACACCATACATACCATTACACCATACATACCATTACACCATACATACCATTACAACATACATACCATTGTCATACTTTTCATTCCATCTGTTATTAGTTCTACTAACTAATTTTGATATTAGGTTACTAATAACACTTCGCTCAAGGAAAATATTCATATTGTGGATTAGCTAACTAATAATTAAATTATAAGGCATCTGTAGTTCTGCTCGATTATTTAAAACAACAATTTTATTATCGTCATTGCAAGAAGCCTTAATTGAATTGCGTAAGTGAATCCATATTTTAATTAAATATTTGGTGTACTGATTAGATTGAAATTATATACGAAATATAATGAGTGTTGAAATAATTTCACTTAATGTTTTTATATTTCTATTATGATTATTATTTGTAAAGGGTATTATTAAATATACTAAAGATTATTGATTATAAATAAGCTAGCGAAAGAACGAGATAACAATGTAATCATAAAAATATGTCGTAGTTTATTATTTCCTTCCTGTAATTTTTCTCACTATATTTTCCTGCGTCCTACGCCAACTACACGTGCTAGTTCGCAGTAAACTAATTTTAACAATTAACAATGAAAGTATTGAGGGCACCGGGGATCGAACATGTGACGCCTGTATGAACAGAGACGCGATTTTATTAATATAGACTATGACAAGAAAGAGAAGTTAATAATTATCGCAAATATTATCGCCACTATAAATAAATCCAGAACAAACGAAAAAAAATTTCTGTTAGACCAAAAAACGTTCCCGTAATCAAAATGATAAGAAAACATTATAGACATATAGAGGTAAAATCACACTGCTGCTAATTTCTAGATAAAATGGTAGACTCGACTGGGGAAGGATCACGCATACACAGAATACCTATATCACTAGTCTTCATAGGCAACTGTCATCACATAACTTCACTTTAAAAAAAAATACTGCTCGTTCCCTGAACTCCCCAAGCTCTTACTCAGTTAAACGATAAATCTAGTGCCTTCCACTTTTCTAAGAAGGCGTGTATATTACTTTTTCCGTATCATAAACAGCGGTCCAATGTAAATGTGTTGCTATTTTTCATAATTCCAACTTCTCACCTACCTTTGTAAGCCATTCATTCTGACTTGCGGCTTCATTTAGCGGACGTTTAGACGATCTAAGCCGTTATAATGTGATACAAAAACTGTGGTCTATCAAGTTTATCTGCACGGAGATAGCTAACGAGGATTGCGCGATACATCCGATGGTTAAGTGCCGATTACGGTAGTGTATATAAATATTTCAAACGTCTTATCAAATAGTGGTTTACTGTACACATCCAAGTTAAGTTTTTTAATTCAAATAGTGTTTACGTAACCTTGTGTGATAACGCTTAAGTAACTTTTTTTTATATAGAATAGTGGGCAAACGAGCAAGCAGCCCACCCGGTAACCCAGGTAAGTGATCGCAGCCGCCCATGAACATACGCAACACCAGAGGAGTCGCAATTGCGTTGCCGGCCTAAATCTATGAGATTGAAAAGAATGGAGCCGACTGTTTGGACTATGCTCCAATACTCTAACGAGGAAAAGTAAATAATATCCTAGGTGTTGCTCGCAGCTTCGCATGCTTAGATATATGAATATTAAAGTAAGGTTTAGTTTGAGTATTAAAAAACTAAAAGCCGCTTAATAAAACCAAACCGCGATTCAAAAACAGTGCACAGTGCCATCTACCTATGTATGTATGTAAACTTATTTATATTATTTTTTCCTAAACTTTATTTATATGAAGCTTTCAGGTTGAATTTCTTGCTGCTTCCTTCGGCGAACTTCCCATATTAACTTTCAACCCCTAATTCACCTTTGAGGGGTAAAGTTTTGAAAAACGCCGATATGCGTATACATTTATTTCTAAACGGAAGCAGGTATTTGAAATTTCGTGTTTCTTACTTTGAATGTGACACCTCAGGGGTGAAATTTCCAAGAATCCTTCCATACTGGATTCTTACAAAATAAATGGCATCAACTGCCAAAATTTCAAGTTTATAGCCCCAGCGGCTTAGGTTGTGCGTTGATGAATCAGTCAATCAGTCTAGACAAGAAATTATATGTATATAGTATATATGATGTATAATTATGTAAAGATAGGGCGTTACTTTACTTTTACCTTTATGTATCGCCTCTTGAAACGTTACGTGGAAATTGTAAGAACAGGGATTTCTTTGTCGTAAGCTTGTTATAAACTCTATAAGTTTGTGCAATACAACTTACAACCGCTATATTGAATACGAACAAACTTTGTCACTTTACAATAGATCGTTTGACTTCAGTTAGCGAGAGTTCAGGTAATGCCTGCTGTTGATGGAAATACTATCAGTATAAAATCACTTAACGGTGCACACCTATTATATATAAAGTAATAATTTTATACTAAACTTGTTGAGGAACGGTTCGCATAGTATGTGGATTGTAATAATTTACGTTATTCTTATATCATATATATATATATATATATATATATATATATAAATATATATATATAATACATACACTCATTATGTTTTGGTTTTATTTTATTTACATAAATCATAATGTGATAGGTAATAGTAAAGTGTAATATGGGAGAAAACACTGACCAGTAATATATGTAAATAAATCTGTAGCACAGGTTTAGAACCTAGCTCAAAACTATGTTTGAGGAATTGTCAATAAATATAATTATATATATATATATAATTTTAAATAATGAAAATGAAATCAGAATATTTAGTGCACCCTCCATACTAATTATGATTATGCAATTGTAAATTAAGCTCATCATATTTATTAACGCTCAAAGCATCAAAAGCTTGGCCTGTAGTGGCTTGTATAAAGGTTGCAGTCTATCGCCTAGAATATACAAAGACCTTGACGTAAGAAAACCGAGAACAAAAGTTCTCGGTTCCAGGAGTACAGGCCAAGCTTTTGATGCTTTGAACGTTAATAAATATGATGAGCTTAATTTACAATTGAATAATCATAAGTAGTATGGAGGGTGCACTAAATATTCTGATTTAATTTTAATATATACATTATAAACATTACTTTACCTTTTTAAGTACCTTTTACAAAAATATTCTATAAAAAATATAACCATAATAGATATTTATGCAATGAATAAATATAATAAATATAAGAAATGATAATTATGCAAGTTCAAACAAGCAACGGCTAGTGTCTATGTCTCATTAATACTGACTGTATTTTGATGCGCGTTGTACAGTATAATAAAATAATATAACATACAAATAGTGCTAATAAATGGTCAATAAACGACTCTTACACACTTATGAATACTGCCATTGCAAAGACCTATCTTAAATAGTCTTGGATATGTTCATGGAGGGAACGCTTATCAAGTTGGCTTATTAATTCCGGTCACATGACCTTACGTGGGTGTGAGTAAGAAGTATTAATAATTTTCTGATAAATCCTCGTAATTATTTACCTCGTTATATTGTTCCAGTGAATCATGTCTGATAGAGATTACGTAGTATTTGGTAATTTGGTATACTTTACTCGTTATCCGATACACACAGCAATGCTAAAATGTCAATAAAACTCATAACCCATGAAAGGATGCTTTGCAGTGTAGCTCTACCCCGTTATAAAATCCAATATTTAATAAAATATTATCCTGACGAAATTAATCTAGGGTATTATGTTTATTCAATAATACACTAGTATTTTGTTTATCAATCTTTAAAATAAATTAGCAATCGTCTTGGATATGTCTCGAGGCATTTCGCGTGCATGGAGCTATTCATTTCGAGCAGTCTATTATGAGTGGGGTACTAAAGCTTATTTCTAAGTTATTTCTTCTTCTGATATCAGTGTTCAGATTTCTGATTCAGTTGTTTGTATTGAAAGGAAAGGTTATGAATGATAATCATAACTTGTTTGCTGTTAAATTTACGTATGTAGATTGTTGTGATAGTATCTGCTTATTATAAATCATTTAATATAATTCTGCAAATTTTTATTCGCAAAAGGCAATCGCTTAACGTCGCTTCCGATTACCCGATGTAAGATTTTACGTCGAATACGTCAGTTTAGTTTGTTTTCAATTACGTTAGATGGGTAGACATAAAATTTAACGATAAACTACATAATACGAAGAGTCACCAGAACCGATGATTGAATTTAATTGGCTTATATAGTCCTATTGATTTCACATGTCTATCTATAAGATATGTTAGATAACATATCGAATACGGCAACAGCAAAAACGAAAGATAACCGAAGATTAATATTGAAACATAAATTAAGCGTTTTCTTTTTATATTTTATTAATAACGCAAAATTGTTGGTACGTACTAGATGCGTTTTTAAAATCGCGGAATAGTGGAGTTGGAGGGGGATAAGATATCTGTTTAGGTCGTATGGTGTTCAGCGATTCATAATTAGTATAAATATAAAGTTTTAACACAATTATGTCATTAGTCTTTGAAGTATCGTAAATAATATAGTTAAAAGCGTAAAGAAATTTAACAGTCCAAAAAAGGCTATAGTTAGCTAAACTGATTTTTCTTCAAAAAAACCTCCTTTACATTTTATGGCTTTTTAACAAGTCTCGGCAAACGGGCAATAAATTTTTAATGGAGTCTAGTGATATATTGTTCCAAATTTCTCATAAAGCATTCCACATTTCTTCTCGCGAGGATGGGCCTCGATTACGGACGTTCCTATCAAGCTCTCCCCACAAAAGTTCAATGGGATTGAGATCCGGGCTCTGAGGAGGCCAAACCATGTTTTTAACACCCCTTGTGCCTCTTTCCCTTCTAAATATCCTTTACATAATTTTGAGCTATGCTTTGGATCATTATCTTGTTGGAAAATGAATCCATCTCCAATAAATCGCAAACCGGAATACCTCGCTACCCATAATTGGATCCCTACTCACCAAGCAAAACGTAGCAGCGTTAAGCCGCGAGCAACGCTGAACGCATGCATGCAGTTCACTTGATGATAAGTGATTCCTACGGCCCACGACGCCCATTACTTATCGACATTTTAATTTCACATTATAAAGATGAGTCCTGAATTAACGTAGGATGCCCGATAACTGGTTTATAAAGTCTCCGGTCTTTTTCTTTCACATGAACACGAATTTAAGCTTATTTTTTGTATATTTATCATTATAGGAGAATAAACTACTAGAGACTAACCGTTCTAATATATATATAGTGTAATGTCTTAAACATTCCATACTTTACATTTGTTTGTGTTTGTCTTTATTCTCTGCCTAAGATTATATAGATCTAGGCTTATCTCTATAAGAAGTAATCTATAAGTCATTGTGGATATATAATTTCATCCAATGTGAATTATTCAAAAATATTATTTTATTGTACGAATGAACCATTTCAAAAAACTAAAGCGGTCGTTCAGCTGAGTGTCAGAGTTATACTGGCACAACTTTTTTAATATTGTACAACTCAAATAACAGTCAACGCAATTACGTGATTCCTTATTTTTAGTTGGCTTATGATGAGGTTAAAGTTCACCTGATAGGAAGTGCAGGCTTCCAAACACCTACATACCCCACATCACAGATATTCTAATCTTTATCTGAGGACTGTCAGTGATTGAATCGTCGTATAGCCCTACACACACGGTACAAAACACAACGTAATGTAATTATTTCGAACTTGTATACCGTGAGGGCGTTTTCTTTAAATTTAGAACAACAGATTTAACAACCAATTACATGTTATAAGGCATTCCACCTCAGTCCTCAAGGGTGATGTGCATCTAGAACCTTGGTTGAGAGAAAAAAAACTGCAGACTACGACAGACATGGAAAATGTCCATCATACTACGGTAAAGAGTAAGAAATACGATCATTGTTTTGTATACATATTATATGCGTATGCACATGATAAAATACAAAAAAAAATTAGACCTCCTATCTGGAGTATATTGGAGCATAGTTCGTCACGTAGCTGCAATGCGGAATGGCGGATTTTACATGTGTTTTTTTTTATTTATTTCTAAGACGAGATAAGAGGTGCCCTCATGATAAGTTCGTTTTAGTGTTCGTTCTTAATATTTGTATGTGAAAGTGATATATTAAATATAAATAAATGTGATGATGCACACACATGCACATATCACCTCAGCTTACCACTAAACACAGGCCTTTCACACAAATTTCTATTTGACTTGATAGTCCAGTTCCTTCTTCATGCTTAGGCTGTCGCTTCGTCGTGTATATAAGTACAGTAGATTTAAATTAAAAAAAAATTGTATTTATACATGTTACTATTACAATAGCTTTTTTCCCCATAAACAAAGGTTATTATTTCATAATAACCACCCGAAGATGGCCCCTGATCGATGGCGTTGAATAATGAATGCGCTAGTGCCGGGGGCCGGTCGGGCCGTTATGGCCTCCCCATAACGTGACGTCTGGCGTATACCGTTAGATGATTGCCACGGTGACCATGTATATATTGCGACGTGGGACAATCCTATTTTTTTTTATAAATATATTTAATAGTCTATGCAATTGTATGCAACACAGTATAAATTCATTTTCTAAGAATTTTACGTGAATTTGCGTGCATATACGGGCAGACACACTGCTTCCTAAGGACGGCAGGGGAGAGGGTGTGGATTTTTTTTTAAATTACATCAAAACCCTGTTAACAGTAACCCACAGTTCGTTTTGTGTGTGTGTTCAGTCCATGACATATATATATATATATATATATATATATATATATATATATATGTCATGGACAGATATACATATATAAATATAACTCCACTACAGTGTTAATGACATCTGTCTGACTGTCTATAGAATGAACTTACTCGTACTTATCTTCATGGTTATCCTGTAAAATATAGAGCTAACAACAGAAATACAAACATAAACGCATTTAAAATTTATGTAGTCCCATATTTTATAGTGTTAGACACGCGAAAAAATACACAAATTAGAAAAAATGCTTCAAACATTAAGAAAAAGATATACAAAACATGTAAACTACAATAACGTGTATGGGCTGCATTTCATAATTAATACCAATTCATTGAGCTTATCGATATGTTAAATACTTTTTAGTATATACGACTATAACGGTATAACTTAGTCGTATATACTAAAAAGATTATGGATATAGTATATGGATAAATATTGTAGCACAGGGTACGAAATCCTTCGTCAGTTTTCAAATTCATACCTTTATCAAGTCGTAGACTCTTAGTACCTATTAAAACTAAAGCACTAAACAGACAACTGCATATAAAATTATACTTACTCGTTATAATAATAAAGTTCAATACTCTATACACCTTTGATCAATGCTCTAGTTTCATATCAACATCAAACCTTTTTAATTGCGATATTCTATTTTTTTTGAAATGAAATATTGACATGACTGATAATTGCCCCGGTGCAAGTAAACGTCGATCTTTAAGTTGACGAACGTATTCTTACCCCGACTGTACAAGCATATTTATATAAATATGCTTGTACAGACGGTATTGTACATTTATAAAAATAAAACATATATATAAACTTTTGTATCATAATATTATTAGTCAATAGTATTGTCACCGTAATAGGGGCCACCGCACGGCAAATATCTTTTATGAACTGTGTGAAAATTGCAAAAGTCTGTTGAACTACATCTGTGAAAGTGTAGAATGATATGCATGAAAATAAAATAGTGCCTACTTTGTACCTTGAAAACTTCACTTTCTTTGTATCGCTTTTAGACGTTTCTTAACTGTGCGTAATCTAGAGAGGTTATATGACCCACATTTAATTAGTCTGAAACAAATATAAGCAAAGAGAGTTTGGGCTTTAGTAGGAATGGGTCGCCGCGACCGGGGCAGCGAGCGACACACGCTCACAAAATATCGGCTTGATATAACAACATAACTCTGCTATGTTTCGTATGACAAGTGTCATTCAGTGTAGACACATTATAAAAGGACAAAAATAATGTTTACTTTAAACTCATATCCACTTTTTAAAAGTGAAAATAACTTTAAACTTGGATTTCAACACCATGATGGTATCAAAAACACCGTAGTAGCTTAATTTTTTAGTGTGTCGGCGGTGACATTAGGGCACACAGTTCACCCGGTGACTCATAAATCCATCCTCCACAAAGATTCAAGCTGCACATACGTTATTAACCGTGACGCAGTTAGATGGAACATTTCCGTAATTAAAAAAAAACATTTCATATAATGATGCCCCATGCCCATAATTTATGTAATATTAAATACTCTGTAAAGATATAAGGAAAGTTATGAGCTGTCCCTCCTCGAAATGACTAGAACGTATCGGTCGCGAGGCAGGTGGCGGTTCCCTAGAGAGCCACAGCCTGCCCCGACTCCGACGTCAATCCGAATAAAAGCAATATAGAATCGCCATTAAGCCACGTCAGCGGAAACACTCCTCGCTGATCATGCCAGCCTAGTATTTCAGAAATACTATTATTGTCTAAGTATACATTGCGTTTTAAAAAAAAGAAATTGCCAAAATACTACTTCTTTTGTTTAAATTTTCGTTTTTAAATAAAATTTATTATGTTATTTATTACTCATTTACTCATCCATACTAATTACGTTATAAAATTTGTTACTGGTCTATTAATAAATATCTATTAAAACTCTTGATTTTAATTTGTTATAATCCCAATTAGTTTTAGTATATTCTAGTCTAGTAGTGAATTTTAGTGAAAAGTCCTTCCTTTGCATAATTTAATATTCTTTTTGTTACATTTTAAGTTTTATATATAATTATTTTTTATGTTACGTTGTATTTCGTTTATGTAATAAAATGTACATCTCATCTCCGTTTACTTCTGTCTCTCTCTGTTTTGTCATGAATAGTTAGTTTCTTTTGAACCCTTTAGCCCATGCTATGATGGGATCGTTTAAATTCTTTCATGTAAATTACATTACATTATTTTATACATATATTACATTACCTTTTGCGTTTATCATAAAATTATATTTATTTTTCATGCATATACCCACTAGGTAAACTACCCACTATATACAATATACGTTGTACGATACGAATCGAGTCTTGCTGATCCGAAATCTCGCTGTGCCCTACTTAGAACATTTTGCACTAAGCACTCAATGACACACGAATATTAAAATACAATAATAATAATAACACTTAATAAAAAATGGAGTTACACGCAAAAATATACAGTTTATAGGTAGAACATAAATAATGTAAAGAAATTAATTACTATCGACGACAATTCACTTGACCATTAAAACTGTGAACATTTTGTGTTACAAAATCTTTAAATATAGCCGACAAATATTGCGTATGTTATTCCTCGGAACTACTAATAGGTAAACTATGCCTAGCCTATATCTTAGAATACTAGTCTCTTACAGGGGCATAATCTATAAGGTACGTACGCACTTAGAAAATCACATGTAATAGCAATAATTTTATATATCTAACTGTCCAATAGTTTTTCGTTTATTCTATTTTTATATTTATTTAATTCTTATATTTTCCACTTACATGTAATATAAAAAATCTTTATATCTATTCTCCCATCCACCTATGTATATTATATTAATTTGTTCAGCTCATTATTTTTTTTATTGTAAATAATATTTCTATATTTTCATAACATTATGTTTTAAGCTAAAGAGTACATTGCAAGGTGTACATTAAGAATACGATTTACCTTATTGTATAGAAAAAGACTAAAAAAATATTTTTTTATTAATAGGAATTTGTTTGCGAAGAAATTACTACAGGAGATACTTGAGAATACTTTATTCTTCCTGCATGTCCCATACATTGTTGCATACACATAGTTGGTTAGAAAAATTACTGAGTAACTAATTGTCATATTATATTTATACATATATATATATAAATATATCATGACAATACCAACAATATTATCATATTAAGAATAAACCAATAGTTTACGCTCAAGGCTTGATATTGATCATATTTTTAACATATTAAATTGTAACCTTTCAATTGTTCACCTCTCCAAAACATTTTCTATAGTCCCCTAGGATAGTTCAACGTCACAATCAATAATTTATTACATCCCAGTAATATCACATGAAACGTATCTCAAGACCTGAGTACATTTGATCAATATTGCATCTAGACATCGCCGCGCACCGGCGAAACTTTCTCACTCCTATTGCTTCATACTTTATGCTCGCCTGGTAAATGAAACTAGTGTCGTGTTAAAACGGCTTCTTCATCCATTGTTCGTATCGCGTACCTGGAATTATAAATAATTGATATTTTCGAAATTATATAGGTTTTATCTTGTAAAATAGAACATAATAACTCATACTAATCTTGAATCAGTCAGAGTATTCTGACTGAATAATCTACTGTATTCTAGTAAGTTATTTATTAATATTAAATTTAAGACATATTAACAAGCTTCTATTTGTAACTTGTAGTTAAAACAAAAGTGCAGAGACCGTTTACCAGCGGATGGACTGCGTGTACGACTGACCTTTTTTTTACGTAAAAAACTTCCGTTAGGAAAATTCATAGCATTTTGCTAAGAATGCGATTTCTTCATTAATACATCATGGCAACTTTGCCTTCTAGTTCATTTCTTACAAGTCAGTTGAACGGATACGGTCAAACTTATCCTTCTCTTTTGAGATACTTAAATATTAATCTTTCTACGAGGGTCATGCGAAAAGAATTTCAAATAATATAAAATTAATTCTTTATAACAGAAATCAATTTTTATTAATTTTAGACTTTACTTACTTTACTTTTTTTTTTTTTTCATTTACTTTTCCATTAGTTTAAATCACTTGGAAATTACCAATGACTACTCTTTAGAGATCTTAGTTATAAGCCAGCGTTGTTTTTTGCTTTCACTCCGCTTGCTCTATAATTTTATTTACATTTTAGTAAAAAGGTAATAACTACAAGCTAAGGTCAGGGGAAAATAGCGACTTTTATTTGAAATAAAATAGTCGAGTTGTCTGACGGACATATATGCTGTACGGCGTTGTCGTGACGTGTGTGAAATACTGTTACGTACCCTTCGAGTTAACTGTCCTTTGATCGTTGATGCAGAAACATGGGGCAAACATTTTTACCTACGGCGACATTTCCATACAGTCGTCTCTTCACCGTTCGTACCGCTGACTCGCTTTGTTTCAGGATTATAGTTATATAACCATGTTTCATCACCTTTCTGTATATCGTAAACATTATTTTTTCTGGGCAGCAACAAACAAATTGTCAGCTTGAACCTATCTTCGCCTCATCTACACAGCTTCTCCGTCCACTTGAACTTAATGAAAATCGTTGCTTATGAACAAGGTTCTTTTTTTTTTGAAGTTCGTGTGATGCTGTTGGTCTTTTGCCCTCTACAGCTTTAACGAAACAGACTCGCGAGCGAGAGGCCCTCTGTGTGGGGAGACAACGGCGATGCTGGCACGAAGAGCGGCTACACCACTGCTGAGCTCCGATCCCTGTAAACGTAGAACGTCGATGAATACAGAGGGCGGCGATTACGATCCGAGGGCTCCTCAGAAGAAGGTTCGAACCTCGGCACGGATCGCTAACGAAAAGGGATTATGTAGACGCATGTTCGCCATGAGTTGTGGCTAAAATATTGAACTAAACATTGTTGGGGCTAAACTTTTATAGTCGTAATAGATCATATCCCGAAAATCACGTGAGTGAGCTCTATTGTAACCATGAATATTCCACCTTCCCCGTATGCGGCTGGGCCACGGCTGGGTCACCGTGCCGGCCAGCATGTAATGTGGAATATTATTTTTACCGTTAGCTGTGTTGAATAGAATATCTTTTTAAATGGATATCGATATAATCAGTTTTGATAATACAAATAATCTTACCATGCGATTGATAAATCCAATACACATCAACATTGTGAAAAAAAAGGACATCGCGAAAACTATACCATTTAGCTAATTTAATCAAAAACTTTCTTGAAAAGTTTGCCTTATCGCACGAACTCGCTGTTAAGGAGATTGGATCGACCAGTGAAGAAACTCTGTATTCGACCTCATAGGTACGTTTCTGTTGTTAGTCGAGGAGGGTTGTGCTTTATATCTATTAGACGCAGAAATCATTTGCTTATTATTTATGATTTGTCACTTTTATTCTAATAAAAACGTTATAATTCTGCTCTACTAAATATTAAATTCTAACATATATGTATTTTTCGTTACAAATGTAACTATGAATAGTCTCTTTCGTAAAGAATCGAAGAATCAACGGCTACGGCCTACCATCAAGTGAATGCTTGTTAACCTGATATATATCTTTAGACTCGATGCGTTCAAAGGACTAAATCATGAGCAGTTCAGTTCGCTGCCGGAAATTGAGATTCGTAATATTCCAAATGCTATTGAATTACAAGCATGTTTCCCGGCACAGTCTTACCTGTAATTTCGTGATAACACTTAACAGAATGTACGTAGTGTGTTACATAGACATATAATGTCGTGTTCACAGATTGTAATTACATTTATTGATGGATGTAATTTGTGGTTGATATTGTAGCTATACAACAGTATAAGCTACCTCCACGGAGAAAGGACTACGCTCTCGAGTTAAACACCATTACTAATTAGAAGGTTATCAGCACGATCCATTTACTACATATTTAATGTTTACGGATGTAAAAATAACAATTTTATATGTTCGTGTCGTATATCCTTTTTACTAGCAATGCTAAGAATCAATGAAATATATATCTCAATTTTCAAGATGTATACAAAGCTATTAATCCCCGAACATCCGTCAAAATTGCGTATCCAAATCCATCATGTGTTTTACAATCTATATGTTAATATCAAACAGACGTAAAATTCTAATTTAACCTTTTTTGTAAATAAATCTAGCAACGCTATCACCGTTACTGACGTACCGTTTTTTTGGACTGTAAGACGCACATCAAATAAGATGATTTTTATATATATTTTTATAAGAATATACTAATTATTTTTCAAAAGAATATCAGTCCTTGCGTGAACAGATAAAAAAAAACATGTATAACCGCATTTATCACAGTAATTAAAAATTTAATCAGACAATGTTAATGACTCGCTATAGAGGCTTGACAGTACTTAATGATACCTTTGTGAGGCGATACGTAACAAAAATTTGTGTAAACATATCGTTAATACTTTTTTGTTTTGTGTTAACGCAGTTATTAGTGTCAAAGTGAGTTTAAAGTCTAATCTCTTTACACAATTTATTGATGTAATTGTAAGTATTTATTTTAATTATAAAAAAATTAAACCTTTAATGTCTCGTAAAATTTGATTGCTTTTAAATATATATTGTAATGGCTGCGATGATTAATGCGATGGATCTACGCATTTTCAGTGTAAACTCTACCGGACTTATATATTTTTTAAAGTACGCTGTTACTCTGTCAGGTGTTTTCAGTGTAAACTCTACCGGACTTATATATTTTTTAAGGTACGCTGTTACTCTGTCAGGTGTTTTCAGTGTAAACTCTACCGGACTTATATATTTTTTAAAGTACGCTGTTACTCTGTCAGGTATTTTCAGTGTAAACTCTACCGGACTTATATATTTTTCTAAGGTACGTTGTTACTCTGTCAGGTATCTTCAGTGAATTCACAGTAAATAATTTGATCAGAGTGCGTGGCCACTATTGTCGCGAGATCTGCGTTCGATACACAGCTCCAATAAATATTTTTATAAAACTATTTGTTGTTATTTTTGTGTCTGGGTACGCTCGTAAAGCTATATCCGATAGACTATCCTATATCTAATATCCGATAAGATATGGTGACTCGCCTTCACTGTGTGTGTCTCTGTATTTGAACCAAAACGTACAGCGCAAAAATAAGTCATTTACGGTTGATTATTTCGGATACTATTATTATCAAACATAAATTTATTTCATAGGCCATAATAATCAATTAAGCAGTAACTGGAAATAAAATATAGTGATTGTTTATGGTTGAAAGATGTGGAAACTTTGTTCTCAGTTCAAGTGGTGGCCACGTGGCAACTAATAAGTATCTGTATCATAAATGTATTGACTCGAACTAAAAACGCATAGACCTTCATTAAATACCATCAGCTCTACATTGATGTGTTTCATATTGCGAATGAAAGATACCAGAGACTTCACTAGGTAGGCATCATTCCATCTTGATCCCCAAGGGTGACAACAGAAAAGGAAAAGACTCAAGAGACAGCTGTCTAAAATTAATATTTCGATCATCAATCCTCACAGTGAGTATCATTTCAATTATTAGTCGGGTTATTAAGTTATATAGAATAAAAAAAGAAGTATCTTCATGTTTAAGGTAACATATTATATTTTAAAATTGTTCACTATGGGTTCATTGGTCAGCTTCATTAATGTGTATAAAGCGTATGTTAAATTATACGTATAGCTACAATTATATGGATAAGACTTAGAGAATAATATATTTGTTTAACTTTATTTTGTACACATCAAATGCTCGTTTACACCTTGGTGGGATATATTTAGGCGTGGTACGAAATGATAATAAATGGAAGGAGGAAATATAAATGTAAATGAAGCAATGTAGCAAATGTCTCTCTGCACCCTCTGTGGATATAAGGTATTTCTGTTGTACGCAATACTTACTGCTTCGATAGTCAGATGATACGATAACTTGCTGTCCATATTTTTTATAGTAATCCGAAAAATTCAAAGTAAAGTCTTAATCGTCAATTTAGATAACTTTTACTCCGACGTTTCGAAGAAGGTACCCAAATACATAATTGTTATATAATCATAGTGTTATAAAAATATATTTGTAGTTGAATACTTAACCTCATTTGCAACCTATTCTCGTATTGAGACAAAAGGGGAAGGCAGAAATAGTGTTGTTTAGAGTTTACGAGTATTTTTAAATTAAGCGTCAATAACCTGTTGGTTTACGGTACGGCTGCGAAACTTAAGGTCGTAGGTTTCAATCCACCATTAGACTATTGTCTTCAACCATCTCCTAGCACAAGCATTTTCAGTTTATTTGTAGTGGTTAACCGGAATATTAGTAATTTTAATAGCATTGCTAATATTCGTTTAAAAAAAAATCGCGCCTTAAACGTTCATACAAATTTAGTTTTGTATCGTGAACTTATCGATTTACGACGCGACTGAATCGTTTGAGTTTATAGTTATCAAATCTACTTTGAACAACAAAGCATGTGCTTTTAACTTTTGACATGAAAAAACACACAAGAAAAATCTTTTCCATTTATACGTGGAAAGGATGGACGTTCCTAATAAAGCTGTATATAGCTTTATTAGGAACATCCATCCTTTCCTATGATATATATATAATAATAACTCTGAACCAGTCGCAATTGAAGCTTTAACTTTTATTTTGTTTGTTTAACAAAAGATTAAACAAATCACAAATATACATATCAAAGTTATTTATTTATTAACGCGGTAAAGCCTCACTTCAATTAGTAACTGACTGTAGCTTAATGGCTCGACGGGGAAAGAACGAAGGTCATGCCAAAAGAAATTAGATACTCTTTGCACATATAGTATTTGACACTGGCAAAATTATACACCACCGGAAAGGTTGATTATTTACTGATAAATTTGAAAATAGGATACTTATTAAATCGAATTGTTTCTTTTTTAGATGTCATATTCCGTGGAATTTTGTCGAGAATTTACTACACTTGACGTGTTAATTACGCGTTATGATTTACTATGACTATAGAAATATTATATATAATATAGAAGGACTATAGAATATTTTATACTTTTAACCACAACTTTCAGTGAGTCTGCTTGTTCACGACCTACGAGTTTTAATTGGTTTGCTGAATTTAAAAGAGGACGGAGAAGCTTTTAGATGAGGCGAGACAGGTCGACCTCCAACCGCGGTTACTAAAGAAAATGTTCATGCTGCCTAAATAATTATTTGTGACGGCCGACGAATTACATATGTAGAACATGAGTGAGAACTGAGGGAATACAATTATCAGCATTACATACTATCTATCATTCATGGACACGTTTCTCTCCCTTAGCCTTATTATTCAATGGTGCCGCTTGAAAGTCACAACATGAGAGTCAAACAGTTTGCTCCCGTTCTTAATTTAAAATTAACGCTCGGTAACTGATGTACCAAGAGTACATTTTAAATTTCCAATAAACTTCAATAAATTTTTTATATATCTTTTAAAATATATAAAATCCAAGTTTCTGTTTTATACACCAGACACGTGGCACTCTATACAGCCTGTACTATTTGAATTTAACACGTGAAGTGACCTAAAAGCATTGGAGTCTTGAGCCCCTTTTAACGTGTCCCGTGTCCCGAGTCGGAGATAGATTATTTCGATGCATTGCATATACATCACCGTTCATGCATGATTGAAACGTCATGCTAAGTAATAAATACAAATAATTAACATGTCGTTCGTTTATACAGTTGCGAGGAAGCGAACTGTCTTTGGCTTGACTAGTTTAGTTCGAATACGAATTTCCGCGTGCTTCATTTGTTTTCAGTTTCCGTGAAAAAAGTTCCTAGTTGTTATGCATTGTTGGAGAGCTGAGAAAGCGGTTATGTTTTTAAAATAATCTGCAAGCCAAGTTTCATAACGTTTTTTTTATTTTTAAAGCATTTTAGTGGAAAAAAATCACAAAAAAAAGTTTTTAATAATATATTATTATTGTTTTAATATTAATAAATAACAAGTGTCTAATCGTTTTTATAAATGAAAAGAAAAAATGAGATTTATATTGATACTTTTTTTTAATAAATTTTAGATGTTGCTTTTTTGACGTATTTTGAAAGAAGCTGGTTCACTTTTGCATAATGCATACGGGGGTTAAAATTATCGCAAATAGTTACCTCCATTACCTGCTAACGGGAATACGAATTACCAATAACCCTGTATATATATATATATATTATTACTTTACAAGTAACAAAAGAGCACACAGTTCACATGATGGTAAGTGCTTTCTGAGCCCCACGACATCTACATTCATCCTTGACAAGGAATCATAATGCAGGTGCGTTGTCACCCTTAAGGACTGATATGGAATGCCTCGTCACCAGTAATAAAGGTCTCCGGATCCCTACACTCACCAGACAAAACACAGCAGTTATGCTGCTTTTTTTACGCCTGTATTCTTGAAAGGGCGTGGTCCTACCCCAGTCGAGCTGACCCATTCATTCTGCAGCGTATCTATCACTATCGTAAGTTCAACCCCTTTAATATATGTATGCGCCTAGTGTGTTTTTTCAAATAAGTTGTCTATAGCGGCATCGTTAATCAACAATGTTCTTTACCCTAGGAGGACGGACCCATCTGGTGAGATGAAGTGGTGTGGGGAGGCAGTGGGGCGCGGGTCGACGGCGTACTTCGCGCGGGTGGCGCGACTTCGGCGGGCGCTGCTTTTGCTAGCGGCAGCCGCGTGCACCGCCGCCGCCCTGCTCTACTGGCGGCAGCAGAGCGACGAGCGGGCCACCAGACCCCTGCACAGCCTCTTCACGTAAGTAAGCAAACATACCTCCCACCAATAGACATGATGTCATCGTCACCGGCACTCCCTTGTTCGCATCGCTGAGTACGAAATCGTCAGAGTATAAAAAACCTTCATAGATTATCATCAAAAAACTATAAAAAGAAAGGATACTTTTGAAAATATGCTCTAAGTAAAGACCAAGACCGATGAATGTACTTTGAATTTACCGTAATCGTTCAGAGTAACCTTGTAAAGAGGTTTTGCTTTAATTACCTACAAACCTCTTTGAATTACTTCGATGACACTGCTAGACAATGATCGGTATAAAAAATTCTACATAAGTGAATATTATTCCTTTATTAAATTTCTAATTTCTTAAGCATGTCTGTCGGTCGCGAGCATCGTTACTAATAAATTCGGAGGGATACGGTTAACCATATGAATTATAAAATAATTCCTGATTTGTAATAATTTTACCAATGGTATCGACGACCTAGAGTTGCTTATTTTATTCAAAGCTTGGAATTCTCGTCTCTAAACAAACTGTATTCATTATATTAAAACCCACCAGCTCATACTCTTGTTAAAATTATTGTATTTCCTTTATGAAAATAAGTGAAAATGTATTTATTTTAAGAATTGCACCATATATTTTCCAGGGGTGTCGAGCCTGAATGGACGTGGTTATGTCGGAACGAACGCTGCGAACGTCTCCCGGCGGCGGAGACCCAAACGCTACAATCCTTACCCACCTGCAATATGCTATGCGCCTCCACGCAGCTGTGGCCACAGCCCACCGGGCCCGTGAGCCTCGCCACCGCGGCCGTGCCGGTGCGAGCCTCCGGCTTCGCCCTGCAAATCGTAACGACGACCACGCGTGAAGTCGCCGAACACCTCGAGGATGCGTTCACCTTATTCCGAGAGGACTTACAAGCTTTAGAGAAGACTGCGAGCGACACGAAGCGCGGCGAGCTCGGACCTGCACACGAAGTCCTGGTGCGGGTGTCTGTTAATGGAAGCAGCGATGTGCGTTTGCGAATCGATACTGATGAGAGTTATAAGTTGTCGCTCAGACCAGACGGGACGGATACAACTCTCATCGCGTATATAACAGCGCAATCATTCTGTGGCGCGCGGCATGGCTTAGAGACTCTATCACAGCTAGTCTGGCTAGATCCTTACGCTGGCTCGTTGCTAATTCTCGAAGCCGCTACGGTGGATGACGCCCCACGGTTTCGTTACAGAGGACTCTTACTGGACACAGCGCGAAATTACTTTCCCATTGGTGAGATCGTACGGACTATCGATGCCATGGCCGCCTGCAAGCTTAACACGTTCCATTGGCATATCAGTGATTCACAGTCTTTCCCATTGAGATTAAACAGTGCTCCCCAGTTAGCACAGCATGGCGCGTACGGTCCAGGTGCTGTTTATACGACGGACGAGGTTCGGGCAATAGTACGACGTGCTAGATTGCGTGGTATTCGTGTACTGATAGAAGTTGATACACCTGCCCACGTGGGACGCGCTTGGTCTTGGGGACCTCAAGCCGGGCTCGGTCACCTCGCTTACTGTGTAGAAGTGGAACCCTGGAGTGCTTACTGTGGTGAACCACCATGTGGACAACTCAACCCGCGAAATCCTCACGTTTATGAGCTACTCGAACGAATTTATGCCGAGATCATTGATCTGACTGGGGTTGATGATATATTCCATCTCGGCGGTGACGAGGTGTCTGAGCGTTGCTGGTCACAGTACTTCAACGACACAGATCCAATGGACTTATGGTTGGACTTCACACGACGCGCGATGCATGCTCTAGAGCGTGCAAACGGCGGGAAAGCGCCGGAAATAACACTACTATGGTCCTCGCGATTGACCCGTTCGCCATATTTAGAGCGATTGGACGTAAAGAAGTTCGGTATACAAGTTTGGGGGGCGTCCCGTTGGCCGGAGTCCCGGGCCGTGCTCGACGCCGGCTTTCGATCGGTGATATCGCACGTGGACGCCTGGTATTTGGATTGCGGTTTCGGTTCATGGCGCGACAGTTCCGACGGTCACTGCGGTCCGTATCGGTCTTGGCAGCAGATATACGAGCATCGGCCTTGGGTCGAGGAGTCCAGTGGAGGCATTGGTTTAGGAGGGGACAGTTGGAGGATTGAGGGAGGAGAGGCTTGTCAGTGGAGCGAGCAGTTGGGCGCGGGGGGACTCGACGCCAGGGTGTGGCCTCGTGCGGCGGCGTTGAGTGAGCGTTTGTGGTCGGACCGCTCGGAGGGCGCGGCCGGGGACGTGTACCTGCGTCTGGACACGCAACGGTCCCGTCTGCGCGCCCGCGGCGTGCGCCCCGCGCCGCTGTGGCCGCGATGGTGCACGCACAACCCGCACGCTTGCCTCTAGCGCTCCACACATATGACACCGCACTCTGAGTTTGATTAGTTTCGCTATGGTCTTCCTCGAGTACATAATATGACAACTCCACACGCAATTAAACGGTAACCTTACTTTGTTTTGTTCTTATTATTTATTGCTCAGAGGTAAACAAGCCTAATAGATTAAATTAAACTCATCTGATAATAACTGCACCGAATTCACTAAAGCCACCAACACTAATATCTTAGCGTTATCAGGACCCAAAGCATGCCTAACTAGAAGATACGGTGGTATTTCTTAATGTTATGTCAGTTTATTTTAAACACGGCCCAAACAAATTCATAGTAGAAGACTCGGGTTTAGTGGTAATCTGTCAGTATTGGACACAAGGAGGCAACTTCCCCGACGGGACTCTGGCGGAGTCAACATCACACCTTTCAGCGTGAATAAAGATTGCCATGCCACACAATAACTTGAGATGACATTTAATTTTTGTCTGGAACGAATATACTATGGTGTGCCCACGTAAAATCATTTCTATGACATCTGAATTTACGGCACTGCAAGACTTTTGGGACCCGAATCTCTTATTCAACGACTGTAAAAGTACGCATCACTTAGTCTAAAATCACTTAAAATGTACTCAAGCATGTAAATAGTATGAGTATAGCCATGAAGATAGTTTAATCAATTCATGTACAGCGCTTAAAGCTAATTCTTAGGGAAGCGAATAACTCATAGCGTAGCGTGCTAGGTGTAAGCAAACAAAATTTTATACATAACGTTAAAAATGCATAAGACTTGTATAAACATTATTACATATTAGGCAGCCACTTGCCAGATGGTTTCAAATCTCTCGTATAAAACATTACGATATTAAAAATAAAAATTAATTAGTTCAAATAGAATGGATCTTAATATGAATTATTAATTACAAAAGTATTTGACTTGAAAAAAAATATTGTTTATACATACAATAATCATGAAATACATCACATACATTTGTAAGTTTTATTATAAGAATTAATTTGATGAAACAATCACCGCAATTATCGTTTATATAAATGTTTCTATTTTCATTTAATTGCCGACATATTTATTGGTTTTGTATTATAGATTAGGCTCAAATAAACATTTTCTAAATGTTTTTCGTAAATTGATTTATTTCCATGTTTAACTACAACACCAAATAGACTGAGTATTTATCAAAATAGCACGTTTGTATTTTATTAAAAGAAGTCTAATTATAGATGTATACGACAAGTGATAGTGTTTGCTATGTTTTTGACACTTTTAATTCATCATGAAAGATATATATACATAATTACTAACAGATTAATGTTAGATTCAGTAATTGAGGAAATCAAATCAACCAAAGTGTGGTCCTAGTTGTCAGAACAATTTGAAAAATCATTAGTTATATTTTTTTATTATTTTTAACTAAACAAAGCGATCTTGGCTTTTTGTATATCAATGTGTTACACTACATTTATTAACTAAACTGATGACAGTCGTGTATAAAAGATGTACGACAATCCGTTGATGTTTGGACAAGAGATAAAACTGTTTCATGTAAGTAGAACAATTGTTTCACCGCACTTCGTTAAGGACTCACTCACACTATGAATTTTTTAAACACTGAAATGTTAATACAACATTTGTTTATGATTAAAAACAAGTAAAACTGTTTTATGAGATTTTTTTTCGTATTTATATCTGTGGTCATAGATCAGACAATGATTAGTACATTTTTGCTCAGTATGACTTATTAATATAGGTGTAATCGCCAAAAAATGCTCTTTCATTTGGTCATATCCGGATAACTACATGCAAAATATTACTGTTGTATTGAATACTAATTACTAATCAGATTATGAGAACTTTTATATTTCTATGACCACAGATATCATTGTTATCACAATAATTTATTAAGTTTATTCACAATTAGATCTGTATTGGTCATATTATATTAGCTTATTTTATTTTGTAAATATAGTTACAGTATTGTTAAATGCTAAAATTATTTATTATACAATATTCATGTAGGACAAATTCACTTTGTACAAAGTGTTCCGTGTGAAATTTTTCGACGAAATTTCGTTTCATAAAGTACAGAAGTCAAATGTTGCTAGTGTGTAATTTTGTCGTATGTGTGCATAGAAGGAACGGTTATTGTCGTCAAAAACTAATGGTTTACACAGTTTATCCTGCATCACAGCTATAACGACCCAAGCGACAGTTCCTACGGGAAGAACGGTTGTAGATATATCTATTATGTACAACAAACTATATTAAACATTTTCAAGCGCTCCGATTTCATTAGAAAAAATTATAGATACGCTTAAATTCTAGATACTTTCTTTTAAAAACTAATTTTCCTTTCTACGAATGGATCAGTTGAATGCTATTTTTAACTCTAGTTAGATAAAGCCCTCGTGATATATTATTGGAACGAAGGTAAAATGTTCCAAGATTGTGATGTTATAGAGAAATATCTTAATCCAGTCATTTTAACCTTGTCTCATGCAATCGCACTGTTGAGCGTTTTGTTTCTGTTGTTAGTCGGGTGTGATCGGTATAAAGCACAATTTTGTACATTTTGTAAGTAATGTTTGGTGCTAAAGTGATTTTTGTGGTGTAATACAATATAAAATAAAAATGATATGCAATTTATTTCTTTTTATTTATAAGTTCCGATACGATGCCTTCAATTATGCATAGCCTCCACAACTACTATGATAATAGAATAGAAGTGGCAGGACGACAATTGAAGGCAGAATAAGTGAAGTGAAGTATGAAGTATTCCGTCCTAGTCATTAGGGGTTACAGTATATTTAAAAATTATTTCTGTTTATTAAAGATGCAAGCAGTCTTTCCTTTTATTACATTGGGAGTAACAAACGAGCACACAGTTCACCTGATGACAAGTGATTCCTGTTGCCCATGACATCTACATTCATCCTTGACAAGGACTAATAATGCAGATGAGTTGTCACCCTTGAGGACTGAGGTCTCCGGATCCCTACACTCACCAGATGAAACAGCTATTTTACGCTGGTATTCTGTGAGGGCTAGGTCCTACCCCGGTCGTGCTTTCATTCTGCAGTAAAAACAAAATGCAGTGTAGCTCTACCATTGTTAAAAATTACTATTGCGTTAGTAACATCGTCGTCCATCTGTCATTGTTGGTACGTGTGCAGCCTACTTCCTCTCGAAGCGTTTCGTATGGTCATGAATATTTATAATCTTTTTTTGGGTACATTTTCTGCTCTTGCTTATCAGCCAAAAATGCATCTATCCATATAGCGTCGAGAGTCCACGTTTGAGATCTATAAGAGACGAATCCATGCATTTCAAAGGACAATTTTGCCTTAACAAACAAACAAACCCCTGAACTTATGTCTCTTCCTGGATATATCTGTACATACTCTAGTCTTCGTGTTCAATTAACTTTTTAGTTAAATGATTTTGAAGGGTTAGTCTTTAATTTTGTTTATGATGTGTTTAGTTGTAATCCTTTATAATTTGCTGGTTTCGCATAGCTCCATAGATACTGGCCGAAACTCAATGGTCTGACCATTGAGTTTCGGCCAGTATCTAACCACCCAACTGGTCAAAGAGCCTAGAAATAACGCTGGACGCAAGAAATTACCGGACAAAACTTAAAAAAAAAGGAAAGAAATACCTGATAAAATATGAAGGCGGAAACGGAGCCTTCAGTAGGTGTAACGGTTTTAATAAAATGTTTATTTTGTTAGAATATTAGCGTAACATTAGTCTCATTGTTATAAAACATGTATAGACCAACTGACTTCTTAAGGCCAGGTTGACTGAATACACATTTATTTCTATTCTTTATTTTTACAAAATGTCTCACCAACAATATAACATATTTTACATTTATAATAAATTCAAGGCTTTTTTGTTCGAATGTGTATACCAATGACGGGTGCACTCAATATTCACTGTAATTCAGAATTATTATAATGTCACTACAATATATTTAAGTAAGGTAACACCACCAACACAAAAACTTTAGGTTTTTGTGTTGGTGGTGCAGCAACGGACAGTTACACATAAAACTAAGTAAATTCGCAACATGATTCAAAAAAATTCAATGTAAAGTTATACGCTAGCAACAATAACCTAAAGGTAAGTTACGTTAGATTTTTTTTCAAGTGGAACAATGACATTCTACGAAATGCGAAACAATAATTATTAAATAGCGCGGATTCTTAGCAAAAGGAATGCAAAACTATATATAATTAGTTCAGGAATGAGGTATCATTGTAAATCTTGCTTAATTAACTTTTAAGATATTTTTATGGAGCTCTAATCCTAATTTTCCCTAACAAGGAACTTTTTGACCTAAGGAAGGAGAAATAAATATTAATTCTGTACATTACTTAAATAAGTAATGTACAGAATTAACATAAATTAAGTATAAGTGGTATGTAAGTGAAATAAATATAATAAAAGAAAAATGCTACCAGTCATTTTTGTACTAAGAGATGTATACCGTTGATAGCTGCCCAGTTAATTCTGTACATTACTTAAATAAGTAATGTACAGAATTAACATAAATTAAGTATAAGTGGTATGTAAGTGAAATAAATATAATAAAAGAATAATGCTACCAGTCATTTTTGTGCTAAGAGATGTATACCGTTGATAGCTGCCCAGTTAATTCTGTACATTACTTAAATCAGTAATGTACAGAATTAACATAAATTAAGTATAAGTGGTATGTAAGTGAAATAAATATAATAAAAGAAAAATGCTACCAGTCATTTTTGTGCTAAGAGATGTATACCGTTGATAGCTGCCCAGTTAATTCTGTACATTCCTTAAATCAGTAATGTACAGAATTAACATAAATTAAGTTTGAACGTTCCAGACACGTAGGCCGGTGTCATCGCCGAAACGGGCCAGCTCTGCACCGCGAGTGCGCGGTATGTCGTTGGTGTAGTATTAATTCTATGAGCATTTCAATGTATGTAATTTTTCTGTTTTTAAATTTTCAGCATTGACAACATTGTGTAGCATTTTATAATGTACTCCTGCTTGAGACATAATATATATAGAGATAATCTGTCACGGTTAGGTAGGTGTAGTGACCGATAACTTGTCTTCAGGTATTTTTGTATCTATATCTAGAGAAAACGTATCAAGTGGAACGTTTGTGATGTTTATTAAAAAAACTTGCTAGAAATTTTCTATCTAAAAAAACAAACTAGAAAATTATAAAAATTCAATAAAACCACAAAGACAAAATAAATAAGTAGAATTTAATGACTAATTTGTAATAAGGCAAGGCACATTAAATAAAGCACATTGTTGTGTTGATCATTTCTTCCTGAAGAAATTGCTCAACCTTCTGCTGCGCGGCGTTCCCTAGAACAAAAAGAATTAGTCTTACATACAGTACTAATTACAAATACGTTAATAACGGTTCCTTAACAGCGCGCCACTTCTAACGTGGTTTTAATCAATAAAAAATACACTTCATTCATATATGTAGATATGAAATAGCTCTAAGAAATCGTTATTTTTACCACCGATTCCATTCTACAGAGATCTCACAAGATAATCGAGTTACTCTTTTTTAAAAGGGTAAGTATAAATTAAAATTAGTGTATTAACCAATTAATAATGTCAACAAATAAAACTTTGCATAGGATGTCCTGTCCACTATTGACCTGATGCAAGTATCTCAAAGGGTTTATAATAGGTCTTAATAATTAAGGTTTTTTTAATCAATTTTTTTAATTTGAACGTGTTCATTGAAGTTTAGTAATGTTTGTGGTGATTTTATTATAGAAACGAATATACTTCGCCTCATAAAGGACTTTTTCACATTAATTCATGTGTTTAAGTTTGAATGTTATATTTTGTCAAATTATATATGTATATTTATACCTCTATCATAATTATATATACTTTTAAGATTTTGATCTAGTGTGAGCTATTTATTTTATTGTGTATAAATACTTCATTGTTTAATATTCATTATTGTCACTGTGCAAGCAGCAAAACAAATATGTAAAATATACAAAATCTATTACATTAAAAAATTATCTCACGTCTGTTATACAGCAATACACCGTATCATGTTTAGAATCAAATAATTACCTTGCCTTTGTTGTCTGTGTTCCAGATATACGAGAGGGGAGGGGTAGTTGTTAGCAAATGTTAATTCTGAGTATTGTAATGATATAGTATTACTTATGATATAGTACTTACATCGACGGCGTCATTCCTGGTGGAGCTGAACAGAGAGCGGAGACGCGATGGTGTGGCCGTCTTGCGCGTCGCTTGCGGTTCCATCTCCACACGGAGAGACTCTCGAAGCTCAGAATCCTAGGGTGTTTAAAATTATTTCATTAGAGTACCTTTTCAAAATACAATACATGCTACATTTATTTATTTAATCTTTTATTGTTTAAAAAAACTTTTTATTTAAAAAAAGGGTACTGGGCGGACTTAATGCGTCTTGGTTAAGCCTCGGTTAAGTCGGGCCGCATGCTGCTCTCAAGCCTTTATATATATTACAGATATTCTCCCGCTAATATATTAAGTTGTAATCTAATGTTTATGATATGAATACAATTTTAAATACCAATAAGAAGTGTGATTATGGCCACCGAAAAATTTTCAAAATTTGGATAGGCCCGTTGCTAAAATAAAAAGGTTGCACACCCCCTGTATTAAACAATAGATATCAATAAATGTTTCCGGAAGGCGGCGAAAATCTTGTGCCAGTTGGCTGCGCAAATATAGCACTATAATATATTCAAGCCAATTCCAAAAAACAGCATCTAGTGACAACATCGAAGGGCAATTTTCTTAGTAACTATGGGTGGAAGGTATGGAACAGTTCACCTGATGGTAAGCGATGACTGCAGCCCATGAACATTCTATCCATCCTCAATAAACATACAAGATGCACACGGGGACTGAGACGAGATGAGCCTCGCTACCATACGAAACACAGTATGGAACAGTTCACCTGATGGTAAGCGATGACTGCAGCCCATGAACATTCTATCCATCCTCAATAAACATACAAGATGCACACGGGGACTGAGACGAGATGAGCCTCGCTACCATACGAAACACAGTAGCGTAATGCTAATATGTCAAAATTACGTAACTACAAAGTATAACTTTGGAAAGCTACTTTAACTAACTTTTAAACATAAAAAAAAACAAAGAATCATTGTCCCGTGATTGGTATCACATTGCTGAATCAATATTAGTGTTAATACAAGATGACATCAAAAGCTCATAATCTCAATGTATTAAAATAAATGATGGTTAACGATACAATTATGTCTATGAATGTGGACTCTACAATTGTCAATGTTTAAGAAATATTTGCTTTGTAAACTTTAATCGCCAAACGTTATTATTCTATAGATGAAATTTTGTTTGGACAAGAACTGGACATTATAAATAAATTAGACGTGATTCACTATTAATAATTGTTAATATTCAATATATAACTATATAAAAGACAAACTGTATTTGAAATGTATTCTTTAATAGCGTAATATCGCTGATAGGTACTTTCTTTTAAAATAAGGTTACACAATTCAACTGGAGCATGGATAATATTTTTTTTTTCCTTCTAGATAGATAAAAGTTCTATTTATCATGGTTTTAATATGCTCTGCTGTATTCCGAATTTTTAAACAAATATTACTGATTTGACGTTTTAAATGCGTAGATTATATACCCTGCCGGCCAAAAGTTTAAGACCGCACATAAACAACATAATTTTCCATCAATTGTAATAAAATCCCATAGGATAAATAAAAGAAATGTACATCTGCATATTCTATTGTTAGTATCGAATATTTAAAGAAGTCACTTTTTTGTTTACTTTCAAGTTATTGGACAATACCATTGACTACACAGTAAAACGGCGACTGAAGATGCGAAGTTGTATGGTCACGTTGCCGTTCGAAAACCTCTGCTAAGGCCGCAAAACAAGAAAAAACAGATGCAATGGGCTCTTGCCCATCGAGATTGGAGTGAAGAAGATTTTAAAAAAGTGCTTTGGACCTGATGAATCCATGTTTGAACTATTCGGTTCAAAACGTAGAATTTACGTTCGACGCAGTGCTCAAGACAAGATGACGGCTCAATTATGGTCTGGGCTTGCTTCTCTAACCAAGGAACTGGAGATTTGATTAACATTGAAGGAATTTTGAAAAAGGAACAATACAAAAACATTTTAGAACAAAATGCCGTTTCTTCGGGGTTGTGATTAATTGGAGATGGATTCATTTTCCAACAAGATAATGATCCAAAGCTTAGCTCAAAATTATGTAGAGGATATTTAGAAGAGGAAGAGGCACAAGGGGTGTTAAAAACATAGTTTGGCCTCCTCAGAGCCCGGATCTCAACCCCATTGAACTTTTGTGGGAAGAGCTTGATAGGAACGTCCGTAATCGTGACCCATCCTCGCGAGAAGGAATGTGGAATGCTTTATGCGTAATTCAATATATCACAAGACACTATTAACAAATTGATTGCTCGTATGCCGAGACTTGTGAAAAAAGTCATAAAATGTAAAGGAGGATTTTTGGATGAAAAATCAGTTTAGCTAACTATAGCTTTTTCTTGCATGGACTGTTAATATTTCTTTACGCTTTTAAAGTATATTGTTTGTCAATCAATGTTCTATTAGATGATTAAACAGGTTAATTAAACATTTAATATTTTATTGGAGTTTTACTTTATTTTACTACTTTAATTAAGGTGGTCTTAAACTTTTGGCCTGCATTGTACATATATTTTTTAGATAGATCCTTTAGTAATGATAATGTTGCTTATACATTAAGTATATGTTTGCACACCATTACTTTAGAATGATTATATTTAATTAGAACACCTGTGCACATATAAAAGCAAATAAAGATTTAGATTATGATTGCAATGAAGATATCCATTATGTATCAAACATGTATAACGTACCGTGGCGGACAATCTGCCGGCTTGCTTGCTCGGCGTGGGCGGGCCGGGCTTCTTGTAGGCGATGATGCCCACCTCCTTCCTTTGTTGGCGCGCGCCAACAGAGACGTTTGTTGGACCAGTCTTGAAAATTAATATAAACACAAATGAGTTTACAGCTCCTTTATGAAACACCTAAAATATCTATAAGATATATATGTATATATTGCGCGTATTTAAATGTGCGTCGTCCTACAGCGTGATGAGCAATCTTTAAAGTCTTAGTAGCTTTTAACGCGGGGAATTGTGTTATACAAGTACGGATTATTGTATATTGGATATAGCTTTCCACTTGGTATAATTGATGTAAGATTGAATACAGTGAAAACGTGGTGGGCATAGACATCGTCAATCGTCTAATTGACCGATAGTGAAACTGCCAACAAATATAACGACGCAAATCAATCACCCTTCATGCAACTTCAATATATCTGTTAATCTCCACTAAACGCTATGCTATTCATTTTGCATTTCGCTTACATTGGTTTACATTCAAAACATTACCGAAGCATCCCAATGCGATATGAACTCTTCAGACGAGGTGGTTGAGCGAATGTCCTCTAAAGTAAACTTAACAACTAAATCACTGGAACATATAGTTTTGTTTGTAGGGTCGAGACTACTATATTCTTCTAACCTCAATGTCGACTTCATGCTGTGCGATCATAAGTTGACTATAAACCGGTACGTGAAGGAGGACGCGCTGAATACTTTTCTTCTTATCATCCATGTCTTCGTAATTGGAGCTTTCAACCCTACATTGAGGTTTTGAAGGGTGCATTTAATTTACCTTAATGTCGTCTTCATGCAACGCAGTCGCGAACTGTGTTTCAGCGGGATACGAACTCTTGAGATGGGGTGGACATAGGGAATTTCTCCAACGCAATTCGGACAGACGCGGCGCACGGGGTGTGCGTAGCTCACCGAGAAACCGGTTGTCGAACACCTCGCCCTCCTCATCCGACATGTGTAGACCGCGACCCTCTGTCGAACAAATTAGTTAAAAATTTAAGTAAGATTACATTTTAATATTATCATTAAACTATTTCCGAACCAACACGAAATAGCCTACCTACCTTTCTTATAGGCCGGCAGCAAATTTATGACTACTCTGGTGTTGCTGATGTCCATGGGGGGCGGTGATCACGTTTTAATTAAGGAAAATTAAGTAAGGAAGCAAACTTGCTGAAAGTCATAAGTCTTTCTTCTATAACTGCTTATGTATATCGGAATGGCGATATTTTGAATGTCTTAGGATCTTTGTTCTTGTAAATTTGTAGAAAAGACAAATTCGAAGGCTCATTAATGATGGGCCGATAGCGTTAATTAAAGACTTAATGAAGATTAATTATGTGTAGATTGTAGTAAATACGTGGCTTAATTGTGTATCGACTGCCAAAATTTGTTAGTAGCAAATCATTTTGTGCATCGGCGGATGTACTTTCGTACTTACTTTCGATTGCATATCAAATTGAGGATGGCGTGATATGGGAGCCTCTGTGTTTGAGGGAAAAACTTTAAAAAAGTTTTTAAAAAAAAAAAGTAAAAAGTAAAATTAGTATACAGTGATGTATAAAGGCGGGCTTAATGCCTTACGCATTTTCTAGCAGTCAACCTTAGGGCGATGCAGGGATGAAATGAGGTAGGTGTGTGCTTAAAAATCTTGTCGTAAATACTTATATTAATTATATTATAAAAATAAACAATATATGCGTAATTATAAAGTAAATATATAGCAAGACGTATATATATATATATATTTTAATATATGAGCAGTATCATCTATTATGAATATATAAGTCGCTGAAGTCGTAATCGGACCGTAAAGACCGTATTAACACTAGCATACCTTTCTTTTTGGTAATATTGACCGGAAGTGAACGCAATGAGTGTGTGTCCTCGGCTTTAGACTGGTCCTCGGGTGGAGCTGCGATACCAGACTGAAAATGTAATAAATTATTTATATATTTGAAAATGCCGACGCCTATTAAAATGTTTCAATGCAAAGAACGCAGTTCTGATATGTTTGAGTTAACATGAGTGTAACAAGAAAAGATTCACTGACATTTGTACCCAGTTGTAACAGGTATGTACGTCTCACGTCCTCTGATTTCGTATATGAAGTCCCGAGAAATTTTTAATTTATGGCTTTTGACCACTGTTAGCCTGAGCGCTTCCACAACTTCACCGAGTTGAAAGATGACCCAGCGCTTAGGGCGCTCAGCCGAGACCTTTATTAATGGGTAACCAGCACAAGGGATCACGAGAGGGAGCCTCGGCTTGGACCATAACCCTCAGCGCGAAAGTGTCTATCGAGGGTGCCAGAGAGGGCCTAACCTCGGCTCGGTCAGTTACTTCTGACGAAATAATTTATATTGAATAATTTCTTTAATTTTAGGTTTAATGATTATAAGAGAACATTACACTTTTTAAAATTCTTCTATAAATAAAAAAAAAACTCATACCGTAGGCACATGTTGTAGCGACATGAGCGACTCGGAACGATGCTTCCGCCTAAGCCAATCGGCCTCGTCTCTCTTATCTAGAAACTTTTCCCCCAACCTCCACAACTCGCTCGTTAAGCCACGTATGTGTTCCTCATAGGCCTTACTCGACTCCGCCAACCTATCTTGTGTATGCTGCAACTGTTGCTCGAGTGATATTATCTCCTCTCTCTGTTTCGCTTTGAAAATCTCTATTTGCTCGCTGTACAATTCTTTCTGCAAAAAACAAAACAATAACTCTTACCACCGCAGTGAATTAGATACGAAACGTAAGAGATTCGTGGACATGCTTTTATGCAATGCATGCAAAAAAATCACGCGCATGCATTAATTAAAACTATTTACCTTTTTGCGCTAAAATTTCGGTGCATCAAAGATTTTTTTAAACAAACATTTTAATATTCGCTACTACACTACCACATAGCTATGTTTTAATGGAAAATGTCTAATAAAAAATATATAAAAAAAAAGAGAAATAAAACAAACGGGTATCCATTAAAACATAATTTATTAAATAAATAATTGACTTTACAAGTCATAACTGTCATCCAAAAAGCCACACCATTCAGTAATCCATTTGCAGATAGAACCACCACACAACCTGATAGATAAATATCAAGAACAGTACGGGTAGGATACTGACCATTTTAGCTTTCATCCTGGTGAGTTTGTCCTCGTATTCAGCGCGTACTTCCTTGACAGTGGCAGTATGCGCGGAGCTTGCCCCATCTCCCTTCAGTGCTCGTGCCACCTCTTCCAAAACCTTCTGGAAGGAGTTCTCCAACTCGTCCATTTGTACATCCAAGCCAGCGTTCTGGAAACTGACCGTGACGAACGAAGCCCTTACGTTGTCACTCGTGAACGCTTGCTTTAGCTTCTCGGGGGATATCGCTCTTACGATACTTCTCTCCATCCATCTTTCCAAGTTCATAGAGCATTCAGCCAAATCTTGCATAACTGCCGCGTATGCTCTCTCCAATTTGCACAGACTCGCGTCTGCCAGGCGATCCTCCGCGCTGAGGATCTCACGCCTCACAGTCCTTTGCAACGAGACGATCTTACTTAATTTGTGAGTATAGATTTCCTTATAAGAATTGAATGTTTTGACGATGACAGACAGCTCGGTCAAGAACTTACGTACGTTGATTATGTCCGATTCGTTTATCCTATTCACTTCAACCAATCTGTCTCTCTCCTTCTGCAAAGCGATTCGTTTCTCGGAGCACCGTCTGAGATGCCTATCAGTCGTCTCCAGGAAGTTCTCCAAGTCCTCCATTGTTATTGCACCCGAATTTAAACTGCGTTTCAGATCGTTGTCGCAGTTCGCATTGTTGCCAAAGTTCGTCAACTCCTTTAATACAGTGTTAGATTTAATTTCTGCGATCCGTTTGTGTATTATCTCCTGATATTTCGCGGAAACTTTGATTATTTGTGTGGCGCGGTTTTCTGCAGCGCTCATTTTGGTGATCTGCTTTTTAAGATCCATTAGTTCTTCGTTCTTTTGATAAACAATTTTCTTAAGTTGCATTGACAATTGCTGACAATTCTCCTTGCTCAAATCCAGCTCTTTGGTCACGTCTAATAGTTTATTTTCGGACTCGGCCATAAGAGATTTTAGGAAAGTAATATCACTTTGTAAGGTACTTATTGTTCTATTTTTATCGTTTAATATTCTTTCTAAGTCTGCAATGGTTTTATTACTCTCCATGGATGAATGAGTGAAGTTTTTATATGATATGCTATCATCTACCTGTGGGTGGAGATCTCTCTCAGCTGGTCCATTCAACTGTTGACCATGAGCTTTTTCTTGGCTGAAGGCTGCATCTATAAAATATTTATGTTTGTTTTTAGTAATAATTGTTATGTTTTATAAGTTCAATATTTTAGTATTATTACTATCAACGGCCGGGTGGTGCTGTGGTTGTTGCAGCTTCTGAATCTAACCCTTCGACCGATCTTATTGCATATCGGAATAAGGGGAGGACCAGTGAGTGCGCAACTGCTTACGGCACTATAAATATTGTGCGCAGTTGATGTCATGTAGCGATAACGAGAGGATATAGCCGTGGTCGAAATATATAATAGGTATATGGAAAAATAATAGTAGTCTGGCCATAAATAATAACGCAATTCAAAAAGTTCTATATTCGACTTCTTTTTTTTTTGAATTTGGAATGTGTTTATTATGTTTAATCTAGTAGTGGCTAAATACCCAATGAAAACGCACTGTAAATTAAAAGATTCATGACTAGAGTTTGTAAAGGCCTGTATCAAAGCTAAAAGTGGATTTTTTTTTAATTAATAGAATTTTTTTTATAAATATAACTGTAAAAGAGATGCATTTTATAAGTAATATAACATACGTCTATTAATATATATGGTATTTACAAGAAATTCAAATATGAGGGAA
This sequence comes from Teinopalpus imperialis, assembly GCA_029286865.1. Taxonomy (NCBI): domain Eukaryota; kingdom Metazoa; phylum Arthropoda; class Insecta; order Lepidoptera; family Papilionidae; genus Teinopalpus; species Teinopalpus imperialis. The sequence continues at coordinate 1,750,414 of JAGSMU010000034.1, forward strand.
CAAGATATTTTACAGACAGCGTTTACGAGAAACTTTTTATTATAAGGAAATGTTAGTCCACTCACTTGACTCAAATTGCTTGATGCGTCGAGCTAACTCTTTATTTTCATTTCTTAGAACATCCATTATCACAGCTTGATGTTTAAACTCTTCAAATTTCTTCCAATTGCTTTCCTGTGATTGTACCTGTTTCAGATTATCATCCGTGACTACTTTTTCCTTAGATAACTCTTCATTCATTTTAATGATCAATTCATCCTTTTGTTTTATAATATTTGTTAATTTTTCATTCCTTTGGTCCAAGTCACCTTGATGACCTCTAGCTTCAGACGTTGCTATTTTAATTTCTTCTCTTAGAGCATTTATTTCAGTATTTCTTTGTTCTAATACTTGTTCTACTCTGGTATTATTCTCTTGTAAAACATTACATGTTTTAACAAGGTCTAATTTCTCAATCCTATGCTCCTTACGAAGGACCTCATTTTGTTCCAATTCCTTCTTGATCAGTTTTTCCAGAGTAGTTATCACTAAAAAAATATACTGTAAATATAAATACATTTTTCAAATCAATTCATTTACTTTAGACTACATTAAAAAACTTACCAGATTTATTTTTTTCTAGTAAATTAGTCAAATGCACATTTTCTTCTTTGAATTTAGTCATCTCGTTTTGTAAAATGTCAAGTTCATTTTGCAATTCCTCCAATTTTGTCTTATAACCAATATTGTCTTGAATTAATATATTTTTGTCTTTTACAAGAGACTCCATTTCGTTTTTAAGAAAAACATTTTCTTTGTCTAAATCTGCAACTAGAACATCTTGAATATTTTTATAATTTTGTAAATCACTTATTGTAATATCACAAGTTTCTAATTTCTCTTTAAGCTCCTCCATATGTTGTGCTTGTAACTGCATTTCTTTTTCTAGCTTTTCATTATTATCAACTTCTAATTTAAGTGCAGTTTGTAGTGTATTCTTTTCACTTTCAAATTCAACTTCTAAACTATCTTTTACAATTTTCCATTCATCGTTTTCCCTTTGTAATAAGGTGCATTCTAAAAATATTTAAAAAGTTAATAAATTTAATATAATGTATCACAACAAAAATATCTGTATCGTGTTAAAACATTTTTTTAAAGTAAACAAATCTTTTTCTTTTCCAGTGACCCTTACAGCTGTAAATAAGCTTAAAACAATCTCGCTAGCAGAAGACCCGCTGAATATGGATATAACGACGATGCTGGCACGAGGACTGCTGATGTCCGCTCCGAACCCTGTGGACGAAGAACCTCGGTTCGGATCGTATAAGGGTGAACAGATCGATTTAAAAGCGGTCGAGATCACGAGTGAGTATCGTGTGGGTTGCTGGAAGAGGACTTCGCACTCGTTGCCGAGCGCGGTGTGATGTATTGGGACAGTGTAAGTGCGTGTGCGTAAACAAATATTATTTTTAAACCACGAAGATGACAAACAAGCTATACAGTCTGACCTTAAGCAGTTACAGCACCCTATGGACGCTTGCGACACCAGGGGCATGATTTGCGCCTGATGCCGATGCTGTATAAAAACCTTTCCACGCCCAATTTTAAAGACCCCATATAGTACCTCATTGGAATCGATACGATAGATGTGATAATTGCGGTTTTAAGGTATGAGGGAAACTTCTTGTTGATGAACGGGGCAATGGTGGAAATAGGCCAAGGGCATCAGTACATATGGTCACGTCAAATATTATTAGAAATATTTGAAGAGAGGTTGGAAAAACCTGATTTTTGTATTCATATCAAGATAAAGTGCAAATTAGGCAATAACAAAAAATTATGCTTATAGCAATACCAGAAAAAATTACCACACAATTGTAAGATTGTATACAAACATACCCAACGAATGACACGCGTGGACATAGTCCATGATACAGGACCCGAAAAAAGTAACGAAATCCTAGCAACTATTTTTTAATTTGATTTAACTTATGCGATCTACCTTGGCGTAGTAATGGTTACTATAAAATGTATGACTAATGAAATACAAACAAACTGCAAAAATACAGTATAAAAATACAGCGTTTGAGTATTATTAATTAATTACGATTATTAGACCCATAAGACAATAAAGACACATTGGAATTTCTTGTGCCACTTCTTCTCCAGCGCCCACTCATTCCAAGTGGTGGTACAGATACTCAATAATAACAATAGTGATATTGATTCAAGAGACAAGTCTTAATCAGAAGCAGCTGACCGAGCCGAGATTCGGTCTTCACACGCACCCTCGAGTCAGACGCTCTCGCGGAACAGGGTAGCCTGGTCCGAGCCGGTCCACCCAATAAAGACCCTTAGCGTATATGCATATATGCAAACAACAAATAATTGCGTAAGCATGTATAATGAATAAGGCGTAGGTATGTAACACTATGCTATTAGCATCACATATCAATCCACACATTTGATGAATGAAACCGATCCCAAAAAACATCGTCAAGAAACTAGTTACAAAACATTGGGTAATTAAAAGATCTCCCACACCATAAAAGCTTATTGGTTTAAAGTTGTCTGAGAAATCTCTTAGAGTGAGTTGAGAGTCACGGGAGCTACTTTATGCACCTATTTTCCACAAGAGTTGAATGAAAATAACTTTTATAAATAATAATATATACAGAATGGACATTCTGTCTGTATAATATATAATGCAATAGTAACTGGTGATCTATAAAATCCTTACCTTCATCTTTCCTCTTAAGAGTTTCAATGAACATTTCGTTCTCATGTTTCAAGATTTCAAATCCTTTCTTTTCGTTTGCCATCTCACTTAGTCTCTGTTTTAATTCACAAATTGTAACTTCTTTGGATCCAATATCCTTTTGACATAATAATATAGTGGCTCTTTCTTCTTCCAACTCTTGGTTTAATTCATAAATTTTCTCGTCTTTTTCATTATTTTTCTCAACTAATATCATATTATCTCTTGTCAGTTCGTCCTTACACAGTTGCGCCTCGGTTTTATAAACTTCAATTTGTTTTTTTAGCTCATGTATTTCTGCGTTTCGTTGTTCAAGATCTAGTTGCACTCTTTGAAGGTTTTCTTGAAGAAGAGTGCATTTTTTGGTTAAGTTTATTTGACATAAGTCATAGTTTTGGCGCAGATGATCAATTTGTTCTAGCTGGTTTTTAATAAGCTGCTCTAAATTCTCTATAACTGAAATAAAATACTTTACACCATTATTTAATTGACATATATTTAATTAACAAATGCAATTGACTAAAATTAAATTTAGCTTTCCGTCAACTTGATAGATTTAAGAGATAAACACAAAAAACTTACCCGATTTATCTTCTTCAACTATCTTAGTCAAGTGCAAATTGTTTCCTTCCAATGTTGGTATTTCCTCATTCTGTAATGCTACAATTTCCTCTTTAAGTTTTGATATTTTCAACAAATTATTGTTTCTTTCCTCTACAAGTTTATCTATTTCATTTTCAAGGTATTTCTTTTCCTGTATTGTATCAGCAAGACATTTTTCTTTTTCAGCATTCACTTTTTCTAAATCATTGATTATTTTGTTATTACTTTTAAGTTTTTCTTGAAGTGTATTTAATTCCATATTTAGTTTATCAACTTCTAAAAGGACCTCAGTTTGTTTATCTTGAAGGAATGTATAATCATTGCTAAGTTTTAGCTTTACATCCTCAAAGGTTTGGGTGATTTTTATTTTTTCCTCCAATTCATTTTGTACTTGTTCCTCAAGTGCTTTTATCTCTACAACAAATGAAAAATTATTATGTATGGCATATTTCCTGGCTGCACTTTAAACAGATTGTAGAATGAATGGTTTTATTAGGCTGAGACTGTCTAGTACTATAATGTTAATTTTCATACCTTGCATACCTTGACTCCTAACGCCTTAGTATGGACATGAATAAAAGTCCACATGATTTGATTTGGATTCGGATAGATTGTTGTACCATGTACAACTTTTTTATAGCGATATATTAAATAAAAAAGCTTAGAATGTAGACTAGCAGACCAAAACGATAATTGTCTTGCAGGTCAATAATAAGTTGACCGAGAGTGCTACCTATGAAATGTAATCTAATCACAATTAAAATGAGACATTTACTATGTGACGATCTAAATAAATGTAAAAAGATTTAAAATTGGAATGACACACTATTAAAAAAAAATATCCTTAATTCTGAATAGCAAATATCAACCCCACAACAAACTAATCATGTGACCTGATATAGCCGCGCATATATTTTGTCAAATAATGTAGTTTTCTTCCTAGTTTATAAATACAATGATAATATTTTTTTGTGTACAACTGAAAAAATAATTTACTCAATTAATTTTTATACATTATTTTTTTTGACAATAATACTATGCGAAAGTACCTAAGCAGGCATTTTAGAATAGTTAATTGTTTTTAATATTTAGACTCTCCTAAGAATAAATAACCAGGAAACAAACCCAGGTGCACTATTTTTAAAAGATATATCTTACAAATATCTTTTGTTGTATGATCTTATATTATATTATATCTTATATTATATACTGTATAGTTTAATGAAAATAAAGATAGGACTCAAATAATGACAGAGAAGCATAGATGATAGAATATGTCTATGGGACATATCACAGGATGTGAATGTGAATTAGCACAAATTTATCATTTTTATATTTCATAAACGAGAAGAGTCACAAAACGCATACCAGTTTTATTTTCTTCAATAATCCTTGTCAACATTAAATTTTCTTCTTTTAGTTTAGGAAATTCTTCATTTTGCAAAACACTAATTTGTCCTTCAAGGTCAGCTAATCTCAACTGATCATTGTTTCTCTCTTTTATTACTTTGTCTATTTCAATTTCAAGGTTTTGCTTATCATGTTTCATATCAGCAAGTAGCTTTCCTTGTTCAGAATATTCCTTATTTAAGTCATTAATTCTATCGTTATTAGTTTCAACTTCAACTTTAAGTTCATTTAATTCTATATTTTGCTTTTCACATTGGAAAACTATTTTGTTATGTTTTTCTTGAAGATGTATATAGTCAGTGCTAAGTTTTAGTTTTTCATCCTCAAAGGTCTGGCAGATTTTATCTTTTTCCTCTAATCCGTTTTTAATACAGATTTCTAATTTTTTAATTTCTGCAACAAAAAAAATTATTCAAGTAAAGCCATGTAACATGGACATAATGAAAGCCAAATAAAGACACAAATAATAATGTAGAGGATTTATCTTTAAGTTTTCAGCGGTGAAATTGATGAACTAGAGAAATCACCTTAACATGTGGAAAACTTTGTAGATAACATCTGATAAAAGAAAGCTATAGAGGACATACCAATAGTATCGTTTTCAATTGTCTTCATCAAGTGCAAATTGTTTTCTTTCAATTTTGGTACTTCCTCCTTCTGCAATAATGCTATTTCTTCTTCAAGGTTCGCTATTCTGAACAAATTAGTATTTTTCTCCTCTACTAATTTGTCTACTTCAGTTTCAAGGCTTTTCTTTCCCTGGATTGCATCTATGAGATACTTTTCTTTTGCAGCATTAGCTTTTTCTAAATCATTGATTCTCTCGTTATTATGATTCAATTTTTCTTGAAGTTGAATTAATTCCATTGTTTGCTTTCCGGATTCAAAACCACTTGATTATATTTTTCTTGAAGGAGAGTAATGTCATTGGTAAGTTTTAGTTTTTCATCTTCAAAGGTCCTGCAGATTTTAACTCTTTCGTCTAACTCATTTTGGATATGCTTTTCTAATTTTTTGATTTCTGCAACATAAAAAATTTTATTTCTTCCATTTCTATATAAAAAAATGAGATTGAACCTTTAACTAATGTCTATTTAGACCAGTAAATATTTGCCTTAATCAAAAACACTTAGCTAATTTGATGACTGTACTAAATCAATCGACTGGCACACGAATTAGTGATCTAACCATTCGAAATCGGCTCCATGGAGACGGACAACGTTCCAGATCTCGTATTATTCGTCTAAAATTGACAAGAGCGCATCGTGCAGCACGTTTCAGATTTGCGAGCGAGCATGCGGAGTGGACAATGGACAACTGGAGATATGTACTCTTTACGGACGAAAGTAAAGTTTTTCAGTGATGATTGTCGAGTGCGCGTGTGGAGAAGAGAAAGAGAACGTTTTTTCGAACCTTGCATATATGAAACGGATCGTTTTGGAGGTCCAAATGTTATGGTGTGGGCTGAAATAAGCTTGCTCGGTAAAACTGAGCTGGTAATTACTCGCCCACATACAGCGCGAACAATCCAGAGAGCTCTCTCTGAAGCCAATATTACGGTTTTACCGTGGCCGACCATGACTCCCGATCTTAACCCCATTGAACATTTATGGGACCAATTGAAAAGAGGCCTCAAATCGAATTTCAGTAATGTGACTAATCGACAAGAGCTCATAAACGCCCTAAAATTGTGTTGGGAGCGAATACCCGAGGAAAACATCACCCACTTGATTGAAAGTGTCCCAGATAGATTCAGAGAGTGCATACGGAACAGAGGAGGACCTACTTGCTATTAAATCAATAATTTCTGTAAACTTTCCTAAAAACTGTAAATTTTGACTAAATTCCATAAAATTGGCAAAACTGACTCTTGTTTATGTTCACACACTTTCAAAAACCTTAATTTATTCATTCCTAATCATAAAAACTGAAAAAAGTAAAGGAATCTGTAAAATTCATTTATAAAACATGGTGGGCCCTATTTTGTTTTGAGTACTTTATATTGAATTGGATGCACCTATAGATCATCAAAAAACAAATTTTTTAATTTACTGGAGTCCTTATGAGACTTATATTCAATTGCATATAATTAAAAAGGAAAACTTCTTGATTTATGTAAAACACATATAGGATATCCCATAACTATTGATATCATTTCTCATTCTGCAGAAAATGTAATGTTTGGGTTATCGGTAGTATCTCTATTGTGTATTATGGTAACTCCACAGGTGTTACAACCACAAATGAAGGGTTTGAGTTCTTTATATAATATTTTCTAATACCAAAACTGTTACAATTTTTTGGTAGCCAAAGTGTCTATTCTTAATTTTTGGTAATAATTATCACATATATTTTTATGTCCTATGTTTGAGGACTTCTTGTATAATTAAAAACTGGGAGTTGGAGTTGGTCTTAAAAAGTGGCCAAATTCCCAAAAAAAATTATTATATTATTATTTAATGTAAATTCAAAAATTATATGACACATGTTAGTTTTTTTTTGGGAACATAGAAATTGCTTGTGACTAAAAGGTTTCACTGTGAAATAATCCATCAAAATAGTCCATCTATTGAAACAAAAGTCAAACTCAGATCCAACAGATCAGAGCTCTAGGGAACCCAACCAACAGCTGAAAGGTTGTCAATTATTTAAATTGTATAATAAAGCACAATAAAGTACATACCAGCTTTATTGTCTTTAACTATCCTGATCAAGTGTGAATTGTCATAATTTAGTTTTGGTAATTCTTCATTTTGCAAAACTTTAATTTCTTCTTCTAGGTTAGCTATATGCAAAAGGTAATTGTTTCTCTCTTCTATTAGTTTGTTTATTTCAATTTCTTGGGTTTCCTTCTCTTGTTTTAAATCAGCAAAGAATTTTCCTTGTTCGGTATTTTCCTTTTCTAAGTAATTGATCCTTTTATTATTAGTGTTCAACTCTTCTTGAAGGCGATTTAATTCTTTATTTTGCTTTTCCAATTCGAAAACTACTTCAGCATTATTTTTTTGAAGCTGGCCATAGTCATTGCAAAGTTTTAGTTTTTCATTGTCAATGGTTTGACAGATTTTTACTTTTTCTTCCAACTCATTTTGAATATGCGTTTGTAATTTTTTTATATCTGTGAAAAACAACATTCTATTTGAATGAGAAGTAGGTAACAACATTTGGAATGGTCTCTTTCCCGTTTTTGTTTACCTATACCTGACAGCTACAATGTTAATTAAACTTTGGAGAAAATAATAATTAAGCACATTTTAATATGTGATGGTGTGGAAATACAGTCTACTGTACATGCTTGTAATTTTATGGGTACCAAGTAGTGTTGGTCTCAATGCTGCCCACGGTAGAGTTGCGTTGAAGAAAGGTCATTGATGTACATTAATATTCACAAGACCCAATTTCTGTTACTTACTTGATGCTTATTAAATACTATAAATGGAAATTATATATCAATGCAATTTTTTTTATATTTTTACTATAACATAAATATATAATCATAACGAGATGAAAGATAAATAGTGATTAAAAGCATTTGGTGTATGTGAAAAGGTCAACATTACAATTGCGATAAAATTCTAGAAATGATTAAAGAAAAAATAATGTAATGTGAAGATTAGGTGTAGACCTATTCCATCTAAGCCTACTCTCCTTTATGAAATATGCCATTTCAATTACAAATTATATTGAACCTTATGTACTTATTTAAAAAAATCATGGAAGCACATCCTGGTCATTCCTACATCCGTTATATCCATACAATATACAATCCTACACAACTGTCTAAATGTAAAACAAGAACCAGAATGTTAGGTCGAGACAGTTACAATCAACATTATTGTTTGTGAGGATAAGGGATTTTTTTTCCCAATTCCCTTCAGGTTTTATATGTGACGTGAAAACGTAAACATAACACTTCTACCTGAGTCACTAGTTCTACCACCCAATCCCGACGGGCTGTGATCCGTCGAGATTGGGTCGAGACTATCTATGTCCAGGAGTGGGGCAATATCCCCGGCTCCCGAATCCTGCAGCCTAGTAAAGGCATCAGAAGTTTAAGTCGTAAGATAATTCTAGTGAATTGTATATAAACTACACTTACCTAACTTATTGTTTTCCACTAATAATAACAATTTCGAATTTTCTTCTTCCAGGGTAATCAATTTGTTTTTCTCTTCATCTAAGTTTTCTTGTAGCTCCTTATTATCGTAAGTTAGTGTGTCCAAAGCCTTTTGTAACATTTCTTTTTTATTTTTCCATTCGTTAATTGTAGCTTGCAAACTGGATAGTTCTAAAATTAAATAAAATTAGTATCTCACAATTATCTTAATTATTCATAGTATGGTACATACACCAATCTATTTAAAACAAATTCTTCTTGTTAAATTCGATAGTGGTAAATTACTTTTTTTATCTACAATAAAAAAGAGAGCCAGGGCTGAAAATCAATAAATTGTGCAGTGCCATGACCTTTAGGTAACTTTGTAGATCTTAATGGTAATAAAAGTTTATTCAATTATATTGAGTCAAGAAAACCAAAATCACAAATGTAAGGTGGCATACTTTGACAATTGTATGTTATTAAATTCATGAGTACTTTTAAGAAACTTAAATTATACTACAATACTTTTCAAGATAAAGATGGTTACAGTAGAATTTAAACTTTGTTTATTTAGTCTAAATTACCATATACCCTAAGTATAAACAATATTCTAAAAATTTTACCTTTTTCTTTTTCTGCAACTGAAGAAGATAGTAAAGTGATTTTTCTGTTTAAATCACCAATTTCATTATCTTTAACTATTATTTTATGATTAAGACTATCAATCATATCTGAGAGACTTTTACATTTGTTTTGATAACCTTCTTCTATTTTATCAATCTTCACATTCATATCATTCAAATTCTGTTCTAAACTATCCTTTTCACCTTTAAGTTTAGCCTTTTCTTTCAAAGCTCTCTCAATGTCTCCTCTTAATGTAAAGATATCAGCATTTAACGTTTGTATTTTTGATTCTTGGCTCTCGATTATGTTATTAGACTTTGTTCTAATATCTTTAAATGTTTTTTCAGTGTCAGTTAACTTCGTCACAAGTTTAGATACTTCTATACTGGAATTTTTTTCGATTTCAATAAAGGCTAACATTTTCTCGTTCAACTTTTGCTCCAAATCATGAATGGCTAAAATATAAAACCATGCAGTATACATGTAAGTGAAGTTTTGAAATGTGTGTTTTAAGTAAAAAAAATACTACTTAAGAAAACTTCAGCAGAAACACAGTTGACGATTAGTTAGCCACCATCTGAGCCCTGATTGGAGTATTGGTGATAATATTATATAAGTGGCAATTTCTGACAAATATAAAAGACATGAGTGAGTAAAAGACAAAGATAGATGCAGTAATAATACAATAAGAACTGAAAAACAATTATGTTGCTGTTCACTAAAAATTTTAATTATGATTTATAGTGGTCAAACACAGGACCGACAGCACTATATACTCAAATTGAAATCTAGTTTTAATGATTATCTATTATATTTATATTAAAAAAAAAGAATAAGATGATGGAAATCTGATAATACTATTAGTTATTAGCAATGTATTCAAAATTGTTGACAAGTAAAATATTAATAGTACTTGTAAATGCATATAAATCGGGAAACCCTTGGGGTCGATATAATGACAACTGGTTTTGGGGGTCGACGAGGTCTAAAAATCGACCCATATTATTGAAATATACACAAGTTCTGATTTGAAACTTTCGATAAGTTCGTGCAAGATTTTGATTTTGTAATATTTTGAGAAAATGATGTCAAGTTTCTCCCTTATCCAACCGCAAAGATATTAAATTGGTAAGTATTTTGTATCAATAGGAAAAAAACTAAAGATTTTTAAAGTAATTTGGCTATGGGGTCTGAGGTATCAATTCATTTTGGATAAGGAAAGACCCATTTTTTTGCCTAAAGTAGTTTGGGAATCCCTGATCTAAATGATGTGAGTTTTGATTACCAACATATATAATAATTACAATGTTAAGTGCAATTATTGGAGAGCATGGAGTGAATGCAAAATGCAAAAAAACCCCAATTAATGCAAACACAACATAATACATGATTATGTTGTTTTGCATTCATTATGCATGATTATGTTGTGTTTGCATTCATTATGCATGCCCTTTAATAATGGAAATAATTGAGAGGAAATCTGCATATATTAAAATAATAAGACAATATTTTGAAGAAATTAATTGCACAAAGCCCTATACCATCTATTAGAAATCTGTTGCTCAATCTTAGGATCATTATAAGTTTTATTTTGTTTTAATTATCTATTTTTAATTGAAAAGCTGTTTATTATGTATTAAAAGGATCTCGTAACTTACTTGCGCCCTTTTCTTCCATTTTTCGTGATAAATCCTGGCGCTCCAACTCTAATTGTGTCATAAAATCAGACTTATCATTGATAATCTTAATTAAGTTTGCATTTTCACCATGTAATGATTGAATAGATTTCTCAAAACATTGATTTTGTGCATTGACACAAGCTAAATCATTCTTAAGCGCATCAATTATTTCATTATTTTTTGTGATCTCTTCATGCAAAGATTTATTTAGCTGTAGTTTATCATTATACTCTTGGATTATTTTATCTTTTTGTAAAACATCACTAGATAGCTGTTCTATGTCAGTTTTAAGGTTGTCATACTCTTGTTTAAGCTTAATATACATTGCTTGTTCGTCATGCAAAACCAAATTCTTTTCCTTAATAATTTCATCTTTTTCTTGACTTTTTGTGGTGATTTCTGCTAATTCACCATGTAGTTTTGTGTTAGTGTTGGACAACTTTGTTATGACTCCTTGGGTCTTTTCTAATTCATGTTGTATTCCCATTTTAAAATCAATTTCATTTTGCAACTGTGTTTGTAATGATTTGACCATTGCACACATTTCATCTAATTTGTATTGAAGTTTATCTTTCTCTTCATTGTCCATTTGGCGAAGATTGTCCATTTCTGTACGCATTTTGTCACTGATAATTTGGCGATTTTGAATGTCGTCAAGCAAAGTCTGCTTAGTTTCTTCTAAGACACTACACTCCTCTTTTAAATTAGAATTTGATATTTTGTAATAATCCAAATCTTTGGACATTCCTTCAATGCAGGCATCATATTGACGAACTTGTTTCACCAATTCTGTAACTTCTACACATTTGCTTTGTAGTTCCATTTCAATCTTGACTTTTTGTGTGTTTAAAACTGATAAGTCATTATTATACTTATTTATTGTTTCATTATTTAATTCTCTTTCTTTACGCAATTCTAAACCCAGTTGCTCAATCATTTCACTTTTCTGTAAAACATTATTTTGTAACTCCACTAGCTCGTTATTTCTATTCAATACTTTTTCATTTAACTTCATTACATGGTTTTCATAGTCATCTCTCAACTTCATTTTTGAGGATTTTTCTGTCTCTATTTCCACTTTTAAGCCCTTAATTATGTTTTCTGATTTTGTTACTTCATCTGATAAACTTTGAAGGAGAGACATTTTTTCTTTCTGTAGGGTTTGAATGTCTTGCATCTTTTTCTCAATAGCTATCCTAGAATTTTCACCATTGTCTTTTATTTTTTGTTCCAATTCATTAACCATGTTGTTAAGTTTCGTGATTTCATCATCGAAATAAGATTTTAAATAGTTTTTCTCTTCAATTTCTTCATTTATCCTGTGTTTCAGATCGAAAATCTCATTTTCTCTTTCAGAAATAATCTCCTTAAAATTTTCGGCTTTCTGTAGTTGCTCATTTATTTGATCCTATAATTATAGTATATTATATGATAAAATTTGTTATACATTGGTCTATTATTCTATTACTCATACTATAAATCGAGTACAAAATTATTTTATCTATTAAATACAAAACACAAAAATGAATATTATCAAGTACCTGTAGTGATTGAATTTGTTGCTTTAATGCTAAACATTTTTCTCTTTCTTCGCCTAATTGAACTTCAACTACATTTGCACAAACTTCACTGCAAGCAGCTGAAATACAGAAAATTATTTGATATAAATTTGTCTGGGTGGACATAATAAATGCTATCAACCAAACATTTACCAACAATATTATATGGAATATTAAGATTGATTTATTAAGATGTGATGTGGGTGATTTTTTCAGGAGTGGAATAGGACGAGCATATGGCGTGGTATATTAGTTAAACTAGGAAAATATTTAATTAATTAAATAAGTTTTTAGAAACTTCAGTTCCTTCTTCGAGTATTGACTGCTTTTCACTCACTGGCCTTCACTTCTATCTCCAACAATAAACATTGAGAGAGTACTCTCGTTTATTTTAAAATAACTGATCAGCACGAATCACAAATGCGCAGTGAAAGAGTGTGGCGGTTGATTTGCGTATTGTGCACCTTTTTTATTGTATGGGTCACCCCCGAGGACCGAGATCGAATGCCTGCATGCGAATCCATGAAACAGCAATATGGGTCTACAGGATCCCTACACTAACCAAAAGGAACACAGCAGCGTTATCCTGCTATTGTGCGCTGCTATTCCGTGAGAACGTGGTCCTTCCCAGGTTGACCTGACCTGACTTACATACAAGAAACAAACTACAGCGTAGAACTTATAATGTTACTACCAAGTCACAATGACAATGTTTTCAAGTTTTACGCGATAATCGAGTCGCTTAGTGATATACCATCCTCTATTACTTCAATCTGCCAAATCCATAAAATAACTTCAGCATTATAGTTGAAACGTACGTAAATAAAGGCGGATATTATAAACTCTATACAAACTATTAAATCATAATTTTTAGCAGCAACATTATAAAAAAAAAATCTAATATAATAAAATCATCTTACACAAACTACGTTGCAATGATTGCACGCTCATGTCAGGATCATCACACTCCAAGCTGGCGTCCAGCCCGTTGCGGTGATAATGCTGCCAGAGTTCCATAACATGCTCGCGTAGTGTCTGACTCTGTCTTTTCTCGGCTGCTAATTCCTCAGCTAGCTGACTAGCTCGGGAGGTTTCTTGTTGATTTGATATTAATAATTTGTCGCATTCACCTTTCAAATTATCCAACTGAAAAGTGAGGTTGACAATATCATTGGAAAGATTTATTTTCTAAATATGATGATATCCTATAGTCTTATTCTGATCACGGCGACATTTCATAACCGTTCTCACTCAGTTAAGTCTTTTTGTACTATATATTTCGTGTACAATTAATTATACGAGAAATCACCAAATACTTGGAAAGTTCGGATGCAAAATCAGCCATCAACTTTGATAAATCAACTATACCAGACAGTGTTACGCCAACATTCTGGCTGTCTGTAGATAATCTGTTCTATTTATGTATCCTCATCAGATTTAAAGCAATCCTGTATGGGGCATTCGTTTTACCACAAAAATATGTTTTAAATTTAAATAGCCTAATGATTTGCGGTACGGTCTGTTAAACTTAAAGTAGGGCAAAGGCTTGAATCCACCATGCTATTATTGACATGAACTATATCTTAACACAAGCGTTTAAGTTTAGTTGCGAGTGTTTAACGGTAATGTTGTACCGTTACCTACATTATTTTTTAAGAATAAAAGCTTAAAGTAGGGCAAAGGCTTGAATCCACCATGCTATTATTGACATGAACTATATCTTAACACAAGCGTTTAAGTTTAGTTATGAGTGTTTAACGGTAATGTTGTAGCGTTACCTACATTATTTTTTAAGAATAAAAGCTTAAAGTAGGGCAAAGGCTTGAATCCACCATGCTATTATTGACATGAACTATATCTTAACACAAGCGTTTAAGTTTAGTTGCGAGTGTTTAACGGTAATGTTGTAGCGTTACCTACATTATTTTTTAAGAATAAAAGCTTAAAGTAGGGCAAAGGCTTGAATCCACCATGCTATTATTGACATGAACTATATCTTAACACAAGCGTTTAAGTTTAGTTGCGAGTGTTTAACGGTAATGTTGTAGCGTTACCTACATTATTTTTTAAGAATAAAAGCTTAAAGTAGGGCAAAGGCTTGAATCCACCATGCTATTATTGACATGAACTATATCTTAACACAAGCGTTTAAGTTTAGTTGCGAGTGTTTAACGGTAATGTTGTAGCGTTACCTACATTATTTTTTAAGAATAAAAGTTGTTGGTGAATAAAGCCGTTTCTGGTCCAAATATGGACCCTTGTTCCATGGCTACTACATCCCATCACAACCCTATGGATCGCCAGAACCGAGTCAGTTAGCTTGCTGAAAGCAACGAGATTACGATCTATTGACATACCCTGGATTTATATGTATCTCTTTCATGTTGGACGTTTTCTAACTGCTCCTGTAGATCATTAACCTTTTGCTCCATCTGCTGCAATTGCTTTGTCAACTTAACCGACTCATTGCTTTTGGTCTCAACGCCGCGCGCTTCTGCCTCCTGGCCACAGCACATCGAAATTTTTGCCTTCAAGTTTAAAATATCCAGCTTGTATTGTTCTTTATCTTTCACTGGAAACAAATAATAAAACAGAAAATTATACATAAAGAAGAAAATGAAAGAAATAGTATTCAACGATAATTATCTAATAAATCTCACAGTGTTATATGATATAACATTACCATACTGACTTTAACTCTAAACCTGCCACGACCAGTCAAATGACCGTTTTTAATATTTTGTTAAACATTGTATGTTCACAAATATATATATATACTTTGACTGGTAGAGAATGCCTAAAGGCATTAAGCCCCTTTCTATCCCTTTTTGTAAGGTGTGTGACCAATAAATTTAAAATAAATAAATAAATAAAAAGATAACTAAATTGTAATATCTTTCACTTCATATAAAAATGTCGTCAATGCAAATCGTCGAAAAAAACTTACATAATTTATCAAGCTTCAAGTTGGTTCTTGCAAGCTCGTCCTGCAAGTAATTCCTGTCGAATCTTTCCGCATCAAGGGCCGCCTGCAATCTACGGACTTCGCTATGCAACGAACGAAGTGCAGGTGGTGTTTCTGCAACCATCACACGATCGCAACCTCCTTCACCGGTCGCCATGTCTGGACCGCAGGCTTCTGTAAGCGCAAATGACATGCTATTAACCTGATAGGTAGGGTTTTTTTTATTACATTGAGAGTAACAAACGAGCACAGAGTTCACCTGATGGTAAGTGGAATCCTGCATTCCATGACATCTACATTCATCCTTGACAAGGAATCATAATGCAGATGCGTTGTTACCCTTGAGGACTGAGATCGAATGCCTCGTCACCAGTAATAAAGGTCTCCGGATCCCTAAACTCACCAGACGAAACACAGCAGCGTTATGCTGCTATTTTACGCTGGTATTTTGTGAGGGCGTGGTCCGAGCACAGTCGAGCCGACCCATTCATTCTGCAGCTAGAAACAAACTGTAGTGTAGCTCTACTTATTATCCGATAAGAAGTCAAAATTTTACCTTCCAAATTAAATTAGCCGGCATTTATACCGATCTTCATTGACAGTTTTCCTTTTCGTGTCTACTGTCAAGTTAAATATGCGATTGTTTGTGACTTGATCATCAAGGAGCGATTGTCCATCGAAGACGGCATATTTATTGTAAAGTCATTACCAAAATAAGAATGTTTTGATGCACTTGCAAGATGACCACACGAATTTGGGTGGAATAGGTCGTGCGATTTCGGACACCTTGATTATTTCCTGTCAGTGTTGGAGAAAGTCACGCTAACAATCCTCCAACCATTGAACAAGGAAGCTATAGAAATCGGACAAAATGCTTGTGAAAATGAAAGTACGGGATAATAATGTTATCGTACCAAAGAAGCAATGGGGGTCATTTGCAAAATATCAATAATCATTGAGAACCAGAAAATTTCTATTACATTGTTGTTTTGCGAGTGTTATTATTAAATTCTATCGAAAGGTCAAATTTGGACATCTAATATTGGATATTCCAACAAACAATAGACGCACTTGCCCCGCAAACAATAAATTTACTGGTAGATAGTCCATATTTAATGAACTACAGTAATCAGGTCCCTTTTTAAAGATTGATCCAGTACTCAATCAGCTATAATGAGCTGAGTCACAGCTAACCCGCGGATTACCAGACACGAGATGTCGTGTCTCCGAAATATAATTTTATTTAAATCGTGCTAGATTTGGCGCTTGCTTTGCGACGAAATTTCCCGAAATTTCCGAGTAAGTAGTAAATTAACACTTAAAATTGTTTTTTTATTGGTATTGGACCTGGTTTCGAACAACAATGAATTTAATGCAGACGCTCGCAGAACAGTGGGTTAACACGGCTTAGAATTATCTTTAAAATCAGTTATTTGAAAGATCGTGAATACATTCCAAAAATATTGACATTTCTTGTGCCTCAGAAATACAAATGAAAAATGCGTGGACAAGCATTTTGATTAATATGTCCTCAGTGGCGACATCTTCTGGTTATAACCATATGTCATCAACTGTGTAAAATACATATATTATAGCTCCTTAAGCATTCGCACAAACATAAGAGGCACTGTCATCCGTTTCATCACTCATCTTCCCAGTAGGTTAGCTACTTCATGACCAATAAAATCTGAATAAGGTCCAGATGTTCGTCAATATGATCACAAACTACTGACTTCATAGAGCGTCGATATTTCAAGCTATATGTTCTTATACGCTAGGGTCAATTACTTTCTTTGTTGCCCCTATGTAAGGGAGGCCGCATTCACAATCGAGCTAGTACACTCCTGCATCTTGCAGGGATTTTGCGCTTTACGAATGAACTCGTTTGTCATCTTTGCTCTCATTTTTATATATTGAAAATCCATATAACAATGTTATGTGTTTATAAATTAAACTGTCGCGCGATATATGTATTTGTGTGTGTGTGTGCAAAGTGCGCAAGGTTTTGTCGCGGTGCAACGATAGTGCTTCATAAGTGTAATAATGTTGCTGCTAATACGCGTTAATGCTAACACTGTAATTGGTTTATAATATTAATATGGAATTACATTTCTCGAGAAATGGAAGCACACGGCGGCTCTGCACTTGAATAGTTTAATATAATTTTCTTGTACACATGCCTTTATGATTCTATATGTAGTTTTTCCTCACGTAATTACTAGCGAAAAAGCATATGTTTTTGTTCTAAGTTCATTTTATAATGAACTGTTTCCTTTACTTTACATATCTTCTATAACTTATTGATGATTGGCTAATGTCTCGTCTATTTTGACAACGGCGATTCCTTCTAAATTCCACCAGATACCATCTGATGGTTTGCGCACAGTACATTTTAGCGTTCGTGCAAATGCAAGGTTATTCGTAATTCATTTCCAAGCATTTTGGACGGATATTCATACCACCCCGACCCAAAAACCCCACCACCTGGTCAGTGGTACTTGTATCACTTTGGGAACTAAGGCTCTAGATGAATAACTAGGTCATTACGCGCGCAAGTTGTTACTATGCTTTAACATTCCCAGTTTAGAAGTTGAAAAAAGTCGGCTATATAAATTTCAGTTTAAATAACTTCGTTAAAACATACGTCGTACGAATCATTTTAAAAGGATAAGACGCGCTTGAATAATGTGTGAGTGGCCGAATACACGCGATACGAAAGATATTAAATTATTTATAAATTAAATGTAACAAAAATAAAATATCACTATTAAACAGTTTAACCCTTGTACTGAATATCTACATTTCAAATATCTATAAAAAAAACTTGTGGTTAAACCTTTATTTAAGTTCAGGAAACAGCTGGCTAATGACCTCATGTTACACCCAACAGCTGTCAGCTGCTCTTATAATAAACAACAGTAGGGATGTGTGCCATAATGAAGAAAAAAATCACCCCTCTATAAAGTCTGTATGTACAACTTTTGTGTTGAAATAAAAACTAGAGATTTGCAAAATGTCCAAATATATATTGAAAAATCAATTATAGATAGCAGATGTTAAAAATTATTTCAGTTTTATATTTATTCTCAGAGTAACAGCTGACTATCTTTAACCTAAAGTAGATGTCTGGTAAATATATATCTTATCATAGAGATCTGTTTGAAATGACAGCATTTCACAACTGTTTCACCTGGTAAATATAGATACCAGATTCAATTACTGTTTATAATATAGCATTACCAGTTTTGCCATTTACACTACAGCCAGTTTCCACGTTTAGGAGTTTGAAATTATTATTAATGGTTTACTGAAAACAGCTAAATAAATATTGAGACCAGTTCAAAGTTATACATCACTCTTTCAATTATAAATATCAATCATTCTAATTGAACAATGAGTCTTAGAGTATTTGATGAACTATTAATAAAATATGTAGAGAAAGTGTGTTACTAAAATAATAAAATTAATAAATAAAACTGAATTTATTTATAACTGAGTTAACTACTATAATTCTACTATGTATTCTACAACAATTGATTTTTTATTTTAATCTTCAGGGTAACAAAATAGTTTAGAATGTAATAATGTGAAATCTTCATCAATGTTGACTAGATAGACTGTACAAAAATATGAGTTGTAAATTTTTAATATGCAATAGTTATGTATATACAAAAGAATAAAGTTTACAAAACAAAATTTTAATAAAAATTCTAATGAAAATTTACGAAAGGTACTAAGGTAAAAGAAATTCTCTAAATGTAGGTTGGTTCAGTTTTATTGCTATAAGTCTTTTCCATAATGCCAATATAAAAACATCTATTATATAACAAATATATTATAATTTTCTTCTTTCCTAAGTGGCCCCTTTCATATCCTAACTCCTAACACAGAAATTTCTAGCAATGTTTTGGAAGAGAATAATTCATAATTATTAATTAAAGTTAAAACCCAACTTATATATTACTTATATTAACACAAGAAATGCTGAAAGTTAGATAAGAAGAAATAAATATATAGTTATTAAGCCACAAGCTGTATCCAAGTTCTTTGTCAAAATTTTTATCATATACAATTACTCATTTTATGTCACAATTTAATAACAATAATTTTATAATAATAATAAATTTAATAACAATAATATACCATTAACTTTACAGCACAAAGACAAATGTTAAATTTTAAAAGTCAATTGTTTTATGTTCCAATGAATTGAGGGTATGTTGTTTAACTCATAAAAACAATATTAATGAGACTCACCTGCTATTGCTGTAACCACATCAAGAGAAGATATAGATGAACACTCCATTAAAGTCTTGCTAAACTTCAATATAACTTCTTGATCGCCTGTACTGAGTGTACTGCACATTGCACTTTTAATATCCACATCTTTTGAATTAACACATACAAAAAAAAGCAAAAGAGACGCAGCTATGAATATATCTTCTTCATTTATAGCTTCAACTGTGCCATTTTCAAATTTAAACCCAGGATACTTTTCTGAAATAAATTCTTCCAAGGACTGTCCACTGAAAATGGACGATTTCGATTCATCCAGGTTAAAATTTTTTCGTAAATGGTTAATGATATTCAATAAAGAATCTTGATTTACTGATATTTCATTTTTATTCTTGCTTTCGTAGAAGTAGCAGTTAACCTGGAAATTATTTCATGATAACAAAAATTCGATAATGAAATAGAGGTAATTAATGATCTTTTCAGTCTTACCCAGTTTACAATAATACATTTCCATTTCTGTTGCATGATGTGATTAACTTGTGAATTTCAGTATTTTAATGTTCAACAATTCATAAGTAAACAATCAATTTCACAATTTTTTCTTTATTTTAGGCTGCAACGAACTGATATAAATAATTCCACCGTTGCAGTTCAAACTCTTTTTGTTTTGTCATAACGTTTTCTAAACTTTTGAAAATTAAAAACTAACATCTGTCAACTCAATGTTACCCTCTATTGGCGTAGCGCACAAATGTAGCATTCTTTGAAATGAAGATTTTAACAAATACAGATTAAATTGTTACTAAACATCAAAGTATACCATTATACTAATAGTTGTTTATACGCCAAAGAATTATTTACCTCAAATATATACAAAAAACATTATCTGGCCTTAATATAATTTACAAGGCACTTTATTGTAGACTGACTGATAATAATAACAAAATTACGAATTTCATATCACAACAATAATAGAATGGTAAATGAAAAGAGAATGGTATGTAATGGTATTTATTTGTCCACACTAGGCTCAAGTATAGGTCTACTAGGATGTGATGGCAAAAAAAAGTTTAAAAAATAAGGATTTTCGTAAGGCAACAAAATGTGTCATCTGTCAACTGAAATTTAAAAGAATTGGAGGAGTACCAACCATCATACGAACAAGACCTGGCTGTATGGACTAAAGTCCTTTGCCTTTCCCATTAGGGATAAATTAATATCATCATAATTAAAGGAATTGTTTTTGATTTGGCTTCAAATTTCCTTTAAAAAGTGGTGAAAATGTCGAAGAAACCTCTTTAAAGATCGCAAAAAAAAAAAAAAATATATATTATTTTCAATGTTTATCAAAGAATACTTGATGAACAAGGTGCAGAACAAACACAATCATCGATATTGAGCCATGTGCAAGCGTTGACTGGTTAGTAGGAATGACACGTCTTGATACTTTGGTTTATTGCATTTTTCGTGTGTATTATATTATGTATACTAAACTTTGGTTTATTTCTAATACTACCATAAGACGAATTGTTGCTGAAGGCAGTTCTAACAGAGGCGTATATAGTACGCCCGGTAAAAAGAGGAAAGGTGGCAAAAAAGAAATAAACTTGGATAGTTTTGATTTAGAATTGGTCAGAAACAAAATAAATGAGTTTTACACTGTACGAACCATTTTCAAGTTCTGATAGCAAAATTAATTAATAAACTCATGAACAGAGTAATTGGATTTTTTATCTAAATTTCGAACCCCACATTCACCACAGAAATATTATCCTTGATCATTGGATAAATTTTTATATTTGCATGTATCACACACAGAATCAGCTGCTATAAGGAAAAAAATGTATCAAAACGTATTACTCCAATTTCCCCAGTATTGCTAGCGTCAATTTCTTTTTTCCCTTTTTGCCATCAGATCCTGGTAGACCTATAATTTAGGAAATGATTTATTGTCCATTATCCATGTACCATTTTATGATTTGTTTTCATCACGTGCATTCGTTGATCAGTTTCAAACAATTTTTTTTAGTCATATAATACGTAATCGTTATGGATAAGGTTCTAAGCCGATGGTATAATTTCCATTTTCGATGTCAATTGGTAAAATTAATAAGATTAATATTTATCAACTGGACTCGTGACTGGAGATTTTGAGATTTGAATTTTAATAACGATATGTTTCAACTGAAAATAAAACCATCAAATTGTTTTATATTACATAGAACCTAACTGAAATAACACTAGTTTAGAACCATCAGTCAATTCTTGGAAGATTAATATAATGAATATTGTTATTGCAGTTGCAATGTTTAGTACATTCCCACACCCATTATTGTACTGGATTACCTAGTACTAGAGACTACAACTATACGTGTGATATTGTTAAAAATCATTAATTTTAATTTGTATTAATATAAATACTTAGTCCCGATATAGAGAAAAAAAAAATAAGTAAACAAAACAGAAAAACAAGTATTATTTTCAATGATTTTGGGAGAGTTTACGCCAACCACAACAATCCACGTGAAGTAAAATGGTTTCAACAACACGGCCAAATTTAGACGCACTTCTTTTATGTTAAATGGAGTAGACTGCGAAAACTATTTTATTAGTATTATTATAAATGCGTTAAAAGTTTGAATGTAACTAAAGTTTTATGTGATTGTGAATAAACACTACTTTATTAAAAAAAATAAAAGTAAACGGCATTCATGCACGAGTTTTACAATGGTACACTGTAGTTAGAATCCGTTGGATCAGCTCAACCAAGGACAAACTTCGTCCTCAAAGAGTACCAGTTTTAGTATATATTTTTATATATAATTTACTAATTCAATTAATTTGCACTAGGTACTCCATCGCACAGGCAGTCATTACGTGAACTTTGTGCTAATTTGTCACCTTATTTGTATATTTTTGTTTGCAATTTTTTCTACCTACTCATCTTTATTGCGCCCATAAAGGATCAATTTTGTTTCCGGTTTGTTTTAATAAGATCTTACATTAAAATGAACAGAGTAAAGATGAAGACAGTGTGGTATCAAGACTCTGGACAAGCAAACAGATATTCATGAACTTTGATTTATTTTTTATAAAATTAAGACGTGAGAAACAAGCACACACTTTATGATAATCGAGACGTATGTAAATACTAGAAAAGAAATAAAGCTTATATACTTTATGATACAGGCGACATATATTTCAGTTTTTGTAATCTAGCTAATCCTATTCACAAATTGATACTTACTCACTCGCCTCTCGATGTCTCACACCGTCTTTTTCGCTCACAGCATTCGATATGTTGCACCGTCCTTTTCACCTATGGCACTCAATTTGTCACCTGAATTCGAAGACTGAAACGTACTAAAAAGTATTGAACACTATTACACAACTACTACAAAAATATTCTATTGAATCTAGAACTTTTAAATTAGACAAGAAACTTTAATCAAAGGCTCAATCCTTAAACGACCTTCTAAAATATCCATATAAAAAATATTTTTATTTTATATAAATTTATATGTATTTGTATATTAATCTTGTTGATGTATTCTCTATAATTGTTCAACTTTGATCAATGGAGACTACTGATGAGCCAGCATCGAAATGCGAATTTAATTCCTTCCGTTATCATTGAAACGCAGAAATAGAACCCGAGTTTGAAGGAAGTTTTCAAGAAATAGATTTTTTTGCAATGAATAAAGTAATAATAAGCAATGTAGTTAAAGTCATATAATATCTCATGACGTATCATATTATTACAATATTTCCATAAAAACAAAATTAAATAAATAAAGACAATAAAGGTATAATAAAAAAAGAAAGAAAAAGCTATTATTTTAAATATTGACATCATTTATGATGGGCAATAATACAAAATATTTAGCT
The DNA here is from genome assembly GCA_029286865.1 of Teinopalpus imperialis. Lineage (NCBI taxonomy): Eukaryota > Metazoa > Arthropoda > Insecta > Lepidoptera > Papilionidae > Teinopalpus > Teinopalpus imperialis. The sequence continues at coordinate 1,774,217 of JAGSMU010000034.1, forward strand.
GATAGCTTGTGTTTTGGTTGTCATTGTGCTGTCATTGTACGTCAGTGTGATCTGTTGAGTTTGTTGTATTTTTTGATTTTATTTGTTGTAAATCAATATTTTTTTTTAATATTAATTAAGCCATTACGTTAATTAAATTTTTATGTGTGTGTTTGTCAGTAGTCTTCAACAATATTATCATGACACCGACTCGTGCTGCTGGATTAGTGATATTTAGATATACAAATAAAGCAATAGAATTCCTTCTTTTACAAACTTCATACGGTATACATCACTGGACACCGCCGAAGGGTAAACCAATTAGTTAAAGCCATTTTTAAGGATTATTTTTCAAATTTATGATGTGATCGTGTACTGACAGATTTAGTCTTATTTCTATAGGTCATGTTGATCCAGGCGAGTTTGAGTGGATAACTGCTTTGAGGGAAACTAAGGAGGAGACAGGATTTTCAGAGAATGATTTAGAAGTAAGTATACGTACCAATTACAATAAATTTCAAAAGGATTAAAATTAATTGAAAAAAGTTTTATCACAAATAATATAAAAATATTACTTATATGTTATTCTTTATTTTGTTTACGTAATTTTAAGACAATTAACTTGTAATGTGCTAACTTTATAGTCTTTTTAGGATCGTTTATATTATTATCATATTAAAAATGTTATTTCGTTTATAATACTAAAATGTAAAAATGTTTATTAAATGTGTAAAAACATCATCCTGCTAGTTCTGGCTTTGGTAACAGTCATGGTAGCGACAGGGTGTTCTAAGAATCTCCGACTGGGATTTGGTTACCACCAGGGGAGAATGGATCTGACAACATACAATGCACTGATATTGAGGACTGGTGAGAAGATCATGGAGTTGGAAAAATAGGTGAACAATTTTACAGTGGGATATCCTAAGGTTAACTGAAATCCATACTGGATTGCTCTACCAATAGCAAGACATGAAATTAGAGTGAACTGAAATGTCAGATTTCCGAATTTACGAGGCGAGACTTGCATAGCTTTAATACCATTCAAATTAAAGAAGCAATTGACCAGAACCAAGGCTCCAAAGACTTTGCAAAAGATATGTCTATCAGACAAAACTAATTGACTAAGTTGAAGACCAAGAACTGATCCATAGTAGACCAGAAATTTTGTGGGGGATTAAGAGATTCTATGGTCAGCTGTATTATTGTCGTTGGAGTTTGAGTATAAACATTATCTTTGGAGCCACACAAGTGTGAGTGTGGACCCATGAGCAATACTTGTCCTTTTTTGCGAGTGTCTGATCGAGGGTGCCTGAGAGGGTCAAACCTCGGCTCGGTCAGTTACTTCTGAAGTATCTAATATAAGAACTATCTACATTAATATAACTATCATTATTATTGGCTATCTGTACTACCACTTCGGAATGCGTGGGTGCTGGCGAATAAGTAAAGGTAACAAGAAACTCCAGCAACGCCTGTGACATGGCGTTATCGCGAATAACCTTGTTTACGACGCGCTCGCGATTGGCGGGAAGCCTGCTACAGGTACTGAGCTATGGTTGGGAGCTCAAGATCTATGTGTAGATTTTAGTTACGCAACTGACAACAACAGCGCACCGGTGTCCTTGCGCATGAAACGATTTTGTATTAGCCGAAGCCGGTGAATGTGACGCGGGGAGGCATGCGCAAAGACGGGATTTGTGTATGTCATTATGGGACGGATGCACGCGTTTTATACTGTAAGTTTATTATGCAGGGACATTTCACTATTTTTATTGAGTTACGGGTGCAAATGACCTAGAGGAACGATGCCCGATTCCGTACGCGGTTGATATGGGGACTGAAGGTGAGTCTTTCACCTAATGTGACGCCTAAGTATTTGACTGTCTTTTCCCAGGGGATTTGCTAAGGGAGGCATTGTTTGGGCAGTGCCTCCTTTTGGGGACTTGGCGAAAAATGTTTGTTATTCTAAGTTTATATATAAGATTATATTTACAGACATTATAAACAATATTAAAAGTTTCTGACTTTTGCTTCCTAAATACTTATTAAATCCTAAACTTTAAGTTTTTAAGTCTGCTAGATTACCTTAGAAGTTTGATGTTGCGAGAGTGAGTATATAATGTAAGTGCTAAACTTTGATGACAAATACTTTTTAAAAATTTTTAGTGGTTAGGGAATTTAGTTAATTATGTTAGGTAATATCCTTAACATAATTTTCAAACATAACTTACTAAGAGTTTATGTGCCTCGAGGATCCAGGAGGTGGTTTATTTTTTATTATTATTATCAATACAATTTTACAGTTAAAATATACATACATTTAATGCTATATAAACCGCAGTGGTTTGTCACTAGGCTGTTTGCTCAATTTGGTACATCCATTACCATGACCCATGATACATAAATGCACCCTAAATTTTTGCCTAACTGACATGGTCCCCTTACAAGTTGAAATTGATGCATGAGTTGTGTGAGTGAGTGATTGATGATGGATGTCAGTTCATTCATTCATACCAATATTTTGACATATAAACTACACTTTCATTGTTTTCTAGCAACCCATTTTTATAATATTGTGCATAAAAGTCTTGAAATTTTCCCCTTAAATTTCTATAATTGTGAAAAAAAAGGTGCAGTCCTGGTTACTACAATTATATTGTCAGCAGACCAAAGATTTACTAGCGCCAATAAATTGTTTATTTTGGCTTAAATATCTCCAATCACTTCCATAAAACTCAAACACACCTACAAATTCCCTGTTTCATAAGTATGCATAGAAATTTAAACACTACACACACTCTTCAATACATATTGAACACATATTCTTGCCATCACTTCTGCCTATCTTCCAATTTTATATCATATTATATGTATGGATGACTTTTTTTTCCGCTTATGTATTTTGGATAACAGAAGGCATGAATTTTGGAGAACCAAGTTCAACAAGCCATCCTTCTATTTTTGTTTCTCATATATTAAAAATAATTTATAAAGTAACAAATGTTTGTGTCTAATAAAGTTTTATTATTATTATTAATAAACAGTAAAATAAATTTAATGTTATATGTTGTTTTTTCAGATTTTTAGGAATATATCTTACACACTTAATTATCAAGTAAAGCAAAAACCTAAATGTGTTACATATTGGTTAGCTAAATTGAAAAATCCTGAAGAAAGTGTTACATTATCTGATGAACACAAGGACTTCAAATGGCTGCCTTTACAGGAGGCAAAAGAAATATCCGGATATGATGACATGAAGGAAATGCTTTTTGTATTTCATGAAAAAGCATTAAATCATATATAGATGCCATGAGAGATTAATAAGAAGATATAAGAGTCAAGATATAATCTTCATAATAGTATATATTGCAATTTTTTAAGTTAATTGCATTTGATTTTTTTTTTCCTATTCTGTATGATGTATGTGCAAATTGTGATAAATATTTTCATTTTGATTTATCACTATTTGCATGTATTTTCGTCCTTTTTAGAGGGAGGTCTATCATAGCATATTGTATCCTATCACATCCTACTTCAAATAAATTAATATTAGTTCAAAGGTTGACTTACTAAGTTATGGAATAGGCTATAATAGCCCCAAAAGATTTTGTAGACGATATATTAAGACCAAAATATGTAAAAATAATATGTTTTAAATTATTTATAAATTCTCAATTATCTCCGAAATGTATTTTACAAACAATTATTACCTTAATGTATTTTAGATGCTTTAAAATACAGGGTTTGGGCTTAGTTCAGAACTACTACAAAAATATTCTTTGTCTCCATTAGATAGAATTAGTATAAAAAATAAATAATATGGTATAGGTTTATTAATATATAATATTTAATTATATATTAATAAACTTTGATTCAATGTTTAATAATAAATATTTGTTTTATTGTATACTGGGTATTATCAGACCGCTTTCGAAAACGAAGACAGACGATATTACTAATTTTATTTATTTTATTTTATGTATATAAGTATACACAATAGCTAAGTTCATCACACAATTACATAGAAAACAAGTATACACAAAACCGATAAATTAGCCTAAAGGTGCATAACAACATTATCAGAAACAATTTATTAAAGTTAAGTTTACTAAGTTAGGTAAGTTCTTCAATTATGAAGCGTCAAACAAGATTACGTTCTTTTACATTCCAGTATTTATTTAAACTAAATTAGACTAAGTACATATAGGATTTTATTTTTAAAGCTACTTATGACACTGATGATGGAACGGAAAAGAAATCGATCCTGATTAAAAAAATATCATATTTTTAAAACGTTTTATTAGCATTACGCTCCACCGTACAGCTAAATGAAACGATAGTTTCATAACAAGTACATTACTTTACTAAAAAAACCTGCAATGAAACACAAAATCAAAAACTGATGCTCGGATCAACGCACGCCCGGGCTCGTCGCTGATACCGCGGAAATGATCAAAGTGCCGTCAACGGCCGCGGCCCACCGCAAAAGGAGCGGTTTGTATTGGCGGGATTGATTATTATTAATATATTAGTATTTTTAGTTTTGCCCGTGCGGTCTTCTTTCCGCTTAAATTTTGTTCTTATAGGATGAGTTTAGTTTTGGGCCGATATTATTGTACGATTTTGTTTTAATCAAGTTGAGATCGTCACCCTGTAGTTGCAAATTAGTTCAAAATACTAAAGATATCAGATCAACCATCATACGAACAAGACCTGGCTGTATGGATTAAAGTCCTTTGCCTTTCCATTAGGGATAAATTAATATCACCACACCACTGTTAGACATAACTTCAAATAAACTTTGGGCACTCACTTTCGAATTTACGCTACCGATTATGTGTCGAAAATATTATTCGTTGACTGATGATGAGTAATTGATTGAATCAAAAGTATAGAATTCGTGCTCGTATTTATTTACATCACCCTTGTCTTGATATATCATAAATTATCAAAAATCTAATAAACAACGAAGAATCATGGATCAGTGTTCGAGTTTTATTTTGAGTCAAGTGCAGTGCGTGCTATATTATGTATATACAAAGTGTACCCCAAATCCTAAAATTGTAGTTTCGTAAATTTAACATATAATTATGAGTGAACAAGAAGATGAAAATATGGGTGACTCTAAAAATGATAGCTCAGTTAAGACATTAAACTCAGAAAGTGATATAAAGTATAAAATAAAATCCAGAGTTCGAAAAAGGAAACGGTAAGTAAGGATTCAATTATGTTATTGTTAATTGAGTCCTGGTTATTCACATCGAGCATGTGATTAACCAGGACTCTCATTTGCAATAAAAAATTTAATTAGTGCTGAAGAATCGAACTTCAAAATTCGATTTCCACAGCTTTCAATTTTATGTAGCTTATGTTTAAAATGTTTGATTATACGTTTCTAGTTAATAGTTTTATATAGAACTTGTTTAGTATAAATTACTAAGTTTCTATTATATTATATTTTTATCTTAATAAGATAAGTTTTAAATTAACATAAAATACAAAACTAAACCTTGTATTTACAGATTAGATAATTCAAGCAGCTCAGAGGATGATAGTATTCTTCCAGAAAATGCATTAGAAATGGAGAAGAATTTGCATGCTTCAGCGATTAAAAACAATTTGGATGATGTTAGCGTTAGGAAAATACTTAAGGTGTGTTAGAAAAGCTTTTAATAAATAAAGACAACATATAAACCTTGTCTACCTGTATAGAGGGTGACATTTGAGAACTATTCTCAAATGTGACCCTATTACTTTTATGCACTAAGTTATAAAATACAGTTTATGTTGAAATACATATATACAATATTATAACACAATATTTTATAGCCACATATAGTTAAGTTACTTATTCATTTAACTATTTGATGTCTAAAATATATAATATGGAGGTATTTCAATCAGATTTTATATAACTAAACATTGACACATTGATCTCGAATCTAGTGATTTTTTAAAAAGGTAGCCTTTAAACAAAAAATATTTATCTGAATCCATTTAGAAAAAAAAGTCTTTATTTATATTTTTTTATATTGTGGATGTCAATTTTGACTACAGTCACATTTCCTATTTCAATTATTTAACTGGATAGCAATGTTATAAAGTCATTCGTACTTACAGGTACTATTGACTAGTTGTGACCTCATACAATAATTATGTGATACACAAATTTTAAACTTGACAATTAAATCTATGCTGAGTATTCAGGTTCAGAAGTTACTAATCCATGGGGATTGTTATATTTCAATAATGTTGTACTAAAAGATTTTGTATATTATATCATTGTTTCTCATCTAATTTTATATTGCAACCCATGAAAAAGCTTTGAGACTATAAAATTATAATAGTATTTTAATTAATAGATTTTTTATACTTTAAGGCTCCCCCAAAAATGACCAAGGTTTATTGCAGACATAAAGTGTAAGATCACATGCATCTTAATACAAAATGTACTATCAACACATGTACATAAAACAGATATCTTAATATTGCAGGAAATTAAAATACACTAATGCACTATTACAAATATAATTTGTCATAAATCATACCTCTTGGATAAATTGTTGAGTATAGTACAGGTCTTATTTATTGAACAGATTGTGACCCCCTTCAACATCAAATGTGACCCCCAGGTTGAGAAACATTAATAAATAGAATTTTTAAATAGAAATTCTCATATATCTTTTATGTTGAAACATGCTCCTGTGTTTTCAGAAAGTAGTTACAAATGATCATGTATTGGCACTTGTTAAGTTAAGAGAGGAGGAAGAGGAGTCGAGCACAGAGGAAAATATCAGACCCAAACTAACCAGGGCTAAAGTTAAGTGAGTAACTGACATATTTTTTCAAATTTTATATTTCAGAGCACACAATTTATGTGATGGTGAGTAATTAATGTAGTACATGACACCTTTGTCTATCCTTGATAAGGATAAACAATGAGGACTAATATTAAATGTCTTATTATTAGTATTTTAAGTCTCCACTTTCGTCGACTCACCATATAAAAACAGCAATAATAAGCTGCAATTCCAACCCAGTTGAGGCAAACTGTTCACCCTACATGCTTTCTATAATATTGCTCTATTTCATTTTGATTGATGTAAATGATACTAGTAAGAACAAAGCTCATATCCTATAATAGACTACTGCAGACTGAGAGTCAACAATACTCATGACATTTTCACGACATACCTTATTACCTACTATCATGATTTAAAAGGATTTAGAAAATAAAAAAGTTGAGTATTTCCTCTTTTCAAGAAGAGAAAGAAAAAAAAGAGAAGAGAAATAAATAACAATCTGTGTAAAAAAAATAATAATAATAAACAACAGATATCATTTTTGCATAGGAACATTCTATAGGTTTTAATTTTTGATATATTCCTTTATAGTATAGTAGGGTTTATTATCAAGTTATTTATTATTCCCTTGGTGATGGTTATGTAACAAAAAGGTTATTATATGTGTATGTAAATCTGAAAAAACCTCTAAATTTTATTTCTAGAAGTAATATTACACCTTTATTAATTTATTTAATTTAGATGTTACTTCTAACCAACTCTAGTCAAGGCTTCTCATAGAACTTTATTATTGAGATATTTGCATCTGTACATAAATATTAAACCAGGATTGCATGGAGTTTCTTTTTCCATAATTTTTAGAATAAAATTAATATACATGTACCCACAGAGAATGGGTTGGTGTGCCCGGGTGTGTAGGTAATGTGTTTGATCTTAGTCATTGGTGACAGCACATGTGCATTTTGAATCTTTATTCAGGATGGCTGAACATATCCTAGGCCCCAGTAGTCATTTACAATCAGAGAACAGTGTGCTCATTAGTGACTCCTTATATTATAACAAAAGAAATAAATATGTCCTAACTTACATTTACTTAACCTTCCTTGAAAATCAGTCTAATCACAGATGAAAATTGGAAAAAAAATTCAGAGCAGTGAGGGAAGCTTGTTTTATATTATGTAGATGTTTATATAGTGTGAGATTGATGTTTTTGTCTGCTCATTTACTTAGACTTTTTATTGATATATATTACAGAGAGTTGATGAAGGTGTCCCCGCAGTCATCTCGTTGGAAATTGGAGAATTTAGAATTAACCCCCATCAAGCACATTCCAATTAAGACTCGTCCAGAAGTAAAAGCTCTTATCGCTCAAGAACTGCACGATGATGAAGAGGATGATGAGTACAAACCAACTCATGAGGATGTACAAGTATGTACTATTTTATTAATATTTAGTATGTACTATTTTTGTATATCCTATGTTGGTGCATTGCACTGTGAATGACGAACTCCACCACAAACCATTTCCAACGAGTTCCAGGCATCCATTATTGCTTTTTGAGTTGAATTTAATTCGGAATTAGTATTTGGTGATAAGATGACAAAAATAAATGGAATTGATATTCCCTTCTGTACTTTAACTTCGTAAATTATAAGTGAACTGATTTGTTACAAAGTGGACGAGTGAGCGTAGCAGTGAACCTGCAAGCCGCTGACGAAAGGTTTTACTTCACATTCTTAACACTTCACACATCTTCAAATACATGAAACAGGTGAAACCAATTTTTGAAGTTCGTCGTCAGAACTACTGGTGAGTTTGAAATGAATAATTTTCTGGGTTATGTTTCTTGGTTATAAGCCCATACACGCGTCAACACATGTCCTTTCTACTGGACCATTGATTCGGTGTGCATAAGCTCGACAAACCTATGTGAAGGTGTTATAGCTAAGAAGACATTATAAACAACCTAAGTTCGGTCACAGACACTCACAAATAGTGTTATATAATTTTTTATTGCTCTGTATATATTGTGCTCGCATGTCTATTCGGCATCAACGGCAGGTCATTAAGGCCAACTGCGATATGTAGGATATTATAAAATAAACCATACATTTTTGATTAGTTTTCAATGCATTTGTTTTTCTTTAGAGTGATGACGATCATACTTTAGAATCATGTAGCGATATAGATTCGCTGCCTCGAACACCGGCCACTCCGGGGAGATCCAATGTTACAAGTCCCCGAGTTGTTAAAGATGGCCCATTTAAAGTCCCACAGGTAAAGTATAATACATTTTGTCAATTATTATATACCACGTTAATATATGACTTAAAATATGTGACACCATAATATCTTCTTGCGTCATTCCTTGTGTATTGCAATTTTTCTCAATGTGCTAAAGTAATTCATTTTCACGCTAATTCTCTCATTATCCTCATTAGTCCGTAATTATCCTCTAGCATATGGGCTTTGCCAATATTGGGGATTGGTGTTGTAATCGCCACGCTTGGCTGGCCAATTGTCAATCGCGGTACATGACGTTTGTCTGTGTAAAATTGATTTGGGACTTGTGTCAATTCTTATTGTTATATTATTATGGTATTGACTGATTTATAACATTAATTTTATCCGTCTATTAAGGACCTGGCAACACCAACACGGAAAAGATTGAACCTAGACGAAGATGCAACAATAGCTCTCCGAACCCGATCTAAATTGAGCCTCTCAGCTACTCCCATAGAGCATATAGAGAGTTCTTTTGTGCCCCCTGATGACGTCCCTACGGTAGACGTTGATGATCCAGTATGGAATGAGTTTCTGGAGGAATGTCTCAATCCAGCATCCACATCACATGGGAAAAACGAGGACGATGATGAAGCTGATCCAGAGTACAACGTCGCAGCCGATCCTGATGCGAGTAAGTTTAATACTACTATTATATAATTATTATCATCAACATCATATCAGCTCGAGTACTACTCGATAAAAAGAAGAGAAAACCTCAAGTTCACTGTAAATATATTTTATTCCTTTAGGTCTTTGCGGACACTTTTGAACCAACCAAGTGATACTAATGCCAGTTTCAAATATGTAGTCTCCGGAGACGAATCAGGCTATAATAGGCACTGTACTACAAAGAAGTTACAAATTGTCTGACTAATATTCCCATTATCTTGAAACCAATATTATTTTCATAGATATTTATTGTTAATACAATAGTGAACTGAATATTAATAGGCCATATTTATTAGATTACTTCTGATATAGCTTTCAAATCGTGAGTTAAAAGGTTTGCCATTTCGTTTTTCAGCAAAGTATTTATCCAGATATTTGGTTCTTTTAGCATTATCTTTAACTAACTGTTGGATAAATGCCTTTTCAAAGTCTACATCAAAGATTTTACCGGAGTCTGTGTGTGCGAAAGCTACTTCAAAAGGATATAGAGTAGGTCATGACAGAGGCGGCGTCTGTACATTTGCGAGTCTATAAATTTCTATGATTGTGGAATGAAATCTCTCAATTATGCCGGTAGAGTTAGGATTATTTGGAGTTAGTCTTTCGAGGAACACCATATGTAGAAAAGTATTTAATAAGAGCTCGTGCCACTTCTGTCGTTTGCGTACTAGGAATTTCGATAGCCTGTCCTAACTTATTAAATGCTGTTTTTTACTGTTAAACTATATTTACTTTCTATACTAAATAAATCAATAAATATTACTTGGAAGCAGCATCCTGAGTTTGGGTTAATTGTAACATTAGATTTATTGGCTTACGATCATGTTTCATTTGTTTAAAGGGCTCGCAAATATTTATTACTTCCGCATCCTACATGTTTTGCCAAAAATAGTTCTTACGTATCCTTGTTGTTGTCCGTGTGTTTCTTTAATTCCCCTATGGCACGTCTTACCTTCGTGATGCTTTAATATATGACTTTTTTTTCTTTTTCATCTTCCATGTATATAGCTCTATCTGTACATTCAAAGAATTCTACACAGCCTTTCTTAAAAAAGTTTATTATGACTTTTGTATGTATTTCGCTCTCAAAATAAATAAAATATTTACGTATTGTTTGTATTCTTTTAAGTATTGTTTAATTAATTCTCCATTACCTAAGGGAAGAAACACTTCTAAAACTTTCTGATTATTGCCAGAGAGATCTCGCACTTGTAATTTCTTTTGAAACCATGAAAATACTAATTTCTGATTTGGTTTGGTGTCAACTGCTTCTCTTGTGCACTTAAGTGTAAAGTCGTATTTCTATTCGGTTTTTTAAGAGAATATAACCAAGCAAGAGGTCTGTGGTCAGTAAAAATTTGGAATTTATGTCCGTACAAATAAGGTCTAAGATGTTTTACTGCCCATATTATGGCTAAAAGTTTGCGTTCTATTGTACTGTAACGCGCTTCGGTGTCTTTGATACAAGACAGCGCCAAGAACCACATAAGAAGCATTATTAAAATTAAGCATGTTAAAATGTAGGGCTTAGTTGGGTCAGGATATTGTAACAAAGGCATGTAATGTTGATCAATATTTATTTTATTTCTCTTCTTTAAACAAGACGTAAGTGGTTTAGTGATTTTAGCGAAATATTTTATGAAGTTTCGGTAGTATCCAACTAAACCAAGAAAACTTTTTATTTATGTTGTCTTTTTAGGGATAGGACAATTTTGAATAGCTTTAATTTTGTCATTGTTCTGTCTTAGTCTTTAATTATGGTATGTCCCAGGTACAAAACTTCTTAAAAAAATTCTGACTTATCTAATTGTATTTTTAAGTTTGTTTGTCGGTCAAACACTGCCCTGAGTTTCTGTAAGTGGTCTTGAAGACTAAAGTAATAAATAATGACGTTATCAAGGTAAATGAGACAATGTATTTCTTGTAGGCCTCTCATGATGTTATCCATGGCTCTCTGGAAAGTAGCAAGAGCTGTTTTCAAGCCGAATGGCATCCTTAAAAACTCATAATCTCCGTTCTGTGTGCTAAAAGCAGTTTTTTTGTATGTCGTCGTTATTTAATTTTATCTCATGGTAGCCACTGGCTAAGTCTAGAGTTGCAAAATATGTGCTGTTGCCTAATTTATCGAATAAGTCATTTACATTAGGAAAGGGGTATTTGTCATCGACTGTAATGTCATTAAGTTTTCTATAGTAATTACCATTCGGTATTTAATTTCACCAGAAGCATTTTAGGAACAAGCCACCTTGTTCATTCTGGTGAACTCCAAGGAGAAAATGATTCTTGGATTACGTTGTCAGTTTTCAACCTGCATATTAATTTCTGCTACCTGCACCGGGGCTTGTCTGTATGGTTAATATAAATAGGGTCTTCATTTCTAGTCATAATGCATTGCTTAACTTGATTAATAAAACTTAATTCCTCACATATTTTTATAATATTATCTCGTTCCTCGTCGTTCGTATGGTCTAGTCTTAATTTGTTTAAGTTGTCAGATACCATTCGGTCAGTCTGTATATGTCGGTTATATTTTCTTCTATTATAAAAGGTTTATTGACACGAAATTCCATCTGATGGTCAAGTGTATTCTGTATTACTGTGGTTGCATAACCATTTTCACATTTAACTAAAGCGGTAGGCATGCGTACGCGTACGCTTGTGCCTTTTTCTCTTCTTAATATCCTCTACATAATTTTGAGCTATGCTTTGGATCATTATCTTGTTGGAAAATTAATCCATTTCCAATTAATCGCAACCCGGAAGAAATGCCATTTTGTTCTAAAATGTTTTTGTACTGTTCCTTTTTCAAAATTCCTTCATTTTTAATCAAATCGCCAGTTCCTTGGCTAGAGAAGCAACCCCAGACCATAATTGAGCCATAACCATGCTTGATTGTTGGGACTACACAATCTGACATCATTTTCTTCTTGGGCACTGCGACGAAAGTAAATTACGTTTTGAACCGAATAGTTCAAACTTGGATTCATCGGTCTAACGCACTTTTTTAAAACTTCTTCAGTCCAATCTCGATGGGCAAGATCCCACTGCATCCGTTTTTTCCGAGGTTTTCGAACGGCAACACGACCATACAACTTCGTATTTTTCAGTCGCCGTTTTATTTAACTCCGGTTTTATTACTTCAACGCGGATTTCTGGTTCTGTTAAGTGTCTATTTCGCTTGCTGGTAACAATAATGAAATTATCTTCAATAGACGTGGTAGCTCTCGGCCTTCCCGAGCGTGGACGATCGTGAAAACTGCTGTCTCCTTGTATCGAGTTATTGTGCCATGAACACAAGTCTTCGATAACTTCAGTTGTGAAGCAATCTTACTTTTGGATTTGTCTTTGCCTTCATTATGTAAAACAACGTTGTCAGAACGCGCTTCATTTCTAATTTCTCGAGCTTTTTACGACGAGCCCATTTTATGACGTCTTCACTGTTTCTACAGTGACTCTGCCACAAGTTTAGACTAATTGAGATTGTTTGTGAAAAACCCAAGTAAACTCGGGTAATATTAAGTCAGAAACACGTGTTTGCAGGAGCTAAATAATCCTAATTATGGACCAATACGTCACAAAAGCAAAGTAATATTATTACGACTCAACCACCTGGCTCTAGCGCAGCGTTTGTCGGTGTTTGAAAACAATAGATGTTTATTGTCCAATAACTTGAAAGTAAAGAAAAGAATGACTTCTTTAAATATTCGATACTAACAATAGTATATGCAGATGTGCATTTCTTTTATTTATCCTATGGGATTTTATTACAATTGATGGATAATTATGTTGTTAATGTGCAGTCTTAAATTTTTGGCCGGCAGGGTATATAGTCATTTGCCTTCCTCGGATGTATAAACGAACTAGTGCTCGAGTGCCAGTGTCGATCGTGAATTTTCCGTCTTTTTGCGATGTGTGATCAATCATCATGTACAATGTGTCACAATTCAGTTTCATTCTTTCTGTCTGCTTATAGAGGCTAGAGTGTGAAAGTTTTCAACTTGTAGAATTAATTCAGCGGTCTAGTCATTATGGTTAGTCTGTTCGGTCTCGTCAAGTTCAAAGGTATGGTTTTCAAGTACTAAATGGTTGAGATAATAATTTTCTTCACAAGGATCGATATCATAACCGTAGTCTACAGGGTAATCAGAGTAAACATCATATGAGGGGTTCAACTCTAGTTCCTTGTGGCGCAAGTCCTGCTGAAGTGGTGGTTGTGGTGCCGTTCTCATAGTGATGTCCGTCCTATTTTTCTTATGTTTATTGTGTGTCCTGCGGTAATTCAAATTATTGGAATTAAATCGTCGCGGATGCATTGGTGGCATTGGTTGTTACCCAAACATAATTATGTTTATTTGTATTAGCGAAATGAGATGGGGGCTCCTACGTTAGAGATAGTCGGTGTTTATTAGTTAGAATTCAGAAATTACATATAGGTGTCGTATTATAATTATTGTTGAATATTGGCTTGCCGAGTTTAAAAGATGGCTGCGGAACTACTTGACTGTTCTTTATGGTTATGGTTCACATTAAGCATTTTTTGCGCATCTGGCATGCAGCCCCTCGACGACCCAAACGTGTCTTCGTCCCGCTAGTTGAACACCCGAACCTCGGCGATAAAAAGGGATGCATTTCGCCGTATTGTCACTGACCGCCAGGTCTGTACAAGAAGAACATCTGCAAGCAAGAACAAAAGAAACAAGAACAATAGGAAGAAAGAACAGACTCCCTGGCCTAGTGAATAGTTTTATTGCCAAAGTTTAACGTAGAGTTAGTTTTTATTTTGTACCTTCTAACAAATGTAGAATCTTTTAAAATAGCATTAAATAGTGTTGACAAAAGGGTTTTTTCTTCGCAATCCAGCAATAGAAAGTGGGCTTTGTTTCGGTCACCCAAACAGATAAAGGCATCGTCCACACAAGACATTCTTCGCCACGCAGATCGCCAAAGTGTAACTCGAGCAATTCCTTAAACTCCGCTCACGTCTGAATATCTTCGCGTTCGCTGATAAGCGCAGCTGCTTTAAGCACCTAGTAATAACATGCATTAAATATTCATTTTGTATGTTTGATGCTTTAAATTTATTAAAAATACTCGTATATTCGCATTTGCGTAAAATAAAATTCATGTTGCGTTTTTTCATCAAATGCAGGGATCATTTTATATATTTCTTTCGGGATAAGTTTAATTTCTAACATTTTTACTGCTCTTTGATTTATTACATTAAAAATAACTAAATTAAGAAAACACTTATGTAGTCAAAATGGAAAACGTCTAATTCCAAGTTAACAAAAGGAATATGAAGAAGGTGAAAAGTCGTATTCACAAGCCTGCCATGCGCATCATCGGCTCTCAAGGCTCTAACTCTTGAAGGGCAGGAACTGGGAGGACATCCCCCTCATCACCCCTCCAAGTAAGGCGCGCCGGAATACAGACGCGCCTTCCAACTCAGCCTCCTCTGTTGGTGGGAAGCGGTCTTCCCCGAGTCCGCAACGTCGTTAACAACTTCTTTAATAATTTCTTCTATCCCGTTACAATTATTATCATGACCTCACTCTAGAACGAATGACAAATGAAAGAAGGTCACACTTCGTTCAGAGATTAAATAATTTCTGAACGTAAAATCCTACACGCACACACATATATATAAACATATATATATATATATATATATATATATATATATATAATATATATATATATGTGTGTGTATATATATGTCACCTCTAGTATTAAAATAAAATAGAGGTAGAATTTTTTTTTTCCATCTTGCTTATTATTGGAGATGAAAAATTTATGAATGCATCCGACTCAATAAATATTTCAATTTAATTTCGATATTCTCTTTACAGATGACGATGACGAAGAGGCTCTAGAAAACAGCATAATCAAAATATCAAAAAAGGAACTCAACGACTTGGTGACAGAGTTGTTCAGTGTCATGCCCATGGTAGAAGATGAACTTGTAGCAAATGTCGATAATAATGTTCTCAATGCCAATAATTGTACTGGGGTATGTAAAAATTAGGAGGCAACTTGTATAATAGTTATATTATATAATAGAATATATATATGATAGATTATATACCGTATAAATTTGACTCACTTCCCTAGGAAATTTTATTTAATTTCTAAATAAAGCTTTCTGTTACAAATATTAGTAAATTTTAGTAAAATCAAATCAAGTACCTGTATCAGGGTGATCCAAGTCTAAGCACTCGCTGTTGCGAAATAAAAGTACGCTAGCAAACCGAATTCGAAACCGGTGCTGGCACCAATGACATTGTTAATTGCAATTTTTTTTACCTGCCTGTAATTTACCTACCTGCTTAACGGTGAAGAAAAAAGTCTCTAAGAAAGAAATAAAATAAAAGATATTTCGAAGATATGTGGAGTCCGCTAAACCGCAGCGGATCACGTTCATTTTCACTTTTGTATTTCCGTTGTACACCGCGCCAATATTTCTTGAGAAAACAATCAATGAGTGCCAATCGAGATTTTGTTAAACAAAGTCTCACATTGCGGCCAACAGAATCTAGTCCAATTTAACCCCACGAAAACACAAGTTTACTCGTTTACCGCTAAAAATAATCCCTTTATCGCGTCTCGTCGTTAAAGGACTTGAGTTAAATTTTCCGTTAATTTTCTTTGTAAAATTGTTATTTCCCCATTTTCTATTTCATTGTCTTGGGTCATAAGACCATTGTCAGGACGGGGAACGGTGCTTTAGGATCTCGGTTCTCATGGGCTCAGCCAGGAGCCCAATACCATACATGTTTTTGGGATATTACTACACTATTGGCAAATGTTTGTTGTATAACAGCTTTAGCTTCTTCTTCAAGTTGTTACAGTTTAGATACAAATTTCGATGGGATTTACTTCGGGACCTTGTGTCTTTTAGCAATTGGTATCGACTTGTGGACCCTACAAACAATCATAGAAAATGGACCTTCGTTTCAGGAATATATAGTATATTGTGCTTTTGAAACGAAGAATTTTGGGTAATTTTGGACACTTTTCATATTAATCGTTATTTTAGAATCGTTCACAACAACTCGCACTTAATTACGTTAATGATTAAGCAAACTGTTCTTCGTGACAAGATATAGTAGATATCATATTTTTAGTATGTGCATAATAAGATAAGACAGAATAGGACGTCGGTGCTTCCTAAACTTTTTAGTTGTTCTTGAGACACTTCCTGTATATTTGACGTTTATTCCAACTTAACTTTATCATTAACGTACGTTCACTGCCAGAGTATATTATGTCATGTTTTATAATTTTAAAATATTTTAAAAAATTATGATTGGATTACACACATACACATGTAACAACCTTTTCACCTAAATTGAATTTTAGTGTCTAATCTAGGACCTAGACTCTCATTGTTTCATTTTGAGTGCGGTTTGGTATTGGGCTTAAGTAGTTTTGAAAATTTTAGTCTAGTTTGCGAAAAAAAAAAATTTTTTTGATTGCGAGAAGTCTGCCGCACTCCACGGTTATACGACTCTTTTCTATAAACTAACGAATGTGTGAGTTAATATTAATAGAAAATCATGCTCGAAATTGCCTCAGTCTCATATATTTCAGATATGAAAGCGTAACAACAAAACAGGTAATGATTTATGTATAAAAGTTTATAATATGAAGGACGTTAATGGAAAACCACAATTTTTTCACTAGTCGGTAAAATTTCCTTTTTTTGCATTACATAGACCTTATCCCAGGGGAAGAGGCATTCAAACTTGTCGCTAGCGGTGACAACACATCTGCATAACGCGTCCGTAGGAATCACTTACCAACAGTTGGACTGTAAGTTCGTTTGATACTTTATATATCATAAAAACTTCTACTTAGCAGGACCACTTAATCTGAACGTCAGCTTCACGCATTCAATTGTATTACATACTTAATAAAATTGCAATGAACAATTTCATAAAGACATATACTTGGTTAAGGAAGCCGTGTCTAAAGATTTAACAAATAAGTTGTTAATGAATATTTAAAAAAAAAGGTATATTTTAATGCTGTTCCTTACAGAATACAGTTATATGGGAAGGTAAACAGGAACCAATGTCCGATGAGGAAACACCAGATGTCCAGGATGCCAATAAAGAAACAAGAAATAGTGGTACATATTTCACCATAGGTAAGAACGAGCCAGAAGATACACCAACGAACCAGATGGATACATTGTATATGGATACAACAGCTGATATTAACGTTGAGGATCCATTAATTATAAAAACAAACAATGAAGAAGAAGTACCTCAGCAACAAGAGAATATAGTGCCATTGGGAGTTATCAATGGCCCAATTCCATTAGCCTTAATTGTACCTCGGTATGAATCTTGATTTTGCATTCTATACATAAAATATAATTTTTAGTGACATACTTTACTTCTTTATTATTAACTAGGTGTTGCCCGCAGTTTCGCATGCGTAGATATATTAGGTCTTTACCTATGAAATTGCCGTATTGCCAATTTAAACAAAAAAGTTTTGTTTATTGATTAGCTTTGTATTTTCATTACGTTATATCACCTTTCGTCATAATGGATACTTTAAAAATTCGTGTAATTATGGAATACGAGTTCCGTCGTGTCATCAACGGCACTTAACATGAACAACGTTTACGGAGAGAACTTTATTCACGAACGCACAACCCGTTATTGGTTTGCCCGGTTCCATTCTGGAAATTTTGGTTTGAAAAATGAACCTCGTGGTCGTCCAGATACTTTGGTCGAAAATGATGAATTGAAGGCGATTGTGGAAGCTGATGATACTCAATCTACAGCGGAGCTAGCAGCAGCTTTTGATGTTAACATCAAAACAATACTGGTCCATTTGCGACAAATTGGCAAGGTAAAAAAGCTTGATCGACGGGTGCCCCACGAACTTAACGATCGCCAGCGCAACGTACGCGTTGAGACCTGCCTCGCGCTGCTGAACGGGCACAGAAATAAAAGAATTTTGAACCGAATTGTTACGTGCGACGAAAAGTGGATTCTGTCCGACAATCGTAAGCGCTCGGCAAGTTGGTCATCCTGGTTCAGCACCAAAGCAATGCCCTTAACGAAAAATGTCCTCTAGAAAGTTGATGGTCTCTGTTTGGTGGTCTAGTGCCGGTGCGATTCATCACAGTTTTTACCAAACGGCTTGAGCGTTACTGCAGATGTGTGCCGTGAAGAACTGAAGACAATGATGGTGAAGCTCGGACATCTGCAACCAGCTTTGGTCAATCGGTCGTCCCCCCTACTCCTACATGACAACGCGCGACCATACTTCACAACAAACAATCTCCAAGCTGCAAGAGTTGGGGTTTGTAGCTCTCCCTCATCCACCGTTCTCACCAGACCTTGCACCCACCAACTATTATTTTTTCCAAAATATGGACAACTTTTTAGCGGGAAAAAAATTCAATTCCTGAGAGGCAGTACAAAATTTGGCAAAAAGAGTTTGCCTCCTGTCCAGCTGATTTTTACAAGATGGGCATCAATAAACTACCACTGCGTTGGCAAAGATGCATTGATTACATGGGTGATTACTTTGAATAACAGAAATAAAAAAGTTAGAAAAAAAATGCTTTAACGTATAAAACGGCAATTTCATAGGTAATGACATATTATGTAAATTAAAATTAGCCTCTTAGTTTGAGTAGTAAAAACAGCTAAAATCCGCGTAACGAAAACAGCGGACCACGGCATCTATTGAGATTAGATGTAAACTTTCATTTTGAATTTCATGTTTCTTCCTTCTTAGGATAAAAATTTTGCGTATACATTTATTTCCAAACAGAAGCAGGTAAAAAGTGGTAAATTTCATGTTTATTTCTTACTTTGAAAATGACGGACTTAATATTATATATATACAACCGTTCATCTCCTATTTTACCCCCCAAGGGGTGAAATTTCCAAAGATATCCTTCCTTAGTGGATGCTTACAACGTAAACGGCATCGACTGGCAAAATTTCAAAAAAAAATGTTTCTATAACTTCTTGAACCCGTCTCCATAACATGTTAAGAGTCCTTCCCGGATCGAGCAGTCTGATTAGTGGTGCAGGTTTTTAGCTCCAACCTTCAGTTTTAATGGAACAATAGACTGTATACTTTACAGGTCGTGTCTGACTGTGCATGTGGAGGAACGAAGGGCAAATCGGTGCGCAGAAAGTCCGCCGCCCCCGCCACCACAGGTGCTGACCATGATCCAGCATAAGCAGTCAGTCGTACTGGTCCAGCTCGACACTACCCCTTCTGTAAGTTATATTTTATTGCTGTGATGTCTTGTGTCATACAGAGTTAATTGTTTTTGATATCTCTGTTTTTATCCTGGTAGAATAATATTCTAGATTGAAACCGGACTATTGTATCAATGAAAGACTCATTCGCTTGACCCACTGATACTTTCCTGACATTGTGACACTCCAAACTTTCACAGAATTCCATGATGAAATAACAACTTACTGCTGCTGTGTTTTGTATACTAAGAGATACCAGAATTCTTTTGAAAAAAAAAAACTTAATATGACATTCAATCTGTCCTCAGGACGACATAAGGGAATTTTAATTTTATTTTTTTTATACTAACGGTAAATTGATAAAAAATGATAAATAAGTGATTTATAAATTATATAATTTAACAAGTTTTTTGGCTGTAAGATTAACTCATAAGAATTAATTGTAAATTAAAAAGTAAACGGCTGTGGATTTAGTAAAATAAATAAAATAAAAAATTTACTACTACGTTAATTGTAATCAACTTCGTTATCCACATCTTTCTCAAGTTGTGTTGTTGTTTACAATTATTACTTGGCAATGATGGGGGCATATTGCCTGCATATGTCTAATTGATTTTACTTTGTAATTTAGTAATAAGATTTCGATTTATTTTTAAGTGATATTTTAGCTAATCTTTTCGTCTGTTATAAGCGTTTTTGTGTGTGACAAACACTCAATGGTCGCAGCATTACAGCTAACGCGCTGGTTAGCGTCTCATTTGATACTGTTTTAAATCCATGTTTTTTTTTTAATTCCCAGTTTTTACCAGAACAAATTCTAATACTACAGCAACAAATTAGACAGCACATCCAGTTGGCAGCGTCGAACTTTCTTCAGTTATTCGTTCACCCTAGGCACTGGCCCTATGGGCCCAAATATAAGGAATATGTGGTAGGTTTGTTTGCTTTATTAGTTTATGTTTATCCTTGTTAATGTAGACTTTATCATTATTAACATAATGGAATATTTTGTTTTGCGATGGCTTAATATCGAATTGCATGTTCTTTATATGTATTTCAATAAACAATGAATTGGAAATAATTAGGCATTGCTTGAAACATAAATAATTTTCCAGTGTGTGATTATTTTCTTGCTAATATATTGTATATATTTTTCGTTCTTCTGACATATTCCATCATTTTGTCCTCATATTAGTACAAATAGAAATATTTAATAAAAATAATATTCATTTATTCCTTCCTGGCATACAAACAATACATACAAAATCAGGTACAGTTAAAGCAATTAAAAAGAAAAAAAAACAAGAACAAAAACAAAAAATAATAAATAAATGAAAGACAAGTGAAACCTGTGCCCCAAATAAGGAAAAGAATCTTCACTCAGATACTGTTATGACTTAGGGTCACAACCCCGATCTTCCGTGAACCTTACGCAGAAGTGGCGGTCCTCATTTTATAAACTAATAATAAAAAAGTTATAAAACAAAATTAAAAAAGAAAACAAAAAAATCATACAGAAAAAAATGATTATATGAAAGTTATTGTGTATTTAACAGGTTAAAAAATAAATAACATAACAGAAACATTATTTAATTATTTATAAAATTCTAAACTCTTCTTAAAAACCAACAAGAGATATGTCTGCATCGTGAAGACTGTAGTCTGGTGATGTATGGTTATTTTATCTCGATCTCACAGCAAAAGAATAATATTAGATTCTTACATATGAAATAAGCGTATTATATGGTGAAAAGTGAAAAACTTTTTTTTTTAATGTATTTGTATATTTAATCAATCGAAGTATGTACCATTATTATCTATGCACTTTCGTCATTTTATAGGCAGTTCATTGATCACAATACTAAAATTTTTTTGGGACGGTACTTGTATTTTGGGCAAATATCAATAAAATCTTTGAAAGCCGTTTGGACTGCCTCTTTGGAATTGAATATTTTTCCTTGCAAAAAATTGTCGAAATTCCGAATAAAGTGGTAATTTGTTGGAGCTACATCCGGGTTTCGGAGACGTTCCAATCGCAGCTCCTCTAATTTAGGCGACCGTCTTTCGGGAAGTACGGGGTCTAGCGTTGTCATGAAGCGTGGGCTAGAGCAATTGACCAATCTCGGTAGTTTAACGGCTAGCTTTTCTATCATGGTTTGCAATTGTTGACAACACAGATCTACCGTAATCGTCTGGCCAGATCTTAGGATGCTGTAGTGTAGGACACCAGCACTACTCCACCAAACCTTCATCCCAAATTTCATCCTCATAATATCGTTCCAAATACCATCGCGAAATTTCCTACCACGCACAACTACTCTGTGGAAACAGCTGTCGCCAGCGGTGTTTCGTAACCGAAACGACTTGGGGACCTTTAACAAAAGAGCCTACATCTTCCTGAAAGGCCGGCAACGGTCGTTTACCGCCTACACTATAAAAAAAAACTCATCAGTACCTTTTTCTGAGTAAACTCTTCTCTTGGGACAGAATTTAGGATCCTCTGGGTTCAACCGTCGTATAGTATCCATTTTTCATCACAAGTAACGATACGATTCAAAATTCGCTCGTTATTGTGACGGTAGAATAATGTAACGCAGCACTCAATGCCTGTTTGTTGGTGTGGTTCACTCAATTCATGTGCTACCTATTTCTTGACCTTTTTTGCTTCATCCAATTTCTTTCAAGTGAATTAAAATTGCTTTCTCACTCACACCGAAGCCTGCCGCTAAATCTTACGTGGTTTGCAATGGATCCACGGTCACCTTTAATTCTTTTATAGTAGCTTCCCCGAAACTCATATTCGTAAATTACGCGATATTACAAATTTTCCATTTTGTTAACAGAAAGATGTCAAAGAAAGAACAAATGGCGTGTAAACAAATGACTAAATTCGAAACACAGATACGCATGCCTAAATTTCAAATAGATTTGAATAACCAAACCCTAGATTATTTGAGACCAAAGTGGCCAGTACGACAAAACGCCAATTTCATATGTAAGGACCCCAAATATCTTTATATTTGGATAAGGAGTGAAAGGTGTTTTAATTCATTGCGTTTTCTTTTTGCAGGAAACTTTAAACAATTTGGCGGACACTAATCCCAAATCGGTAATTAATGTATGCAACTTAAAGCCGGCCCTAGAATTAATAACTACATGGGAAACGACAGTCTCCAGACCTACACCTGAGAACGAAGAAATGGTGGCGTAAGTTGTAAAATATTAATAAAATATATATATATCCTGTCTCGAGACAAGGAAGGGAATTAAGGTTTTTCTCTGAATAAATGGTTCCCTTAAAACTATATATAAAAAAACAATTATATTATATTTTATTACATGTGCACCGTCGATTTTATAAAGTGAAAAGTCAACTATAATCCATATATCTCATTCATACACCTAAATTCAGAAGTGGAATCAACTGTGTTTTATACTGACCAGAATTTTTTTCTGTTAATTTCAGATTCATCCAGAAGCAGATCGAAAGGAAGTAAGAATTATAGTGTTTATATTATACTAAGTTTATAGATTATAATTATTATGTATTTGGATTTTTTAGTGCCGTTCTCGTCTGGTAGGCCAAGTTTTTTAACTTAAAATACCATAAAACTAAATAAGATATAATAAAATAAAGACCAACTGCTCCCCAAAACAGGACAATCCTGACGGCCGAGGGTCAAATGATCAAAATATATATATTTTTAAAATTAATATTTACACATGCATGTTTCCTACCGATGCTGTCCGTTAATTTCATTGATATAAAAAACGACACGTAACAAGTTATATACATTGGAATAAAAAACTAAACTAACATGTGTTTGCTTTCATCTTGTTAGCCGGATCCGCAGTGCTCAGAATTCTATGTACGTGGGCGATTTCCACGACACATTCAAAGACGTAGTAGCGAACAGTTCCGTTTTCCTCTACCCATATCTGCTTCCCGCTATGCCGTACCGTCCTGATTCGATGCGACGCTTCAAGTTCATACATCCGGAGGACCAGTGAGTATCATTTCTGCTCTTTTTTATAGACGGCTGTCCGAGTCGAGGTTCGATACTCCCTGCGAGGGGCCCTCGGATCGCATGTCGCCTACGTCTATTGTTGTCGACGTTCTTCGTCCGCGGTGGCAGCCTTCGTGCCAGAATTGCCAAGCGTCGTAGTTGTCTCCCTACTCAGCGGGCCTCCAGCTCGCGAGTCTATTCAGATAAAGCTGTAAAGATCTCTGGCCCGAGGGCATCGCAAAAAAAAAGTTCTGTACTCTCTAGTTCTTTATTTTAAAGAGGAATGCCTATTCTCATTATATAAACATCCCCGTTACCAACGCCAAGCTGTAGAGGTCTCTGGACCAACAGCGATACTCACACGCACAAAAAAAAACCGAACACATCCTGAGCTTTAATGTTCGTTTTTTATTTTTTATTACACTAAGAGTAACAAACTCACAAACAGTTTACCTGATGGCAAGTGATTCCTGCGGCCCATGACATCTACATTCATCCTTGACAAAGAATCATAATGCTGATGCGTTGTCACCCTTGAGGACTGAGATGGAATGCCTCGTCTCCGGTAATAAAGGTCTCCGGATCCCTGCACTCACCAGACGAAACACACCAGCATCAAGCTGCTATTTTACGCTGGTATTCTGTTAGGGCGTGGTCCTACCCCGGTCGAGCTGACCCATTTATGCTGCAGCTAAAAACAAACAGCAGTTAGAGTGCAGTGTAGCTCTGCCAACCAGGAGTCAGAGTGCTAATGAAGGTCACGATGACGCTATCAACCCCGCATGCGCAGGTAGCTAAGTATCGATAACGGGTTGCATTGCGTGCACATTCCTTCTGTCAGTGACATTTATTGCCCGTTGCAGTTTAAAATGCGTCGACTATAATTTAAGTGTTTCAACAAGTGGTAACAATGCACTTAAAATATGATGGATTACTTAAACCCTCTCACATTCACGTGCTGATTGAAGTCCTCACAAGAATGTTGGAGCCATTGTACAATGGCATTCCCATTCTAGCTCTGTTTACACTATAAGTAATATATAAGTCTGGAAAAATGTTACAATAAGTTAGTTATAAGCTACCAGCGAAACTTATGCTTACTCGCTTTGTTCGTATTGAACTTTGCATTTTCCTACTGTCTACTTTCCTACTCTACTCTCTTTTTATACTCTCTACTCTCCCTCTACTCTACTGTTCTACTTACCATCCTTCTACTTATTAGTGCGTATTGTACGTCTATAATAACTCCTTTATTCGTATTGATCTTTGCATTTTCCTACTGTCTACTTTCCAACTCTACTCTTTTTCTACTCTCTACTCTCCCTCTACTCTACTGTTCTACTTACCATCCTTCTACTTATTAGTGCGTATTGTACGTCTATAATAACTCCTTTATTCGTATTGATCTTTGCATTTTCCTACTGTCTACTTTTCAACTCTACTCTTTTTCTACTCTCTACTCTCCCTCTACTCTACTGTTTTACTTACCATCCTTCTACTTATTAGTGCGTATTGTACGTCTATAAAAACTCCTTGTCTGTTATTCAAACTGTTTATGTACCGATAAATAAACATTAAACAGTTACTACTACTGTTATTTCTATAACTACGACAACACCCACTCGACTAAACTCAACGTTATGCTGTGGTGGTCCTTTCCCGGCCTATCAGACCCATTCACGTTAGTTCTAAGAACTAAACGAAGCATGGCTCTATAACTAATAATTATTATGTTATTGTACATTCTTTAATTTGCCGCGTGTTAGACATTGCATATAGTAAACTGTTTTATCTACCCAACAGACTGATAGCCCTCGGATTGGACATATTTTGGGAGTTCGTGGAGATGAATCCGGATATGTATCCCCGTCGCAGCAAGGCGACGGGGCACTCTGGCCTGAAAGCTGCTTTAAAATTGCTCTGCAATCACATGATGCCCTGGTGTACGCCACATTCGCTACTCGCACATGTCCACTATGTACGCCGCACTGATAAGGACAATCCCATATACGTGAGTAGGATCTCTTTCTCTCTTTTACTCTTTCTCCTTGCAATAGTAGGAGAGCCACGTTGCGGTTAGAAATAATAATAATAATAATTTATTCTCTTAACTAAAACATTGTTTATGTACATATTAAAACACTTAAAACAGACCAATCTTATATGCTCGTTATAAAAGACCTTTAAATGTATCCTTATAATTATTATATATATTTTCTTTCTTTAGCAGTCTTGCAGGTCCTAAGCCTGTGTTAAGGTCCACCCTGCGGATTAAGCATAATTTATAATAAAACTTAGAATTACTGTTACATTCAAATCATAATTTTATTACTTAAGCTGTTACTAAAAAAGAAGAATATCATAATTAGGGAGGTAATGGTAAAGCATCTTAGAGTTCAATATCGTAAACACAAAATATGACTAGTGTAATGGATTAACGTTCTTAATATATCATAATTGAGTTTAAAAGCGATTTATATAAATATAATTTATATTAACAATAAAAAAAATGTGTTCATGTATTTGTTACTATGTAAGATGTTTAGTATAAATACACCTAGAAGATACACTAGTAGCCAATGGTGTGATTATACCCTTTCTGCATATAACGCTCTGCGAATCCAATACAACAACATACGATTAAAACAAAATACGAAGCTTCCACGAAGGGGCTTCCACGGTACCGCAGTGCTTCGAGCATGTTTGCAGAGGCGTATACAGATGACCTTCGCAGTGGTCAGAAAGGAAGTCGCTTCACTCGTACATCGTACTAAGGCGGCCTCTAATAGTGTCTTAAGGGTGTTTGCCGATAGGAGCTATAGTTTCCTGATTCGTCGGCTTATAAAGCTGCATATCTTCAGCGTAACAGTACGCTGATTAGAATTAGTTTCTTTGTATTATTTTTGTTTTATATAATTATGAATGCTTTTGTTATTATTATTATTTCTAATTTATTGTTAAAATTATATGTTTGTAATGGATCTTTGTAATCTAAATCTAATAAAATAAAAAAAAATAGTAGAATAAATGAGATCGGGAAAGGACCAAGCCGTCACGGAATTAGACAAGCTTCAAATACCAGCAAATGGGTTTCGGACTGTGAGAATAAGGATACGTAGGCAAAATTATAGGTAACGAGGTATCCGATCGTATTCCTCAGCGGTGACAGCACACAAGCGTCATGAATCTGAAAAATGAATATCTGTGGAACATCGCAAGGAAAATATCCAGGAAATAAATGAAAAAAATATATATTCAAAGACGTGTGTAAAGTTAGTCCATCAGAAATGAACTGTCCTCGAATCCCTGTGTTGTCAGGAGACCTGAGCCCAGCGGAGTTATCTTACTATATTTTACGTTTTTTAATTATAGAAATTCTTCGCGTCACGCAAGGTGGAGCCAGTTAAGCACGTCCTGTTACCTTACAATCCAAAGATGACGTTATACGAACAGCCTGAATACGAGATGCCTCGGATTTGGATAAGGCACCTCGCTAAGACCAGCAAAAGATTTAGGGTAAGTTTGCATATAACAAATTTAGTGTCCTATCAATTAAAAAGAAAATCAATGCGTAAACACAAATTCTTTCCGATAGACATCCCTCAATGGAGAAATTATGTTAATTAATGTACCAGGAAAATAAATTGAAAATAAAACAAATCATATAATGCAATTTGTCTACTTCATAATGAATGCTTTATGATTACAAATTAGTATTGTAGAGAAAGGTAGTTTCAATGGATTATAATGATTTATTTCATTTTTAGTATTCTTTCTTATTGAAATTGTCTATTTTGTACATTCGAAAAATTCTTTTCGAAATATTAATGAGTGTGATGAATATTAAATGTTATAAAAAATCACTTTTTAATTGCTATTATATTTATTTAAGAATTATCTATATCGTCGCACTCACACAACCGGAGTGGCACCGAGAGGAATAGACATAGGTTTAGGTAAAAAGATGACACTGAAAGGAAAGAAGCCATTGCCTATCAACTTTACTAAAGTAGTCTCGAAAGCGAAGCCGTATCTGTACCCCAAAATTGCCCCTAAGCCGTCGGTCGATAAACACGATATATATATCGAGAAAACCTCGTCTAATACAACTATACAATCGGCGACATTTGCAATGAATCCATACGATATCACAGCAACTGTTAACTCGGTCGCCCCCAGCCCCATTCCAAGTTCACGAGAAATGAATACACAGCCAAAGATATCGATAGATAATAAAAATGTTATATGTGCCAAAGAGTTAACGGAAGATGTTAATCGATTACATGGAATCGAGAATCGAAACGTTACGATCGATAGACTTGAAACTGATAAAGGAACTAATGACGGATCTCACTCACAAGCACAAAACCTTACTAACCCAAACAATCCTAAAGATAATGTATACGAAATGAAGGCGGGCCACTGTACGTGCTGTGTTCTCCTTAAGAAAATCTGCAAGGACCGACAGACGTTGATAACTGAATACTTCCATCCTAGACCGTACAATGTAACAAACACATGTCCATGTAAAAGTATAGAGCGACCAAAGATAACGAATAAATTGAGATTGCTTTTGAAATTCTACAAAAGCCGTTCAATGTATGTACACAAGGACATGAAATTGGAATTGGCACAGTGCAACGAGAACAAAGCGGACTTCGAGTATGCGAACATACCGACGGGCGTCGTCACGGAGCTGGACGATGTAGGGGATTCCAGCGATTTCGGTGAGTGATGTACATTTAACACGATATCCTACTGATCGAATTCTTTTTTTGTTTTATATCTTTGAGAGTAACAATCGAGCACACAGTTTACCTGAGAGTAAGTGATTCCCATGACACCGACTTACATCCTTGCAAAGGAATCATAACGCAGATTCGTTGTCACCCTTGAGGACTGGGATGGAATGCCTCGTCACCAGTACCAGACATAAAGGTCTCCGGATCGTGAGGCCGTTGTTCTACCCCGGTCGAGCTGACACCACAGTGGCTTCTGTTGTTGTTACGTTAAATTACGACACTACAGTATGTCCTTGCAATCGATGTCATCTGTTGATAACCAGAGGATTATATAGAGTGAGCCGTTTGTAGCTCAGTTTTACGGTACGGTGAGCGTATAGATATGGTTCGGGGTTGCTGGCATCGGTGACATTCGTAATTGCAAATTAAGTGTAGACACACCACGCTCTGTGAAGTAAATAACATCGCGGCGCGACCGCCAAATGTAAAGATTAATTTTTTTTAAATAGAGTATGTGGCAAATGAGCTAGCAACTCATCCTGATGTTAAGTGACACCAGAGGAGTCGCAAATACGTTTTCAGTCTTTAAAATATACAAAAAAAATATTACGAAAATATGTGAAGTACGTGAATCTACAGTTGCGCAGTGTTTATTGGGTACAGAAGCAAGGTCTAGGTCTACCTGTTGCCCTGCAATCGATATGTATATATATACATACACTGCCGGCCAAAAGTTTAAGACCACCTTAATTAAAGTAGGAAAATAAAGTAAAACTCCAATAAAATATTAAATGTTTAATTAAACTGTTTAATCATTTAATATGCTCTTACATTATATCTATTTTACTTTATATATTCATACTCTTTTTTAGCCTTTGTGACGTCATTCGAACTAAAACTCCTGCTTCGAATGGCCTTGTTGAGGAATCCGTTCACAAAGAAGAACATGTATGTTCTCATGTCCAACTTTGATCACGAAACGGACGATCCTGTGAATTTGGCGATCGCCATGGAGAAATTGTTCGATGTTGAATTGGTCGACATATTTAAAGAGTTTCTAAGATTCCTGACACCGGAACAAGCGGACAAAATAAACAAATTTAAAGAATACTTCACACAGGCCTGTGCCTCCAATCTGGTTAAAAGGATATCGGTAAAGCAATTCCTATTTCTGTATTTATATATATATTATAATTGATGACATTACATGAATATCCGTTGGGTTATACGAGAGAACGTGGACCAGAAAAAGTGTAGGTAGCCCTCAGACTAGGTAGAGTAGCTTGGCAAGGCGTCTGGCAGGAGCCGGAAAGTAGCATATCTGATATGCTTTAAAGCCGTCACTGTGACGTGCTATCGGAGAGACCTATGTCCAACAGTAGAATAAAATCGACCAATGGTGATGATATGACAGTAAATAATCGCGCACTGTTATATAACATTGGTTCCGTTGGACCACGATCGTATGAGTTGTGTATATTTCTTTGTAAATTAGAGACTCCCTGTCTGGGGGACCCTTGTGCTGGTTACGCTTTAATAGAGGTCTCGACTGAGCGCCATAAGCGCTCGCTCACCTCTCAACCCGGCGAAACAGTAAAAGCCCTCGGGCTAACAGCGGCCATTAATCCGGAAAAAAAATCATTGTAAATTATAGAGAAAAGACTAACTAAAATTTAAAATAATCCATTTATAGGAAGAAGTAACAGATAAAAGAAAAAAGCACGCGTTACTGTCGCGTCTTATAATGTCGTTCACTGACAATAAGTCTACCGCATGCGAGACTTGCAGCGATTTACTAAAGCACATGGACGATCACCGGGACCTCGCCAAATACACCTTCAACTTATTTCCGCACAGGTGAGGAGAGGTCTTATTAATATTTTACGTTACACCGCGGTAAGGTTGCAATAAAACGTCCTTCCCAGGTGTAGCCGATCCATTCAGATCGGCTACACCGCGATACGACGCTTAAAAAATATCAGTATTTGTTGTAAGAATAAGGAGAACCTATAGTTGTAGTAATGGTTTAGGATACAGTCTACGAAACGTACTAGTAAAAAAAACGTACTACTAAAGTCTACGAATTGTACTAGTGGACCAATAACTAACACAGGCTAACACGATGTCACTTCCCTTTAGATAGCGAACTGAATGGAGGTTTCGTACCTCCTTATGAGGGGCCCTCGGATCGTATTATGCCCCCCCCCCCCGCCCCTCTGTTGTCGTCGACGTGTCTAATTAGATAAAGTTGTAGAGGTCACTGGACCAACAGCAACACTCATACACAAAAAAAAGTGGATTTCTATCGTAGCTCTCAGATGTGCGCAAGCGCAATTGCGCACACCTGAGAGCTACGATAATAATAATAACAACAAACTAATATAAAACAGCGAGCTAATATAATTGTATTTATACTCATTGTTGAGGATGAGCGTGGGTATCTCTACACGTGGTATCTTATTTCCCCCCTCCCCGCCTCTTATAAAAGCATACATGTACACAAAGACGAATGGATACAAAAGAGGAGGTGCTAGATGCTAGGATAATACAAAATGTAAAACCATTTTGTGTGCATAATGCAATGTGTTGTTGTAAAACGTATAGCTGCTAGAGGTCTGTCTTTCTTTATAATGGCAACTAAAGTGCTTAATTATTATTATCCTCAATTTTTATAAGACTATAATTAAATATTTTTTATTTATTTATTTAATCTTCAGGTGTAAACATGTTATTATAAAAAGGGTACAATAGGCGGACTTAATGCCTTTTGGTATTCTCTACCAGTCAACCCTTGAGATAGAAAAACATTGACTGCCATTGTGAAATATGGTGTGCTAATAACAAAATAATCCTAAATATTAACAAATTATATGTAACATACTTAATATAGATAATAATAAATAAAATAAAATAAACAGTAAATATCATTAAATACATATATATATATATATATATATATATATATATATATATATATATAATAAGAATAGAAAATATAAATAATTAAATAGCAAATTCAGATGATTTCACTTTCAGTCTCTTACGTATATTGTAATTAATACATGTGTGGTGTGTGGGCATTTTAAAAAAAACTTTGTGATTATTGTTGCAGGCAAACAATTCAAACAAATGATACATGTAGAGTAGACGAACAGACAAACGCTCATTATAACGAATCAAATATGCAAGGTGTTGAGTCAGAACACGAGGAGGGCGCCCTGATGATATGCGAGGAAACACGAAATATGACGGAGTGTGACGACACAGATCAATCAAGGTTAGAATTTAATGTAATATAATATAAATTAATATTAGCAGTGCATTTTCTTATCATTGCAGGATTGTATTTTGGAAATATATTAGCAAGTAGTGTGTACTACGTACAACATACCCACAATAAGGCAAATATTGATCTTAAGACATTATGTAATATGATGGTTTTCCACTGATCACAGGTGAACGGAAAATCGATCGACCAGCGAGGCTGACTTGTACATAATTTATCTATTTCAATGTAAACTAAAAATAATTATGCAGGGTAAACATGAAATTGATAAAGATAATAAAAAACGCAGTGTCGCAGGACAACTGAAAGAAATGAAGCTTCTAGCATGCGTCAAATTTAATTAATCAAAACTATTAAACATATAAGTAATTGAATATATATGTATATAACATATAGTAATTGAAAGAAAAAAAAATGGAATTTAAAATAATATAACTTGATATCGGTTTATTAGTAAACACTATAATAAGTATCTCTATACTTTCACTCTCTTGTATTCACTCACTCACGTGGGCAATGATACGCGCTGTCCAGCTAATGAGATATGTCTGTCTGCTCGTTTCACATTCGGTGCGCAATACGAACGTGCGTTAAGTAGCTTCGTTACGTTAATCAAAAACCTACTAGTCGTATATTATACGTTATATATATGAGACGATGAACGATAATATATCCAAGACCAGGCCTGCTGGAAGAGATTTTAATTGTAAAATAAGAAGTATTTAATGCTAGAGACATATTTTTTTGTTATATTACTGCCTTTATGTAAATGCTTTGAGTAACTAAAAGTAACTTATTAAATTATATATATATATATATATATATATATATATATATAATTAATGGTGGTTAACAAGAAGTATTTAGTGCTAGAGACATATTTTTTTCGGTGAATGAATGATTATCAACATGTATTAGTTATGCTAATTAAATATTATTCTATATTAAGGGCACCCTTTATGAAGAGAAATGGGACTTATAAATACATCTCTTTCGACTCGCGTTTCGGGTAATTGTGTGAATTTCTGATTTACGTTTGCATATATTTCCACGCATATACCTTGTTCACACATGACAGCCACTTGATCTCGATCAAAAAACTTTTGGTGTCATCATTAATTGTGATATATTTTCGCAGTGATAACGATGTAAAAGATCAGGAAAAAGAAGACAGTGAAGAAATGACCACAGATAATGCGAGAGACACAAAATGTGAAGTTGCCGAGTTGACGGGCGTTTCAAATGATGAACAGTACCAGCAGGTTGGCATGATTTTTAATATTATCATTTTACGCTGGCTTATTTCTGAACGCAGCTGAACGTGCTGTCTTCTGGATATTACCAGATAACTGCGTGGAATATTTTTATAATGCCTTAAGCATTTGCACAAACACAGATACACTCACTCGTCGACCCGTTCCCTATTTCGGTGTAATGCATGCGCAATACGATCAGGGGTAGGTTTAGTATATGCAGTGTCAGGGATACGGGACACACTCACAACACACCTAGACCAGGAACCAACAATTTGTGACACATACATATATTGTCCCTCGGCTGGAAATCCAACCCAGGCCACGCTTTCTTTTTTCGTGTGAGTATTGCTGCTGATCCCGTACAGCTTTATCTAGTTAGATTCGCGAGCGGGAGTCCTGCTGAGTAGGGAGACAACGACGATGCTACGAAGCTGGCGCGGAGACCGCTTAAGGGCCCTAACAGCCACGTACTCTAAAAACTACACTACGCAGCCGTCAAAGCAAAAGCAAAGTTCTGCACATATTATTTCTTTAAATTCTATTAAACATAAAAAAAACACTGAAAATCTTCATCATCATCACTACATTATGTTTTACATATTTCGAGCTAACTTTAGTGACAAGGCAACACTAACCGGTATGGAAAGCGTACAAAAACCTACACGGTCGTCACAGTTCGTATTCCGCTAAATTATGAGTCTATATGGTCAGTAAAATCTCCATCAGTGGTTCCCAAACTTTTTTCTCATAGACCTCTTTCTTTTTCTACCATATTCCCAAAACTCGACAAAAATGTGGTATTTGAGAGTTTATACAAGTAACAGTCGCTGAGCTACTTAAAATATTATCTGTCTACATTGAAAGGTGGAAGTCAAAACAACATTTTAGTTCTTCACTATCGAAGACAAATACATTTTCGTGGACCCCCTCTTACTAATTGAACTCTTGATTTTTTTAATTGAAAGTGTTCTACGTTTATAAATCAGCTTGATAATTAGATAACAAGTACTCCCTGGTTTCGAACAGTTCTAACAATTGGAGAAACAAATTTTCCTTCAACATACCCTCGGAATATATCTAGCCAACTTCAGACTTAAGTTTTTCACCAAAAGAAATTGGCCTTAAACACGGGAACCACTAGGCGGTTCACAAGTTATAAGTTATATATATTTTGAAATTAAGGAGGGATATTTTAAAATGAGGACATTTTAAAATATCCCTCCTTAATTTCTAAAGCTTCAGTTTCATCTTGATATTATTTATAAAAAA
Source organism: Teinopalpus imperialis (assembly GCA_029286865.1). Taxonomy (NCBI): domain Eukaryota; kingdom Metazoa; phylum Arthropoda; class Insecta; order Lepidoptera; family Papilionidae; genus Teinopalpus; species Teinopalpus imperialis. The sequence goes on from JAGSMU010000034.1 coordinate 1,808,759, forward strand.
TCTGCACAAATTGTATGTATCATATATTTTTAAACATTACAGGATTCTTCATCAAGTAATGAGAAATCAGCGAAGGAAAATAATATTGACATTGAATTGGTCATGTCAGACAGTGATTCAGTGAAGTCTGAATGTCCCGAGTGGCAGAGATCCGAGGACAAGCTAATTTTAGAAGTACTGAAGAACTCTCTCACCCAGGAGGAGCGAAAAAATATATCGATTTCGGACATACTAGAAGAAAAAGAAATCCTGGAAATGATAACTGATAGCTTGCCACACAAATCAGTCAAAGATATCACAGATCGTGTTATGTATTTGTTGGAGTTGTTAGTATTAAGCGAAAACAATTAAGTAAATGATTTGAGAGAAAATTCTTTTAACTATCCTTTTAGTATACATATAAAATAGTTTTAATAATTTATATCAAATAAGGTATGGACAAAGCAAGTTTGCTGGAATTCGATGAATGCTGGTGGTTCAGAATCGTGCTTTGCGCCGTTCTACGGGGGAGACCAATGTTTAGCAGTGCTAAACATTGGACCAGTTGAGATGGTAATGATTGTTGATTGCTGATGTATATTTGTTATTTTGGACAAAAATGGGCCATAGGTTTTATTATTCGTCTGCTCGAATATACGTTACGTGCCAGACTAGACCATATTCTAAGCAAAGGTACCTAAGAAAATATACCTTCTCGGATCCGGATCCTTGGCCTGTTATTCAATCATTTTTTGTCATAATCCACAGTGGTAGACCCACTCTACAGATAGTATCTAGCTGAATTATCTATGAGTCTTCTCAACAAGAAAAGGACCCAGTACACCACAGAATACCAGTGTGAAATAGCAACATCCAGGTGTTAAATAAACAGGCAATCTATCTCTGTTCTGAGGGGTGACAACACACACGCATCTTGAATATTTGAAGAGTACCTTGTGTTTTTCGATTGGTTTCTGGCTACAAAATTAATGGGTCCGCTCGACCGGGGTAGGACCAGGTCCTCACAGAACACCAGCGTAAAATAGCATTATAATGGTGCTGTGTTTCCTCTGGTGAGTGTAGGATCCGGAGACCTTTATTACCGGTGACGAGGCATGCCATCCCAGTCAAGAGTGACAATGCGTTATGCATTATGATTACTTGTCAAGGATAAATGTAGATGTCATCGGCCGCAGGAATCACTTATCATCAGGTGATCTGTACGCTCGTTTGTTACTCTCAATGTAATATAAAAATGCATCATCTGTCTAGATAATCTGGATTAAATACAATAATCACACTCAATTTTAACAGTTAAAAAGTTGCGAAGTACACTTGTTAAACTTGAGTATTCCATTTCGTTTCCGGCTTGGGAATTTTTACCAACTCCCAAATTAAGTATCAATCTAAAGAAATAAATAATTTTATTACCCCATTGCAACATTTGCAGATTAGAATTGATTTAAAAATTATATGAAAATGGGTTTGCCTTAATCTATCTAACTGTAAAAAGGAAAACAAAGCCGAAACTCAATATTATGTACTACTTCCATCAGAAAGGCCCTATTCGTAGAAAAAACACTTAAAAATACAACCTTATGAATGTAGTAGCATTCTTATGGTTATATTTTTGCCATGACCATATTAATAAACTGTCGGAGTCTTTTTCACGCATATGGAAACTAAATTGTGTGGCGTGGAACATGGAAATAAAAACTATGGAATCCTATATTTTATTATGAAGTGTATAAAGGTTTTAACAAGATGGTAATATAATTTTAATATTTGTTTATAGTATTAGCGATGACAAAAGAGCACACTGTTGACCTGAGTGTTGAGTGCGACCCGACATTGTACTTTTAACATAAATCAGCGCGCGTCGTAAATCATTTTTCCTGCCCGGTACTTCCGCACTAATGCTGTGTGCTAGATAAAAGTTTATTTACAAAACTTATGGGAAATAAGTGTAAATTTACATTAGAATATATCAATTTTATAAAAACTAAAGAGACTACTAGCTTAAGCTTATATGAAAACAGGAAAATATCACATGAAGTACATTTTAGGTTAACGAAGAAGCACTCAAAATTACTCAATTCTCACAAATATTTAATAAAAAAACTCATGTAACGAACAGGCGCAAATTTATATTAAAATAATAACAAAACAGAACTTTCCAATTTAGTTTTATTTTGTCTTGATTAAATTATCAATCAAATCTTTCAGAATAATCGATTAAATATTAAAAAAGCGTAATGGAGAATGAATATCCCTAAATTTTATTTAATCTATGTTGTTTATTTTTATTGTACCAACCTACCAGAAATTAGAATTATATATAAATTCAAATAATTATTGCGGTTTTCAGAATTAGTTATCAATTATATTATAATGGCTCGTAATAGTATTGATAGTGGTGATGATAACATAGATCCAGCGTCAGTGACATGTAACTTAAAGAGCTCTGTAAAACAAGTAAGGAAATTATTTAATCGATAATTATAACAATAGACACAACTTTATTAATGTTGAAATATTAAATTTATAGGAGATAATAAAAGAGCTCTTAAACGGTTCTTTCCAAGACAATAAAACAAAGCTTGGTAATGATGCTTTAACATTGGTGGTAGAAGTGGCCAAGTGCCTTGTTACAGAGACTTGTCTTCGAGCGGCAAGCCACGCTCTGCGTGAGGGTTGTGATAAAGTTGATATTGAACACGTCGAAAAGTGTTTGACGCAGCTAGTGAGTATAAAAAATAATTGATTTCTGTTATTTTGGTCCATGCTGGAAAGAAAACCATCTTTCTAGGTATACCTAAAAACCATTGAATAACCGGGACTTATTGCAACGATCTTGTTCTAAAACTGTTAATTTTAGTTTATTTAAAGTTCATGTATGCCAATTTAAATTTCCAGATGTTGGATTTCCCATAACTTTTGTTAAGAAACTATGTAGCAGTATTATCTTGCACTTCAAGCATTACAATGTGGAATTAAATTGTATGTTAAACAAGATTTCAGTTTGAGCTAGGGAGTAGATCTGAAGATGAAGGAAGTCCCAATATAACTCTGGAACAATACATTTCAATGAAAGCAATTTTCCCTTACATTTTCCATTAATGTCTTAGAATAAGGTGAAGAATGAGTATTAAATTATAAGCAATAATTATTAAGTGTTTTTTTATTTTCTAATGTAAATGACATGTATTTTAATATACATACAACAGGATTTAAATGTATTAATTAATATGTGCAAGCATATTCAGTAATCCTGACATCTAGTTGCTGATGGTGAAGCATTCGATCTCAACCCTCAGAGGTAGTGCATGATCTTGGATCTGATGAGAAAGGATGTAGATGTCACGGGCATCTGTTTAAGGTTGGGCAACTTTTTAATGGATGCACTGTGATTTGCCCTCAAACTAAATTAAAAAATTGTATCTAAACAAGCTTAAAATCAGTGCTGCCGAAGTAATTGAATGGACTATTAAACATATATTTTTAAAATATGTTGCAGGTCTATCTATGTATAACTAAATAACCCAGCACTTGAATTGACGTTTTTTGTAGGCGAGTTAAATGTGTTATTTTACTTTAATGAAATGGAGTAACTTAACCTATTAGGATGTGATTAGTGATATGGTAAAGGTTGTGGATGTGTAGAATATTAAACAAATATCTCAAGTTTTTCAAATGTTTATTACACAAATATTCCAGAGTTTTTCTAGTAACATTTGGCGCACTATACACATACTCAAAATTTTTTAATCATTCTGTTGTAAAAATACAAAACTCTGGACCTCTTAACAATAGCACATACTTATTCTCACAATAAATTACTAATAGAACATATAATTATTGGTAGGTAAGGTATGCTGTTACATATATATAAGAAAAAACCTAGAATAAGAGATATTTTATTGTCTACAAATATAGCTATATTTTACAGCTCAGAGTACTCAAGAACCATACACCATTGCTTTACTTATAAAAATAATTTTCTAGGCGGATGTCAACACCATAATGCCCATACTTTTCTACGTTAGTAAATTGCCGAATCAATTTCCATGAGTTTAAACTAATTATTTATATTTTTGCGCAAAACTGTCATATGAAATATGTAAACTACATTCAAAACAGTTTTTGTTTGATAACATAATGAAGAAAGTAGAATAACAAACCTGAAGCTTTAATTAATGAATATTAAAAATGTAATTTGATTCCCATCTTTCCATTTCATCAGCATTATATACTTAAATCTATATTTTTATCCAAAATAAGTTGCTACAAACTTCATACAGGGGGTTTTCTAAAAAAACACACTACTATGATAACAAGCACCCATTTACCATTCTAATATCATATTACGACATAAACACCAACATCTCTTCGTTTTATAACATTCAATCATAGGAATCTTAAATAATTAAGACACAATTGTAAAAATAATAAATTTACAATGGCCACATTAAAACGGACAATATTACAAATATAGTCCCCATGTGGTGTATGTATGAAAATCACACACAATATATATATATATTTTAGGATTAGAACATGTCCATATCTTCATTGCACATCACTTCTAAGAAGTCATCATCATCATAATCTTGCAATTGTCTGGGGTCTGTTCGGTTGGGGAGCGGGGAGCCGGGTCTGGTAGGGGATTGTGGGAGGGCGTCTGTGTGCGAATGTCCGTCTGTGTCACTAGAACATTCGCGCGCGTCAGTAGCTGGTGAAGGTGGTGGATTCGAGCCATGTTCCGTTTGAACTGTCGCTTCGCCACGTGAAAGGAGAGAGGGTAGTTCAGAATCTGTGAAATAGATATAAGGTATCAAATATAAAATATCAAAGATTATTTAAAAATATTGATTATTAGAACCTATAACATATGGGAAGTTAAAGTTCTTGAAATAGGCCAAAATGATAAATATAACTGTTTGGATCATGACCACGGGCATATTTTTGGTTATAACATGAAGAGAGCAGCTGCGCAGGAAAATATAGTGCCAAACTCAGGGGCACTCATCCTCTTCCCTATTCCGATATCTCAGAATCAGAGGAAAGTTCAAATGCAGTGTCAGGATAGGCGACACAACACACCCAGATTTGGAATCTAACAATTTGTAATGCACCATAATTGTTCCATATCTGGAAATCGTATCTAATACTTGCGACGTAATGGTCAAGTACTGTGGAGCATGCAAGTAGACATTACCGTCCGATATTTAGATATGTACGTCAAAATTTTATTATATTATTTACATTACCTGTTAAACTCTGTTTTAACTGTTCCATTACTTTTTGACGACTTTTAGCGCGAGCCTTTTTAATTTTACGCACTGATTCCTTACGATCTTCATTGAAAATCTGGTTGATCATAGCTTGTGAGATTTCTTCGTCGTGTTTTAACAGGAAAAAGTATATGCCGCCTGGTGTTCGCCGACGGGTTCCATTCTAAACAAATAATTATAATATACATTAAGTAGTAATATAAAATATAACATTTTTGTTAATATAATTTCAACATTTTGGCCTTAAAACTGCTATCATGGTATTGTGCGAATGTGGTTAAGAGAACAAACAAGAGGTGTTCACTTCAACAGGTTCAACAAAATACACACCAACAGCAAACTAATAACACATTTCAGAGGTTGAATCTTTATATGATTAAACTCTTATATGTGCAGAAATTAGATGTGTGTGTGCTGTACACACATATCGTACTATTTATGGTGATGGTGTTAACAGAAATTAAATAAAAACAGGAAATGAATGAAACCGAAATGAACTCCAAAGATTTTATTATAAATAGATTTCCTGTACATAGTAAACCCCAATGCCATAACAAATGCAATGGATAACTTGATTTATCTTACCAAATGGAGTTACCATGTTATATAGATCCTGCTTTTATATCCAAATTCAATATAAATTTGACAACAATAAAATTACCATTACAAGCATCCCACCATCGGCTTCTAACCTTTGCGTTTCTTTGTATATCTGTATAGCTTTAGTTGCACCAAGTACTTGAATAATCCTACCTGCAAAGAAAATACACTTAAATAAGCACGCAGACAAGAACGCCAAAAAAATATTTTCTTGAATTGAATAAAATATTTTTTATATTTTTATTAATAAAATAAAATGAATAAATAATGTAATGAATATGTGATAATAAATTATGATGTCACAAGCACAATATTTTTTTCTATGATTCTGTTTTATCTATTTGAAACTGTGGTAGGTAAGTAAGCATGGCACCATGTTATTAGTGGTTATAAAACAAATAAAAAAAATATATTCCCGATGATAAAAACCACTGTGGAGAATATCAAAAAAAGAGTGAAATCCAACTTCTGATAAACTTTCGCGTCTTTTAAATTCAATAAATCATATTCTTTATCACTCTGTATAAAAGAGCTTAGACATAGACTATAAAGGCCTCATAACTAAAATGTTTCTTTTCGCTTATGCGGTGACATGTATCTATCATCTACTAAACAGTTTTAACATGCAGATACTGGAAGACAAATTATTATTGCCCAGTGTACAAACTATTAGGTTGTGTTGTTGTTGTTATTACATATAGATATAGCAAAAGAAGTTTTTTTGTATTAATTTGCTCTCTTTAGAATAAACTATAATCAAAATAAAAGAAATAACCACATATACAATACATAACTGTTAAACTTGAGATAATAATTAAATTAATTACAAACCAATTAAATCCTTTTTATCTTCTGAAAGTTTTTCAGCAATTTCTTCAACAATATTTTCTAATGGATCTTCCGATGTAATCATCAAATCAGGTAAATATCTTGGTTTCCGTTTGTCTTCACGGGGCTGATGGCTGTTTACTCGTTTACCAAGCCTCCATTTTACATTTGACCTATCTGTATGCTTCCTTTTATTTGTTGTGCAGTCTCTATATTCTTGATCATTTGAAAAAACTTTTTTGGACACATAGCTATCATCTAACCTATACTTAATTGTATAATCATAAGATTCCACACCATATCGACTTTTCTTTGTTACATCACAGCTCACCATATCTTCAGTCAGTAGATCTTCCTGAAAATAAATACAAAAGTATACACAATCAGTACTAGTTAGCTGCACCATAGAATACTGGAAATAAATTACCTTCATAGTATGTCTATCATAAACTATATAGTATATTAGTCATCATAAACTGTTAAAATATTGAATTAAAATGCTACAAAATTTATAGACATTTGTTTCTTAAAGCCAAGTTTACGGACCATGATTCAAAGAGTCTGTGGTCAATAAAAAATATTTAAGGATGTGTGTGTAAGCAGTTTGGACTGCCTCATCCAGCTCAGCAGAGTATTAGCTCCTCTAATTTAGCGACCATCTGTCTTGAACTATATGTATAGCATTGTCATGAAGCAGCAGTGGACTAGAGCAATTGAGCAGTCTCGGTTGTTGCTAGCTTTTCCATTATAGTTTGCAATTGTTGACGATATAGATCTGCCGTAATCCAGCCAGATCTTTGGAAACTGTAGTGTATGTCACAAGCACTGGTCCACCAAACACTCACCACCTTACATACCACATAACTATTTCTGAGTAGACTTTCCCTGAGTCAGGATTTGGCCAGTTCTTCTGGATGATGAGTGTTTCCGTGGGACAAACAGTATCTATTTTTCATCACAGGTAACAATACAATTCACAATTCTCTCGTTATTGTGACGGTTGAGTAATGTGATGCAGCACTCAAGGCATGTTCATTGGTGTGCTTTACTCAATTCATTCAATTCATGCGGTACCCATTTTTTGAGCTTTTTCGCTTTTCCAATTTGTTTAAAATTTATTAAAATTGTTATGTCACTCACACCAAAGCCTGTCACTAATTCAGAACTGGTGTATGATGGATCCGCTTCCACCTCCACCTTTAATTTTTAACATTTTGTTAACAAGAATGTCAAAGAAAAACAAATGGAGCGAAAACAAACTAAATTTGAAATACATCTGAATTTGGAATTCCTAACCAAACACCAGATCATTTGAGATCCAAGTGGCCAGTTCGACAAAACACCAATTTCATATGTCAGGACCTACATATTTGACCCAAATGGAACCAAACAATTAATATCACCCTATCATATTTATCCTTCTCAATAAAAAATTATATATATAATTTAAGTACATTTATGAATATTATTAAACACAATTGCATTTTTTTTGTTTTCCCAAACTGAGTATAATTTATTTACAAATTTATTTTAAAAATTAAAAATGTGTTATTAATTTTAAAAATTAAAAATGTGTTATTAATTTTTAAAAGTATGTACACTATACTATATGCATATTGTCTCATAATATAAGACAGAATATATATAGCAGGATATTACTATAACATAAAAGTTCTTTTGCTTAAGAGTTATTGAAAGAGTTTCTGTTATGGTTAGGGCTCCATGAATCTATGACCAAAATAAGTCCATGAATCACTATTTAAAACATGTGTTTGATACTATAAAATCTTTGTCATACCTGCACTGTTTTACACCAAACATTATATTTATTTCGTTTTGTGGGTTGTTCCTGTTGTTGTGACCGCCTTAAGCGTAACTTTGTGCGCTTTGCTCTCCGGCGCGGTTCCTCGTCAGATTCGGATCCCGACGACTCTTCAGGTGAAGGGTCATCACTCAATTCATCCTGTATCTGCATATTAACTAATGATGGCGGGTTGAAGGCCTCTGGACGTGCAAGAGGAATGTATGTGCCTTCTTCGACGTCAGAATCCTCCAACTGTAATGAAAAGTTGAGTCAGGAACCCGAAGAAAAATGTACACCTAAACGTCAAACATTACAATTATATATTTCAGCCACATTAATACGGTATATCTTTAAAAAGAAGTTAACAAAATATTGAGATTTTCAACCAATTTTTATTAACTGAAATATAATCTATTAATACAAAAATATAAATTCCAAAAACTGAAAAGTATTGTTCTCTAACCTCGCCTTCCTCCCGTTCATGGGACACCTCGACATCCAAATCTCCTTCCGTTGTTGACATCATACTGGCCTAGCGTTATCGAGGGTAAAAGGTAACAGAACATGAAAGTATTTTGCAAAATACAATAATTCCGCCTCAGACTTAGTAGGGTAGATAATTCTTCACAGGTAGCTGTCACTTACGCCATAGAGCATAAACTCTTTGACAGTCATGATTGTATTTGTATATACAATGTACAATAGGGTACCTATGAAATTGCCATTTTGTATGAAATACGTTAAAAGTATTTTTTTTCAAACTTTTTTTATTTCTGTTATTTAAAGTAATCACCCATGTAATCGATGTATCTTCGCCAACGTAATGGTTGTTTATTGATGCCCTTCTTGTAAAAATCATCTGGACGGGAATTGAATTTTTCCCGCTAAAAAGTTGTCCAAATTTTGGAAAAAGTAATAGTCGGTGGGTGCGAGGTCTGGTGACGTACGGTTGGATAGAGGAAGAGTTTCCAACCCCAAATCTTGCAGCTTAGAGACTGTCTGTTGGGCAGTATGGGGTCGCGCGTTGTCGTGCAGGAGCAGCGGAGACGACCGATTGACCAAAGCTGGTTGCAGATGAGCGAGCTTCTCCATCATTGTCTTCAGTTCTTCACAGTACACATCTGCAGTAATGCTCATGCCGTTTGGTAAAATACTGTGATGAATCACACCGGCACTAGACCACCAAACAGTGAACATCAACTTTCTAGAGGTCATTTTTCGTTTAAGGTTTTCATTGCTTTGGTACTGAACCCGGACCCAACTTGCTGAGCGCTTTCCATTGTCGAACCGAATCCACTTTTTATCGCACATAACTATTCGGTTTAAAATTCTTTCATGTCTGTGCCTGTTGAGCATCGCGAGGCAAGACAACGCGTACGTTGCGCTGGCGATCGTTAAGTTCGTGGGGCACCAATCTATCTTAAGCTTTTTTACCATGCCAATTTGTAGTAAATTACAACTAAATTATTGTAACATTTTGTCAGGCTTATATATTACTTATAGTGTAAACAAAGCTGGAATGGGAATGCCACACTTCAATCAACGCACGTGAATGTGAGAGGGTATTAGTTATGCACCATATTTTAAGCGCGTTGAAACCAGAATACTTAAACTATTTAAAAGTAATTTATTTGTTGAATTAATATTCCATGAGAAGGTCTCTGTTATGTTACAAAATATTTATATTTAATTCTATACAAAACTAATATCATTTTTCGACTATGTAATTACTTAGTTATATTATATATTATATGCTACACCACACCGACTTACTTTATTTTGATCACGACACAAGATCGTGGTGATGGTTCGATCGATAAAGAAAACGTTGAAATTGAATATTCGGCTTAAGTATATCGTATTATTAGATCATCATGTAATAACAAAGGAACACCTAAATGAGAAGATCATTCTTATATAGTTTAAATTACAGTTAAATTTTGAAATTCCATTATGAATATCCTCAATATCAGATTCAACATTATTTGAGGTGATCATATTTATTAAAATTAAGAAAACACGAGAGAATACCGCCTTGCAGCACGCCAGTGTCTACATCAACGATCAATGAGTAATTTTGCTTTTTTTAAAATTGTAATGGTATTGTACAGAAAGGAGGATATCATGGTCGACTGTGTTAAAAGCATTCGAGAAGTCACGAGTGCTACCACTGTCATTTTCCTATTTTGCATTGATACTTCTTGTATTATATTGTAGTGACTTGGAGTAAGGCAGTAGGGGTGCTGTGACCAGACCGAATCATAGACTAATTCAAATAACTAATTGTTTCGATATAATAAAGTTTATTTGGATCAAAACCTTAAACATTAATACATCCTATTTTCATGACTCTCTCACCATATTTGAGTTTAATAAGCCACTCAGTTACAATATTTTTAATCTTGCATGAAAGTAGTAGATAAATGTTTAACTTTTTATGTAATTAATTGTATAAGTAATTAGACTGTTTCTTAAATTGATGATTAACAAAATTTGTTCTAACAATGTCCGATGTCATTAACTAGCCTGCTCAGATTAGTGCTGGAGTTCAAGGACACGGTCTTACGGTTTTCTACTATTACCTGCAATATATCCTGGTTCAGCATCAAAGCAATTCCCTAAACGAAAAATTACCTCTAGAAAGTTGATGGTCACTGCTTGGTGGTCTAGTGCCGGTGTGAGTTTATCAGTTTTTTACCAAACGGCATGAGTATTACTGCAGATGTGTATTGTGAAGAACTCAAGACAATAATAGAGAAGCTCGCACATCTGCAACCAGCTTTGATCAATCGGACGTCCCCGCTGCTCCTATACGACAACGCGCGACACCATACTGCACAACAAACAGTCTCCAAGTTGCAAGAGTTGGGGTTGGAAGCTCTCCCTCATCCACCATACTCACCAGATCTTGTACCCACCGACTATTACATTTCCCAAAATTTGGACAACTTTTTAGCGGAAAAAAAAACAATTCCCGAGAGGCAGAACAAAATGCCTTTGAAGAGTTTGTTGCCTTCCGTCCAGCTGATTTTTACAAGAAGGGCATCAATAAACTACCAATGCGTTGGCAAAGATGCATCGAGTACATGAGTGATTACTTTGAATAAGAGAAATAAAAAAGTTTGAAAAAAAATACTACCAATTATACATATAATTTTCTAAGACTCAAAAACTTACAAATAAAATATATTTCGTCTGTAGAAAACCTATAAGGCTTATTATAAAGTATCTTTATTTTTAATATTTTAGCCCGTTCTAATTCTAGGAATTTAATTTTAAAATATTTAGTATGCGCTTACTTTTAGAAACACAAAGAGAACTTGTATTTTCCTGTAGTGATTCCATTATTTTATTAGTTAATACTTCAATTACTATATTACACAATTAGTAGACAAGTTTTTATTAACTAGACTGTTTACAGCTTTATCAAAGCAAATATATTTTTTTTTCATGATTTGTACCAAGCATAAGAATGAAAATAATAAGGTTATTATGATCAGTTAATGTGGTATTCCTAACAGCTATTAAAAAAATTAAACTTATTTTTATAGTTTCAGAATGACGTGATCTAGGCAGTTATTTTCTCGCTTGCTCGGGCACGTCTTTTTTTTCCGGTTTGATTTATGCTGTTAGCCCGAAGGCTTTTACAGTTTCACCGGGTTGAGAGGTGACGGAGCGCTTAAAGCACTCAGTCGAGATCTCTATATATGGGTAACCCGCACAAGGGTTTCCGAGAGGGAGCCTTGGCTTGGACCGTCACCCTGTTTCGCGAGAGCGTCTGACTCAAGGGTGTCCGAGAGAGCCGAACCTCAGCTCAGACAGTTGCTTGTGACAGAGGACATCTAAATTAATATCGCTATTATTATTAGCTATCTGTATTTCTCCAATTTGTTGAATTGGAGAAAAAGTTGCGCAAGAAACTCCAGCGACGCTTCTATCTGTATGTACTGGAGGGTACCGGCCACTGACATGGCGGTAAAACGGATAACCTGGTTTGCGACGCTGATTGAAACAACTCTATGGTTGGGAGATGCGGCGTTTTGTTGCGCCGAGAGAAGTACATGGCTGCACTTATGGTGGGGTTAACCTCGATCCTCCATTTCCGAAACCATTTCCCTAAGGTGTTCGCTGCAGATTGGAGGTGTTTACAAATAGCATCTGGTTTGATCCCAGACACGTAGAGGCCGGTGTCATCGGCGAAAAGGGCTAGCTCTACACCGCTAGGGCGCGGTATGTCGTTGGTGTAGAGTGTGTATAAAATAGGACCTAGGACGGAGCCTTGTGGTACTGCGGCACAAATGGGGGTGAACCTCGGAACGCGTACCCTCGACGCGGTAACGAAAGGTTCGATTTCAGACAAAGTCTCTTATGATAAGTACGAGTCGATCTGGCACACCGAGCTCTCAGTTTGTATATGAGCCCGTTGTGCCAGACCTTGCCGAAAGCTTTCGCCACGTCGAGGAAAAGTGTCCCAGTTTGGTATCCCTGAAGAAATTTACTGAGACTGTGTGTAAACAAGACGGAATTTGCATCCCGTGACGCCGATACATCTTCTCAGGCTCGGTAACACCCCTGCTAATAGCGTAATGCTATTTTACAGGAGCGACCATTGAGAATGGAATGAAGAGTTCCATCCCTTGAAGTACCACATCGGAGACAGATTCGGCACGGTGATAACGGACACGTGAGAGGCACGTCATCACCTTGGGTGGCACACATGATCTGGATCTATCAATGGTCCAATGAGCCTAGATGGGGACGCGGTTGTGATAAATAAGTAAGTGTATTTTGGTAAATATGTAAGATATGATTGTGTAGATATGAATGTTGTAAGTCTAATAATGGTGGTAAAATATATAACACGGTGATGGAAGTAATTATATGAATATCTATATAAAAAGCTTAATATTTCATAAAATAAACCTAGTCATTTTTCTTTCGGCAATTGATGGATTCTTTAACTGTATTATAAGATAATTTTTCGTCTTTCCCGTAAAAGCTCCAGAAACATTTATACAATTCGGATCTGATGAGATCTCGTCCAAGAAAATATAGTTGAGATGTTTTGGCTATTAGGTTCTCGGATACTATAGGTATCCTCATCTGTACGAAGTCCCAGATGTTTTGCACATATTTTCGATTTATTAAAAAGCCTTATTAGCTTTATAACTCAGCTCATCCTAACAAAAGTTCTACGGTGACGATAGAGAAGAGCTGTGAACAAAATTTAAGATTCGAGGAATTTTTATTTGCCGCAATGTGATGTTTTCTAACCTCGCCTTCCTTTCATCATGTTCATTTTCATTTCGTTCATGGGTCACCTCAACACCCAAATTTCTTTCTTTTGACATCAAATTGGCCTGAGTGTTTTCGAAGATGAGAGAGAGAGAAAACAGAACATGAAAACGAACGTGTTATGGAAAATACTATAATTCTCGATAGTTAAATATCACAGACACCTGTCACTATATGTCATTAAGTTATTTTTAATTAATTTATTGTGGTATTGTCCATTCAGCCAGAAGTATATATATTTTCATGCCATAGAATTAGGGCATACTATGCAAATAAGAAAATAATAAAATATTTCACTTCCTCTTTTTATTTTTCAGATTTTTATTTTATTACTATTGTTTACTTTTATTTTGTAACAATTCATTATCACATTTTAATAAGACGATCTAAGAAGGATTTATGCATGTATACATGTAGATACACGATGCGTACCATTATTGCAAATTCACACACACAATTTTTTTTAAATGAGTATTAACTTATAAGTAGAAAATTAGTTAAATTAGAATAAAAGTCTGATTCATATCTGTACAAAATGATACATTTACATATCGACCTTATTTCTTACATTACAATAGCATGCTACAATAATAACTAAAAGCTTATCTTTTAAAACGCTTTTTTCTTTACACTAATGTGTTTTACCTATCCATGCTAACAAGCGATGCCAAATAAACATTAAAAAACAGGTAAAAACTTTCTTTGTTTCTAAAACCAATATTTTAGGTAAATAATGACAAAGACGACCTATAAAGTATAACCGCTGCGTGTCGGTACGTATCCAAATTAGATTGTTAAATTCTATTAAGTTTTGATTTTATTATTAAATTTTATTTGACTGTTGGTTATTTTTGGTGTAATAACATCAAAATTATTAATGAATTCAGCAACGAAGAAAACACTAACGTTGTTCTCGCATATGTCCGGGCCATAGAATGTACAGGTAGTTCATAAGTACAGAAGTATTCCATTTCTGTCTGTAACTTAATACTTTCATACCGTCATAATTTTAGGGTACCATTAGTCAAATTGAGACAGCATCGTGTTCCTATAGACGAAAGCATACTGCAAGTATTTAAGGCAAGCACTGCAGAGGACCCGTTTTTCTTACGCTTAGTGATACACTCTACTAATAAAGTTTGATATAAGACCGGTATTTTATTGTGGTATTGTCCATTCAGCCAGAAGTATTATATATTATATAATATTATTTATTATATATATATATATTTTCATGCCATAGAATTAGGGCATACTATGCAAATAAGAAAATAATAAAATATTTCACTTCCTCTTTTTATTTTTCAGATTTTTATTTTATTACTATTGTTTACTTTTATTTTGTAACAATTCATTTTCACATTTTAATAAGACGATCTAAGAAGTATTTATGCATGTTGTAATACACGATGCGTACCATTATTGCAAATTCACACACACAATTTTTTTTAAATGAGTATAAACTTATAAGTAGAAAATTAGTTAAATTAGAATACAAGTCTGATTCATATCTGTACAAAATGATACATTTACATATCGACCTTATTTCTTACATTACAATAGCATGCTACAATAATAACTAAAAGCTTATCTTTTAAAACGCTTTTTTCTTTACACTAATGTGTTTTACCTATCCATGCTAACAAGCGATGCCAAATAAACATTAAAACAGTTAATTTGATTTTCGTCTCTATTTTCTTGAGATGTTCCACAAAACCCATAATAACTGTAGGTTTTAGGCATCTTGAATAGAATAGCGATATTTAGATAATCCTTATTGAGAAATAACTGACCGAGGCGAAGTTCGGCTCTCTTGGGCCCCCTCGAGTCAGACGTCACCGCGAAACAGGTTAACGGTCAAAGTCGAAAGCTTGTGCTGGTTACGCACTAATAGAGGTCTCGACGGAGCGCCATAAGCGCCTCTCAATCCTGTGAAACTATAAAAGCCCTTGGGCATCGGCTTGAAAAAGAAAAAGCCGTCATGAATTTTTCAATAAGTTGATCTTGATTTCAGGTGATCGAGACAAAAATCTACCTTTTATAAGAATTAGGGAACAAAATGTTTTTTACTTGCCGCTGTTTATTTGAAAAATCATCAATCTTTATAAAACTTCATATTGAACTCGTTACTCGTACTTTTATTTAAAAACGATACTAGGCGCCCGCTCGCATTTCGGTTAACGGTGCACATTTCTAGTGTACGTAGGTAGTACATATTATTTTCTTCAGATCTTTAAACTATATAGTTATTATTTGTAGCTAAACTGTCACAAGAATTGCCGTCAGTTATTATGATAGAAAGCTCCACAATGAAATTACATATTAGTAGATTAGATGAGTTAGGTGATGTAGAAAATTTAAGTAACTATTCTAAAATGGTTTCACTACATTTAAATTTAAATATAGCATGAGTCATCTTAGAATCTACCATTTAAATACGCTTGCCTTATTATTGTCACTTGGATTACACATTGAGTGTAAAGGTTCCCACCGTTCGTAAGTTAATATATATGAATTTTTTATATTTCTATTAAAGCTAAATTAAAATGACACAAAATTTCTCTTCATAGCAACATACCGCCTTTATGGTCTTGGGAATGCATAAATGAACAATGTTTGCCATTTAAAGCACCTATTTCGGGAAAACTTCAATCTTTAGACACATGTAACATGTTGTGCTCCACTATCCAACTTTGGCCCCAACCAACTGGATCCGTGAGCCTGTCAACCACCGCCGTCCCAGTGCGCGCTGACCTATTCCAGCTACAAATAATAGATTATACATCTCGGACTGTACAGGAGCACTTACATAATGCTTTCGACTTATTTCGTCAAGAGTTAGGTTACATTGAAGAAAAGTACCGTGGATTTCAGGAATGGCATAAGGTTGTAGTGCGTGTAAGTATAAATGGTAGCTCTGATCCTCGCATGCGTCTCGACACGGATGAAAGTTATCGACTGTCTATACAACCAAAAGAGGACGGTGTCGAAACCTTAGCGGTATACATTAGTGCTTATTCATTTTGCGGAGCTCGACATGGACTAGAAACTCTTACACAGCTGATATGGCTCGACCCTTACGCTGGTTCCTTATTAATGATGGAAGCAGCTAGTGTACACGATGCACCACGCTTCCGTTATCGTGGTCTAATGATAGACACGGCTCACAACTATTTTCCGGTCAGTGAACTGATGCGCACTATCGACGCTATGGCTACTTGTAAACTTAACACTTTCCACTGGCACGCTACTGGCGCTCAAGCTTTTTCGATTAAGTTTACTGGTGTTCCTGAGCTCGCTCAGTTTGCCGCTTACGGTAATAGCACTGTATACAGTCCGGAAGATGTACGTGCCATATCGAGATATGCACGAATTCGAGGAATACGAGTGCTTTTGGAAATTGACGTACCGGCACAAGTAGGTCACGCATGGGGCTGGGGTCCTTCTTATGGCCTCGGTGAGTTAGGTTATTGCATGGATTTAGAACCGTGGTATCTTTATTGCGATGAACCACCATGTGGTCAACTTAATCCGCTTAATCCACACGTATATGATATATTGGAGCGTTTGTTTCTTGAGATAACTCAGCTCACTGGTGTCGATGACCTGTATCACATCGGCGGTGATGGAGTTTCCGAACGATGTTGGACACAATACTTAAATAGCACTGACTCTATGGAACTCTTGTTGCATTTCACACGAAACACAGTTCAAAGTTTAGAGAAAGTAAATGGAAAATTACCCAATCTCACTTTAATCTGGTCTTCACAATTGTGTGAAAAAATAAAAACAAATTTGAAGGAATATGCGAGTATTATAGGATTACAGGCACGTAATGTTGCATGGAACGAAAACTTTGTTAGCTGTTTCAGAACTGTGTTATCTAATGAAGACGCTTGGGACCTGAATAGTGGAATGGGAGCGTGGTATGAAGACACAGATGGTGCACCGTATAATTCTTGGCAGAAGATTTATGAGCATCGGCCATGGTCAAGCAGCAGTTTCGGATGCTTAGAGGGTGGGGAGGCAACAGTTTGGTCGTCGACCTTAAGTGCAGGTGGCTTGGATCAGCGAGTTTGGCCACGAGCAGCTGCATTAGCGGAGCGTCTATGGTCAGATCGACCTGATGGAGCCACGCGACCGGTGGAAGCTCGTCTAGATGTGTACCGAAAACGTCTCTTCAGACGGTACAATATAAAAGCAGAACCTCTTTGGTCTATGTGGTGCTCCCATAATACTTACACCTGTCGATAAATAATTTACAGCATATTTTAAATCAAATATTATTTTTCTTCTGATGATATGACCTTATCCATATATAGAGATTAATTAGCCCATCCACTATCGGTGACAAGGTACATTGAATGAAAGTGTATATCACCGTTAAGAACTAATATGAGTAATGAAAGACATTACTAATATGTTCTCTTTTTTACTTTTCAAGATCTATTCATGGCCAATCGTGCGACCTAATCATATCCAGTCTGCCTACCAATGCATTCTAGTCTAAAAAATATGTGTTTATAAATTTTAATTACATTTACACGACTGGATCGGAGGGTGAGGAAGTATAATGATATATTTGTGTGATATATAAATATGTCCACATTGGATATAGTATTTTTATACAAAAATCGTACCTTATTAATAGGAAAAGTTTTATAATATTTACTTCTTATTGATGATTTTAATAAATTATTTATTGTAATACGGTATATTTTTCTTTCTAAGAATATGTATTCACATAAGTCCATAAAAATATTGGGTCCATGAGTTGTAAATGGGAGTTCACGATTATGGATCCCATTTAATCAGGTCGTAATTTTAATTTTGTCATGCCATCCTACAGTGTTTCAGATTTAAGCAAGTTGAATAATGAACACCTACCTCAGGTAGATCTGTGTGATACCAAGGTCTCAAGTTCAAGCTCTCACATTCTGTGAAATTTAAACTAAGGTTGGGGAGATATTACTATGTATTAGCCTGATACAGCTAAGCTAAGAGGAACCCAAACACGGCTAGCATGGAAGGTGCGCTCGTGTTCGAGCGTGCCTTGCTTGGAGTACAGGAGGGAAGGCTTTATTTCCACGAGACGGGTTTACTGATAGGTGGCCACCGCTTGTGGGACCGTGGATTTGTGCGAAAGCGTTCATGTAAAAGGTAGGTAAGTTATGTGATGGAAGGAGGCCATGAAGGGCAGCAAAATTTAAATTGTCTGTTGACAATTGTTTTATAGGGTAGTATTTGTACACTAGACCATATTGGCCACGACAAAGTAGGATATTATAAAACCAAAACCACGACTTGAAATATAATCAATTTCAAAGATCTGATTACTCAAGTTACATGCACCGAAGATGAGGCAGGAAGGTATTATAATTTAAAACCTGCTACCACGCAAGGCCCGTGGCCACGATGGTATCGCCAACAAGGTGATTTCTATTCAAGCAAATTCCTACCTTTATCCATTTTACTTCTACTAGATAGGGATTCTCAAGCCCTCCAAGCATCCAACTGACCCATCAGACAATCGGCCTATAAACCTACTCAAAGCCTTGGGTAAGGTGTATGAAAGGCTCGCCCGCCTCAAGGACTTCATGCTGTCCCGAGGACTTTCATCAATGAGCCGATTGATTTTCGCACCCAATACTCATGCAAACATCAGCAAACAGCAAATTCATTCGGGGCTACCAAACCGGGGTGCTTTCCTCGACGTGGCGTTCAACAAGGTCTGGCACAACAGGCTTATATACAAAATTTTTCGGTGTGGTAGATGGACCCGTACTAATAATACGAAACTCTCTCCGCAACCGAACCTTCCGATATAGCGTTGAGGAAACGCGTTTTGGGTTCACCCCATTCGAGCCAGATTTACGGACCACAAGGATTAGTCTCCACGCGTCTGGATTCAAACCAGACGCTATTTGTAAACGCCTCCAATCCGCAGCCTTCACTTTAGGGAAACGGTTTCGGAAATGGAGCATCCAGGTAAACCCCACCAAAAGTGCACCCATGTACTTATCTCAAATAAACAAAACGCCGCATCCCCCGCTATAGACTTATTTGACGCCCTCGGTGACACCGACGGCGCGAACACCAGGGCCCAAGCCCTCCATAAAACACTACACACATGCCTGTGAATAGAATTGAACGCGAATCGACAACGCAATGACACCACTGTGGAGAGGACCAGGATTTCGCACAGCACACGCTCGCCAAGTGCCCTGCGTGGGAGTCCGAGCGGCGGATCCTGGTCCAGAGTACTGGGCAATACCTCTCTCCACCAGTCACAGTAGTGGCTGCGCTGACGGATAAAGGCGCGTGGTAGGCGCTGGTCTCCTTCTGTGAAGCCGTTATGGTACAGAAAGAGATTGCCGATGTGATCGGGAGAGGGTCGCTCCCCCAGGAGGCAGGATATCTTTCAAAGATTTCCCCCGATAACAAAAACCGGTTCGCACCAGTCAACACTAATAGATATAGCGTTGCTGGAGTTTCGCCACTTCTTCTTCAGCGCCTTCACATTTCGAAGTGGTGGTACAGGTAGTTATAGGTCTACCAGGATCTGATGGCAAATAGGGAAAAAAGAAATTGACGCTAGCAATACTGGGGAAATTGGAGTAAAACGTTTTGATACTTTTTTTTCCTTATAGCGGCTGATTGTGTGTGATACATGCAAATATAAAAATTTATCCAATGATCAAGGATAATTTTTGAAAATCTTACTGTGGCGAATGTGAGGTTCGAAATTTAGATGAAAAATCCAATTACTCTGTTCATGAGTTTATTAATTAATTATAGGCTATCAGAACTTGAAAATGGTTCCAAATACTACGCATCCATAAAAAAGTCTTCATCGGAAGAGGAAGACGAGGAAGACGCAGTATTTATGATAAACCTTTCCTCCTGCATCTCAATTAATCGATCTTGTTCTATGAACTGATTTTCAATTTTTATTACATGTTCACAAGATTTTCGCCATTCATCGATCCCTATTTGAAAGAAAGCTTCTTCTGTTAAAGATTTTATATCACTTGCAGGTGTATTGACGTTTTTATCCGCAACTTTTTGTTTCATTATTCCCCAGACTAATTCTATGGGGTCTAACGTATAAAGTATCAAGACGTGTCATTCCTATTAACCAGTCAACGCTTGCACATGGCTCAATATCGATGCTTGTGTTTGTTCTGCACCTTGTTCATCAAGTATTCTTTGATAAACATTGAGAACAATATTTCTTGCTTGCGACCGAAGAGGTTTCTTCGACATTTTCACCACTTTTTGAAGGATATTTGAAACCAACCCAAAAACAATTCCTCGAAATATCAGTTGACATTTTTTTTGTTGCCATATTTTTTAAACTTTTTTTTTGCTATCAGATCCTGGTAGTCCTATAATAATAATACTGATAATCAGAAGCCATTGATTAGCCAAGGTTCGGCCTTCTCGGCCACCCTCGAGTCCGTCGCTCTCGCGTGACAGAGTAACGGTCCAAGCCGAGGCTCCCTCTCGAGAGCTCTAGTACTGATTACCTACTAATAAAGGTCTCAACTGAACGCCATAATCGCTTGTTCACCATTCAAGCCGGTGAAATTGTAAAAGCTCTCGGGTCAACAGATGCCATTAGCCCGAAAAAATTATAATTTTAAAATGAAAAAGAAAAGTATAATATAATAAAAATGATAATTAAATCTACCCAAATTAAAGTTGTTGGCTGCTCAAGGCGTCACACACTACGGCGTGTGGATATGGCGCAGCAGACAAGACAATGAGTTTTATTCCGAGATATTTCAAATAATGTAAGGACGTATTACACTTATAATGACACTCTTAGAAATCATAAAAAGTCTTAATTTCAAATACTGCTTTTACTCGTGAATTGATTGATTTTAAAATTCTACATTTTTCTTTGTATTCGGGGAGTCATGATGAATCGAATAGACGAATCTAGAAACGAGCAAATGACATAAAGAGCTTTTTACATTTTGTAAACCGCGTCCCGGTCAAGTTGTCTCCCTTGCATCGTGCTAATCTCTACCTGGAAATATATAATATTCGGTAGTTTTGAAGTTTGTTTTAAACTACGGATCTGTTTGTTTTTCACTTGAACTTTTTTATTATTTTATATTAACTTGGTAAGTACTGGTAGGTGGTACATGGTAAGTAATTTTATTATCTTATATTAAGGGTGCTTGTAAAAAAATATACTCGTGTAATCATTAGTGCGTATTTCTCCAAATGTGGTGGGTGGTATATCTTTTTGAATTAACTCTGACTTATCCAATCGGTTCTTAAAATAAGCTCAAATTTAATGAGGTGGTTTCACCTTCCTATATCTACGTGTTACAAAATCCTACACGGGTTTTACCAGAGGTTAGTGTTGATCATTTAGACATTGACGATTAGATTGATAAATATGCCATCGTTAATTAATCATCTGTGTATTTATCGAAACTAAACGTGCTAGTTAACGATCAAAGCTCGCATGTAAATGTTGCGATATGACGGCCACTATGCCTTATATATCAAATCGTTACGGCAATTATCACACTTTTGACAGTTAAGTCATCTGTTACAATTAAACTGGGCGCGTGTGTTTAGAATAACAATAAGGCCAACCTGTACCGGCAAAATATCCGGAAAAATTTTCGGTGTCTAATGGAGGTTCAACAAGAAATACTAGAATAGTCTAAAAGAGTTATGCCAAATAGTACAAAATATTCGTAGGCATCGAACCCGCAGTCCGCAAACATATACTAAATTGTTTATCAGTTAGCCGTTTTTTCGATATAGAGTAGTGATTGAATAGTGTGTGGTCAAGCATTGCACCATAATAAATCTCAGTTGTAAGTATAGTAATAATATAATAATATTTTTAAAGGGATTACAAAAATAAACATAAACCGAATTTAGCAAAACTTCTGTGCTTTCGTTATCAAAACTCGCAAACCATAAAGGCGGATCGAGTAATTGTCCTATATATCAGGCTAAATTAAAACATTTTATCGAAAGCACAACAAACAATGGTTGGGATACATAGATAGGAACACACATATCGATAGAAAGCCTCGGTTTGGACCGTTACCCAGATCCGCGAGAGCGTCTGACTCGAGGGATCGACCACTTCGGAATGCGTAGGCGCTGGAGAAGAAGAGGCGCAAGGCAAGCGGTAGGTAAGGTGTTGGCAGTAGATTGGAGGCGTTTACAAATAGCGTCTGGTTTGAATCCAGACACGTAGAGGCCGTTGGTGTAGAGTGTGTATAATATGGGACCTAAGACGGAGCCTTGTGGTACTCCGGCACAAATAGGGTGAACCTCGGAACGCGTTCTCTCGACGCGTGCGATAGGATAGGTGCGATTGTGAAAAAAGTCTCGTGCGATAAATACGAGTCGAGTCGATCTGGTACACCGAGCTCCTGTAGTTTGTATATGAGCCCGTTGTGCCAGACCTTGTCGAAAGCTTTCGCCACGTCGAGGAAAAGTGCCCTAGTTTGGTAGCCTCGAAGGAATTTACTGAGAATGTGCTCCGTGATGCGGTGCACGTGATTGTTGGGTGCGAAACCCGAACTGCTGATTGATTGGTAGCCCTCGGGACAGCATGAAGTCCTTGAGGCGAGCGAGACTTTGAGCAGGCTTATGGGTCTATAGGCTGATGGATCAGTTGGGTGTTTCGAGGGCTTAAGAATACCTATGACGTCAGCTTCCTTCCAGGTTTTCGGGAAGGTGCCTTTGGATATGGCCACAATGTAGATTAACACCAGTTGGTGTAAAATGGACTTGGGTAGGAGTTTTATCACCTTGTTGGTGATGCCGTCGGAGCCGGGAGCCTTGGGTGGTCGCGGGTTTTTAATTATAGACTCAACTTCAGTGGTTCCGTAGTCCTCCGGTCGACCTCGTTGTCAACCATTGCAACGTGAGCGGCGTCGATCGGTAGGGTGCTCGGTGAGCATTGGAGCTCGAGATTGTCAGCCTTTTAGGGACTCGGGAAGTCGCCAGAAGGCGAGATGAGACGGTTCCATGTTGGATAGGTGATTATCCCACCGATCATTCCTGTACTGGGCTATGCGTGATCGAACTTCACGCTGAAGGGTACGTAGCACCAGCCGATTACTTTCAGTGGGATATAAGTCATGGGCACGAGTCGCCGCTTTCTTGCGTCTTATTAGGTCCTTTATGACGTTTGGCAGGGTCCATAGGACCACCTTTCCTCTTCCGAGGAAACCCGCCTCGAGCAATCCTCGACGACGATCTGGATGTGCCTAGTGAGGGCATGAACTGCGAGGTTTATGTCGTTGACTGAAGATATGTTCCTAGGAATAGCATCTAGGTGCGGTGATGTGGCTTCCTTCAGGTCGTTCCTGAGTCGGTGCCAGTCTACTATGGTGTTGGTAGAAGGTTAGGTTAGCTAACCGAAGAAGAACGGGGCGATGATAGGAAACGAGCTCGTGGATTACTTCTATCCCTTGTAAGGCGAGGTTAATGTTCTTGCAGATGGCAATATCAAGCACATCCGGTGCTTGACCCAGTGTGTATGGAAAGTGGTAGGCGTAGAGGGCGCTACGACATCGAAATCGAGTGCGTCGCTAAGCGAGTCTAAAGCCGTCCCCCGGGGTTGATTTTAGATGCATTCCACCGAGTGTGTTTGCTATTGAAATCTCCTGCTAAAATGACTGAGTTGTCAAGGGACAGGAGCGCCATGAAGTCGCTTCGTAAAATTTGAGCGTCCAGTCTGCAAGGTAGATAGACGGACGCGATTGTGATAGGGGCGTGGCCGGTCATGGCTAGCTGACAAACCGAGGCTTCTACCTTGTATGTCGCTTCGCCGACAAGGTAGAGGTCGCTTTCGGTAACTGGCTGACAGGCTGGTGTCGGGGGCTGCTCCACATGTTGAGCGACGGTACGCTGACCGGTGTTTGCCATGCGGGGCGAAAAATTGGGACGGCAGCAAGAATGGGTGCGGGGGCGGAGGTCGGGATAGCGATTTTTGTCACTCGCCATTTTGGCTTTGGGGCCTTTGGGCAGCCAAGGTAGTCTCTCCGTGTTGCATAGACCACACGCGGGGGGCCCGAAAGCAGCCAGAGGGGCCTTGTCCTTCGCTCTCGAGCAGTCCACGGTTCCGTGGTCACCCAGGCATTTGACAAACCTGGGTTTACCTAAAGTAAAGCTGGCACTTATGGCATTGGCCTGGGGGGCCATTTTTATGTGGGCGTTCTATTGTAAGCCCGGAGAGGTGGCTGCAGGTTTTCAGGTTAAATACTTGTTTGCCCGCCGTGGTACTTTCTAGTGCCACAATGACCATATTAAATGGCTTTTTGTTGTGGCCACTGTACATCCTATTCACAGATAGGACTGGGAGATTTTGGGACAGAAGGTCCTCTTTAATAAGTTCCGCGGGAATTTCCCACGGGAGATTTTTAATCACCACTCTGAGTTGGCATTCCTCTGCTAGGGGGTAGGTGTGGAAAAACACACCTTTTTCTTGAAGAAAGCGGGTTACCGCTCTGAGATCTGTAGTAGTTTCCAGCTGTCGTGTAATGCCTACGCGGTGGGGATGGCGTGGTACTTGTACCGATTTGACAGGCCCGATGTGACAATCGGCCACTTATCCTGCGCCTGTATGAAGATAGGCGACGGGCGTTTTGATGGCTGTCATCAGAAGATTGCTGGGTGCTAGTGAGTACAGGGGATAGAGGTAATCCACGAGCTCGTGTCCGATCATCACCCCGTTCTTCTTCGGTTAGGGCCTTCAGCTCCAACCTCACCTTCTACCAAAACCATAGTAGACTGGCACCGACTCAGGAACGACCTGAGGGAAGCCACATTACCGCACCTAGATGTTATTCCTAGGAACATATCTTCAGTCAACGAAATAAACCTCGTAGTTCATGCCCTCACTAGACACATCCAGACCGTCGTCGAGGATTGCTCGAGGTGGGTTCCCTCGGAGGTTGACCACCGATGGACCCTGCCAAACGACATAAAGGATCTAATGAGACGCAAGAATGCGGCGACTCGTGCCCATGACTTATATCCCACTGAAAGTAATCGGCTGGTGCTACGTATCCTTCAGCGCGATAATCATCTATCCAACATCGAACCATCTCATCTCGCCTTCTGGCGACTTCCCAAGTCCCTAAAAGGAGGCACCGCCCAAACAATGCCTCCCTTAGCACGTCCCAATAAAGAGACGAAAACGACTTCTTAGACGAAGAGAAAGCTGAATGTCTGGCTGACAATCTCGAGCTCCAATGCTCACCGAGCACCCTACCGATCGATGCCGCTCACCTTGCAATGGTTGACAGCGAGGTCGACCGGAGGACTAAGGAACCACCTAGCGATTCCGTTTCACAAGTTACATGCACCGAAGTTGAGTCTATAATTAAAAACCTGCGACCACGCAAGGCTCCAGGCCCCGACGGCATCACCAACAAGGTGATAAAACTTCTACCCATGTCCATTTTACACCTGCTAGTGATAATCTACAACACAGTTTTATCCAAAGGCACCTTCCCGAACGCCTGGAAGGAAGCCGACGTCATAGGACGTCTCAAGCCCTCGAAACATCCAACCGATCCATCAGCCTATCGACCCATAAGCCTTCTCAAAGTCTTGGGTAAGGTATATGAAAGGCTCATCCTTGCCCGCCTAAAGGACTTCATGCTGTCCCGAGGGCTGCCAATCAATGAGCAGTTCGGGTATCGAACCCAACACTCATGCACACATCAAGTGCACCGCATCACGGAGCACATTCTCAATAAATTTTCAGGCTACCAAACTGGGGCACTTTTCCTCGACGTGGCGAAAGCTTTCGACAAGGTCTGGCACAACGGGCTCATATACAAACTATATGAGCTAGGTGTGCCAGATCGACTCGTATTTATCATACGAGATTTACTCCGAAATCGAACCTTTCGTTACCGCGTCGAGGGAACGCGTTCTGAGGTTCACCCCATTTGTGCCGGAGTACCACAAGGCTCCGTCCTAGGTCCTATTTTATACACACTCTACACCAACGACATACCGCGCACTCGCGGTGTAGAGCTAGCCCTTTTCTCCGATGACACCGGCCTCTACGTGTCTGGATTCAAACCAGACGTTATTTGCAAACGCTTCCAATCTGCAGCCAACACCTTAGGGAAATGGTTTCGGAAATGGAGGATCGACCCCACCATAAGTGCAGCCATGTACTTCTCTCGGCGCAACAAAACGCCTCATCTCCCAACTATAGAGTTATTTGATCGTCCAATCCCCTGGGAAAAGACAGTCAAATACTTAGGCGTCACATTAGATGAAAGACTCACCTTCGGTCCGCATATCAACCGCGTACGGAATCGAGCAGCGTTCGCCCTAGGTTGTTTGCACCCGTTACTCAATAAAAATAGTAAAATGTCCCTGCGTAATAAAATAACACTATACAAAGCGTGCATTCGACCCATAATGACATATGCAAGCCCCGTTTTTCGCATGCCTCCCCGCGTCATATTCACCGGCTTCAGGTTATACAAAATCGTTTCATGCGCAAGGCCACCGGTGCGCCGTGGTTCTTGCGTAATGAAAATTTACACATAGATCTTGAGCTGCCGACCATAGCTCAGTACCTGAAGTAGGTATCTCGCCTATATTTCGAATCTGCCGTCACACACCCAAACCCGTTGATTGTAAGTGCCGCCACTTACAAACCCATCGCGCATCATAGATTCACCCGCGTCCGAAGGAGACCGAGGCACGCCCTCGACGACCCCGACGACGCGACCACCAGGGACCAAGCTCTTCATAAAACACTACACACGTACATTGCACCCTCATACCACCACCGCCGACGGCAATTCCGAATTGCCGACGGTTATTCGCGATACCGCCATGTCACAGGCCGGTTCTCTCCAGTCAATACAGTTAGAAGCGTCAATCAAAAAATGCTTTTCACATCAACTTGACGAGCTCTGAAAAGATTAATATTTTCAAGTACAACCTTACTTTAATTAAAATGGTATGTTTCTTTTATATATCTATTAACGATAATTTATGATTAAAAAATATAAATGTTCATATATATTCATTTATGACACTAAACTAAAACACAAATTGAAAGAGTTTTGGTATCTAATAAATATTATTATCATCAACAATTATATTCCTATTTAAGCATAATCTTTACAATTACTCATATGGTTCATATCTTTCATATATTTGTTTTATACACCTCACTTTTTTTTTAAACCGGACTAGTTCTAAATGTGCGTTAAACAATAACATATATAACATAAGGACAAAAGGACAGAATTCATGACAATAACTTTAAAGTTTTAATAATTGTTTTTGTTCAACCCTATTTTCAACGATGTACAACCCTAAGTTCAAGGAAAAGGATATGACGTAGGCTTTATTTATGGTATTTGTTATCCGATGTGTAACAGCCTTAGGATTAATTTCATTTAAATTATAATATTCAGTTGTGGTGAACATTATGAGCGATTAATCCATTAAAAGAGTTGTTATTACAAAATATTGCATTAATCGAATAACATGCTACTATTCCCATGAAAGGAAAACATTCAAATTTAATAATACTTTTCACAGTAAGGTCGAGGATACATTAGCTAAAAAAATAACTTTTGTCTATGCAAAATCAATGTGGCGACTAAGGCAGAAGCTTCGAGTTATGGCGTTTTATGTTGGACATTCGTAAATAATTTTTGTTCTTATAACTAAATGTCAGTGTACTTTTTGACTAAAATTGAATATGAGTAGATATTACGATTACGGTAATGCGATATCATGGTAAGTTAACTTTATTAAAGCTTCTTGACATCCATATTGTTTGAAATTGTGGACGTTTTTACCAGAGACAGAATATAAAATTGTAATTGTTTTTATCTGTTTTTGTAGATACTAAATAACGTTTAACTTATACAACATTATAACTAATTATAAAATGTCACCGGTAATTATGAACCACATAGCTCTGATCATCCCTTCCTGATCTGAACGTGGCCCTTGTACCTCAACATAATCTTAAAACCCTTCGTATTTTATTGAACCACGAGTCAAAGGAAAAATATTTCATCAAATTTTCTATAATGCATTTATTTTTTATCTTTGATAATAATATAAATAATGATCACATACATGTTTCTTACAATATATTACTTGTTACATTATCTGTTTGCGTCTAAATTTATGTTCGGGTTTTAAATTACTGATATGCATGTATATATGTATTAAAGTACTATGATATATATCATGCTTACAAGTTGTATTATGTTTGCAAACTTCTGTGAAAAGTCACAGAATTTAGTACAAACAATTTAAAAAAATGCAGTATTAACATAATAGCTAAAAATTTTATATAAAATTGATTTCTGTACATTTGTATCATTATTTTGCAAAAATATTCATGGTAAATCTAAAATTTTCATTAGCATCATCACCTCTGCCCATCTTTACCAATGTTAATTCAATTGTATTATCTCTATCTTTACATTTGCCATTTAATTTATAGACTTGTTTACTAATATCCATATGTTTTGGGAAGACAAGTTATTTGTAGTTATGAAGGGAACAAAAATTCTCATTATATTTTTATAATTTACTACAGGAAATGAATATTAAAATATAGGGGTTTTATTTTAGGCTAAGCATATTTATTTTTTTCAAAAAGTTAAAATTTTTTGTAAAAAATAAACATGCTTAAACTAATGCGATAGGAAAAACTCACTATACAAATCTTGTGTGAGGTAGCCTTACCACCATTTTACATGGTAAGGAATCCTGTGTTCGTAATGATGAATTTAAATGCAACCTACTTCCACTTCTAGCCTATTGTGTGGGCAAGTTGTTTTGCATGATAAGGATTACTGAAGAATATGCATTTGCATAAAAACAAATTATCTTATTAAGTTTATTTTATCAATAATATTTCTACTTTTTATGCAATGGTGGATTTCTTTACTGCAATTTATTATGTTTCATAATTATTCTAAAAATTTATTAAAATCAAAATTTTTCTACTAAGGTCTTTTATTTGGAAAAGGAACTTATATCATCTAATTATTTCTTTTAATAAAAATCTCTTGGTCAGATCTTGATAAAAATTACCACAGAAATAATTTATATATATATATATATAAATATATAATAAAAGATGTCTACATTTTTAACCATCAAGGAAATTAAATAAAAATGTGTAGACTCAGATTATTTTTACTACTGGGTAAATTGTGTTCACATTAAAACTATTTTATGGCAGCATCATTAATAGATTCTTAATATAATTCAATATATAATGAATATTTATATTTGTGCTACTGGTGTTGGCTGACTATTTTTGCAAACAACTAATTATTTTTTTACTAACTAAAACCATAATATTATGTGTATATATGTATAAATCAAAAAAAATCTTTAGCTTTATTCCCTAATCTAAATAAGCTTTCCAAAATAATTTATATTTCAGCAATGAATGCTTGAGTTTTTAGTTCTACAAACTGTGGTTAGGACCATTATATATAAATTTCCAAATAATAAAATGATATATTAAATGTGAGTGACACAAGATATAATTTAGCTATAACACTGTATTTTTTATATTCTTGTACTTTACCGATGCAATAATTCATGGTGGTCCTGTATCCTCCCCCATACACCCCACTCCTCCACCTTTATTTTAGCAAGTTAGTCTCAACTTATTCAATATAAAAATGAACTTGTTAAGAGTTATAGTTGAAATTACTTGTTATGATGCAATATTTGTCTGGAAAATTTACTTGACAGGATAGTCTACTTATTTCTCTTACTGTACAGCTCCTGTCACAATATGGTGCTTTTGCAATATGTCAGTTGTTCAAAACTGTTTAATGATTTTTTTCTCCCTAGAGATGCTCCTTCACAGCTGCAGTGGAATAATTTACTTTTAATACAAAAAGGACCGCCAATGTAGATTCGAATTAATGCTCGTATAAGGATAAGTGGTTTGTAGATTACCAAAGCTGCAAGACATGTTTTAACCATTGTAGACTAAATAAGATAATTATTCAATTGCAGATGTCGTCTCGCACCCCCCTTCCCTCGATATTTGCCTTTTTACAGTTGTAGTAAGAGAAATAAGGATGCTCTCTGCGCCCGTTCCGTTTTGCCTGTGTTGAAGGAGATTTTCCAGAAAATTCATGTTCATGGTCGTAATATTGTTTTGTGATAGCAATTTCCGTCCGTTTTTGGACATTTCATGAATTTCAGTTGAGATGACACTGTCGCTCGTCAACAATGGTTAAAACACGATCTTCAGCGCGGGTAGATAGCGCGGCGCCGAGTGGGTACGCTGAGAATGGAAACTCCTCCGAACTTAGGACTCGCCTCAAAACCACTGCCAATGGACATCGGTCGCAAAAGAATTACCATTCTAGGCAAGTGTCAAGTCCTCGCCGTTATTTCGCTCTTAGCTGGCAGGCATGCGCCAATGGCCGGTAACGTTGCAATTCTACGACATATCGCGATGCGATATTTCCTTTTTTATAGTTGGTGAACAAATGCGGACGAGAAGCAGCCATCATTATATATGAGATTGCATGATACTAAGGGGCTTCTGGTTCTGGTGTGTGTGTTGGGTTCGAGATAAGCTGGCAACTTAATATACACTAAAATATACGAAAAATTTAAATGGTCGTTATCAGTTTGCATGTTTTTACTATTTGTTATTTTTGTATGCCTATGAATTCCGTCTGATCGGCAGGAACAGCCAGGCGATGGCGTCGGGCAGCGCGCCCGGTAGTGGGTCTCAGGGCAAGGACCCCCTGGCACCCGGTATGGCTGGCTCCCGTTCAATGTATCAACATCAGCATTCGGCTGTTACCGGATATAACCCACAGGATACGCGTGCGCAGTCTTTACCAGTCTCGGTAAATAAGCCTAAATACCATCAACACACGTTATGAAGGAATCGAATTTACCAATTTATTGACGGAAGCAAAAATAATGATTATTATTTTATTTTGTGATATAAGGTTTATATATGAAATTATTGAGTTTATGGATCTGTTATTTTAATAGTTTTTTAGTTCGAAATTTGAGTCTTACAACACTGATTACTTATAGCAGTGTTGTTGTTACTTATACCAGTGTTGTTATTAATTATAGCAGTATTGTTATTACTTATAGCAGTATTGTTATTACTTATAGCAGTGTTGTTATTACTTATAGCAGTGTTGTTATTACTTATAGCAGTGTTGTTATTAACATGCAATAGCAATGTTTTAGTGGAATCATACATTTACGAAGCAATTTTGAAGTAATAGAGTAGTTATTGACCAAGCCAATACCAACTTTAAAAATTACCATTACTCTTGTTCGTATAGTGAATGCAGGCAAACAAAGACTAACAGAGTAACAAGACATTCCATCGCAGTTCTTAGCAGGTACAACTCATTTACATCGTGAACCTTTGTTGAGGATTGATATGTGTGTTTATTGGATTCAGTCATAACTTAAAATAAGGTGAAATGTGTGGCTCATGTCACCCTCAGTTTAAAAATACGAGAGATTTAATTTTGAAATCAAATCCCGGGTTATGCTTTCAGTTAGGTCCGCCAGGGTTTGGCTGGCAACACGGGAGAAAAATTCCCCGTATATATCACGGTTAACACTTACTAAACAATTTGCGGATTATTAATAACGAACAAAGTTAAAAATATCTGGGAATAATTCTTTGGTCTTCATTAATCCACTACGGTTGCTTCACCATATAAAACTTACCATTAAGTGAAGCACCGAGAAGCTGCCTACTTGTAACAAGTATACATTCATTTAATTAAAATTGCACAAGTATGGGATTACGTGTGTGGGGGAAGAAGTTTCGCTAATTTTAGCCATCTTTGATAGATTATTAACACTTGTTTTAAGGTAGCCACAAACGTACTGATAAATTTTAACATTGTAAAGTAAAACTAGACATGTATCGTCGCGTGTTTGACTAATATTAGGAATTTGATTAATCAAAATATCATTTAACTTATAATATTAAATGTACAGAAAATAAACGAAATTCATTTACGTTTTGATGTAAGAGTAAAAGAGAAACAGATAATAATTTTTTCCGCTTATAATTTTCCGTCACATATATAAGGCAATACCAATTGATGCCACATGTATATACGATGTTACTAGCATTAAGTTTTATGTATGTAAATAAGCAGGCGCGCGCTGCGCAGGCGCGCCAGAGCCCGATGTACGCTGGCGCCATGTACCACGGGTATGGCAGCACGGCGGGGGGGTCTACACTCGCACCGATGTCCTCGCCCTCGTCCTCCGCGCCGGTGCCCCCATTTCCCGTGCAACCCGACGTTAAGTTCAAAAAGTTAGTTCACATCTACATATTAACACATCGATCATTTTATATCAGATGTGGCGTCATTGACTGTGCATTAAGTGACAAATTTTGTGTAAAATACATACATAGTTCTAATCTTGGAAATGAAGTGGAGCAATAATATAATACTAAATTTGAAGGGAGATGAGGGCGTTACACGGAGATGGCCTAAGTTCTAGTTTCGTTTAATTAGTGGATATGACCTATGTGAGACAGTAGAAAAATATATTTATATATATATATATATTTCGAACAGACTAACACAGTTCAGTAGTAAAGTATAGGAAAGTTATTAAGTTACAATTACTGAGTTCACTTCAGGTTACTTAAAATCATTCCCAGTATACATCAGCCTACAAACAGTGTCTTAAGGCATATATACTGCAGGCCAAAAGTTTAAGACCCCCTTAATTAAAGTAGGAAAATAAAGTAAAACTTCAATTAAATATTAAATGTTTAATTAACCTGTTTAATCATCTAATAGAACATTGATTGACAAACAATATACTTTAAAAACGTAAAGAAATATTGGCCATTGGATGGGCCACGATTACGGACGTTCCTATCGAATGTAAATTCTACGTTTGAACCGAATAGATCAAACTTGGATTCATCGGTCCAAAGCACTTTTTAAAATCTTCTTCAGTCCAATCTCGATGGGCAAGAGCTGCATCCTTTTTTTCTTGTTTTGCGGCCTTAGCAGAGGTTTTCGAATGACAACGCGACCATGCAACTTCGCATCTCTCAGTCGCCGTTTTACTGTAGTCAGTGATAAACGTTTAACTCGCGTTTTCAAGTCTTCAACGCGGATTTCTGGTGCTTTTAAGCGTGTATTTCACTTGTTGGTAACAACAATGAAATTATCTTCACTAGACGTGGTAGGTCTCGGCCTTCCCGAGCGTGGACGATCTTGAAAACTGCCTGTCTCCTGTATCGAGTTATTGTGCCATGAACACAAGTCTTCGATAATTTCAGTTGTGAAGCAATTTCAAGTTTGGATTTGCCTTCATTATGTAAAACAACGATGGCAGAACGCACTTCACTGCTAATTTCTCGTGTTTTTCCCATTTTATGACGTTTTCACTGTAGAAACGACAAGTTTAGACTATTTGAGATTGTTTGTTAACTGTGTTGTTTGTGACTGTTTGTGTGGGTTTGCCAAGTTTACTCGGGTAATAATAAGTCAGAAACACGTGTTTTCAGGAACTAAGTAATCCTAATTATTGACCAATACGTATGTAATTAGTAATGAGGACATTATAGAAATATAATTACGACTACCACCTGGCTCTAGCGTAGCGTTGGTCGGTATTTGAAAACAATAGATGTTTATTGTCCAATAACTTGAAAGTAAACAAGAGAATTACTTTAAATATTCGATACTAACAATAGAATATGCAGATGTGCATTTCTTTTATTTATTCTATGGGATTTATGATATTTTTATATTTTATTACAATTGATGGATATGTTATTTGCGGTCTTAAACTTTTGGCCGGCAGGGTACGTCCGTCATCCAAGTTGAAATAAATAAATGTCTCCCTCAAACGGCAAGTAGCAAGTATGGTTTAGTAAAAACTTCTGCTTAAAGTACTTTTACTTGAACTATGGATGAAAACATTTTTACCTTGAAAATTAACAATTTCTTTTGAAATTGAAATTTTGAAATTTTTTATTGGTCCTTTTGGACATTCCATTTTGTCTGAATAACTTATTCAATAGAAAAAAATAGCAGTACCTCACATCACCGAAGTTAGAACACGATGCTCATCATCAGTATCGGTAGGATAGGGCTGACATATTTGAGTTTCTGCCATATCTTGGATTCCACAATCACCCTTCTCCAGCGCCCACGCATTCCGAAGTGGTGTTACAGATAGCCAATAATAATAATAGATATATTAATGTACATAATTCTTAGTCAGAAGCAACTGACCGAGCCGTGACCCTCAAGTCAGACGCTCTCCACAGTGTAACGGTCCAACCCAAGGCGCTCCCTCTTGGGAGCCCTTGTGCTGATTACCCACTAACAGAGGTCTCGACTGAGCGCCATAAGCGCTCGGTCACTTCTCAACTCGGCGACTCAACTGTAAAAGCCGTCGGGCTAACAGCGGCCATCAGCCCGAAATAAAAAGAAATCAGTTCCGTCCCACGACGTCCTCTGTCAATGTAATACAATTTCTCTTTCATTATTATATTTACTTTAAGTATCATTATCTGAATAGCGATTTAAATTGGGATGATACCTTGATGTCTGGATAACTTGATGACGCTAAGACGTATACACCAATCATAAATAAAAAGAACTATTTATTATAATCAAGACCTACAAGACTAAGCTTGATACTTCAGCAAATATGTGAGAACGCATTGTCGTCTGGTTTGTGAATATTTCTAAGCCGTAATTTTTGACAAATTGACTTGAAAAGGATCTATTTAGGAACTATCAACATTCATTTATTAGCGCGTGATGTAAAAAATTGTGGCTTTGATCTTTTCACCGCCTAGACAGCAACATGCAAGCTCCACTTTAATAATAAAAGTTTCAATTTACGTTACAAAAAATAAATTGTAGACTCCCCTTCTACGATGTAATGGCGGAACTTATGAAGCCGTCCACCATGATGCCGATGCAAGCTGGACGGGTGCAAGAAGGCAGCTTTATATTCCACCTAACACCGCAACAGGCCACTGAGATAGCCTCCGGCAAGGATATCATCGGTACCAGTAATAAACTCGATTATGTTGTACAGGTAATTTTTGTGTTAAATAAACTGCTATTATATTAAGCTTGTTGAATTATTTACTAATACTATATAAAACTAAACAACTTTTATCAAAAATTATCGTTTTAGGTACAATTGAGATTCTGCCTACTGGAGACTTCGTGTGAACAAGAAGATTATTTCCCACCCAGTGTTAGTGTTAAAGTAAACAATAAATTGTGTCCATTACCAGTAAGTACAATAATTCATTTTATTATGGTATTTATTATTCAGTATTATTAAATATAATAAAAAAGTAATCAATTTACATCCCTATAGAGATTGACAATGCATCAGCATTATGATTATGTGGACTGAGTGCGCTCGTTTGTTACTCTCAACGTAAATAAAAAAATATATATATCCTATCTGCAGAACCCGATTCCTACAAACAAACCAACACCGGAGCCGAAACGGCCACCGCGACCCGTCAACATCTCGTCGTTAGTGAAACTATCCCCGACCGTCGGTAACACGATACACGTATCATGGACTGCCGACTTTTCCCGGGCTTATGTTCTTAGCGTGTTCCTCGTCAGGAAACTTACGTCGTCAGAACTCCTGCAACGGCTCAAGAACAAGGGCACAAAGAATCCCGATTATACGCGCTCGTTGAGTAAGTTGAATTAGAGAATGTTTTCTGAACTTTGGCTTGGATGGATGGATTTGAAAACTTTAATTGTAACTTAACAGTGGTAGAGCTACGCTGCAGAAAGCACGGGTCAGCTCAAACGGGCCACGCCCTCATAGAATGAACGGTGTAAAATATAATAATACTGCTGTGTTTCGTCCGGTGTAGTGAAGGGATCCCGGAGACCTGTATTACTGGTGTCGAGGCATTCCATCTCAGTCCTCAAGGATGACAACGTATCTGCATTACGATTCTTTGTCAAGGATGAATGTAGATGTCATGGTCCGGAGGAATCACTTGACATCAGATGAACTGTGTGCTCGGTTGTTAATTAAAAAAAAAAAATTATATCTATTTTAATTGTTTAAAGCGGAATTGATTTGTTTGTCAGTGGGGCTTGGTTATTGGTTAAATCATATGTGGGTAAATTATGTATGTATGATCACTTTATTTACGGTACACACATGATTTTGGTTTTGCATATCCTTTTCACTTATCAGTTACCATTTTCGAATGATATAAGTTTCCGTTGTCTCGTTATTTTATAATAAATAAGTTTTTAATGTTTTATTATGTGAAAGAGTAAAATATATTTTTATCAACAATTTCTAAAACAAGAAGTTATTTAGGCCCATAGAAGGTATATAGAATCATTAAAATACCGACTGTCATAACGTTATAATCTTGTGAACAATCCATTTCCAATTTCCAAGTGATTTTTCCGTATAAGAATGTTATATTATAGAATCCCAATAGATGGAGTGGCAACCATGAATTGCAGGTGATTCAGTATGATGTTATAGTTTGAGGTCTATGTCTATGGGCCACAATCGCCACGTAAGGCGCCTGCCAGGCATAACGGTCAGCATATAATCTATCTGATGTTTTAAAATGGCGTTTCTGATGGAATGTGTAAAAGAATGAATGAGGTTAATATTTGTATGTACTCTTGTGAACATTTTGGTTGATAATGCGTAATATACCGTTATTCTGATTTCCCGTTTTGTTAGTTTTGATTTTTTTTTATTGTTTTTTTTATTTTCGTTTTTTTTTTCTATTTATCTGCCGCTCACGGTCGTTCGCGTGATTTGTCTGGATTTCAGCTGAATACCAGCGCTGATTACCCTCCTTGGGTAATCGGTATCATGCTGACCAGTTAACCCTGTCGGTTCAGCGTTGCAACACATACATAGGCCTGGTCCCTTTAAGTGTAGCGGTGGACCTTTTGAGCATTTATTTGTAATTGTTATTACTTTTTCTTTCTTTAATTTTTTGTTATTGTGTTGTGATTTGTCTCTTACCGGTTAAATGGCTTATTTTTATTATATTTGTGAACTTATTTAATTTTTCTACTTCTTGTTTATTTAGTTATAAATAGTTTATCCGTTTAACATAAATTAAATGTGCATAACTATAATTGAATGCTTTCAGTCAAAGAGAAACTGTCGGAAGATTATGACAGTGAGATAGCGACGACATCACTGCGTGTGTCACTCATGTGTCCGCTTGGGAAGATGCGTATGTCCAGTCCGTGTCGACCCGCTAATTGTCCGCACTTGCAGTGCTTTGACGCGTCGCTGTTCCTGCAGATGAACGAACGGAAACCAACTTGGCTGTGTCCCGTTTGCGACAGGCCCGCACCATACGACTCGTTGGTGGTTGATGGGTGAGCATTTTATAATTTTAAAGATCAAACTGCACTCTTAAATATATTTTTTTATAATTATATCTTATTGTTGGTAAGGTCATATAATTTCGATATCTGTTTGTAACATTGATGTATTTATACTTTATATAAGATTTTTTATTATTACTTCTAGAGTTACAAACGAGCACAGAGTTCACCTGATGTTAAGTTATTTCGCGGCCCGTGATATCTACATTCATCCTTGACGAGGAATCATAAAGCAGGTGCGTTGTCACCCTTGAGGACTGAGATGGAATGCCTCGTCACGAGTAATAAAGTTCTACGGATCCCTTAACTCGCCGGACGAAACACTGCGGCGTTATGCTGCTATTTCACGGCGGTATTCTGTGAGAGCGTGGTCCCATCACGGTTGAGCTGATGACACCCATTCATTCCGTAGTTAGAAATAAACTGCAGTGTAGCTCTACAACTGTTAGATTACATTATCACACTCCCATGGTCATAGAAAGCCATTCTGAGGGCAAAAGCAAAACATACTAAGCACACACTGAATACATACAATGAAATTAACAGCAGATTATAGCAACACTGTATACAAACAAGTTGACGTTAATCTTGACCATAATAAATCTTTGTAAATATATGCTTCCCTTTTTACCTTGTTCCTCGCTGTCACGTTATTATAAAAAGTTATGTGCTATGTGATTGATTATTGTTTTTATATGTGAACAGATATTTCCTGGAAGTGTTAACGTCGCCGCGTCTATTGAATGAGTGCAATGAGATCCAGCTGCACGCTGATGGCAATTGGTCCGCGCACACGCCCCCGCCCCGCGCGCCGCAGGCCGTGCCGCCCGTCGTCGAGCCCGTCACTCTCATACCCGACGACTTAGGTACGACACCCGCTCGCAACGTCAACATTTTATTTTTTGGTAGTACGTACATATTACCAGCGGCAGAGCCACGCTGCAGCCAGTCTCCGGCTACGACACGGATGGGTCTGCTCGATCGGGAATGGACCACAGCCTCACAATACCTAGCGTGATAGTGGCATTATGACACTGTTCAATTATGTCTGGTGAGCGAAGGGATCGGGAGACCTTTACTACTGGTGACAACGCATGTCCCCATTATGATTCCTTGTCAAGGATGAATGTAAATGTCATGTTGCAGGAATCGCTTACCAACATGTGACAAGTAAAACATACATTTAAGCCAGTACACCTGAATTGATTTATTATTATTATTCTTAGAACCTGGACATCCACAGATCCTAAGATAGCAGAACATAACCACCAGTAATAACTGAGCTTTTTGGCTGCTACAGCAGAGCTTTATCGGGTGATAATTTGTGAGATATGTGGTATTGGATGTGATATAAATTAAAGTATAAATCTATAAAATTATTAAATAAACAACTATTTATTATATGAGGACATAATATCAAGCACCTGACACTTATATGCCCCAGAGTAGTCACTTGAAATTATTTTCATGAGCACATTTGTAAAGACAATTGTCTTGCTACTGAAATAATAACTATACTTAACACACCCAGAGTCATCATAATGTGGCGTGATCTATGCTATATACTTGACCAGTAAGAGCACATAAAATGTTAATTACCTATTTATATTAATTCGTTTAAAATACATTTATGCCACATGGAGCGTTAGAGTGCCCACTCTCATCCTGGGTTCTTTCTACATGCAAGGAGCAATATTTGTATATAACAAATTTTTGAGTATCGGGGTCTGGCTGTCCTATATGTAAATTCTGTGTTTTTGCCTACGGCACTATGATATATCGTGCGCGCTGATAATCACGTCTGACAATGCAAACCTTAATATATCGCTGTGGTCGAAACAACTATAGTCGACGTATTTTAAACTGAGTCTTGAGACTTTTTAGATAGCGAAAAATTATTACTTTTAATACTTACATAATTTAGCATATTGATCGTACCTATCCCGTTATCGATATCCACCTCTGCGATTCTTACGCACATCACTACACCTCTTTATAAGACCTACACCTTTTTGTAAGTGCGAGCGAGGCAGACAGATAGATAAATATGATTTATGATCCGAAGCCTCAGTTCATAATGCGTCGACTATAATAGGATGAGATGATGAACATGATCTTTAATTCTAATGTTTTGTAATTTTTTAATTTTTTAATTTACTGTTTCCTATTTAAAGAAATAATACCAGTAGAGGGCACCGGCGGTGGTAAACGGGCCGCCGTAGGTGAAAGCCGTACTGCAAAAACTGCGGAGATGCTCGTTGATCTCACATCCGAATCGGACGACGAGGCTCCACTCAAACGGAAAGTGCCACAGCCCAAGCACACTCCGCCTCCAGCTATGGAAACAAATATTAAGACTGACGAATATACATCTTCAAACGGTAATTATCGCCTACAACTTATTTATTTATTTTAAACTTCATGCACAAAGTAAATTACATAGGCGGACTTACTGCTGATATATTTATTTAAAAACTCACATGATCTCATGTAAAGAGCTGTCACCTAGTTTATTGCAAAAGTTTAAGCAGAGCGATGATTGTATTTGACGTGTGTTTGTGTACACACGCCCATTAGAGTACTGCACGCTCGGCCAGGATGTCCATATTTATTTGTTGTTGTCCGTTAAGAGCACTATAGACTTATACGTGTGTAAAGTGCCTTACAGTTGTACTAACATGGTACAAACTACTTTGATGTATTCTTTTAAAAGAATTACTAAAGTTATGATTTTAGTATGAGCTTTTCGTTGTCGACCACGAAAACGAGTGTTAAACAATGCTTGGTCCAAATATTGTTACTTTAAATTATTCAAGTAAACGGCATTTGGAACCATATTTTAATAAACCTGTATGGCTTTCACCATATGGGTGACATTTTTTACACTTTTCAACATTACCCTTTACTTTACAACAACTTTACCCTTCATTCCACATTGACACAATATCCCCAGCGCCGGAAACGGTAACCTCGAGCGGGTACCGGTCGCCTAGCGCGTGCCCCACCGCCTGCGGGGTGATTTCATTAGATAGCCCGTCGCCCCCCGCGCCCGCCTCACCGCCAGCCCCCGCACCCTCGACCGCACCCCCGGACCGCCAACATTCACCGGACCACTGTAAGTACACATTGCACAGCTAATTAGCGTTCTACCGCTGTGCTGTTCATATTGTTTAAATTTTAAGAAGGTAAAAAAAACGCACTTAAAAAAAAAATTGTTAAGGTTCAAGTAAAAATACCGAACGCGAGGAAAATGAATCAGCGCCGACACATTGGGCGCCATATGCTGATGCAGACCGGGAAGACCATGAATCGTTTAGAAGGTATAGCAAAAACTACATTAATACTGTAAATACTTATAAATTTAGTTGTTTGTAAAATTTAAGTTCTTAGATTGTGAAATTGAATACCGTTTCGGTTTCGGAGTTACTCCAGTGCCTTAGCGTCATGCTTGTCAAAATACATTAGATCACATCCAGTCATGCCTTTTATTTAATATTAATATATATTATATATTAATGACATACGCCTCAAATCACATCCAAATAGTTTCATCCATTAGGTAGTTACAACGCCACAGACAAATATGAAATAATATTAGTCTGTGGCGTTGTAACTACCTAATGGATGAATCTATTTGGATGTGATTCGTTTGTTTAGACAGTGTTTCTTGGTTTTGAACGGGTGATTTTTAGTTGTGTTCGATGAAGGTCAACCAATGTTAGGTGTCAAATCAAAATTAATGTTGTTTGTTTTCTATGAAACTGTGGGTGACAAAAGAGCACACATTTCACTTGACGGTAAGTGATGATTGCAGCCCGTTAGATCTACATCCGATCACAACAAAGATTCAGGATGCACATCCACTGTCACACCTGATTACTAAGATTGAATGCCTTTTAACCCTTTGAGTCCATAGATATGTTGTAAACCAGGGGTGGCCAACAAGTTGATTGTGATTTAGCAATGGTGACCAACTTTTCAATACCAAATACTATAATAATAATAAAAGTGTTATGTTGGTGTTCTGTTGTTTCCCAGTTGTGCTGAGTCAATCATGGTGCAGTTAAAAAGTAACTACAACCACCACCACACTGCTAAACATGTAATGTTTTTGTATTCAGGTACTGACTGAGGTCGAAGAGTGGCCGCCCGTCGTATGCCAGCAGCCATTCTTCTGATGAAGAACGAGAAGTTTCTTACCCAGAAGTGCCCCTTCTGCGGCCCTAAATGCAGTCAGGACACATTCCAGCTTCCCACGTGCTGTGGGATCTTAATTTATATGATTTTGGGAATACATTTTGGGCCTTTCAGATGTTCAAACATGGTCGAAAGCATATCAGAAAAGATACATACATGCCTTTGCAAAAATATGCTTTGTGATCATGAATACAGTTCCATTTCTTACTCTACCTCACAATCGGCAAAGGTATAATTTTAAGCTTTTCGGCCTGCAAGCAGCATTTATAAAAATCTTATAAAGCACACATGTTTTACAATCTGGTGAATTTGTTAGGAAAAATTTTGAGTAAAAAAAAATCTAAATGTAATTGATAATCTTTGCTAATAATCTTACTACTCTGTATATTTTTAATTCATATCAAATACATCAAATATACAGTTTCAATACTTATAGTTTCAATTCTTAGTCATTGTGATGGATTATTTTGTCTTAAAATGTAGAACATTCTTACGAGAATGTATAGTTCCTTGGAAATTAAAATATGTGTTTTCAATGCACCATTAATTGTGTTAAATGTTTAGTGAAAGTTAATTGAAAGCTACATTGAATCTTAGTTAGTTATAGTGTTGCAATGTGTACCATTTTAGATATAGATAATTTAAAACTTCAATTTCCCCACGTCTGTAGAAAATAATTTAATCGACTCGAAATAAACAAAATACTCCACTGGAGTTTGGATGAAATGACGAAATGATGTTGTTCACTAATTAATGTTTGTTTTTTTTTAAGTGATTGCTAAGATATAAGAAACAGAGTTATGCCATGCATGGCATACCTATTGCTCCTAATTCCGCGGCCCCTTTATGTCAAAAAGAACAAACATATTTAAGTGACTTTATGAAAGAAAATGTTTGTATTTATTTATAGTTAAGGTGTAGCATATTTCGTGTATTTGTATTATAATGAAGTGTTCGTGTTCACTTCAATGTAGCAGGAGCACACTTAGGAGCACCTTCCAAATTGTAATACTAAAGAGTAAGATAATGTAGAGTAACAATAAATGTAAATATGGTGGTCACATGTTCAAATTTTTATTTTATATTTTATCCTTAGATCTATCAGTTTTAGCTCCAAGTACACACAGTATCACAAAGGTTATTTTTTTTGTGTATTTTCTCATCTTCTATGTGACTTAGGTTGGATAAAATTCAAATTGAAACAACTTTTTGTACGAAAAGTAATTCATTAATTGTATGGATATATGGAAAGTAATGACATAACAGATTTTTTTGTTAATTTATTTATAGTTACTAATGTATTTGTTGTAAA
This sequence comes from Teinopalpus imperialis, assembly GCA_029286865.1. Taxonomy (NCBI): domain Eukaryota; kingdom Metazoa; phylum Arthropoda; class Insecta; order Lepidoptera; family Papilionidae; genus Teinopalpus; species Teinopalpus imperialis. The sequence goes on from JAGSMU010000034.1 coordinate 1,852,493, forward strand.
AATCCTATGGACAGATATAATGTACTCAGGATACTCTACTTGAGTGTGAGTGAGTAGATGTAGTCACCAATACAAAGTGTCTCCATATGTATCCAAACCACTCAACTTACAACCATACATATATACATAATATCATTAGAAGTCACATCAAGACGAATACATTTTTTTTTAACTATCATTGTGCTATATTGTCATCGGTGATGTCATCTTTCTACGCTATTAATGTAATATATTTATTTACGCTATTAAAGCCTCCTAGCTCCTCGCAAAGTAAAGTACCTCTAAGTTCGTTCTCGTTCGTTCACATGCATTCTTGATGAGGAATCGTAATGTAGATGCGACATCAGCCCTTACGACTAGACACCAGAACTACCGAATACCGTTTGTTTTCTCTCACGAAACACTAGCCTTAAGCTATCTAGTATTTTAGCCTAGTATATGTGACAGCTTTGTAGATGTCGTTAGATATTGTCATTGTTTGGAAACCAATGATAGAAAATTAATAATTGTTAAAATGCAGAAATTATAATCCGATGTCATACCTTTGTAGTGATATTGCTCAGTGCATGCACTCGTTTGCATTGCCCATTCAAGAAAAGTCATTAATATAGCATGTCTCACGAGTTCAATTACTGGTACTAGGCGCATATCAACAATTTCCCCGCTCATCAACTCAAGGATATCAAATTTAGGAAAATCGAATAAATTATCATACTTCAATATCGCAGTTTTAATCATTACCTACATACATAATTTTTATAGATACCCCATTAATGGTAACGAAGCATTCATAATAATCCTCAGGTTGAGGATGATGATATTAATTTATCCCCAATGGGAAAGGCAAAGGACTTTAGTCCATACAACCAGGTCTTGTTCGAATGATGGTTGGCCTGAAAACTCAATAATCCTTAGGTTTGACAACGACATTCTTGTTTTTTATGGAGTATGACGGCCTACATGGTCTCTTAACATAGGGTAGACTTTGTCTACTTGTATTTTATCCTAGTTGTATTAATAAAGAAACTGGTTGTTGCACACGTTTCGACAATATCTGCTGTTTTGTTTTGAATGGTAAGGGAAATATTATAAAGAGATACTTAACTCCTGTTGGAAGGAGATTGAACAATGCACCTCATATAGGGACTGTAACTTATTTGGCTTTACATAAAAACGAATATTTTCACTGGACGTCCAGTAATGTGTATATGTTCATAAAGCAAGATTTTAGCTATATGACAAGCTTAAGACTACACTCGCAAACTAGACCCTTTCAATGAATTGCACGTTGCACATTAATTGACTTTGGTTGGAATCAAACATACGAATACTGACAAATGTGCTCTCTTGAGTACATGTGCACGTCGGAAGGGAAAATATCTTTACGAGAACCTTCATGTCTAAGAAATTCCTCAAAATAATTCTATATGATTATGTATGTACTACGGTCGTAATAGATGCAATTATATTCATGATCGTAAGTACAACAGTAAATATTTTGAATAATAATATTTAATTATGATTCATTACGAAATCAAAACCAGCCGGCATACGTTTATTTTATAATGTTATTTTTGTTCCTTAATTCACGTGTTAGTATTTTGCGATTATAAAGCTATAAATAGGGATTAACTTTAGAATAATAACTCACTTGAATTTCGAGATTTCCACAATTTTTTTTTAACAAGACGTGGAAACTCAACTTTGACAGGCTGCAGCAACGGAGGCAACGACCTCCGCTTGGTTGTTAAACACAGTGCTTAATTATTATAGGTATAATTCTTAATGGTTGTAAAGAAGGGGTAACCGGCCCGATGCTGTCTCAAAGAAACATCAATCATTATTTATTTGGCGAATAAACTTGTGATGTAGATATGCACACAACAAGCATTGTCGCCGGCTGTAATCAGTATGCGTCCCTAACATTTTTCTGAACTACCTCTAACATCTCTTTCACACAAAGCCATTATCCTATAGTGCGTCTTGCTCACTCGCACAGCAATCTGATCGCGCCGCGTTTGCCGGGGGACACGTAGCGTTCCTCGCTCGAACTGAGTTCCGCGGTCGTCCGCTGACTCGAGGCGGCGCTGACGTGCGATACGCTAAACTAGTGTTTCCACCGTGAAATCACCAGTGTTATTTGTTTATACCTACTTTGGATTTGATTACATAGCTCCAAGAATTGACTGCCGATCGTGTGGTGTACTGTACGTGTATGTGTGAAGTTTGCAACGACTAATATTGTGAATCGGGTCGGCCGTGTCCGTTTATGTGCCGAATGGTGATTAAAAGTAATTTACTTCGCTTTTACGGTACCGAGGGTCGGTCGGTTCGTATCGATCGCTTATCGAAACAAAGCGGTGGATTGTTTTGGCGGCGTGGAAGAGGCCGGTGCAGCTAGGTGAGGTTTTTCTATGGAGTAATAATATTAAATGACTTGAGTCAAAGGTCTAGTGTAAACGCATGCATGTTGCATGTGAGGAAGGCGGGGAGGTAATTGTTAGCCCGTGGAGAAGCTTCGTACGTACGACAATTTTAAAGATGTTTCAAATGTTTATAATAAGAACATGTTCTCTGTCCTTACGACTTGACAATTATTTCTTTGTTATCCTTATTTTACATTAGGCGTGCATCGGTTTGGAGCCGGATCATCGGCACAAAGCTTCACATTCTGAGTGAGTAATGCCCTTCCCTAATGGGATAATGGCTCACGGCTGCCCGCCTCGCTTGAAATATTTATAAAGCGGTCGAATCGCGTCCATGTCAACAAGCGGTGGGTTGTTTGCCTTCCCATTTAGACGGTAAGGGAGCCGATAAGGCGAGGCCTTAAGAGGCGACACTTGCAAATGCCTTTAGCTTGTCTGAAGCTACAGACCGCATTGTTAAGCTCATGGACACTATAAAAATTCTCTACACCAATCTATCTACACATTGCAATAACAATAATTTTCTCGGGTACTATTTCTATAGACAATACAGTTTTTTGCAAATTTTTGTAGACGATGCATAGATATACCCCGTTTTGTTTTTTTCAATCACATTTGTAAATTATAGTCTATAAATTTAACTTACACATTATATACTCATATAATTTAATTGTTTAGTCGGTATATAAAAACTTAAGATTACAAAATAGGTTTTAAATAGGGTGCAAAATTTAAGGTTATATTCAAGATTTTATAATCGTTAGCATGCTGTGTTCAATTTATTCTTACTTATCTAATACGTACGCCTGAGTTGAGAACAGCCAGGAGATATCCAATTATTCCCTCAAATTATTTGCTATAAAATATCTTCATTTCATGCATTCTTATGTAATTTTGTGTTGCAGTACAAAGAAGTACCGAATATATATAATTTATCACAACACTTAAGCTATAGTTTAACCATATAATTTATATACCTAAATTAAAGTTAAATCACTTAATTTAATAAAGTTTGAGTTAAACTCTTTTGTTTTGATTGTCATTCGATTTAAACAATTTTGATGTGAATGATTATTATAATTCGTTTTTGTACGATTTAATATAGTTTAAAGAGTTTAAATTGAGTTAAATTATGACGTCGCATTTATTCGGAACCTACTTAATCCAACGTATTATTTCGTGGCTTTAGGTGGTCGTCTCTCTGGCAAAGTGGCATCGTGTTAAGAAGGCACGCCAGATAATATAATAAGGGTGTACGGAGTAAACTTGTTTGGAAATAGCAATAGTACAAGATTGGCTGGAATGAAATTTGGAAGAAGCTTATACTATTACATGAGTTGAATGATATTCATGGTATTAAAATGCTCAAATTTTGTCAAAAATATAATTAATTATTTGACTTATATTTTTAAACGCAGAGCTTTAGCAGTAGAGGTAGGTTATATATATTCATGGTACGCGAACAAAGAGAGTTCATACCACGGCGCCAAAAAAAATGTTAATTGCAATATTAAGTGCTGAATTACCACGTGTTCGGCTGTGAGGTAAAACAAATTAAAAATAAACAATAAAAAAAATATTTAAGAAGTCATGTGAAGTGTCTAGAGAAGAGGCCTAAGTCCAGTAGTGGGATTTAAATGTCTAGGCTGTTATGTTACTTGTTTTAAATGTAATACTTTGTTCTCACATTAGTGAGATGATTTGCTTAAAAGCTACTAAGCTTATGGATCGTTATACCGCACTTCACGTAATATGACTAAATAACCGGGATTCTAAATCCCGTAATCCTAATAAAACCCTTTTGCGCGGAAGCTCCAAGTTGTAAACCGCCATAAATCCTTGCTTGTAATGAATATAAGGCAACGTAGAAGAAAGAGGTTTGTTATTTTTTTCCTTATTTCGTCGGGGTTAAAGTTAATTTTTGTTATGAAGTTGTTACTTTTATTTTATTGGTTTAAAGGATTAATAATAACCTATTGTCTACTATTTATACTTGATAGAAGTCTATAAATTCGATAAGTATCGGGTTAACATATTAATACAGATAAATAATTCTACAGATAATATAAAGACACTGCGAATAGACGCTTAATTATTTATGTTAAATTATAAGAACTCAAAAAGAAGGACCGTTACAAACTTGACATTAGTTTTGATGTAATATGTTTCCATTCTATTGTTCCGTCCCCGATCCACATTGTTTCTTTACAAATATCGAGAATCAACAGCCTGATTTTTCAAAGTAACAAAATTACGGCAATAAATCCACAGAACCATTTCCAGCTAATACCAATGAAGTGAATTACTAACTTGACAGTGGTAGAGCTATACTGCAGTTTGTTTCTAGCTGCAGAATTAATGGGTCGGCTCGACCGGGTAGGACCACGCCCTCACAGAATACCAGCGTAAAATAGCAGCCTGGTATACTATATACTGGTTTTCTCGCTCTATGTAATAATAAAAAAATATGGCATGCCTTAAAATTACATCTTTAATATACGTCTTATCTAATAATATTCTCTCTTGGGTATTATCCATAAATTGGTCCGGGGATAAATTTTAGGTATTAGGCACCCTCGCTTAACCTAATCGCTTAGTTGATTAGCCTATGGACAATATAGCTATAGAAATTATTTATTTATTTATATTTTAGAAATTATTTTTTTTATTATTATTTATTATATAGTATATATTTCTTGATTTTACTTTGGTACCATCTTTTTACCACTAATGTTTCCTCATAATATGTTCGTACTGGTAAACATGAGGCGGGGCCTGGTGACTTGTGATACAGATGAAAACCTAGTACAAGCTCCAGCTCTCACAAGCACTTGTGTCAATTTAATTTTTTCCATACCATTACTTGTTATTCAGTTAATGTTTGTGGTGGGAAATAAATAATAATAATTATTATTCTGTATACAACTTTGTTATGAAATTTAAGGGTTTATATCTGTTTTTTTTTTATATAACCACTATTTTAAATAGCATTACGATAAAATTTCTCTACTACTTGGCGCTTGTCAATCGTGGCGTAGATACAAGTTGTGGTAGGTACAATTATTATAAAATTTAAAAGAAAAAAGCATTAACCTATGACAACGTTACATATATTGATCAACTCCTGGATGTTTTCAACGTCGGCGTTACCTTCTAGTATTACGTAGTTACATAACTATACGATAAATAAATCAGATTACGTACAGAATAAAATCTGTTTCTTTTTCTTTGCACATTTTGTTTTGAGGATTGATAAATTAGAACTACACGCTTACGCACTGTTCTTAATCTCTTTGTAAAGACGTAAAACATTAACGTCGCATTGGAGCAGATAAGCAATTAAGAGAAACTAATTGTAACTCTCATTAATTTCATTTCAGTACGCCTGCTTACGTAGGCAAGGACAAATATGTTTTAAAATTAATTGATACTTAATTTGTTGACATATTGTTTTCCTCTCCATAATTTCCAGAGAATATAGTTAGTATGTTAAAACTAACCTAAATTAAATTTGTATATTGACATTGTTATCTGTTGAACAAGCTTAATTATAGATAGCGATGGGTTTAGGTTTAGGTGAATGATGTTTGGCAGGCACAAACATCACAAATGATGTGGCCGCTACTCATTTGTGGTGCGGAGTACTTAAAAACCCAAATGATAAGCAGAAGTATTTAAGTTATGAGATATTTGGTTTCTTGTTTTTTTGTCCGGCTGATGGCGGCCACTATTATTTATTAGCCCGTGGGGTTTTACAGCTTCCCTGGGTTGAAAGAGATACGAGTATCTGGTATTCGCCAGCCAAGAGTGGCGATTACTACAAATCTTCCAAAAGTCCAAAACAACTTACAGCCTTTTTTCAAGTTGGTGATAATGATGGAAATTATTAAATCATTTTTCTGTTACATATTTTCTGTATTAGAACTAGTAAAGTCAACAGAAAAAAAAATACGCTACATGAATGTTAAATAAAAGTTTACAAATACTTTTTAAATTAATTATAATGTCTTGAACGCAGTAGGACATTATGTTCAAAGGCCAATTAAAAAAGTTCACAAACTCTTTAATAAGTAACAATTGTATACGTTTGTGTATAATTAACGTGCTTTTTTAATAACTAGCTGACCTGACATACATTTTCATATCCAAATTTAAATAAATTTGTTAGCGAATTTGTGAAAATTATCTATCGTTCAAATCGTTTGTTATGTTACCTTGAGTTCATTCAAAAATTTGCCAATTTTTTTATAAATCTAATTACGAATATTTAAAAAAAAAGCGTTCGCAAGTTATGCGCTTATCAAGGAACAGCATTTAATTTTTATTCATATATATGTATAAAATCAAAGTACTAATACTTTTTTATTACATATTAACGACATGCACTTCGGTGAAGAAACATATAAAAACCAGTACGCCTCGAAATATTATTATTCCAGCACAACGTGGCGGATTTTGCTTTTATTCCACGTACGACTTCAGTTATTTATTATGATGCTAATAATTTTAATATTAATATATAGATTTAAATAAATACTGCTATTTTTTTTCACATTCCCATTGGTAAGAAATTAGCTCAGCCTCTCTTCTTTTTTTATATTTTTTCTTATTGAATTGATGGTAAGTGATTCCTGCGTCCCATGACACCTACTTTCATCCTCTTTTTCATTTTCAACATTTCTATTAACCACTATTACTTACCGAAAAAGCGTTTGCTAGGAACATATAACGTAACTACAATAGTCGAATGGCGGATTCGAACCTACGACCTTAAATTTCACAGACGCTACCCTAATCCATTAGACTATTGATGCTTTAATAGTAATAAATGTTCGTTGTCATCCCTGAGGGCTGAGATGGAATGACTTATATTTAATCGTTACCTGTCGTATAGGTACATATATACTGTAGCTACCACTGCATTTAGACCACCCCCCGACCTTATTGCATAATCCTTCCAACGGGCTTGCGATGATAAAGATGTGTGAGTGCCTTTATATTTGCGAAAATATACACCGCATTGCAAAATTTGTTTTTATATTTTTGCGTAATACACATATTTTGATAAAAACCAGATGTCAGAGAACAACACTAAACGATAGTTCCATGTTTTGAATCCCTAAACTGTCAATCTTGTCATTAAATGGATCTATAAGACATTGATGCTCCAGCTAATTTATACACAAGTTTTTGATTGAAACTCGTAACTGTAATAGACGACTAACATGTCGAGTTAACTTTTTTTCGACGCAAGATGTTTAGAGTTTTATTTGTTCATATTAATAATTTCTTTTTTTTCTATTCTATTCTATAAAATACGTTTGCTTGATGGACTTTTATCCTCATCTAGTTGATTAATAAGATGTATATATGTTAAGTAAAAATACTACATTATACATAGTCGAGCCACGCCACAGCTTCAAACTATTTATAACACGAATAGTTAGGATCACTCGGTCGGTACTTTATTTGCTACGTTCACTTTTTTTAGAACATCAGTTTAAAATGGCAACTTATCGGTGCTGTGTTTACATTTTAGTACTATAACGTTTCTCTCAATTCAATTATTCTCCGGCGCCCACGCATTCCGAGGTGATACAGATAGCTAAAAGTAATAGAGATTATATATTTATTTAGATAATCCTTAGTCAGAAGCAACTGACCGAGCCGACGTTCGGCCTATCGGGCACCCTCGAGTTAGACGCTCTCGCGGAAGGGTGACGGTCCAGCCGAGGCTGCCTTTCGGGAGCCCTTATGCTGATTACCCACTAATAAAGGTCTCAGCTGAGCGCCACAAGTGCTCGGTCACCTCTCAACCTGGTGAAACTGTCTGCCCTCGGGCTAATTCTAGCCATAAGCATGAAAAAAAAAACAAGTCATAACAATTTCTCATCATATAATATTTAATATTGCCACAATTTGTGTAACACAAATTGTGGCAATACTACTAAAACAACGCTTTTACACCTCTTATTTTCTTTGATTAAATTCATAACGACGCGGGAGCGACGTCGGATTTACTCGGGACTGTTTAAACTTCATCCAACGTATCGGCTTTAGCTGTTTGAAAATCTGTTTTACACCATTTTTATATTACATTCTGCACTTTGAACGCAAAGTTAAAATATTTGTTAATATAATATATTTTTTAGTGTTGATTGAGCTGGTTAATTTGAACCTGCTCATTGTAGCCTAGGGATAATTAAAGATTAAAGCATCTAGTCCCTCTCCCAAAAAAAAATACTAACCAAAATAAAGCAAATATGTATTCTTTTATTTTAATACAATAAAATATGTTACAAAACGTTATTTTGATCAACGAGTTTTCATAATAAAAATTATAAGTAAATCAGGAAGAAAATTATGTTTTAGTTTTTGAATTAATATTATAAAAAAACTATTTATAATCAAAGGTGATATTACAAATAAGGGTTACGTGCTAAGTTTAACATTGAGTTTTAGCTGCATATTATAAATACCTAGTGCACAGCTATTGTGTTCATCGCCTCATCAATCTTTTGTCAGGAAAAGATAACTTTTAAGTTGTCACTTGATCTGTCGAACTTCGAAAATTGCACCAAACTCCGTCTGGAAAGTTTTAAGTGACAAACACACAAATCCTCAGGTTTTTTTTCTTTTTTTAATATTTTTAATTACATTGAGAGTAACCAACTAGCACACCTGATGGTAAGTGACCACTGCGGCCCATCACATCTACATTAATCCTTGACAAGGAATCATAATGCAGATGCGTTGTCACACTTGAGGACTGAGATGGAATGCCTCGTAACCAATAATAAAAGTCTCCGGATATCTGCACCTCACCAGATGAAACATAGGAAAATTATACTGCTATTTTACGCTGGTATTCTGTGAGGGCGTGGTCCTACCCCGGTCGAACCACTGTATTGTTTTGTTTTTAAAGTTCTTTATTTAAATGTATCATTTAAACAGTTACATAAGCCAGTCTACATAATATATTTCCTAGCTCTAACAATCGTGTTTTATATATACATGTATATCAGGCTAATAGCCTTTTCACATGTATGACAAGGAATATATATATATATATATATATACATATATATATATATATATATATATATAAATATATACATTTGTATCATATGATATATAAGGATCGAGTTAAAAATTATATATATATGCACACTTTGTATCAGTGTACTTTTTAAACAGTTATAATATTGGTAATAACATTAATAAATGAACAATCTATATTCAGTAACTTCTTTAAAATCTCCCCAAATTGGTTAATTAAAAATATGATTCTTATCTTGACATGGGTCTAGTGTTATGTTAATATTGAATAACTGAACTTAAATGCCTTTTGAAATAGTAATTATTCGGTTGATAACGAAAAATTTTGTTTTCTATACAGCAGTTAAGTTAAGCTTCCTATTGATTTTTAAAAAGTGTCCCGATAATCTGGAAAGTTTCCAGTACGTATTTATTTCTTTTAATGTTCAATACGTTTAGCGTATGAAACGAAATGCAATCCCAGTGAAGCTGACGCTCGGTTTTTCAATATTTGCAGATATATTTTTTTACCCAGTATGGCTTCTGTTGAACGAATTTTTATGAAACCGAAAAAATTTATACATTCAACAATTTAACTTTTCTATGTGATCTTTTTTATACTACGGCTGACAAAAAAGCACAGTTCACCTTACTATAAGTGGTGTCGGCCTATCTACATTAATTCTCGATACGGAATCATAAAGCAGATACGATGTTAGTCCTGAGAAATAAATGAAATGCCCTACCGCTGATAATAAACTCTGGTTTCTATCACTCATCAGATCAACACAACAAAACTAAGCTACTATATTTTAACCCGATACTCTTAAGCATGGTTACTAATTCACGCCGCAGTATGACTATCACGTAAAAGAATTTTAGTGTGGTTGTTAAAATTTATTTAAGGCGGCGTCACAATTACCATCACATATATGTAAAGTAATTATAACTTCATCATTAATATTCGAGAACGTTCTAATTGAGAAAAAAATAAAAATATATTTTTATGATAAAAAGATAGTTATGTTTATTCATTGACAAAGGCATGCCGACATTCATTGAATAGACATAAGATGAAGTGTCGATCTATGTAATTTTGCGAAAAGTTGAACCTGCATCCAGCAGGTGGTTCTTGTCTGCTATCATTTTGTAAATTTATTTGTAATTTGGAATTATTAAAGCAATATTTTATATTATATAAATAATTCGATTATACATAACGATGACGAAATGATGTAAAAAGTGAATATAATTACTAATTGAATATTGTTAAAACAAGTAATTTAGCAATAATATATTCTAATATATAATGTTTACAGGTTTATTCACCAAAGATCTTAAATAACGTTTAAAAGCATTGCCTCTTATACCCTCGTTTGTACCGGACTTGATAAAGAGGCTATCACTACATAAATTTATGCGTCCGTCCGCTTGGAACTTTTGAAGATAATCATTTTAAGTGTTAACAGCCTCAATAATGGCTTCAATTCCGTACAGTTTTGGGACTTTGTAATATAAAAAGTGAGATTGTACCCTTTAGGAGATTTTATAATAATAAGATAAAATTGTAATGCCATTTATTATTGTTTTTATTACATACTTTTGTACTGCAATGTCGTACGCACAAAACATGTTGTGTAACTGAATAATACGTATACATTAATACTTGATATCATTATGACCAGAACGCGAGCAAACCGTGTTCGATCCTAATGAAATTGTTAGTTGCAATTTTATAAGCTGATTTACTACGTGCCCGGTAGTGAAAGAAAAAATATAGTGAGGTAAATAAAAATATATATATACAGGTTGTCCCGTTATTAGTACGACAAACTTAAAGAGGAAGATATGATGCCGGGTCACCTACCACAGAATAAAAAAAACACTTTAGTAAAATTGTCATAATTTCCGAGATATTGAGATTTTTGATTTTTTTTCTAAAAATACCTAGAAATAAGCAACTTACAGAACAGTAACAAAAATAAACGAATAACAACTCTCGAGTAAAACGAGTAAGAAATCTTTATTAAACACGTAATTTATTTATGCAAAATTCTAACAGCAGCACTTTAAATTTTTTTCACCGCCGACGGCAAAAGTAGTAAAAATAATAAATAAAAAAAAAATCTTTTGTTGTTCTCAACTTTTTCCGAAGAACGAAAATTGATCAAAATGATATTTGATTATTGTAGAACAATTATTCAAGAGTTTAAAAAAAATATATATTTACTTCCTATTTGTACACCCAGTAACAAAGGACAGGTCTAAGGGACTCCCCCCCTTCACCCTGTATTTTTTTTGTCTAGTAGGTGACGCGATTATCCATCTTCCCCTTAAGTTTGTATTGCTATTTACGGGATACATGGTATATTTGCAAAGACATGTGAAGTCCGCCAATCGTAATGGAGTCCCGTATTGGACTATAACCTCTAACACCCTCTCTAGAGGATGCCTATACCCAACACTGAGATTTATATAAATGGACTGTTTTTTGTTTTTGTTGTTACTAAGTTATATTATGGCCGGGTGGTTCATCATTCAGAGTATGCTACTGCATCGCATGTCCTATATATACGCAGTTCTTATCCGTGGTCGTTCGCTTTTAACTTCAATGTAAGCGCGAAATCCGAAATTGGTTTCCGGTTCCGGCACTAGTGAAATTGTTTATTGCAATTTCAAGTTCTGATCTGTATAAGCTGCATGGCTAAGAAATAAATAAAATAAAATTCGTGTACTATAATGTGTAATACGCCTATCTCCATGGGAGTCACTCGGTGAACCGATTTCCAACAGTAGAATCTATGCAAATTATTGAAGACCAATTGCTTAAGTATCTCAAATATACACATATTATAGATTTCTAGATATTAGAGATGTGTGTATTAAATACATCAGATATTTCTCATATCACTTCTCTTAGTTTAATGAATATCTTCACAAATTCCAATCTTCAAATTCAAATCACGCTTATATATATAAAATTAGTTAATATTATAATAAAAACATTTTTTTATGTTATCATCTTTACAACAGGATGTTTGTTACACACAGTACTGGTGCTAAGTTATTCTACACGATGCATCCATAAGTAAGGATACAAGATTCGGATGCCTTGTCATTCCTGAGGTTATTAGTTATTGTGATCTCCAGTTTTTTTTGTTCTCTAGCTACCAAGTTTACGCTACCATTTATTTGATCACTAACTAAATTGATATTTTTTTGTTTTTTTTTCGGGCTTATGATCGCTGTTAGCCAACGGCCTTATACAGTTTCACCGGGTTGAACTAAATCTGCCTTTATACATAAGCTTTAGTAGAAATCGCATAACCATTTCATCTGGAACTTGCAGACCGTACAGGGTTAAGAATAAATAATCTTTAAGGTAGAAAGGGCTATTTATTTCACTCATGAAATTAGGGTTACGTTGTGTTTAAAATTTACCCTCTTTTGTTTCTGAATAACAAAACAATTCCTTAACGGTTATATTTAAGAAACACACCTCACCCGTTACTTTTGTTTCTATTTTAACTATGAATTAATTAATCAGTTCTCCCTTGTATACTAAAATGCAAATAGAAGAGACGAACAGAACGACAATTGATGTTATGAGGTCTAATCGCTTTGAAAGTAATTTCTTGGCGTAAGGAACTCGTATATTTAAAAGAAAGCAAGCAATATCATTAGCACGACTAAAATTCTCGTCATCCACTCCAACTGAATGCTTGTCGCAGACTCGAACCTAAAACGTTAAGCTTAACACATTAATTTGAATATTATTACAACAAAGACACGCTTGATGGTGGTTCTAGCTATAATACACATAACTTTAATTATTCATATGCATCTCATCGTTCATTTTCAACGGCTGCCGTTAGGCCGAGGGCTTTTACAGTTTCGCTTTTGACGCTCAATCTAGACCTCTATTAATGGCGTACCAGCACGGGCTCCCGAGAGGGAGCCTCGGCTTGGACCGTTCCGCGAGACCGTCTGACTCGAGGGTGCAACAAATTACGAAACAACATTCAACGTTTTTCAATGCAGTAGATGCGGGCTACTGCGCATAAGTGTAACAGAGATGCTTCAGAATATAAAGACTATACGGCCGGTACGGTAAAGCTTAAAATGTATACGTGATATCTAAAACATGAGTGTTGTATGGGTTAAACACTGCGCTTTGTTTCTTGCCGCAGAATGAATGGGTCAGCTCGACCGGGGAAGGACCACGCCTTTACGTAATACCATTGAAAATAGTAGCATATTGATGCTGTATTTCGTCTGGTGAGTGCAGAGATCCGGAGACCTTTATTACTGGTGACGAGGTGTTCCATCTCAGTCCTCAAGGGTAACAACGCATCTGCGTTACGATTCCTTGTCAAGGATGAATGTAGATGTCATGGACCGCAGTAATCACTTGCCATCAGGTGGACTGTGTGCTCGTTTGTTACTCTTAATATAATAATAAAATAAAAGTATGCCCATGTTTCATAAAATACAATTAAGGGATTGAAAATACAAAGAATATATGTACTATGGAATATAATACATGGGCGTTTATCTCTAAAAATATACAAAAGCGAAGTTGTTTAAAATTTGAGCTATATTTTTACAAATCACCGTGTCCTGCTCTGTTTTGAATTATTTTTAATCGTTTTATCAATATTCTTAATCTCAATATGGCGTATTTCCTCCCCTTACTTTAAAGACTGCCTGAATAAGCCTGTTAAGCGATACGATCAGCTTTTTGATGTTTTGTTGTGGGGCGATCCGCTCCTGTTTACGGTTAGTCAGCAGCTGGCTGAAATGTTTCTGGAATAGGATTCATGGGTCTATAATCTTTCTTTTTTAGTACGGCTATTAGCTGACCAATGCATAAATTGATTTCCAACCTCATGCAGTTACTCAGTGACTATTCTAGCCAAATTAAGGTATTCCGCTGTCGTGCATAAATGCATTCTTCTCCACTACACCCAGTATATGACATAATATGAGGTTGCAGGTTGTCTGTTTGCAATTTTCGAAGAAAATTAAGCTGTTGAGTACATTCCAGCTAAGAAATACCATCCCAAAAATGTATAGAGACTGGACTGTTTCTGTTATTCCACATAAGCATTACGTTCGTCATGAAGGCCGTCCAAGGTCACCAGTGATTTGGCTTTCTTCGCTAAACAATATTTTCTCACTGCGATAAAGTCCAGTTAAAATGTCCATCTAATTCCAACCCACTCGGCTGCTAGGTCCTGAAGCTAGTCTGTGTGACTCCTAGTATTGCCCTACTCATGCGGGTCCACAGAAAGATGTCTATTTCGCAAAGACGTCAAAACTATGTTTTTTTTTCAAGATCCGGATCTCCAGAGATCTCTCTCGTCTCTAATTAACGTTTATAGATCCTCCGTACCGCTGATCGAATCAAGTATAATCTTCTTGCCACATATCACTGACTAAGGCCTTCCCTAATGAAGGCCGCAACTTAAGCAGCTTTCGCTTCGATAGCATTGTGTCTGTTTTTGGATTAAACTTTTAATAAAACTTTAAAAAAGTTTTTTGTTTTGATGTCATTGAAAGTTGACACGAAAAAACGAGGACTTAATGCAAAAAAAAATAATTAGATTATTTTTTAAGATTGCTAACAACATACCATGACAAAAATTCTGGTTAACCACTCCAACTAAGGCGAAAATGCTTGTGCTTTGAGTGGATGGTTCAAGACAATTGTCGAATGGCGGATTCGAATCTCCGATCCTAAGTTTCGCAGACCGCACCCTAAACCATTAGGCTATCGCATCAAATATTTGATTAATGCATGCCTCAAAAATAACATAAAAATACGTAACAGCTTAAATTCATGTCATCGCATATTTAAAATAACAATTTTGTAAAACTATCGGTTAATAATTTCATTAGTGACAGCAACGGAAATCGAATTCGGTTTCAACGCATACCTTGAAATTAAAAGCGAGCACCCAAGACATCGTCTCCGCTGATATTTGCTCTACATACATATAATTAATTAATTCTTGTAACAAAATGGACAAATAATTTGTCTATTCTAGATGTGACTGCCCGTCTCTAAAATCAGAACCTAATCGTATTCCGTTCTTTATTTTGAGAACGGCTAAGTGGACACTTACGACGTTTTAACTTGAATTCTTTTTGGGATAAATTAGGAATACATTGCTATGTCAAAAAGTTGTATAATTACATGATTTATGTACTTTAATATGGATATTAACTGTAAAATAACAGACTGAAAGATAAAAATGTGTTATTTTTGTAGTTCTTAAGCTGGCTTAATTACTTTTAAAGTAACTATTTCTTCAGACGGGACTTGAGGGTAGTTCAGATCTTATTCAGACGGAACTAATATTTAACAACCGTTCAGTCTGTTTATGTAGTTTCCGCATTTATAAAGGCAGGAACTGACTAGAGTATTTCGTAAAAACATACTATTTTCAGACATACTTAAATTTATTTCTATTCTATTTTATATAGTTCAAAAATAATAATCATTATTATTTTATTTATAAATATTTTATCAATAAATATTAATAATATAAATTAATAATTAAAAGCAATAAAAATAAATACATAACAGAAATATTAATCATTAATAAAATACATAATTTTTTCTTCTACCGTGTGTAAAGATTACACACAAAGGTTGTACAAGATATTTTTTTTCTAATATTATTGGTGACTATCATGCAGATAATTCACCAGATGGTAAGTCTTACTTAAACTGTACTTAACTGTAGCTTATAAAGGAATCAAAATGCACATAGGTTGTCAGGGAAGAAGAAGGATTTTGTTTTTTTTTAACGTCTAATGTATATTATTAATTAATTCTACATATATATTTTTTTAGTAATAAAAGCATATTTTAATATATGTAAGAGTGTGATATGTTAAATTCTAACTAGTAGCAACGGATTTAAATAAATTTTCATTCAACCCGTTAGATGAACAGATTAGAAGATTAACATAAATAGGAAATAATTACGTGACCAATTTAATTACCATGTTACATATCATAATATCGTTACAAATGTATCGTGGACGTTTAAATTATGAATAAATTTGTGCCCGCATTTGTAATTTAATATTACGCAAATGAATTATTAATAAATAAGTCACTTCGCCGCAATGAATAAATAATGTGCTATTAAAAACAATATTTCATAACAACTCGTATGATGTCCCTCTGTTCGTTTTCGATCACGACGATGTTTTCAAGTTATTACCTGGATGACATCAACTGCGTGAGATATCTTATAGTGCCGTCAGCATAATCACACATACAGAAGCGCCCACGTTATCTCCTTTCCTTGTTCAATATTGCAAAATTGTGCATATGCAATTAAATTAGAGAAAGGTTTAGATGCAGATTCAGGGATACAGGATATATACGTCATACATTCAGATCCACGAACCGACAAATTTCACAATCGTCCCAACGACCCACAGCGCAGCAACCAGGTACTCTGACCACTACGCCACACAACATACACATAACATATCAAAAAACAGAAGAAAAAAAAAAGTGCTAAAAACGAACCGGCGAAATCACGATCCGTGTCGAAATTAATCTTGTTGGTAAATCGGCTGTCGTCCGTACCAGACGGGCGCTTGAAATTTATTTTTATTATCCTTTAAAGCACCAACATGCCTACCTAATATCGCCGCGAAGAACGGCCACTCGACACCGTGTAAAACCTTTATAGAACGTCGAAGGAGCGAGGAGTCTTACAAAGGATTTATTGAAGAGCGACAAGAACCGTAAACTGCTGTCGAACTCGATGGCACTTCGAATTGATAAGTAGGCGTTCCCTGCCTACCTTGTTCGCGTCGTGACAACAAGCGCTACAATAAACAAAGAGTTTATGAATCACAAGTCTCGTGTTAGCAAAACCTTCCCTATTCTTACATTACAATCATTAAGATAGCTCATTTTGTGTGTACTCTATAGTTTACTGCAAAGATAATAAAAAATTAGGTTAATTAAACTTTCAGTTTGTTTTTGTAAACTTAAAACTTTGTTCCAACCTCCGCCATGTTCCAAAAGACTTCTATTATAGCTACAATAATACCAGTTGTATTAGCATCTTGGAGTTTTAACTTTTCATTTTTTTTGATCGACGTCACCATGAAGGCAATGTCCAATCAGTCCCTATTTTCAACTCACAATAGTTTATTTAGTTTTACCTTGTATTTATAGTTACGCCAAAAATTAGGTTAATTAAACCTTCAGTTTGTTTTTGTAAACTTTAAACTTTGTTCCAACCTCCGCCATGTTCCAAAAGACTTCTATTATAGCTATAATAATACTAGTTGTATTAGCATCTTGGAGTTTTAACTTTATTTTTTTTGATCGACGTCACCAAGAAGTCAATGTCCAATCAGTCCCTATTTTCAACTCACAATAGTTTATTTAGTTTTACCTTGTATTTATAGTTACGCCAAAAATTAGGTTAATTAAACTTTCAGTTTGTTTTGTAAACTTAAAACTTTGTTCCAACCTCCGCCATGTTCCAAAAGACTTCTATTATAGCTACAATAATACTAGTTCTATTAGCAACTTGAGTTTTAACTTTATTTTTTGATCGACGTCACTGAGAAGGCAATGTCAATCAGTCCTATTTTCAACTCACAATAGTTTATTTAGTTTTACCTTGTATTTATAGTTACGCCAAAAATTAGGTTAATTAAACCTTCAGTTTGTTTTGTAAACTTTAAACTTTGTTCCAACCTCCGCCATGTTCAAAGACTTCTATTATAGCTACAATAATACTAGTTCTATTAGCAACTTGAGTTTTAACTTTTCATTTTTTTTGATCGACGTCACCGAGAAGGCAATGTCCAATCAGTCCCTATTTTCAACTCACAATAGTTTATTTAGTTTTACCTTGTATTTATAGTTACGCCAAAAATTAGGTTAATTAAACCTTCAGTTTGTTTTTGTAAACTTTAAACTTTGTTCCAACCTCCGCCATGTTCCAAAAGACTTCTATTATAGCTACAATAATACTAGTTCTATTAGCAACTTGGAGTTTTAACTTTTCATTTTTTTTGATCGACGTCACCGAGAAGGCAATGTCCAATCAGTCCCTATTTTCAACTCACAATAGTTTATTTAGTTTTACCTTGTATTTATAGTTACGCCAAAAATTAGGTTAATTAAACCTTCAGTTTGTTTTTGTAAACTTTAAACTTTGTTCCAACCTCCGCCATGTTCCAAAAGACTTCTATTATAGCTACAATAATACTAGTTCTATTAGCAACTTGGAGTTTTAACTTTTCATTTTTTTTGATCGACGTCACCGAGAAGGCAATGTCCAATCAGTCCCTATTTTCAACTCACAATAGTTTATTTAGTTTTACCTTGTATTTATAGTTACGCCAAAAATTAGGTTAATTAAACCTTCAGTTTGTTTTTGTAAACTTAAAACTTTGTTCCAACCTCCGCCATGTTCCAAAAGACTTCTATTATAGCTATAATAATACTAGTTGTATTAGCATCTTGGAGTTTTAACTTTATTTTTTTTGATCGACGTCACCAAGAAGGCAATGTCCAATCAGTCCCTATTTTCAACTCACAATAGTTTATTTAGTTTTACCTTGTATTTATAGTTACGCCAAAAATTAGTTTAATTGAACCTTCAGTTTGTTTTTGTAAACTTAAAAGTTTGTTGCAACCTCCGTCATGTTCCAAACGAATGTGTAACATGTTAATTATCATTAATAATAATATAATATCTAGTATAATCTAGATGATTATCTAGTCTTTTTATATGAATGGTTTTTATTATCGTATAGTGACTGTTAGTAAGTTGTACAAATTATTATTGAAACAGCGGAAATAACCGTTGTACTGTTTTATTCATATGACAAATTTTAATTTTAATCCGGAAAGAGTATCCCTCCGTTATTTGATCTCCAATTTATCAATTTCTGCCGCACCATATTTCACCCGACGTTTTGTAATTTAATACTCCATTAATTAAATTTGTTGAAGCTTATGTTCAATTAATAAATCCGTTTTGTTATTTACTATTTATTATATGTAGGAAACTTACAATAAATAAATTCGGCTCAAAAATTTATTTATGCTTATAAATAGCGATTTTTAAAAAAAATACTCAAACAGCCGGAATGAACTAAAAATATATATTGTTTGTTCAATGTTATTACTAGTAAATTTTTCTGATCTATCATAGACAGTGTTTGTATAATATATCGCATAAACATCACTACACATTGTTGTTAGTTTGGATAATTTGCAAATATTATTGATTATAGATCGATTGATGATCTTGATATATATAAAAACCCTACCGCTGGTCCATGTTTCTCCTAATGCTCGTGATTACTCACACTTTAATTGGAACTTTCCTTACTATGCTCTGAATACTTCGGAGTAACTATCGTCATTATGGTTATTCCACTATCTGAAGAAAGTCATAAGATATTTCTGAAATTTTCTTTTGTATTTGCGAAAGGTGTAAACCACATTCTCTTATACTAACACCACTAAGTTAAAAATATTTAATTAGCAGCTAAGCATTAAAAATCTTTGGCATTTTTTTCATTGCACGTTGTCTATAAAAGAAATTATTAGTCGAACACAATAGCAATTGAACGTTAGATTTGATTGCATCGATACGTCTAAATTTATAGGACAAATTGATGTCCAGAGCACCTTCTGAGAAGGCAATTAGTTACCGGACGGAGACATAAAACCGGATCCCATTTGCCCATATCGACCGCTAGCCAGCGCTACGCTTTATAGCCAACACGTTAGAAATCACTTCTGAATTATTCATTCCTGTACATCTATAAATAATGTGAAAATATAAATAAAACTATTAAATCGTTTCACAACATTAATTAATAAAGAATACCATTTTTGTTAAATCTGTCTGTGTCTCAATCTGTTATTGTAATTATTATTTAACTTTGAGAATGTTCCTTTTATAGTCTAGGGATATCTGGCTCATATACTTCTGATGTATTGATCTGCAATTTTATTTAAAAAACATCCTAAATTAAGTTAATATATCGATGAATGCAACAATGGTAGTAGACCACGCTGCAGCTTGTTTCTAGATCCAATGGAACACTAGCTGCATAATGCTATTGTGTTTCGTTTGATGAGTGTTGAGGAGATCAGGAGATCGAGATACTGATAGTGAGAGATCTCAGTTTGTACTTAAGAGTGATAACGCGTGATCTTTAATCTTTGTTAAATTTAAGAATCCGATATACTATGTGCTCGTTTGTCATTCTTAATTTTACAAAAAAGTAAAATTGCACATTTTTCAGAATCTGGTCTAATAATAATATTTTTAGTTTCCTTAACAAATTACAATTGTTTCATTCCAAATGATGGAAGCCTCCATAGTACCTATAATGCCGTTCTTCCATAACTAAGGAACAGTAATTGTAAAAAATATCTAGTACTTTAATTAATTAATTGAAATATGGTTGTAAAAAAAAAGACAAATTAAATTAAATTTAAAACATTGTGTGTGATGTGTGTGTTTTTATTAATTGTATGTATATCTTATATTATCAATAAGTTTTTCTGTTTCGCCATATGCAAGGGCACTTATCCGCTTTATTAAATTTGTTATATTGATGTATGTATATATCTATTTCCATGTTTATTTTATTATAACGACATTTTATTAAATTTGTTATATTGATGTATATATCTATTTCCATGTTTAATTTATTATAACGACATTTTATTAAATTTGTTATATTGATATATATATATCTATTACCATGTTTATTTTATTATAACGACATTTTATTAAATTTGTTATATTGATGTATATATCTATTTCCATGTTTATTTTATTATAACGACATTTTATTAAATTTGTTATATTGATGTATATATCTATTTCCATGTTTATTTTATTATAACGACATTTTATTAAATTTGTTATATTGATATATATATATCTATTACCATGTTTATTTTATTATAACGACATTTTATTAAATTTGTTATATTGATGTATATATCTATTTCCATGTTTATTTTATTATAACGACATTTTATTAAATTTGTTATATTGATATATATATCTATTTCCTTGTTTATTTTATTATAACGACATTTTATTAAATTTGTTATATTGATGTATATATCTATTTCCATGTTCATTTTATTATAACGACATTTTATTAGTCGTGGGCACCGTGTGATGCTTTGTATTTTCTTCATTTATTTCTTTAATTTCAATTTTACCTTTAATTTCTGTCTTAAGGTTTTGTATTTTATTAAGATAGTTTGGATGATGTATAGTTTTCTAACCGAGAGCAAATTGCTGATTTGGTATAGACGGTTAGTAGGAAATTTCTTGTTTTTAAAATACATAAACTTAAGCAAGTTCTCGTTGAGCTCGTTCCATTCATATAATTCTTGTTGTTGGGATAGTACGGGAATACTGCACTAAGGCTGTATTTGATTGATGGCTTTTAGATGTGTCATGGTCTATGCTCGCCACAAGTTTTAGTGATTGACTCCTCTCAAACTTATTCGTAGATCGTCACTTCAACCTTCAAATGGGTAGTCTTAAAACGATGTTGCCACCTGAAGACCTTTTTTCCTTGCTTTCTAACGAACTATGTAACCCGTTTGCATTTCAGCTTGATCTTTCGAGAATTATAGCTAACCTTTGTTCAATTGCAGCCGTTACCAATGAGGTCTTTAAAATATATTAATTATTTAAAAATATATTAGTATATAGTTGTCCTTGTCTATTTCTTTGACAAGGAAATGGACCATATTTTAATTTGTTACAATGACAAACACTTGCGTCGAGTGATACAGGGTTTGCTGCTCTTAAATTTGAAGTAAAGTTTTACCACGTACTTTGCGGTGATTACTATTATTCAATACCATGTGAAAGTGGTTAACCGGCAGTATAAGAAAGTGTCCGACTTAGCTGCGACCTTCGTCAAGTGCCGTGATGATGTCATTCTGATCTATTCCTGTTCATGTTCTCCACTTATCTCCTGGTTCTTATCACAAATCTATTGCACAGAACTTATTATAGTGCTGACATAAGAATTGAGCAAAAACAAAGGCTCTCTCTCCCACTCATCGACCCTTTTTTTAATATTATCCAATAAAGTCGATAGAATATTGAATTGTATCCATACAACACAGCTTGACCTGAAAACCAGCTATGTGTTGCACAAATATTATTTCTCTGCTGGGAATCGCACCTTGGACCCGTGATATAAAAATATATCTAACCACTAAACTACGCAGGGATTAAATCGAGTGTACGCAATTTAAACGCTTAAATTTGATACATTTTCCATTCATGTCAGGTTGAAAATAACATCAAAATTTTAATTAATTTTGAAAACCTATTTTAAATATCCTGTCTAAGAAGCGCAAAACGTAACGTAAATCCCATAAAAGTTATTTCAGCGCTTAAACATACTCGAGTCAAGTTTCTAAAAGCTTCATATTTTCTTATTTAAAATATATTCTTACTAGGATTTCATGACATGAAAAGAGGTATTACGATATAAAAAGTTCTTATTCACGGCAGCTTTAGTCGTCTTTTATCTGTAATTTTTTCATCGCAGCCGGCGCTCCGCAATATACTTTCATAAACTTTTCTTCCAATACATGTTTTTATTACTTTATCATATTATTGTATTATGTCCTTTTTATAACTGCATGTTATACAAAGTAATAACTGTATCTACTTGCATGTTATACAATGTATCTACTATATTAAACGTTTGTCTCTATTGTAATAGGACAAATTAAGTCAATTATGTTCAATAGGCTAATTTGACAGTTACATCTTCTGGATAATGATCAGATGGAATTATTAGCTTTAACATTAATTGCCTCTGCCTATACCTCCTGCTAGAATGCGCAGCCTAGTGAACATATTTTTCACATCACTAATATTCCGGTTAACCACTACAACTAAACTGAAAATGCTTGTGCGCTAGGAGATGGTTGGATGGAATGGTGGATTCGAACCTACGATCTTAAATTTCGCAGACCGCACCCTAAACCATTATGCTTTTGTTGCTAATTGACTTCATTTGTCATATTTAAATGTATAATAAATATAAACAAACGTTTAATATAGTAAATATAGTTATTACTTTGTATAACATCTAGTTATAAAAAGGACAATGATATGTTAAAGTAATAAAAATATGTATTGTAATATAATTAAATACCAAAACATTTAAGAAGTAACAGTGAAAAGTTTTAACGTCTATTACAATATCAAAAGATTTAAGAAAGTTTCTTATTTGATTTAAGGTTATAATGAAGGCGTGAGATGAAAAGCGCCCTCGCTCCGCTGAAATGAGAACGTTGAGATGGATGTGTGACATTACTACAAAGGACAAGATGAAGAATGAATACATAAGAGGAGAAAGCGTAACCGTGACGGACAAGTTGATAAAATCTCAGGTTTACATGGTCTGGTCTAAGTGAGAAGGAATGAAAGTCATATTAATAAAGAGTGTTTAATATGAATTTGTAGTGATACAATGCTAGAGGCTGACCGAGCAAAAGATGGAAGAGAGGTTGAATTGTATAAATAATAATATGAAAGAAACGGCAATATAAAATGGGATCTAATAAGACAATGTTTCTGAGTCAATATTGGACTGTAAGAGTAGTGGAAAATAAAAATAAGTTAGATATAGTTCTAGTGGGTATTTGTAATGATTTTTATGGGCATGGATACATTATAGTGCAAATAAGGCAGCATAATTGGTACCTTAAGTTGTAATTAGCTACGTAATGCGATTGAATTCCATAATGTGCCTTTATCCGTACACATCGTATTGAACCGGACCGCAGTTCTGCTTGATCAGCAACACTCTATTAAAATCACACGTGATTAGATCTGGGAGCGGTTTAATTGAACACTCCGGTTGCGGTATGCGCGGCTGGTGCTCGCCGTAGACCGGCCACGGTGCCGGAGCGCTCCACACAAATGGTTTTTTGTTCTTTCATCTCTCGTTATATTCCCTCTTTGTGTTGTTCTTTTGTGGCTTTTTGTAAAAGTTTTTCATATCCTTCTGTTTTCCGGGTGGATTAATTTTAATTCCGATCCAAAGGCTGCAAAGTTTTGTTTCACTCTTTGTTCTATTCGTGCAATGAAACAAGTGTTCCGACATTGAAATGTATCTGTTGGTGGGAGGCATATGATACTTATCCAAGGGTCGCGGGATCACCGCCCACCATTAATTTGCCTTCCGCCCGCGGCAATGCTCGACTCCAAGACGTGTTTTCGAGCTAAACGCTATGCTAATGTAACGAGTCTCCATTTAATCACGGCCTACGGGTCATTTCAAATTTTCATTGAATCGTTTGTAGAATTTAATAAGATAATCTGATTGGTTATTTCTATTTACTCATAGTATATTTACATTCAAATGCATGCGTATAATTTAGTCTGGTAAAATGAACTTGATATATTCTGTGTACTGTACGCTAATGGACTGATTTCATAAATAAAAACATGATACGAGTCATTTATAAGAAATAAATTTACTTCAAATAGCTTGGTAGTACTAGGAAAACATTGAAAGACATATATTTGTTGCATATTCATGTTTGTCAGGCTGATATGTATTCAGTCGGTCGACGCGGCTCGTATTTTCTGTTTAACCATTTATGCAACACATGTCCAACTCATATCGCGCATATTTCTCAACCGCGATGTCATGTCATTTCGCCAAACAGAACCGGTACGCGCCGGGCCATGTGTGAAGTAGGTAGCCGCATCGTAAATCACTGTACGCGGCGGTAATGCGTAGATAAGAGCTCTCTCATTTGTTTTCCCATTTCCCCAGAGAAATTTCTCAGCGACATTACCCGGCTGTGATGTAACAAACATTATTTACCTTGACTTCACATGAAGTCTTGGTTTCTTCGGCGCCGCTAATGCTTCATTGTTCGCGCCACAAAAAGCTCCGCCTCTTTCATTATATTGCATAAATTGCGTTGGTGTTATGAATGTCTCTTTCCCGTTAATATATAATTATTAATGCCCTTGTTAACAGTTGGTACTGTGCTAAATATATTCGGCGTGTTGATTGTCACGATTTGTGTCAAATTTTAAAAGAGCCGTGGTAGCTAGTCGGTCGCTCGTTTTAAATTACACGGTACGCGAGCTATCTGAATTATATTCTGGTATGCCGTCATCAATGAAATTGTAATTGCCGTTAGTGTATAAGTGCTGTTTATTCTTACCTTTGTTTGACGACAAAAAATCTTAATGTCTTAGGAATAAATAAAAAACATGGCTCTGCTGGGAAAGGACTACGTCCTCACAGAGCACTAGCGTGAAAGACCAAAATTTTCCCTTTCTGTGTTTCGTATAGTGAGTTTGGATACACACACAATAACAGGTCACGAGGCATTCCATCTCAGTTTTCAGAGGTGGAAGTCCATGTGTATCCAAAATGTTTATTAACACTGGGTGAAGATCTCATAGGCCGCTTGATTCGTGTAAAGATTAACTGTTTGTCATCCCTAATATTATAAAAAAGTTATATTATGTCTAGAAGTAGTTAGAAGTAAAGGTAGACGATACCCAACAGTGGGATCTACGTATAACGCAATTACTTTATTTTTATAATGTCTTCGTTATATTAATCAGCTAAGATCAACGCGGTAGATTAAATTAGGCGGGCATACCAGGTTTGTTAATCGGCCGAATACATAAGCAACATTGCTCGGGGCTGCACGCCACCTTTGCTTGATTAAAGCCAATTATACTCAGTGCGATTATGCTGTCCACCAACAGACTGCGTTCACGAGCAGACTGTTGATAACGATCCGTTCACACGAGCGTTTTTGTGCCAATAATAATTTCCAATAAAAACTACTTTAACAATTAAAAATTGGTCTAACCGTGTTAAACGTCGTTAAATATACGGGACTAAATCCGCTTAAAGGAAATTTTATTTTCTTGTTATTAAAGACCAAAACAATCTAAATCCAAGTCAACATTTATAGTGTTATCATTTCGATATCATTGACCTTAGCGCAAAAAAATATTTACATATATTCGTGGTACAGCCACGCCGTAGCTACAAACTAGTCGTAGGACGAATAATCTCGAGTGGGAGGGACTCCGCTTTCACAGAATACCGACGTCAAGATCGTTATCTGGTCAGTTCAATGAAACCGGAATCCTTATTAGCATACCTAGGTGACTAGGCATTATAACTATGATTCCATTTTGTAGATGAACACGGGGGTCAGAGATGGTTCTGTACAAGGTACAGAACCATCTCTGTCATCACCTCGTTGTCAGTAATTCCTGCAGATGAAGTACTCCATATGTTACCCTAATATGAGACAAAAATGTGCATTATTGCCGCTCGTATGAATAGCCTCTAACAAGTTTTATTATGCCATTATAATCTGATCTGTTTCAGTCGTTTTTACGTTTCAATGCTTTAAGTTACTGGATTGAAACGCGATGTTATTACGCCTATTATCTATTGAAAACAATCTAAAATGATCATAAGTTTTTATCCCGTAGGTAATAAATATACCTACACTTAATTCAGCAGGAACGTTTGCTTCGTAACCTCGTCAAAATAAATATTGACCTAATAGTGTAGTGACGTGATTAATTTTTCAATAACAATAAATAAATGGTACGGAAAGTCAAACACGACATACTTTTAAGAAAATTTGTTATTTTTGTCATATTATGACAACTGTAAACTGATGAATGGGATACGGGTAACCATGAAAAATGGTTTGTATAAAAAAAATTGTATAAAATTGTTATACGATGTTGACCGTGTATATGAGATGAACCGTGACGGTAATAATTATAATGATGTCTCATAAAAACAAAAAACAAAGTCATGTTCGCACATTAATGATATAGGAGTCGATTTTACAGTTCAATTAACTTTTTTCAACTGCGGTTTTAGGAATTCCTGCTGCTGCTTATTTGTTTGTCACAAGATAACTAATGGACATATTTTATTTAGAACTCGAATAATTATGTTAATTTCAGTAAGAAATAAATATATTCCAAACGCTATGTATGTAGGTTTTATAAACCTAATGCGCAGTAATTACACTGTTTCATGTTTCTATATCTAAATAATGTTTAAATGTAGAGAAATATTTTTCAATGAACATACTATTTTGTGAATATCCAAGATTTAACAAGTCTCGTCTGAATAGGCGGCCAAAGCGTTCTTGCATTTTTTGATATTAAGACTGCAAATGTGGCTATATTATATAATATTTCACATTTCCTATCGGATATATCATTATAATGTCTGCTGGTTAATCTTTTTTTTTTATGAAATAGTAGATAACAAATGAGCAGAGATGGTAAGCGATGACTGCATTCTATAAACATCTATATCCAACGTCGACGAAAAAAAAACAAGATTTAAAATGCGTTGTTATCTCTTAAAATGGACGGAATGTCTGGAAAACCAAGCGAAACACAACAGCGTTATGCTGCTATTTTAAGATGGTATTATGACAGCTAGAATCAAACTGCAGAAAGGGACACGGTACTTTTTTAAGCATCTCTTTTAATCCTCTTCACATGTAATTGCAAACTATATTTAATATTGGTAAAATATATCATATCAGGAATGGGAAGGTGTGAGTACCGATGTGTTTACAAACGCTGATACAAAATTATACTAATAATATGAAACGTCCATCGTCGACGTCATCCAGTAGAAACATTGCCGAAGTCAAAATTAACTAGGAGAACATAAGTCGTACTTACTACTTCCATGGTTTTGTATTTATTTATTTGATTTATATGGCACGGTTGCGTTGCCGCGTCTAAATTGTATTTGTAAATCTGTTTGCGTTGATAATTGATTACGTAGATTTACATGTCCGCAGTTGTTCTTCGCGCGGTGAGGGCTAGGCCTGGCGGTGATCACGCGATAGCACCGCCCACTTACCGTACACAATGCGGAAATAAATCCACAACGAACTCGGACATTCTTTTAAGTATCGCATCGCATTCATCTTCATCTCTATTGATTCTTAATTCCTTAAGAGAGCTAGAGTTAACTAAAAGACACTCTTCATATATAACTTTTTATACTTTGAAATGGACTTCTGCCACTAACGGGCATCAGCAATTAAAACTTAATAACATTCTAATAAAAATCTCATGTCCTGTTCAGTTTCCTTTCTTCGATCACAATATGTTCCCAAGCGTAAAAAATGCTAAAATCCATTAAGTTTACATGAATAAATATTTTATTTAATTCTTGACCGGGGATGGATCACGCCCTCACAGAATATCAGCGTAAAATAGTTCCATAACGCTGCTGTGTTTCGTCTGGTGAGTGTTGGGATCCGGAGACCTTTATTAATGTTGACGAGGTATTCCATCTCAGTCCTCAAGGGTGAAAACGCATCTGCATTATGATTCCATTGTCAAGGATGAACGTAGATGTCATGGCCGCATGAATCACTTGCCATGAGTTGAACTGAGTGTTCGTTTGTAACTCTCAAAAAAATAAAAAAATGGTAAACTGTGTTCGTTTGGTTTGGTGAGTCTCAAAAAAAAAAAAAGGTAAACTCTTAGTTTCATAAAAAAGCCGCTCCCACAATATACCAATTTAAAGTAGCAGCATAACGCTGCTGTGTTTCGTCTGGTAAGTATAGTGATCCAATATTACTGGTGGGTGATAAGGTATTCCAACATAATCCTCCGCATTATTGGATTGATTTATTATTATTTTTCATTCACAAAGGTACACAAAATTAATAAAGCAGTATAATACAATATATAATATTCCTTTGTAATAAAAAAAACTTATATTTATGATGTCCAGGCCAAATTTGATAAGCGGTAACACTAAGTGTCATGGGTAAAAACAAAAACGTCCACGAAAAAAAATAATTGACCACGCGGACGTCATACAATTCAATTCATTATTTTTATAACATTACGTCAATCAAATAAAGTTTATTAGAAAACCTCATCAAGCACTTTCACGTTGTAATGTATATTATAAATAAAACAAAGATTAAGTACAAGCAAAAACAATATGGTTAATATTAATCACGGCACTTTATCAAATTGTCAGGGCTGATAACCCGCTGATTACTGCAATGTTAGAGAATCCATTATATCTAATTGACTAATCAATAACCTAAGTGTATGTTGGAAAGTTTCTGCTTACGAAATTTGTAATGCACCAATGAATGGATTGTTGATCAATAGCCTTTTAGGTTATTTCTTTACAAATCACACACCATCGAACACACGGAAAAAATTGTTACAAACCGAAGCATTTCATCCTGACAGTGATGAAGCCAAGTTGCAGCCAGTTTCTAGCTGCAGCAGGCATGGGTCGCCACGACCTTAGTAGGCCCACACCCTGTGTGAACTAACAATGGTAGAAAACCGGTGACCCGATTGCTGGTATACTAATGTCAGTCCCCAGAGATGAGAGCGGATGTAATGTTAAATGTAATTCTTTGTTTCCTAAAAAAAGCTTTCAGTGAAAGTATTTATATCACTTGTTAAATATTTCATTTAGGTTTCTAGACTAAATAAACGTTGCATTAAGTTATGTATGTCCAAGAACAACACGATTTAAGATCTGTTCAACTCGTACGGTCGTATTAAGTGGCGCGAGAGACCATACATTCATTAATACTCACAAAAAGATAGGACTCATACATGTAATGGTACGAGAGACTATTATTATATATAATAAAGACCCAAGTAATTATGTAGTATCACCAATCACTTCGAGATTAATCAATCCATCCATACAGAACAAGATAATTAATGATTTCTATAAGATGAAATGAATTTAATTAAGTTTATGACGGCCCGAGTGAATATTCAGATACAATGGAGCGCCGAATATCAGTTTTAATATTTACATTCACTTGTTAATAAGATTGAATAATATTTGCATTAAAAAAATAATAAAAAGAACAGTGAACGGTAAAATTGTTTTATGTAACATATTTGCGTGGGAGTGTCTATAAACACGTCTGTTCCCTCTTTGATTTAACTCGGTTGTGTTATATCGATGCCTAATTCAATATGAATTTAATGCGTTCTTGCCCATCCACATATTAATAACTAGTCAACTCACTCAAATATTCAAACATAATTTAAGGAAAATATCTTGTTTTCAACAGAACGCGTAATTGTTAATTAATTAAGGTTTTTTTTTATTTATTTTCTCTTTCATAAAGGTATACAAAATAAATACAGCAATATAATACAATTTAAAATATTCCATTGTGAGAGACTAGCGTTTGCACGAGGTTTCCTTGTATGACAGATGACAAAATATGTCAAATTGAAAAATATATTGTTGCTTGTATGTTTTAAAACTAGTAAATATTTGCTTTGAAAAGTATTATGTATTAAAACAAAAAGTAAACTGACATATGTTTACAATATTGTAACGACTGCAGATTGTACATATTCAACATAAAAAAATAAAAAAACCATTCCTTGTCAGTTCCTGAGACCTGAGTCTATGGCTTTCTTTTTTCGAACCGGTAGTTGTGTTTTGACAATCAATAAATAAATTTAATGCTAAACGTGTTATGTTAAGTGATCTCCGTCACTCATTCTCTGTTTTATTACCACATTCTGTGTAAAGCCATATACACATACATGAAAATATCTCGATTAATAGTATCACGTTTTATACCTGTTACAGTATGTCAGGATATAGCATTATTGAAATGATTTATACAACACCAAAGTAAATATTTGATTTGATTAGATTGTCATATTTGCTTAATTCCGAATTTCGATTGGCTTTGAGAATAATTCAATTTATTTACAATTGTAATAATACAAATATCTAATAACCAAAAACAAGTCTTTATGTTTTCATAACATTTTTTGTTGGTTACTTAAAGTTATTAAACATATTAATTAACAACTGAAATAATTTAGAACTTTTCTTATTCATAACTTTCTTTCAGTCATTATTTTTTTAGTATAATAAGTTTGTGTCTGATCAACTTTTAAGGGACGACCAAAATTGTTGCTTGAACGCCATCTAAAGAATCTCGATATCGGTGATATTAAACGGATAAAATATGTTAACAACCGTCTTTCAAGTCAAACAGAAATCTCGCAGCCGTTTATTATTTAAAAATCTGAGCTTGTGGCCAGCTGACCGTTCGCACACACAGACCGTTACTTCTTTTTACATTTTATATAGACTTTTAAATAAATATAGTTTAATAAAATATAATTAATTTATTATCAACATAAAATTAAATTAATATATGATGATGATGTAAAGCAGAAACCAATCAAGCGTAGCGATCGAGTGTACCAGGGAGGCATGAGTGCGCGGCAGCGAGACGATACGAAGGTCGACGGCGGAACCAGTTTGGCGGGACGCCGGCCGCAAGGTGCCGGGGGCCAGGTTAAGTTCACTGTATTAGCATCATCGCTCGCCCTTTTATGTCTGCTTATCTCCCAGTCTAGGCAATTTAAACGAGCCTATTCAATTGTAGCACGGAGACCCTCCAGCGCCTTGCTTCACCATTTGAAACACTAATTTAAACCTATCTCGCTTGTAACAAACGACATTAACTCATTACTACTATTCGTCTCTTTGCATTGAATGATTTAGTTAATTTAAGAGATTATGTTGTTTGAATATATAAAACGAGTAACTGATTCGGGTTTATTAGATATTTCTTATAATATTAACAAGTAACCAGTACAAAAAGTGTAAAATAAGACAATAATTTAAATTGATAGTAATAGATTTTATCTATTCTAATTTGAAAGATTCTTGAAACAATATTACAAAACACGTTATGCTTCGTCATTTTTAATGTGTTCGCATGACAAAAGGATTGTAACACTTTGCCTGAGGCGGTCTTTCCGTCTGTGTAATGTGGTTGGGTCTTCCTAGAGAAGACTGGATATCATCAACGTCTCCATTACCAATTAACACCAGGTGGGCACGTTGTCCTCCACGAGCAATGGTTTGTGTTTAAACAGGAATTAACGCAAAAGATTTGAAAAAACAGACCGTAATGGTGGACTTGTTTAGATGTCTACATATATTAACGTGTATTATGCATTTGCAATACAATTAATTCAATGCAAATAACAATTTTTAATTTATAGACAAAGCGTAACTATACAAAATGTTGTAATATTAAAATCGACAAGCGTTGTCGGTATTTTAACTTCATTATTTGTTAGCGGCGCCTTGTATAAATGTATGAATTTATTGGTGTAAGATTTCACACACGTCACCTACTGTTTCAAGGCGATTAATACAGAAATTTATGTGACATATTTTTCATATATTAGTAAAATGACAATGACCTGTTTTTACAATGGCAGTTTTATTAAAAATAAGAGAACGATTTAAAAGAAAAATATCACGTATATTCCACATTCGTGGGTATGGTTTGTCGCATGTGACAGGGAGGGCCCGTATAAAGTGGAAGCGCGTGTTTATAAATATTTTACATATTTCATGAAACTGCAGTCTCCGCTCAGAGTACGGGAATGAATAAACTTTCGGCAGCCATGTTTGTTTTGAATTGGACTGCAATATTCACTTGAAAATATTTCTTTTATTTTACAATTTTAAAATACGATATACAAAATTGGGCATTGAACAACTTGTTGGCGTTAAATGATAGCATATTTTCTTAGCATTTAAAAAAATAAAATACTTGACCTTAATTTTTATTACTACATTTATTTTGATCACCAATTTAAATCTTAACGATACTTAAATAATATTTAATGTTCATTTTTAAAGTAGAGTTATTTTAAAGTGTTTATGGATTCCACGTATAACATAAAGTGCACATGATATATTATAATGACGGAATTCCTATGTCTACTAATTAGTCCTAAATTATAAAAGTAGAATAAGATCGGAGGAAGAGTGAGATGCAATATAAGGTGACGTACCACAAATACAGACTTGCTAACCAACTATTTGTGATGTACAACTATTTTTCCTCGACTAGATAGAGACTAGAGACACCCGCGTGTCAGGGCGATACTCACCGCCCACAGCTTCCGATTGACCAGACAACAGATGGCGTCCGTCAGAGGCTAGCTCCTCATACCTAACCTCGGACGGTCAGTAGACATCACCATCCATTCTCCACTCTGGAGAATCTTCCGATAGCTAGGGAACTGGCAACTTAGGTGGTAATCAGATAGGAACGTGATCAGAGCAGACCGACACGCTCAGTGTATGAGCGCTTTGATGAAGTAAGAGAACCAAACTCTATCATCAGCTCACGGACCCCACAGTTCCGTGAGCCCTATGTCCGATGAAGCTGTGAGAGCCGCATAGGCTAACAGCATCAACATCAACAGAATCTAGATATTGTTCCTCGTATGGGAATCGATCCTAGGACCCGGGACGCTGATGCGAGGCACTCTGCCAACACAAAGCCCAGGGGCCTGCTTTAAATAACAGTCTTGAAAATATATTCACACTGATACTAAACAATTTAATTATAAAATCGAGACGATTCGATCGACTCGACCAAAAGTAAATTCAATTAACATTAAGCGGCTGATGAATTATGCACCATATTGAATGACAACTGTGACGGCTTTAACGACGTATCCAGTTGACTGTTTCATTTTCTTTATGGAGGGTGACAAACGAGCACACAGTTCACCTGATGATGATAAATGATGACTTAACCCATACCTACATCCATCCTCGATAAGGAATCATAATGCGACGCATTGACACCAGTCTCTCACAAAGGAATATTATATATTGTATTGTACTGCTTTATTAATTTTGCCGTACCTTTGTGAAAGAGAAAATAATAATAAATCAATACAATAATGCGGAGGATTATGTTGGAATACCTTATCACCCACCAGTAATATTGGATCACTGTACTCACCAGACGAAACACATCAGCGTTATGATGCTATTTTAAATTGGTATATGGTGAGAGCGGCCTTTTTATGAAAGTAAGAGTTACACAAACGAGCACTCAGTTCAACTCATGGCAAGTGATTCATGCGGCCATGACATCTACAATCATCCTTGACAATGGAATCATAATGCAGATGCGCTGTCACCCCGAGATGGAATGCCATAACAAAGATCACCGGATCCCTGCACTCACCAGACGAAACACAGCACCATAATGTTGCCATTTTACACTGATATTCTGTGAGGACGCGGTCATACCCCGGTCGAGCTGACCCATTCATTCTGCAGCTAGAAAAAAACTGCAGTGTAGCTCTACCACTGTATACAAACCGTATAAAACTACAATCACCTGGATAGCAAGTGATGATAATGTCTTATAAACACTTGATTCATTTTCAACAAAGATTCTAGATGCGAGTAGGTTGCATCCCTTTAAGACTGATGTGTACATATCTCCAGAGGCGGCTTTACCTACATGTATTGCACCCTGGCGCAGCGGGTGTAGGGGTCGCCGACCTCGGCACTTTCAAAATGACCGATCAGCTGATCGAGTTAGTATGAAAGTCGATTTTTTTTACATTGCCATAACATTTATACAGATATATTAACATTTGTTTCCATTCCATTTTGAGGCACTAGAGGGCGCTAGGGTAATGATTGCACACGGGCGCTACTTGGGCTAGAGACGCCTTTGCATATCTCGCTCCCCGTAATGACATGATCCCTGCGCTCTTCAAACGAAACAACATCATTATGCTGCTATTTCCCTCTCATATTCCCGTCTATTTTGCACTAAGATAAAAGTAGAAATGCCATTAAATTCCATGATAGTATCTTCCGATGACGATCACAACTATATTAACGAGACAAGATAAGGTATTTACTTATCACTTTTCATTATCCGATGTGAGGCTTATGCGATTAGATCGAAAGATGCAGTGTTAGCGATACGAGACAAAAGATAAAACGAAAAAATCACACTTCACAAAGCAAAACTCTGTGGCATTTATATTTCAACAATTCTTTAGGAAATAATTTACTTGAATCAATGACATCGATAAAAGTCGTATAAATATATAAATAAGAGAGATAGTCTGAGTGTCACGAGTCCTGGGATTATCGATTATTTTTTACATCACGAATTGTTTGTCTTGGGGTAAGCATTTCGTGTGTCCCGTGCCCCTGATACTGCGTCCATATGTTATATTTGACTAGAAAAGGAAATGACGAATGAACCATAAAATATCGCCATTTAAGATCTACCAGGAGAAGACGACATTATCATAGAAAAATATGCAACATTTTAGTTTCATCGCAATTCAAAACTCTGAATGCGTGTAAAGCTGTCAATAGTTTTTGTCTATTTATTTTTTCAACCGACGACGCTATCGCAAACAAATGCGAGGACAATATAATTCTTAACTACGGCCGATCAGTGTCGACGGACAGAATGTTGGCAAAGTGATTAATTTAGTAACAATTGAATTTGAAAAGCAATTGGAAAAGTATTTTCATCTTGAACATTGTTGTGGGCGGTCGTGTTCGCTATATACACTTTGACGTTACGTTTACGTACATAAGATTTGGTTTATTGCTCTAGAGGACCCACATATATTAGTATATTATGTGAATTATAATCATTTTGAAAGAAATATTTTAAATAGTTGTTATATTTTACTTATTTAAACTGCATTGTTGACATCTTACAAAAAGGGGTACAAAGGTCCGATTAACCCGTCTCTAGCAGTCAACCCGTGCCGTGGAGAGAGATTGTGTTGGTGAATCAAAAAAAAAAGGAAGTAAATATGAATCTTTAACTAGATTTTAGATTAAAATATAATATTATTTCTAAACTAACTATCGGAATATGTAAAAAAGTCAATAATATATTAATATTTAAATATATTTAACTACAAATATTTAGATACATAAAGAACACATATACGGTTAAACAAATAACCGTAGCAAATAACATGAACAGTAACATATCACATTAATAGCCTTTTGAAGAATAACTTAATCGATGTTTTTCTCTACTTCTCGTATATCATCAAATTCACTGAAGTAAGTTCTAATCTTCTTTTTCTTTTCTATCCCGGTCGACCCGTCCTATTTCGACGTGACTCTTCCACGTAAGAACCTCCTTGGTTTGAAAATCTCTCGTGAAATATTAACGAGAAAATATGTGCGAGCTTTATTAAATTCACTGAGAAGGGACTTAGTCGACATACGGAGAACAAAATTGGCACTTAGCGAATGCCAATAGAAATGAATCTTAAAATAAATATGCAGTAAGATTCAAGGTCTTGCTTTGTTAATAGTGAAATTGTTTTGTGAACTGATCAAATTGCATTTGGAGAATAGAGTACCTGCCTTCTACAGGAATGTTGTTACATAATTTTCTTTTTCATAAATACTAAACTGAGACATTTCTCTGTGGTAGCTAGGTTACTTTTTTTTTTAAAGAGTAAGTTGCAGACGAGCAAGCAGCTCAGTTGATGGTAATTGATCTCCGTCGCCCATGAACATCCGCAACACCGGAGATGTTGCAGATGTACTATCGACCTAGGTTACGGTTCACAGCATTTTGATAGTAAATATTAATATTATATATACAATTTACAGTTAAATAAAGTTTCAAAGCATACACAAGCGTTTACGTCTGTTAAGTTCACAGCACGCGGTCGCCAACAACTTTTCTAGCTTTCTCATTTTTATGTCTAAAAAATGTTTCTTTTATAAAAGATATACTCGTATTGTTGTAAATAAATAATTCTAGGTTTTAGGAATAAATTAAATTCTCAATTAAATATTTTAAGTTACAGTTCACATTGGCAAACAACGTTTACTCCTTACATTTTAGTGAGCAACAAAATGAAGAAGAGAAAAAAACCTGCAATAGAATATCTATTTATTCTATTAAAAATATATAGTTATACCGCTGTCCAAGTGATCAAATAGAATTAAGCTTACAGCTTTTAAAAACTCTCAATACACTTATATTTTAATTTCGACCCATATAAAGTATTTCACCGAGTGCAGGCAAATGTTTCCTTCCTTTCACTAGAATTTCGTTAAAATTCTAGGTGGGGACACAAAGCAACAAGTTTAGTAACTGCCTCTGACGCTATATTTATTTAAAATATCTTTTTAGGGCTTTTATTAAAAATAAAATGTTAGATGAAAGCGCCTAATAAATTATGGAGGCCGCCAGGACATTTTGTATTGTTCTATATTTTTAAATAACTTATTTAAGAAATACGTAATATAGACTTATTTTATAATTACCATTAATAATTTGCTGTACCTGCTATTTATAAGAGTACACTACGAAAATACGAGTATTTTTTAATCCTCACAAATTCTTAAGATAGTTAACAAACTAAAAGACAATTATTAGTATTTTTCATGTTCATAATGCTAATATATAAATTGAAATAGAATAAATTAATTTATCATGTTCTTGGAAAAATATATATGACGGTTAAGTGATTAGAGCGATTGGCTTCTGGGTCCTGGGTTCGACATAACATTTATGTAACACATTTGTGATACATAAATGTGCGTTAATGCATAAAATGTTTAATTGCATTTTTTTTTATTACATTGAGAGTAACTGACGGTAAGTGATTCCTGTGGCCCATGACATCTATATTAATCCTTGACGATGAGATGGAATGCCTCGATGCCAGCAATAAAGGTATCCGGATCCCTACACTCATCAGACGAACCACAGTAGCATTGTGCTGCTATTTGACGCTGGTATTTTGTGAGGACGTGGTCCTACCCCGGTCGAACTGGCCCGATCATTTTGCAGCTAGAAACAAACTGCAGTGTAGTTTCTACCCACGGTAAAAATGCATTTCATACGAACTTTAATCCGATCGTATCGCACGTTTTACATGGGATTAGGGGAGGTGATGTGGAGCAAGTGCCTATGTACTTGAGTAATTGCTTGAATACTTACAGGACCATAGCCCACGCACTTGATATAATAATAAAGATTTGTACCGACATGTGGGGTGGTACGCCGACCGAAATTATTCCTATAGTCGTGTCTGCTAACGGGTTAATCCCAACCATCCTCTCGAATCACCTGAGGCGGTTGGGACTCCGGGACGGGCAGATCCGGGCTCAAATGCAGAAGGGGGTGCTCTTTGACACCGCTAGTATAGTCCGCAGGTCTTTCCCCTTCGCCCTAATCCTCGACCGTTTTGTCTCCTGGATTCTCGTCTGGCTGGTTTTTATATATGTATTAAATAGTATATATTTGTTTCTTTATATGTTTATAGTTTTTTAATAAATGGAAGACAAATGAAACCTGCTGTGTGCCAAATAAAGAAAAGGACCTCCACTCAGGTACTATTTTAGCTTAGGGACACAACCCTGATCTTCCGTGAAGCCTAAATGATAAAACATAGTAATAAAAAATAACGAAAACAATTAATAATAAAAAAATCATACAGAAAACAATTATGTAAATGTCTCGGATGTTATTAAATTTAATGAAAAGTTGGATACGAGTAATACCTACGAATACATTCGCGTGCAACGTAAGTAAGAAATAGCAAGAATTAAAAAAACAAATTTATCGCTATTCCCAATCTTGGTTTTCGGTACTCAATCATTTTTTATTCGTTTAACCGTACTGATTGGTAGATGGTATTGAACGAGTTAGGTTACTTTTTTTGTTTCATTCAATCCCAAATGAACAAGAAACAAGGTCTTACCGCGAATATATCTGACATAAACACATTTACTATAGGCTTGTTCCATTCATTCGGGATGATTGATTGAGTAGATCCACTCGCAGCCCTTTCATTACTTCGTAGTAATGAGTAGGCGTAGATAACTGGCATTCACGAACATTATCGTTATATAAATCAGCTCCATTAAAGTCCGCGAGCACCTGAAAATGATATCGGTGATCCTCTTTGTTTAATTTACTGGGACAAGCGACAAAATCTGGAGGCGCGCGGGTAGCTTCGGTTGCCGTGACAACGCGCGCCCGGTGGTTCCCGCCCGCACACCTTCCCCTCTCCCTCATCTCCGCCGCGCGGCGTGCCCCGCCCTCCCCGCGCTGTATCGATCCAGCGTATTCCACTCCTCCCCTCGACCCTCGCCATTCCAAATCAAATTACAAGAACGAAGCAAGCGAGCGAGCGCTCACCGTACTAGCACCAATGTTACCATATCCCGATTTTTGCCGCTGAATTTAAGGGAAAATTGTGGCACGTGATGTTTTTACTTTTAAGAAACTTTGCGCTATAAATTAGTTTTAGCTACCGATACTTAAAATTATACTTATCTTTAATGTATTTTCTTCACTTCTAAGTTTACTATGTCTTATTGTGGGCTACCTTGTAAAATAGAAGTTGAAAACAAAATATAACGATACAATTTGGATCAATCTGTTTTAAACAAAATTTTAAAGCAGTCGACAGAATTTTATTTCACTTTTATATATCTAATTAATTTCATACGTGTTTAAATTTATCGGGTCCGTTGTAAAAAAAAAACATTAATAATGTACATATATAGAATAGAATATTAGCGTGGAATTTCAATTAAAAACAATTACTTGTATTGTGTGTATGTATCAAACTCGTTTTAATAAAAAATTTAAAGCAGTCGACAGTATGGAGTGGAGTGGAGGGCGAGAGCACCGGGACACTGGCGTTAACCAAGCTACTCGTCTCCCCGACTCAATCAACTTTGTATTGGCGTAATAGTATTTTAATTCTATTGGCGCGCTTTTGACTGCAGCGCTATAATAGCTTGTTTGCAAATTACTTCCGCGTAACAATGTTGGCTTCCGAATTGGATTATTTTGTCTAATATTTGAGACTAATACTTTTCAGTGACAATTATAATTGCAGTACTTAACGATATAAGAGTTGAATTGACTTGAATACATTGTACGCGGCGCAGAATAAATAATTAGATATCGAAGGCATTCCAATAGAACGCTTAATCATAGTGGCGGGAACGCAATTTGTTTAATAGAGATAATGTCGATTGTCGGTTTAAATCACTTTATTGGCTATCTTAATGACTGCGAACGATTATCTGTTCTGAAGTTATTACAAACTCATGCGTAGGGGCATTAAAAAGATTTTTCATTTTTATTTTAAGTTGTTGGTTGTACAGATAAATGTTTTAAATGATGTAATTTTTTTTTATTTCCGTATTTATTCTTTGCTTTTACTATTTATAATTTGTGATATGAACAATCTCGATTTTTACAATTAGAACAAATAAATATTAAAAAATCAAAATTAACCAATGGGAAATGTTATTATATACTCAGATTAAATTTAGTAACAATAAAACAAGATATTTCAGCTAAATGTGGTTATTTATTTGTATAATTCTTTTGAGGACTTTTATTGAGTATAAGCGACGGCCAAAAAAATGTTGTAGTGTATACTGCTTTTGGACTCATTTTTATTACAAAACGGGGAGCGGCTTTGTCTTCTGTCTCGATTCACATAATCCAATTTACTCCGAAACATTGCAGAGCACTTATTATAGGAACACTTTAATATGCCTGAAGAACAAAGGACGTATAAAAAATATATTTTATTTTACGAAACTACATTAGCTCGCGGCCATGCGTGTAAAAAAAATAAGAACATATTTACTTTTCTTTTTATATAATATAATATACACTATACCGTACAAAATAAAACTTATTAACTATATTTGTAATACCTTGCAGCGCTAAGCTTTCCCGAGTTAAGTCAAGAACGTGTAGAATGACATTTCTCATTTGTAGTTAAACATCGTTCGGAATGTAGAAAGTTATATTTACATGGAGTGTATGGAGTCGTTTTGCCGCGTCAATTTGTTCCGCTTTTGTGACATTGCCGTCGCTGCCAAGATATTAGAACCGTTATTTCATTCTGCAGAAACATTCTCATGTTGAAATAACACAGTGATTGATTCGAGTCGAACAGAATGTGACACGACTTAAACAAAACAACGGAGGCCGTAATCGTTTATTTTATAGCGATCCGCAATAAAATCGATTATCGTATCGGATCGCGGCAAGGGGACGACAGCCGTTCGGGGACTTTTTAATGAGGGAATGTCGTGATGTCGGGCCGGATAAAACGACGGGACATTTGTCTCTTTCCAAATAATGGGAGAGTTGAAAGCATATTTATCAAAACCACCGCAAGTAGACGGGTTTATTACGTTCGCATTACACAAATCGTTTAACAAGTCACAATAAAAATATTTGATTGCGTCTTGCGAACGAAATCTTTCCGAATGTCGCAAGATGTCGCAAATTGTCTCTTAAACAATACGTTATTCTCAGCGGCGGTGTCGTGAAGTCGTGATATTTTTCTGGTACATCGCTGAATGATGTTTGTTTGTTGCGTGATTATGATGAGGGAGTTTCTGGTACGTCGCCAATAACGTTTAGACACGTCAACAGGGAGAACCTTGCTCGACAATTAAAACTTATTAAATTTGTGTTACTTTTTTTTCTGTAAAAGTTCTAAAACACAATATCGAGGAGAATAACATTTAACAGAGTAGACGAAGCGAAACTTCCAGCTTAATTTGTTCTCGCTGTGTACTAAATCTGAAATGTAAGAGACGTTGGATTACGGCCAAATGTGACTTTGTTTCCAACTAGCCGAGCGCTCATAGCGTCGTAATCGAAACTCTTTTTCTTTATCTCTTCAGGCTCGCGTAATTGGATGTTTCGCTTCTAAAAGCAGATTAATTTATTAACGTCAGATAGAACAGTGCGGTCGAGAACACGTGTATCTAGAATTCGAGATTAGCGGGACGATATCAAGTGACCTCGGAGGGTCGTGACTCGTGGGGCGAAGCGGGCCTGGCCGGCTCTCTTCACCTACATGTCGTAACTAACTAGCTAGCGTTAATAAACACCTACAACGCCACGCACGTACTGAGCCACTTCGAGCGAACACAAATTGCTTTTGTTCGTATCGCTGTGTTCGTTTACGACTTACTGCAATTATTCCCTTCTTATTGCTGCTGGCATTTGATGGATTCACAATGGACGCCTTCACTTATATAATTACTCGAGCCTCAAGCTCTCTTAGACGCATTGTATGCATTTGACTATTCAAACGCCGACTTCACAAACCGTTCGGACGCGTTAGCGAAATATTAATGTCAAGTTAACAATTACGACAGACATAATTCACGAACAGTATAGTAGTAATAATAAATTACGTATGTATAGCTTTACTTTTGTAAAAATAATCGTGATATCCAATACTTATCTGTTACGAGCTGCTGTAAACATAAAAAAGTGAGATAAAACGCTATAATGTGAGCCCTTTGTAAAGCTGCGTATCTAATCTTATTGAAATAGAAAAAAGCATCAAGGTTGAAAGTATATATATCAAACACGCGAGTATTTCTTATTTTATCTCTGTGAGAGAGATAAACATATTTTATGAGCGTTATCTGTGCGCCGCCATCGCATCTATTAGGTCGGTACGAGGCGAGCATAAAACTAAAGAGAACGATTTGGCTTAATAATGTCGTTCTGGAAGTCGGTGCGCGTGGGTGCACCTGATATTCATAATATAG
Organism: Teinopalpus imperialis; assembly: GCA_029286865.1. Taxonomy (NCBI): domain Eukaryota; kingdom Metazoa; phylum Arthropoda; class Insecta; order Lepidoptera; family Papilionidae; genus Teinopalpus; species Teinopalpus imperialis. Next base: position 1,895,491 of record JAGSMU010000034.1, read on the forward strand.
ACTTGCTTATCGACGGATCGGCTTTTTTGTGCTATGTTTCGCTTAGTAAACGACCCCTTATTTTCAATGCTTTTAATGGATTAAATACGAACCTCGAATAATGAGTCGCTAGATATATTTGTAGAATCCTCGAAACAACAATTATAAATATTAATGAGTAAAGTAAGTTGTTAGTTTGAATTATACTATTTGGCAAAAGATAACAATATATTATCTGTTATCTTATTTCATAGAACAAAACAGGAATGCGAAGAAATTCATTGTTACAATACATCCGATATATTCGTAATAGTTTAAGTATAAACACAAAAGAATAATGAGTCATAAACGTTTCATTGTACACCATTCTTTATAATACAAAGTATTTGAAGTGCGTATTTTTTGTTCGGAGTCAAGTAATTATAATGGAAATATTCCAACCGCATATTTTAACATTTCAATTCGAGCTAATTAAGAATTAGGACTATATTGCCCGGTTTTGAAGTTAAGGTAAAATGTTGATACGCCGTTTATCGTTTCAATTCTGTACACACTGTAGTGCCTCGGATCGTTTCAAAAAACACGAAGTCGTTTAAGCTTCGAGGCTTACGTTTCGCCAAATTTAAAACTTAATTTAAAATTGAAGACTTAAATGGAAAATGATTTTAAAAGCAGGTATTCAATATGCGGGTGTATTTAATGTTTTTCAAACAATTTTACTTGTACATGTATTTCGAGGTATCAAACAAAATCTCGACTTTTAACGTAATATTTATTATGTAAAACGTTGATATTGATCTGTTATTCTTACAAAGGTACTTGATGTATTAATTCTTGGACGATATGTACAATAAAACGTATATGAGTTTTATTCGAAGAATTAAATTTTTTAATAAATATCATTTGCCATTTTATTTTTGGGCTGATGGCCGCTGTTAGTGCTAGGGCTTTTACAGTTTCACCGGGTTGAATCGATTAGTACACAGTTTGCGGTTAAGTTAGCGATTTTTGCTGCCACTGATACACACCTAATTTATAATGCAGATGTATTGAAACCACTGAAAACCAATAATGCACCGTCACCTGTAATAATGCTAAAGGTTTTTTTTCACTCACCAGAGAAAATACAGCAGATATAGTATACTATATTACGGTGGCATACATTGTGAATCCGTGGTTTTATCTCCTGTGCAGAAAACCTATTTGTGCTACAGTTAGTTTCTAACTTCTGCGTAGGTCTATATGTATGAAATAAGATAAAACATAATTATATATCCTTATGTTATAAAACTTTGTAACGACACAGCCGCTTTGTGCCCATTGTAAACGTATTTGGAAATATTTAACACAAGACGTGATAAACCACATGAATTACACGTTTCATCGTGATAACCAGTTTAACGTAAAGATGAGCCACATCTCCACGGTTCACACGTTTGTCAACCAATAAAACCACATGTGTGCCGTAAAAACATCGACAGAGAGTCACTCGCATAAAAAAAATAAGATTAAGACGAAGTTTAATAGAATTCGTGATTATTCACGTTCCGACGGGCGGGATCCGGGCCCTCACGGAGGGACTGCGCTAAAGCTCGAACGCGCTCTCATATTTCATTCCGGTCTAAATGGATTCCGCCTCAGCGGCAAAAAATATAAATATTATATCAAAAGGAAGATCAAACGCGTTCAGAGGAGCGTTTCGTTGTGTTGCGCCTTTATGGGGGTCCCCACGTCGATGTTGCTTCGACTCGACTTTCGATATGAGGGTAACACCGAATACATTGTAATGTTACATGAATACTAAATTCCGTTATACCTTTATATAATGGGATGTCGTGGAAAAATATTAAAATGTGATACGTCGGTACTTGTTTAGTGTTAGCGTTACGAAGTGTTTATTGGGGTTATATTTCTTTTGAGTATATAACGACGCGTATATGCAATAGGAAATACGTTTTTTATTGTTGGCAATATCGAAATTTATTTATTACTAACAAAGTTATTCAGTTATTACCGACATAATAATGTACAGATTTTATTTATAACAGTCATACAAGAATGCTAGAAGTACTATTAACATTTCGGTTTACCACTCCAACTAAGCTTAGAATGCTTATGCTAGTAGATGGTTCAAAACAGTTGTCAAATGTTTGATTCGAACCTACGACCTTTAGTTTTGCAGACAGTACCCTAACCGAATACCTAATATTACAAATTTTATTTTAATAAATAAGATTATTCGTATATTATTCTTGGTTATATAATTCGTAAAACATTATTTTCGTCTACCTCTTACTTGCAAGTGGGTTTTATATTTAAGACTTTTGTGGCACACGTGGAAACTCACATTTGTCAATTTCGAAAGATAACTTTTTTTAGTCTCCGCTAAAAAGCTATAACCGCTGAAATATCGACATAAATAATGTAAAACAATTTGTCTTTATCGAGATGGAAATTTATAAATCTTCGTTTTGAGAGTAAAAAATGTGTTGAGCGTTAAGATTGTTTCGTGAAGTGTGGAGGGGGCGACAACGGAGGGCGAACTCGCAGTGTATTGTCCAAATGGTACTAGGCGTTCATAACAGCTTGCACGCTTCGCTAAATCTCTAACAGTTATTCGTTTATTAAATAAATGAGATTTTTGTTTTTAAAAATGTGCCAATATTATTTGTTTTACTTGTGTGATTATTGATATAATATAATAAATAAAAACAATCATTTTGTAAAGAAAATTACATGGTTATAAAAGATGATTCTTTAACTATTTCATTTAAAAACACTATCTTATATTCACTGTTTAGGTAGGGGTACGTATCGAATAACTTTATAATTTAAGTTAAAACTATATTTCAAAAAAATAGACGCAAATTATAGAAAATTATTATAGTTGTATAACCAAAATTCTGGGAAGTCTTCCTTTCTTCGAGTAGGTTTAGATGTTTCAGATTTATTAAATTACGTAATGATGATGATATTAATTTATCCCTAATGGAAAAGGCAAAGGACTTTAGTCCATACAGCCAGGTCTTGTACGTAAATTACGTAAGTCTTGACGTAAGAAACACCATCGTGTTTAAATTAAAAAATCGGGACCTGAATGAATATCAAAAGCGTAAAAGAAAATAAAGCTATTTACATTCTTCAAGCTAAAATTGTATCTCAACGTTGTAAATTAAAACAAGACAAATGCGATGGTAATCCAGCCAGTTACTTTTGTTTATTGAATCGATTATCTCAAGCATTCCCAGTTACCTCGTATTGTATCGTATTTATGTTTAACGATAACTCTTATCGATAATGAATCTCGATTCATAAAATTTAGGAATCGTTTTATTTGGATGAATGTACAGAATGTTTGAAATATATGAATATGGATTAAATGTTTATCTTATTATTAGTAATCAATTAATTATAATGTTAATACAGATGTTATTGTACATTTTCATTCAAAGTGACTTTGTGTTTATAATTTATGGAATTATTATTAAACGGGTAATCTACATTACTTGGCTATGCATAAAGATCCTTTAGACGTATAATTATGTTTATCTGTATTAAGTAAGTCTGTATCGCCATAAACAAAAACACATTTCTCGTCAGTAATACATACATACAGTAATACACATTGATCTAAAATTAAAATAATTTATACCATAAACGTATCTAAAATTAAAATATTCTGTATATTTAATGCAAATATCATGGAGGCATCTGTGATAATGCAAAATTGACACCGCGCCATCAATCAGCTGGGGAGTGGGCCGATCGACAAGCGTCGTGTTGCACTTGTGGTTATACTCTACAAATTGCTGTCGCCCTGGTGATTAATAATGTATTTTTGGTAACTTTGAAATTAGTCAGCCGTTTTTATGCCTTCATTGGCTCATTCCATAAAGTTAGTCTATTTTAAACTTGTTTATACTAGTAGTAATGGCAATATACTTTAAAGTACCATTTAATTTAAATAGATCAGAGTAAAATTTAATGAAGTGAGCACGCGAATAGATTGGCAAATTACTGAGTTAATTAAAATTCAAGTAGCGTAAACTTCATTTGGAAAGACAAAATGGACTCGGATTTAGATTGAACTTGAATTTTACTGCCATGTTTATTGAATTTCTTTGATATTCTAACAATTATTTGCTAACGAACTTAACTTTATACTATACAAAAAAAAACATGATAATGGTTTGTGGCAAGAAATACATGCATCTATAACATACGAAACAGTTCTGTGCAAACAATAAACGTGATCCGTTGGATAAAGTCGCAGGTATACGTTACACAGCCTTGTTGTGCGCTTTTAACAAGTTAAAACTTTATAAAACTAGTATTAGCTGGTAGACCTGACATGTAAATAATAATAATATTGAAAGTGAGCGAAATGCATTTATGGCTGCCATGCAAAGAGGAAAAGAGACGGTTAATACTTTTTCGTCCTGCCGCTTCGGTACCCGGCGATATTGACAATGCCATCTTATATACAACGAATATTTTTGACAGTATTTTCAATAGAAAACATACACAGTAAGTAGTACATGTCTTCGTGATCCAAACGGAAGTGTATCAAACGGATAGGAAGAAAATAACTCATGTCTTGATAGGTCGTTTAATTATAATGAACAAAGAAAGCCCACCAAAAAAGGGAAATAGAAATAATTTTTGGATGCGGAAAAACTTGAATTGACTCATTTTAATTTAATAAATGAGCTATGACTCACACAAGGTGATTTTAAAAATTATATTAATAATTCATATCGAACTTGATGGGATGTAAACTTCGCCAACCCTCTTGCCCGACGATTTGAAATTCCAGGGGCTGAGACGAAGCAGATATCGGCTTCTCGGGTATCGGGTACTTGATGGTGCGGTGCTAACACAAACTAATAAAAAAATATTTATGTTTCGAGTCTAAAATAATGATAACAATTACAATTGGGCACGTTTCATATAACTCACTTTTTCTGTTGTCCGCCAACGCAGAAATGCCGATAACACCTGAAATATTTCCGCAAACCTCCACACACTACAACATTGACAATATTCCAAGTCTACCTATATAGCTCAAGAAAAATCTAAATTTCTGGATGTCCGCAATATACTGACCAAAACCTACGGCCTTAACCATACGACCAGGATACCCATAATGTGTCAAATATTTTCTGTATGTTGGCACCCTTAGATAAAGCAATAACTAAGAAAATTTAGAATTAAGCTATTTCTAAGGTTTCCCATATAAGTGACTGTTATTTGTAATAATTATTTAATAATTTCACTGTCACGTAATATATTCCGTCCATTACAGTAATACGTAGATGTCAGATCTAGATAATACTTTATTTAAATGCTTTTATCGGAGTCGCTAGTAATCGAAGTAGAATTTCAAAGTTGTAACAGATTAGATAGTGCAGCAAAGGATATTACTTTTGTACGTTTAAAAATAAGCCCATGTTGATTATAGTTTCCGGTATCTCTTATGCTCCATTGTGTGCATTGTGCTCGTTAAGTCTGTGAAAACGCTGCTTCATCCGGCGGCTATAAGGTCGCTTCTCGGAAAGCCAGATGGATCGCTCCCTTCGCTCCCCGATTCACCGTCTCGCCGCCCAGCTTAGATTACAATGTCAATAGACCGATTCGGCCATTCAATTGCTTGTCTTGTTGAGAATGAATGTTCCTTTTTATTATTTTCGTTTTTACAGCAAACAACTTACCAGAGCCGAAGTGATCGTGTGGAGTTATTAGAACCTCTTTAGTGTTTTATTTCTTTACTCTGCTAATGATATTCTGTCTTATATATTTTTTTAATTCAATACACATCACTAAAGTTACTCAGGCTTGTTCATCTATCGAATAATAATTCGGTTTTTCTTATTCAGTCTTCCTATAATACAAATAACAAAGAGCCGGTCGCGCAGTGATCCCAACAAAAGAATACGAAGAATATTTGCGCCCCTACAATGCGAAGCGTATTGCGACTTGAAATATATCGGAAAATATTTCTTCCTTCTCAAATATCTAATACATAGTTAAAATCTCTCCTGGCGTTTTATCAAAAGGAAAAGCCAATAGTGTGAAGGTAGAAAAATATGTTTATTGTAGCGTTGTGTGCTTTGTGTTTTATGGAAGATTGTTTGAGGAATTTCTATATTAATGAATACAGTTGGCGATCTTTAGGGTTATAGAGATTTTAAACTAAATAACAGTAAGCAATATGTATTTCTTCTTGGTTTTGTTTTAGAACTTATATACCATGTAAGAGATATTCGATTGTAATAATAACGCGTTTTATACTATATTTTTTATTTGTGCTTTTATAAATTGCTTATTTCTGTAGCCCTTGGAAATCTTTTTTTTTCTTCATAATTATGTATCATGTAGAATTTTTTATTAATTTATTAGAAATTAAGATACGAAAAATAGGACAAAAGCGATTCCTGAAATTAAAAAAAATCACGTCTATAAATATCCCATTCACATATACGGAATGGTCTGTATCTGTTGGCAAGGCATTGATTTAAAATAATACTTTCTCCGTTTAGAATTTTTCTTTGTTCTTAGATGTATTGTTCCCAAGGCTCTATTGAAACAAAATTATCAGTTAGCTTAAACAAAGAATGGTCCATACTTTTTTTTTCAATATATTATAAACAATTATTCCTTATTTTAAGTAAAATTAAAGATATACAATAATACAATCGTACTGAATTATTTAACATCCCTAAGAGACTACTACTAATTAACTAAAACAAACATTATTTATTAAAGTTGACTCCTGGTAAATGATATTCGAACACGCGAAGTTGAATAATTCCCGTTAAGTCCAAATAATGAAAAATACAAAAACATGAATCGAATAAGTTACAATTAATAATATAGATGTAATAAATAGACATTTCTTACAGTTGATATTTTTATATAAAAGTTTACTTTTTTATATTTTGAATTAAATAATATATTTACAAAAATCTAAGACCCATAATGCGGATAACTTGGGACGAACAATAAGCATTCCTCACTATACCAAGAATTTATTATCTTACTACATTGGTAAACCATAATTTATTTAAATGGATTAACCGCGATCCCTTTATTTTATTAGCGGATTAGATTAGAGGGGTCATATTTAGTAAGTCTCGGTACTCTATCAAGCCGTGCATTAGTTATCATATAAACGTTAACATTACAATAATATATACGTCCTAGCCGAGCAACGTAACCGCCCATAAAACGCCGTGTAATTATCCGTTTGTTTAAAGAATGTATTACACAAATAATTTTTACGAGCCGAACGCTTAAACATAACTTTTTTTTATTATCTCACATGTTTTCTTGGACTCACGCACACATGGAACAAAAAATGTTTTTATCACCGCATGCCTCGCTTGAGGCTATCCACGCGGTAATACAAAACTCATGATATTGTATAGTAATTAATTTCATACCCATTCGTCCTCTATTTTTATTCTATCATTCACTGTAATGTTTAAAAATATTCTTATATTTACTTTTCAATTCGATTTCTTGGTCTTCAACATTTTAGCCTGGTCCCCTAGTACCTATACCTCACTCGCTTGCTTAGCTATATATCCATCTCTCTCTATCTTTAGATATACAGATGTAATACGAACGCACGGTTTATTATAATTTATAACGTTTGTGGTGTACTTATCTTGGGGTGTTCTCATACAAAAATACAAGCTATGCGCCTACACGTTTAGTTTATCTATAGTTGACAGTTTGTGTCAATCAAAGATAAATATCTAATATGTGTATACGAGTGTTGGGATTATAAAAGGTGGCATTAGTGTAAATGCAAAGGCATGGTATTATTTGCGTGTAATTTTACACTTTACACTTCCACTTAGTGAAGCGTGAAATGATTGTTGGCGCGCGGGGAGCATCGCGGTTTGAATTCCGTTTCTGTCCGCCGGTCGCTTCGCGTTCGCGCTCGCCTCAGTATTCGTGTGGCGTGCATTAGTGACGCGCGCTCGCTTGTGTACTACTTGGTCGGTTACGCGCTTGTACCTCATACGCTTGTGTGGCTATATTACTTGTGTAGTGCTGTGTAATGTATGCTGATGTTCCCTTTTGTTTCTCCATAGGTGCGTCTGGTGCGAGGATCTTCAACGGGATGCGAGTGTTGTTGTGATGGTGCATTGATCGTGCCAGTAACCTACCGCAGTGTTAGTGTTAACTATAGTGCTCTATAAGTGTTGAATGGATTGTGTCATTTTGGGATTGCCGTCGCCAGTCATCGTGAAATCAAGTTGGGAACGGTGAGGCCTATTTATTCGTGTTTATCTATTTGTCTTGTCGATAACAATATAGTATAGCTGTAGCGTTGTGTGTGTGTGTTCAGTTTTATTGGTTTTCGTCTTGTTACCTTATTATATTTGTATAACCTATCTCATTGTTTGCACATTTTTTTTCCTACTACATTTCACTTTAATGTATTTTAGGAATATTACATTTCACCTTAAATTTGTAATTTTTAGGATACATGAGTAATGAGGTTCAAGAATATTTTGTAAATATTGTATTATTGCATGTGTAAATAATGCTAATTAGGGATTATTTTATAAGAAGTTATTAGAGTCTAACGGTAAGGATGTCTGACTGGCATTCTAACAACAGTTGTGGATTCGAATCCCAAACGGTTTGTACATTTTTTTTTTTAGATTATGCATATCTAGAATAAAAGTCGCTAATACAATAAAAGGCTAATACTTGTCGTCCGTGGATAATTTGAAAAGCGTTCGCTGTCTCTGCCTACCCCGTTATATATCACAGACGTTAGAGCTTCTATTATATATTTTAACACCTGGATATTTTTACACTGTCATGGAGTTTTCCAAATGTAACTCTTAGTAGCAATAACATTTCACTTGATTATTTTTAGAAACAGGATAGGTTGGGGCTATAATAACAATTGAATAGAAATAAAATGGCTTCAATACTATAAATTCAATTAAAATTTCCTACTTATAATTTACATTGTACTAAGTAAAATTGTTTTACGAATGGGTTACGAAAACTTTACCTGAAAACTTCACCTTTTGTTTACCGCATCACGATGATATGATAAACGGGACACCAATTTGTAAAAGGAAAGATGCATATAGCTCCAAGTGTAACGATCAGCAGGAAAGAAGAAGGCTTCTTTCCTTGTCGCCTTAACAAGTTTCTTAAAAAATATTTTTGGAGTCCATGCATAACGATAATTATTTAAATAGTAATAAGCTTGCTTTAGTTGTAATTTTAGTAAAGGATTCATCTACATTTGTATTGTATATTAATAAATTGATTAACTTCTCAATACTAAGGCAAAAGCCATTATATTAAAACTAATCGTTGAACACTTTAAACTTATGTTTGCTTATAAGGGGACTCATTGCAACATAGATTTGTTTGTTTGAATTTTAGAATTGTTTTTCACAACAAAACAATTTCGTTTACTACGCGCTATACTATCAAAATGTTAAGAATTACGATAGGGTAAATCATTTGAATCACAATCAATGAACAAGATGCCGTTAAGATTTCTTTTATCAACAATTTCATGCCGTATTTGACGTTCCATTTATATATTAAAATGTAACATGCATCGATCACGATTGTTATGATTTAATACTCATATTTATTTGAAAAGTAAAATTATTTTTGTATAAATCCTGCGCAGTCGCTCAATAAACTTGACTGTGTATCATGAGCGCAAATTGTTCGTAAACGGTGAAATCTTCCAGTATTTATAAGAAAATGTTACGGTATGTTATGATGCCATATTTGCTCAAACACTTAGGCCATACTTATTTAATGGAAGCCACCTATTATGTAACTGCCTATTTATTTATAATATAACTATTGGATTGAAGAAAGGAATCGTATTTGACCCAGAACCACCGGCTCCAGGTCCAGACAAAAATAAGTTGACCAGCTAGTCTTCGATTACGCAATAAAGTCGCTTAGAGTTTGAACGTGAAATTCGAAAGCATTTGTTGGAAGTAGCGTCAGCAGATTCACTACATCGATAATTATTATGTATATATTTATATTTCTTTTTAGATATGTTTGTATTTATAATATGTATGTATAATTGTATAAGTTTAATAAAGAGAAAAGAGACATACAGTATGTCTCTTTTCTCTTTATTATTATTCTTCTGTCCCTACCTTGAGTTCTGTGAACCCTCCCAAGTTTGACTTGTAGATAATGCTTTAGGCATTAAGTCCGCCTTTGTGCATATGTTAGTTAGTTGTACAAAAGTTTATAAATAAATAAACCAGTGAAATAGGTGCTTCATATTATTGTCTGTATCTGTTCTTATAGATATAGAGATACATTAAGATATTAAGATTGATATATTAAGGTAGATTGAGTAGTAAAGACTAGCCTACTACTAACAGTCGCGTAATGAAACCGTAGCACGATTCAGGATTAGTGCACAACTCCATCTATCGATCTTAGATGTAAACATATAAGATTTATTAAAACTTTATATAAAGAAGCTTTCATATTGAATTGCATGTTTCTTCCTTCAAAAGTGACGAGCTTCCCATATGAACTTACAACCCCTAATTCGTCCTCTTAATGGTAAAATATTTAAAACGCCTTGTATATGAAAATTGGTGTTTCTTACTTTGAAAATTGTAAATTTGAAAAAAAAAATTGAAAATGACGTACTTCCACACAACCGTTCATCACCTATTGTATCCTAGAGGTGAAATTTTCAAACATCCTTACAACGTAAAAGGCATCAACTGGCAAAGAGAACTATATGCTCAAGCCCCAGCGGCTTAGACTCTGCGTTGATGAATTAGTCATTCAGTCAGGTCTATTATATATGTAAAGATATGACAAAACCTTTACTAGACTAACATTTTTGATAAAATAGATCTGAATAATTATAACGATCGAGTTAATAATTAACATATGATAATGAAGTGACCGCTTGTGGTAGCAAATAGGGTAAGCGTTCGAGAAATCCGGTCCAAAAAGAAAAAAGATTTTCAACTATGGAATTAATGAGCACCGAGCGCAGACATATTTTTTGCTTGTAACGTCGTGAGTCAGACGACTTGGGTACGCTTCTTTAAAAGTTGGCAAATGATTTAGTTGAGTTTCTGATGGCTCTTGTGATATGTTTTTGTTATCTGCTACTCAGCTTATATATTTCTGTTATTACTTTAGCTCTCAAGTACTGCTTGTTTATTTTTATTAATCTGTTTTTATTTTAGTTTAGTTTATAAATATGTTATAACATATACACTACACTAGCACTTTTATTAATTCTTCATCCTTTTCATGAACTTAAACTAACTTAAGTAAGGTATAACTATTTTTTTTATTCTCATTTTTAATACAAAAATTAATATGTGCGCCTATAAACTAATGAAAATAGGAACTTTTGGGTTATATACTGGTTAGACCTATCAATAAAAACAATACAATGATAACATTAACAAATAAATTAACTAATTAATTGGTTATGGAAGCACAAAAGAGGCATGTTTTGTGATTCTTTTTATTTTTATAACATTGAGAGTAACAAACGAGCACACAGTTACATAATGCAGATGCGTTGTCACCCTTGAGGACTGAGATGGAATGCCTCGTCACCAGTAATAAAGTTCTCCGGATCCTTGCACTCACCACACGATACACAGCACCATATTGCTGTTATTTTACGCTGGTATTCTGTGAGGGCGTGGTCCTGCCCTCAACGGTCAAGCTGACCTATTCATTCTGCAGCTAGAAACAAACTGCATTGTAGCTCTACCACTGTTAGAATACAGTAAGATCATGATTTGTACATCAGCGTTTCTGTTGTAAGGATATTTTTCGTTACTAACGTTCTCAGCTAGTGTAACAAAATGGATCTTAAAGGCACCGTAATTTTCCACGCAATTTATTGCATTCATTGCTGCGGGCCAGAATATAAGCTGGTATCGGTTCGTCGTGTGTACCAGAGATAAAAGAAAATAATGGATTTTTTAAATAAATATTTATCGTCATAAAACACATGCAACTACAAATAACAACATACTAATAAAAAAACAGTGTTAGAGCTACACTGTAGTTTGTTTTTAGCTGCAGAATAAATGGATCAGCTCTATCGACCACGTGCTCACGGAATACCGGCGTAAAATAGCAGTATAATGCTGCTGTGTTTCGTATGGTGAGCGTAGGTATCCGTAGACCAGGTGATATCGGTGACGAGGCATTCCATCACAGACCTCAAGGGTCACATCACAACGCATCTATATTATTACTCCTTGGTAAGGATGAATGTAGATTTACATGGGCCACAGGAATAACTTGGCGTCAGTGTGCTCTCGTTTATTACTCTCGATGTAATAAAAAAAATCGTGTGCGATTTAATGTGGCATGATACGAATAGCTTGAAATGCTTATCATGATGATTGACAAATATATTTACCCATGATCAACACCCAATATACCAAGAGTATAATTTCCATGTCTCGCAGGGCCTGCCGTATATACCTATTTTAGGACTTGTTATAGACTGTTATGTTAAATATACTGTAAATAATACTAAATATTAGTTCTTAATGATATACGGAGTCATAAAAGCGCACAGTCCACATGATGTTAATTGCATCTTGCGACCTATGACATCTACAATAATCCTCGATAAGGATTCCATTGTAAGGACGCGTTGTCAATCGAAAGATGAATGCGTCGTCAACCTTAATAAGTTTCATTTTCTATCTTTTATCAGACACAAGAAACACTGTAGCGCTAAACAAATATATTTGGTTGATATTCCGGTAAGTGCCGTGACGATCTATCTACATCGACGATCGTGCTATGGCTGGTTTATTTACTACCTACGGCTTATAACTCGACAAACTATACAAATATTTTATAAAATTACAATCAAATCTATCTATAAATTATCAAATTACATCACAGGATGGGAAGCCCTGAAAATAAATTTTTCGCTTTATTATGAGTAGTATGACGTAACATATTTGTTATACTGGTGACAAATGGAAAAAATCGTGATATCATAATGGACTGTACGGTATTATTTTGAATGCGAGCGCGATGTAGGTAGGAATAGGCGGTCGTATGGTGTAATGGTTAGAAGTAGCTAGATTCTGAGTAGCGGGTTCTAAGTATGATTCCCAGCTGAGGAACAACTATATTTGTGTATCACAAATTGTCGATTTTCTAGTCTGGGTGTATTGTATGTATATTCCGAGTCCCTGATACGACTTCTGAACCGTCCTCCGGACTTATTGCAGATGCATTTCATCCGAATAGGGAACGCGACGCCGAGTGAGTGCCTCTGTGTTTACGTAAATGCCTACCTACGGCGGCACTATGTTGATGTATTCTGGCAAAAACCAGATGATATCGCCTCGGTCGAAATCAACCAGGAATATATATGTATGATGATATCCTAGGTTAGTTAATATATTCACTTTTACAGTGCGAAAATATATTCCAAATAGGAGGATAATAATGATGAAATATAATATCCCTTAAGGGTAGTGCCTCCCAGCCCGTTGGGATACGGATACTCTTATTGCTGGTGACAGTGCATCTTAGTCCTCAAAGGTAACATCTGAATTATGATGCCTTATCAAGGATAAATACGAATTGCTGCAGCTCATCGTACAAGGCAAGATCCAAGGAAAGCGAAGTGTAGGTCGAAGAAGAACTTCCTGGCTCAAAAATCTACGCCAGTGGTTCGGAAAGCGCACCCGTTTGGGTTATAGAGCCGCGGTGTAAAGGGTTCAAGTTGCCCTAATGTAATGATGGGCGATCACTCAATCTCAATCAAACTCAATCAACTTCGAAAGAAGATGGCACTTTAAGAAGAAGAAGATCGAGGATAAATGTATGTGTCATACGTCCCAGGAATCACTTACCATCAGGTAAACTGTGTACACATATTGCAACATCTGTGAAAAGAAAAGAAACATCCTGTGTATATAATATAATGCGGAAAATTACCATCAACCACCACAAAGTAAAACACCATAATATAATATACGATTTACGTACGTAAGATCGTTTGGATTTTTAACGTTACATAAATCTGCATTTAATGATGCATTCAAAAGTGAAATACGTTAGACGTAATTGTTTTTAAATAATATAAATGTGTATAATGTAAACCTTACCTTGTAAAGTTTCAACAAGAGACAAATCGCATATATATGCGTTCTATAACAGTTTATTAATGTACAAACTTGGATTTGGGACTTCGGTTTTATACAAGACAAAATTAGATCAAATATGAATTACTATTACAAAGGACGTTCACACACGCATAGGCTTGCTGACGCAGATTAAGTTCCTTAAAAATCTATTTAATTGTAAAAAATGTCATTGCCTGTTGTCTAACAATGTATGCATAAATTATGTAAATCTGTAATGGCTTGAACATTGCATAAAGAAATTATAAAAGTAGTAGATTTCATAAAACAAATAAATAAAATAACCGGGTCATCATTTGTTGAGAATTTTATTTTTCTTTAATATAGAACACATTTATAAATAATATATAGAAATCCTTATATAATTCTAAACATTGGTGAAAATCTGTACAAATAGAATACATAATAGTACAAAGCAGATGTCTCCTTTATACGAAGTGATTTGTGATTAGATTATGTGTACTACTGGTGACAGATAGACAAGCATTTTTTTATGAATTCAGTATGGGTCGACCACAATTGGAGTTTACCTTGATGCTTAACATATACGAGTAGTTTACGGTACCCTTATTCACCTTAGATAAGGTATCATTACAGGCGTGTTGTCACTAACGAGAACTTAGATGTAATGTCTCGTCACTAGTAATAAAGTGGCCGATTCTTTTCACATATCAGATAAAAAAAACCAGTCTCTGTATATTAGGCCAGAGTAATTCTGAAGGTAAAATTTTTGTTTCGTAAAACCTCCGAGGCTTCAATTATCTAATGGTTTAGGCTAAACTTAAGGTCGTAAGTCCGAATCCGTCGCTTTACTATTGGCGTAACCCGTCTTTACAAAAAGCATTTTAAGCTAAGTTGGCATGGTTAAATTATATTAGTTATTTTAATGGCACTGATAGAATTATTTTAAAGTAGTTTAAAATTTTGCATGCTGTTATTAGTAAATTGTCTGTGTATTCATTATAAATATGTTGTGTGTAGTTTTTTCTTGAAAATATAGTGGTTTAACTTGTTTCTTCGTTTTATCGCTGTTCTTACAAAGAATAAACTAAACGATAATACGATAATATTTAAAAATACTATTTAAGGTTGTGTGTGTGTGTGAATAATATTCAATATGAATTTCATATTGAAAATGATTGATAGAAAAAGTTCTCTATTTTTAAACGGCTTTATTGTTAATTAATATTACGGCTAATAAAGAATTTAGTATGTTTTTAATATAGAGAAAAAATAAAATAATAAATTCTTAAAAATACGGACGAGAGCAATGTTTCCTTCCATTATATATTTAAACTTTTAAATTGTATATGTATATTCTTACCTTAGTTTGAAATTAAATATGATTTTTTCTATTAATATGTAACCTTATAAAAATAATTCACACGTGGGCTTATGTAATATCAGCGACATCGACCAATTATTACTATCACGATGTCGCTTTTGTACGCTTAAATGGTATGTACTATTGATTAAATGAGAATAATGATTCGTGTCTGTAATAATAAAAATAATAATAATTATCTTTATTTATTTACTATGACATAATTTTTTGTATGTATTATTATATCAAACCAATAAATGCAGAATTAAAGTACTGTAATGTATATAATATACTACTCAAATTTTATAGCGCAACAAACGTTACATAAATTATGTTCTGTCAGTGTTAGTATATAGCAAAGGTTTTTTCTCATCGGAGTCCAATTTACCTGTCATAAATGTTAAGATTACGCGGCACATATCTCGAACAACGCTTACGTATGTATAATTGTCCATGAATGATAGTTTGCAATGCTGCTAATTAATTAGCCAGTTTTCGAAGATCTACATATGCAATTCTTCGTTTATCATGAATATTTTTTTCAATAGCTTTAACATTTACTTGAGTAACCGCGATTGGCGGATGACCTTTCCTTCGCATCGTCTTCAAAGCTTTTCCGGCCTGTTTTAAATTCAGCAAACCAATTAAAAAACGCCAAAGCATGTCGCTAAAAGTTCAAAACATTCATGCGGCCTTAAACCTTTTTTATAGTTACAATAAATCACGACGCGAAAATCTCGTTGAGTGAGTTCCATTATGCGATAAAATTTCCGCCAGATCGTCTCGAATATACATTTACAAAAAATAAATCGATTTAATCAGTGTTCCATTATCAAATTTTTCAGCAAATAACTAGTCTATACGATGGCCTATAACTTGCCAGTGTCAAAAAGGAGGGTACCAAAATAAATTACTTTTCTTTTGGTACCCCTCGTTTCAATTCCCTTTTTCTTGAATATCTACGAAGTAATGGTCCTACCATTTCGTCGTGGATATTCATCACATTCTGTCGATGCATTAAGCTTTGTCTTATTAATGAGAAGTATTAGGAATTTAATTATATTGGTATTTATGTCTAGCTGTTGTAAGAATTTATAAGAAACTAGTGGATATTATATACAAGTAGACTATATTCATACTTCACCATTAAACACTACATTGTCACTTTAGATGGGCGTGTAGTCAAGCTCTAGTTTATTTATATTTAATAAAAATATAATAAACATTATTATTTATTAAGCATAAATAAACTAGTGCTTAGTTTTTATTGGTAAAGTGCATTAACGATTCACGGAAAGTTATCTGAATTACCTTTTAGTAGATTTGGTTACAGTTTTTTTTGTTATATATACACAATTGAAACAAGAAAAAAGTTACTGGAAATCTTACGAACGTTTTTTATCTTATATCCTTTGTTGTGAGTGATTGATTTAAACCTGCCCGTCGCCGCCTACACTGTACAAGGAAAAAAATCAACGCGTCTTTCGTAATAATTAATCATACCAAGTATTTAAATATTATTGCACACTATTTACACCGATTTTATCTTTAACATTGGTAGAGCCACGCTGCAGTTTGTTTTTGGCTACAGCGTGAATGAGTCAGCTCGACCAGTGAAGGACCATACCCTCACAGGGCATTAGCGTAAAGAAGCAGTATAACGTTAGTCTGTTTTGTCTGATAGAGATCTGTAGGTCCCGATGTCGAGGCATTATGTCTTAGTCGCCTCTAAAGATTAAGACAGACTCTCACGGTTCCTTGTCGCGGATGAACGAGGAAGTCATGGGCTGCAGCAATCACTTACCGTCATGTGAACTGTGCACTCGTTTATCACACAAACCGCACTGCGTCGTCCTTCTTCAGCAGCGGCCTACACGAGATTGACTTGTGTTCTAGGCCGATTTTAAAATGGTCGATTTTCCACCCTTTTCAATAGCGACCCGAGCCGAGCTTCAAACCTTCTTATGAGGGGCTCTCGGATCGTATATCGCCCCCTCAGTTGTCTACGTTCTTCATCCACAATGGTCGGAGTGCATCGGTTGTGCAGTAGCAGTCCTCGTGCGCCAGCTTTGCGACCATCGTCGTTGGCTCCCTACTCAGCGGGCCTCCCGCTCGCGACCATACTTAGATAAAGCTGCATATGTACATCACTAGATCAACCGCATCACATATACACAAAAAAAAATATCACGCTGAATAAAATAAAATCTAACAATTTTTTTCTGTCTTGGAATTGTGCCCACTAGAGGGCAGTAAAGCTCGCGCTCCATTTACGAACCTGATATTCAAACGATTGCCTTCCACTGCCGCTTAATTAGTATTTATTGTTGACCATAGCAATGTTATTATGTGTTATTGGTCGCCAGGAAATTTTGATATCATAAAATTAAAATATTGTTATTATAAGTATATAGGTATATACAAATATATATATATAAATATATATATATGTATATATGTATAATCAGATAACAAAGACGTCGGTAAAGTCGCAAAGTTGTTCCCGTGCATGTAACATTTAGTAGATACATCGACTTGGAGACAACTTGCGTTGGTGAACTTCCCCGGTGCGGTTTGTGATTTTCGCCGAACTAAACCGCAGGAGCGCTATCAATTCCCAACACAGAGTCCCGTAGAGAGATTACGCGCTCATGTCACTAGCGAACCGGATAAATATATAGCGTAGTATTATGTGCCCCTTGTATGTAATTTTTGTTTTTGTAAATTTTAATTAAGTAAGAGATCAACTAATAAGTGTAGTAGGTTGGCTATCTCATTCTTTACTTTCATCTACTCTAGCCATGTCGCAGCGATAAACTGGTTGTTGTAGCGGGAATCGGTCGGATTGTTTTCATGTAATATCCACGTTAAGTACCTTTGCGTTGGGCTGTGCTATGATCCATGGTGATAAATGTGTCTCCCGTTTGTCTCGTAGTCATATAAAATATGTTAAAGTTTATCAAGTTCTTATAAATAAAAATAAAGATCTTAAATCGGACTTAGAACTCTTATCGAATTTCAGCTCAAGTCGTCATTATTTAAAATAACTATCTCAAAACGGTCTGTGAATAAAGTTTTCAGTGAATTTTATTTACCTCGGAGCAGCGGTCTTCACGCTTGGCTTATTATAAAGTATCCCTTTAAAAGATGACGGGTCCCTATACCCATCCAAATTAATTTACCTTCACCGCCTTTACAAAGAAAATATTACCTCCAACCTCAAAGGGACGACAAAAGGTAGACCATAATTCTGAAAAGTTAAACTCGAATTTTTAGAACCGGCTATAAAAATAGACGTCACGTTTAAACAATATTTTTTACAACTAATTAATGAATCTAATTTACATTACCGTGACTAACTGATTTGTCGGACAATATTTATAATTTTAAAAGATATTAAAGAAGCTCGACAAATTGATTTTTCATGTAAATATTAATAATTTTAAAAGACATTTAAGTGCTTTACTGACCTTGACCACTATTTTAACAGCTGAACAATCCAGATAAAACCAAACTCGTGGCAAATGGAGCGACGCTCTCAAATGTTTTTCGTAAGCACACAAAGTTTTCTCTTTTTCTCTCGTCCGCAATCTCTTGGAGTGACAGGGATATGTGTATATAATCGAACGAATTGCAGGGCACATTTTGTCTACACATATGCTGTTCGAACGTGAAGCAGACGTTAATCCACGTATGCTTATGTCTAGATTACGCGGTCATCATTCATTTTGTTATCTGAGCAATTTGATTTTCTTGCGTTGGGTTTCAAACATTGATTGATCGTTACTTGAAGAAAAGCTCATGCTGTATGCTTTTGTGAAATACTTGTACTAATTTATTTTGTTTATAAAAGAATTATTTGCCATAAAATTCATTAAAATTGAATCCGTACATAAACTATTTAATTATTTGTGCATGCGATAAACATAACATAATGAACCTTACATAGTTTCCAAATCAAACATCGTTTAAATAAGGAAACAAAAAATCGTCGTTTATTTTCGATGCAGT
The DNA here is from genome assembly GCA_029286865.1 of Teinopalpus imperialis. NCBI lineage: Eukaryota > Metazoa > Arthropoda > Insecta > Lepidoptera > Papilionidae > Teinopalpus > Teinopalpus imperialis. The sequence goes on from JAGSMU010000034.1 coordinate 1,914,994, forward strand.
TAAAAATGAAGGAAAATATCCGGATAAAGTATAATAATGAACATGCATTGTAATTAAATGGTTACATATTGAATCACTTACAACTTGCTGTTGGCGTGCAAGCCGGAATTCCACGATGTGGTTAATAATATCATTTACCGTTTAAAATGTTGAACACGACATGATAATGTAAGACGCATTACGACCGCTCATTATTGCTACGTATAAAGTGCCGCAATCCAGCCGCGAAAACATCAACATTTTGTTCTAACGGATAGTTACATCATTAGAGTAAGCGTGAGATAATCTCGCTGCACATTATCGCTACCTAAACTCATGGCATGTTAATTTATAACCATACTTGTCGACGACTAACGTATTAAAATATCGGCAAATCAGTTTTATTTTACAACTATGCTTTTCTTATGTATTTATTTTTATATCCTTATTGTTTGACTTTATATATCTAATTTAACAAGTAAAGATATTAAATTAAAAATTAATTTGTCTATTTTCTAGTTTTCGAGTTACCGGCAATTTTTCTTATATAAAATGCAATCGTTGGCGGGTTCGACGCTCGGGCACAGCGCCAAGTAGCGCGGCTGGTTCGTAAATCACGGACGGTACCTACCAGGCTCACAGCGCATCGAAGAGCCCCAATCAGCCGCCTTATTGACAAACATACGACCCGAGTATAATGGATTCGGTCGCGATTTATCTGCGGCTTTCACCTCTTTCGTTTGCATTTCGCGTTAAATCTAGCGTTGTAAGTCCTCAATACGATGATAATATGTGATTCGCTGTTGCGGCTTATACGGTTTTTGAATGGAATTGAATCATCAAATGTATATTGGTTTACAAATAATTATAATAAAATAATAAAGCGTTTGTGTTAACATTGAAAAATATTCTCAGATATGAATTGTTATAATTTATGGATTCAAATCATTTATGATTTCAATGGATATGGTTTTTTATTAAAAGCATAAAATTTCCGATCGAATTTATATATATATATATATATATATATAAAAAAGTTTAAAATGTTATTTTATGTATATGGAAATAAAAAAAACCATTGTACAATAGGAAAAAAAAGATATACATTTTCAAAAAATATTTGCGGAACACGCTGCGAGGTATTTCTCCAACACGATCTCTTCGATTAGACATTAAATGCCGGATGCATCCCAATAATGTCGTCCGTTTGACGTTGGGAAATTCCATGGGAATATGTGACGCAACGGACCAATACTAAACGATATAATTGCTTGTTTAGAGCATAAGTATTTTTGTTATTATCACTATTTAAATTACTTAATAAAGTTAAGATCAATATTATATAATTTCGAGATTTATTTACGACAGAATTTAATAATCCCTGTAAATAGTTTTTATTATATTTTGGAAAATATCAACAGATAAAAAATTAATACACGTTATAAAAATATGTATATATTTTAAAAAAATTGTGTGAGAAATGTTTTTAGATTTTTCTTAACTCATTTTTATATATTCACTTTATTATTACACTACTTTTATTTTAAATTTTCAGTAATGTTGACTTATATGAATATTGGCGGTTGGTAAAATAAAAAGTATAAATTCGCTTATTAAAGATAATTGAGGATCGAATCACCTTTTACAATGCATAATTTTAATTGACGTTATACATTTTAAAGTTTATAAAAAATGTATTTTAATAAAATATTAATATGATTTTTTTTTCATTATTGCAATGCAATTGCCAATATTGCTACTATAATAAAAAATACTTTTGTACTATTCGTGTTTTTTTAATATTAATTATATATATTTTTTTAAATTTATTTTCTCAATCAGCTTATTTCAATCTGGAGCATGAATGCGTCGGTTCGGTCTTGGATGGACGATAACTTTATAGAACACCAATGTGAAATTGCAGCATGACGCTGTGTTTCATTTGGTGAGCGTAGCAATCTGTAGACCCAGTTACTGATGAGGTATTCCATCGCCCTTGTCACCCTTAGTTTTATATAAGTAAAACGATTTAAGTATGATCTGAAAATAAATGCATTTCTGTTGTATCGAAGTACACACAATAACACAATAGAAAATAGTAACGCCGAACAGAACATACGAGAAAAGAAAACTTTAGTCAAGGTATCTCTACTCAGCGGGCTCCCGCTCGGGAGTCTATTTCGCTAAAGCTCTAGAGGTCAAAAGACTAACAGCATCACACAATACACAAAAAAAAATAGTTAAGTATACCGTATTCGTAACTGAATAACTATGTTTAGAACTTGAAATTTGTTACCATTTATAGAAATTAGTTATAGAAATATTTATTGTAAAAAAAAAATTGTGTGGTTGATATCGATGCCTTGCTTGGCTGTATTGAAGTATACTATAGTGGTATTGACGTAGGCATAGAAATTTTAATACCTTTATAATACCTTCCATTGAATAAAAGCAAGTAAGCTGAATGGCTTCGTGGAACAATGAAATTATTGTTCTAATCAAATGTCAATGATTGAACCAAACGGGTTGGTTTAACCTTAACGAGTTAAATATAATGAATTATTAACGTAGCGATCAAATATTATGACAAATATGTATTCTGCTGCAATTACAGTATATAATGTATTGACTGTAATTAACTGCTTTATTAAATTTTGATATTAATTTACAAATACTTATAAGTTAATTTAATAAATTAACAGTAAAGTTTTATACGTCGATAATCTTCAATGTAATTATTTATATGTATAAATTATAAACCTATCGTTTTATATTTAATCTTACTTATGCATATCCCTTTGTTTGTGATATGCTTTTATAATTTATACAATTCTATGTTGAACTAACAAAGGTGATGAAACCATTTCTTGCAAGACGTTTATATATCTGTATTACTGTTTCAAAAGAGAGTTAATTCAAAAGACGATTATGATGACAGATACAACGTCTAGTTATTACCAGATGATGTCAACTGCGCGTGACATATTTTAGTGCCGTATCTTCTTGTGTACTGAGGCACAATCGCCTTACCTTACCCAATTCGAAACATATGCGATAGGATTGAAGAAAGGTTCGCTCAGCCGATTCAGCCGCCAAAAGAAGCCTGTCTGACATGTTTGCAAAAATATTTTGAAAAAAATGGACACGCAAATATAACACGCTGTTTCGTAAGTGTATGACCCGAATATTCCGTTAATGTCGTTTTGTGTATTCGACAAGTTTTGTTTGTAATGAACTCGATAGAAGTTACGTAAATAACGAGTTTAGAATAAGCAGTTTTTAATAAATGAATTCTAGTGTAAATAAAATTGACATTCGTACATGACTCTAATAATGAATTAAAGTTAATTATGTTTATATTTAAAATTGTCTACAAAACTGTCTTTTTTGCTACTCACCTCTTTAATATCGTATCGTGATAGTACATAATGCTCAAAAATATCCTAATATTACGTTATATTTTATGTTTTCCTAGCAGTTGTACTAAGGGGCTGTCTTCTGGTTATTACTGGTATGTGATAGTGCCGTAGTGTTAACACAAACATCCGAAACCCAACAATTTGTGTTTTGCACCAATATTGATTTGACTGGTATCGAATGCAGGACATTAATTTCAAAAACTAGGTACTACTAGTCACCTGGTTTTCATAAATAGACGGGAAGTGAACGCCATTCATTATAAATTGTCCGTTCTCAGAATTCTGTATACATTGAGCCATAGATTAATTTTATAAAATAGTTACAACACTAACTGCCACGATCCTTAAGATAGGTATATAGTACAAAATTATTATTAGAAACAATTTATTCTCGGAGTCAAGATTATATGTACTTGAAATAACAAGCTTTTATCTTGCCTCATTATATTCTGATACAATACATATGTTTATTAATTTAATTAATGACGATAAAATCACTTATTTATTCTACTTAACGATATATAATTAAAACACTTATTTTTTTTATTAGTACATGTTTTTATTAAATAATATTTATATTCTTAAATAGTTGAGCATTAGTAATAATAAATTGTTTATATCGGTTACTTATATTTTAAATGGCTTAGCTAGTTTCAAAGCTGGAATTAATTTCAGAAAAAAAAATTCCGCGACATGAATTTATAATCATTGAATGAATGAAGTTTGTTTAATAATTGTATGCCAACACGTTATAATTTTTAACGATATAAGTGATGACGAACGAGAATATGGTTCACGTAAATATATCACTTAAAGATAGTAAGTGCGGTCCATAACACGCACATCCATCTCATAAGGAAGCATAATGGAGAAGGTATATCTCCCATAAGCAATGAGATGATATATCTCGTCACCAGTGATCAAGTCTGTGGTTTATTTGACTTACCACTAGTGAGTAACCGGACGAAACACAACAATAAATATGTTAGGTATAATATCTTGTATTAGTGAAAGTGTGGTATTGCCTCGGTCTGTAATCGTGCTACTTCTGGTTTGTAACTTTGGATTGGACTCTATCTCTATACTAAAAGCACTGTCATTGTTTTTTTTTATATTGTGTATATGGAAGATTCGGCAGAGTAACAAACACACTAAAACCTGGATTGTATTGGAATTTTATATATAAAAAAAATCATTTTATGCTACTCAGAACCGTGATTCTACTTCCATTTTTATCTCTATTTGACACAATCATCGATCGTCTCTGAGTATCAGAAAATCTTAAATACAGATAAATCTTTATCTCATATGATTTTTTTCATCAGACGCCATTGAAAGATTTTAACATTGACTAAAAGTTACTTACGAATAAATTTCTCACTATAATTGATACAAAAAGGTAGGGCATGTCGTGTATTAAGTTTTGTAAATACTTTTCCTCACGCAAAATTCACATCATCACAACGATAAAGAGCAAACATGAGTTTTGTTTCATGCTCAGGAATCATTAATGTTCAAAACTTGAACCATTACTACTTTTACCCTTACTTGTAAACTATGACAAAAAATATTATATATATTAGTGTACAAAAGTTATTTAACATTTACAGAAATTCATTTTGTAATTGTAAATGGACATTTGACCTTTTTTTAGTACACATTAGCGCGTTTTACACGTAAAAACTGTTTCCATCGTTCGTAGGAAGTCCTTTTATATTTCTATTCGGAATTTTTATCGAGAAATTCTTTGAAATAAGCGATATACATCATTATTATTTCGTATTAAAACATTCTTGAAGGTTGACTTAATAAAATATAGGTACATATACATACAAACAAGTTTTTATTTCCATCTCGTCGCTGATAACATGTAACTATTTATTATAGTAATGTTGTCTATTTTTACCTGTCGTTTACATTTAAACCAGATTGAAAATTACAATCAACATAATTTGTAATTTCCATTTTGTTTGATTAGCAGTCGTTTGTAATGAATAAATTAAATCTGGTCGATGCTCTATTTGAATAGATTCAGCTGGTTCCCACAAACTCTTCGCTCGTATAAACGAGAGGAGCACTCGTAAAACCGCAAGATCACTGCGACATTCATGAATATGAACTCACTGAGCGGCCATTCGCTTGCGCTCGCAAATAACAAATGCTACTTGTTTGATTAAAACTATGTTAGTAATGCTCATAAATTTCGGAATCTTTACGCGCAAGTAGTGTATAAATAATAAAATTACCATCGCCTGAATTTCCGGTTTTCAACAATTAAGTCTATATTCATTTTAAAGTAACAATCCACGTATCCCTTATTGTTGCAGATGTCTGTCTGTACGCAGGGAGGCATCACTCGATAGTAATCATCATCTTATACAAAAAAAAAATATTAAGAGGGAAGAGTCAGAAAAAAAATTAAACTCAACTCAAACAAAGAAACATCATAAAACATTTCCAACGTAGTACCAGGCAGACATAAGCGCGCACGTCATAAAAAGTTACGACGAGTTATCAAAAAGGCGCAATAAACCCGGTCTCGTCGGCGACGCTATAAAACTGCCCACTGAAGTAATCGCAATCCCTGTTGCGCTGCTATCCTAGTACCACTCGATTATAATGCTTTGCAATGTTTGAAGCGGATAAACCTAACGTACTAAGGTAAGGAAGGTTAGGGTTAAAGTTGGTTATTTTTAGAGATACAGTAGGATCGCCTAGGTTCCTGTCGTGTTGTTTTTTTTATCTAGTAGCAAAGGTATCCGATCAACCTAGTCTAACTTGAATCAATTCTCGTCAAAATAAATTGGTTGTTCCTAAAAACTAAAATGATTCACTTGAAACATGAACATTGAACACCTGTTTTTAAAAAGTATCGATGACTGACATTTTTTTTAACATAATATTACGATGATATATTATTTTGTCAAAAGAAATGTAGAAGAATGGATTAGGTCAGTTAGACAGGTTCTTTTAATCTAATAAGTGCTTGCTTATAAATGTTTTACATTAGAGCCTAGAGTTGAAATTAACCGTCGGTGAGCATGCCTTGAATGAAGTATCAAATTGTAATAAATATGCTTGGCTTTAAATTGTAATAAGTATGCGTCTAGGTTCATACCACGCTCCGTGAGGGTACCCGGGCTTATCTCCGAGATTTTATGACTATTTTACGATTATTGCCTCTCCGAATTGGTTATAACTCCTTACGGTATGAAATTTCTGTAAAGGAATCATTTTAAATGTATATGTTCATTTAAGTCTTTTATGGGCGTGTGTTAATTTTTATTACATCTAAGCGGCCTCGGTACATCGTCGTGTTAACGGAAATGGTTATTAAGTTATCTCGATTAAGTGCATGATCGGAATTCGACGTGTTTCAAAAATTATATTGTCTTGTAGTCGAGCATTTATAACCTATAAATGTTCTTTATGTGTTCACGTTGATATTTTATGGGAGAAACGAAATCATAAAGATATTCTGTTATGTACTTATATTATGTAAGTGTATTATGTATTGATTAATATTGATGGGTTTTCGACTACGACGATATCGATCAGCTTATCGCATTCGCGCAAAAACATCTACAAAAAAATCTGAGGGAAATTCGGATACAGTGGAAGGGCATGTCCCTTACAACACAACACTAAAACCGAATACTAATAATTTATGGTGCACAAATATGGTATCTCGATCAGGAATCGGACCCAGGACCCACGGGGCAGCAGTCTGGGACTCTAGTTCGATCGCATTAATAATGCAAACACGGATAATTCAAAACTAATGTTTTGTCCGTATTATAAAGAGCGTCTATCGTAGTATAAAAATGAATAGTTATTCCTTGATATTGGATTATATAGTAATTATGGCGTGCTTTGTAATTTTCTCACTAGTTAATTTATACAGATTTTACTATTAGCAATTTCAAGACGAGTCATGTTTTAGAAAAAAATATATGCATCTCTTAACGTGTTTATCATTAATTCTTCATAAAAAAACATCGCGTGCGATCTCTGGGCATTTTAACTGACTAGTGTATAGTATATATTTATTGGTTTATTAATATACATTAAACAAAAAATAATGATTGAAAGATTAAAATAAACTAAAAGTGCAATAAAAACAGTAGCACGAATAGCTCGGTTTCAACCGAGAAGGATGTCATAGAAAATGAGCGAACAAGGGTTTAGTCTGATGTTTCGTATGGTCAATATAAATCGCGGAGATCTTATAACAGTCAGTTAATCCGAGGCTGTGCATTTGTATTATGATTTATTAAGTGAGTATGTGTGTGCGTGTCAGCAGGGCTAGCTGAATGTCTGGGAATGAAATATGTAGGTACGTACCATTAGACAATCACAGATATCACAGAATACCAGCGAGAAATAGTAGCATAACCGGTTTGTTTCGTGTTCATCTTGATACCTATTGATTACAGGTGCAGATGAAGCATTTATTCCTAGTTCTCAGAAGTGAAAACGCATGTGTATCTAGAACATTTGTTCTTTTTTTAAATTAATATTGTTATTTATTGTATTGAAGGTTAGAAAGTTCTCCATTAACAAGTGTCTCCGGATACCTTACATCCTGATTCAGGGTAGATGTAGATGTCATGGGCCACGGTCTGTCACCTCTTTATATTATAATAGAAATATTTCGATATCTGGAGTAAGTGAGTTTGTGATATGTGCAGGGCTACAATGGTGTGTGCGCGTGCGGCTGCGCGGGGGGCGGGCGCGGCGAGCCGGCGCGCATGGCGGCGTCAATGAGGGAGGGCGCGCCGGCCGGCGGAGCTCGCCCCGCGCCCCACGCGCCTCACCCGCACCCCGTGCACCCTGCGCACCCCGCGCACCCCACCAACTTCGAGTACGATGATAACGAGTGGGATATCGGCATCGGCGACCTCATCATAGACCTCGATGCCGACATAGAGAAGACCGACGAGGCGGGCGGCATGGCGGCGCGCGCCGAACCGGACGCGCAGCGCACCGCGCTCAAGATGAAGATCAAGCGAACGAAGCCCGGCACCAAGAGCTCCGAGGCGAAACACGAGATCGTAAAGTCAAACGAGATGAACGGCGAACCGAAGGCGGTAGTGGCCGCGACGCCCTCTGCTGCGAAACGGGGCTCGGGAGGACACCGGCGAGACAAAGCGCGGGAGAAGCACCATCACCCGCACCCGCCGCACGATGTGAACGGCGTGGCGCGGGTGCCGCCGCCGCCGAATGCCCCCGGCCCGCCTGTGCCGGGTGCGCCAGCGCAGCCTTCCGTGCCGATACCTCCCGCAAAGCCGGAGCAGCGGCCTCCCGCGCCGCGCCCCGACCCCAAGCCGACCGTGTCCGCGCCCTCCCCTGCCCAGCCCGTGCCAGCGCCCGCGCCCGCGCCGCACGCTCCGCTCCCGGCACCGGCACACGCGCCACACGTGCCCCACGCGACACATGCACCACACGTCCCATCACCCACCGCTAAATCGGAACCTGATGACTCGCGGCAGGAGACACATCCAGCGCAGCCACCGACAAAGAAACAGAAAACTGAATCTAAGGTAAGTTTTATACTTCATGCTGATGATACCAAGAGGCATAAGAGAATACACTAGCCAATAGGTTACAGAAAAGAGTTCCATTGACTCAAATTTCAACCAGAGTAATATATTTATTAACAAAGAACCATGTTTTTCCAAGTTCTACTATTAGCTAAAATTTGTTTTGTTTAGGCTAATGGCTTAAAGAAACCTGACTTTGAACAACTAGTCAATAGGCTTATATGCCTAAGTAATACGAGGTGAAAAGGTATAGATAGATAGTATGATGATATAATTCATTTTGGAGATGTTATGGTGATAATTGGTGATATTATTAACGTGCTGTGTTAGGAACTTCATGTTTTGATTCCTCACAAACTTATTTCATATAGAACGTGCCACGAAGATATTGGTCTTAATAAAATTAGATGTAAAACATAAATTTCAAATTATGCTGCTCTTGATCACTTTGTTAGAGATCGTATCTTGAAAAGATGATGTTAATTTTGTTATATTACTGGATAACAGTATCAAAAATTAAAATTAGGGATTATTTATATATATATATATATATATATATATATATATATATATATATATATATATATATATATTTAAATTAATTTTTCACGTAACAAAGTAATACAATGAGTAATAAACATAATATTATAAATTAGTTGTAATACTATGTAATCATTGACGTCTTCTATCGTTACGTTATCGTGAGACCTTGATCTAGATTTGTCTATAATTGACGTACTCGACGCTGAGGTCATTTCAATCACTCGTTTGCCTTTATGAATAACAATAATCGTTCTAATTGTCCGATTGCTCTTATCGCCCGCGTATCCAATTGTTTTGGGCTAGTGTATTTAATTGTTCGGGCTTAGGGCTGTTTGCGAGCTTGATTGAGTGCAAACACTCGTGGGGTGTAATCCCCGACTGTCGCCCACCGCATCGGTTCATTAAATCAGCCCCTGCCCCCCAACCCTCCCTCCCACGTATCCCGTCCATAGCAGTACCCGCTGCCGTATACAAATTAATGCTATTGTGGTTTCCGTGGCTAATAATAATAAACTTCGTCTGTGACATCTATGAAAGTGTATACGATCTATTTGGATAAATGTGCATGCTTCTAAAGGCAATGTGTCTTGTAGCAATACCATTAGTTCCTATAATAATTTTGTCGTTGAGACAGCGATCTATATACAATATTATAATATTATCCGTATGAACGATGTAGAACCCAACAAATATAGAAGCACACTCAAGGACTACTTGTAACTACCAATACATTCGCTATTAATCAAATACGAATAACATCTCGATCGCTGCGTTACAATTTGCTAACTCACTGCTCAAAGTATCCACGGACCCATAGCGTTCTACCGAATCGAATTTCTATTTCGTACTTGTCAACGCTTTAGCAATTTAATATATTGTTGCGACGATATTTTGCAGCAATTGAATATTTCGCTGCATAGGGCAACGTAAATTGAGGAGAATGTAAGATAAAGGGACGTCTCCCCTGCTTTTCTTAGCATTATTTCCTATAGCTAGGGGAGAGCAAGCAGTCGCACAATATCCACCGAAATTTATTACATTAATCACTGTCGAAAGCTTTAAAAAATTCTAAAGCGCTTACGGAATCAATTTCACGTCCGGCCCTTAACTGGCAAAGTTCGTGCAGTACACTAAAGAAAAAGATATTATTTTCATAATTTAGACTGTTTTAATGTGTTTCTTTGGAAAATAGAAAAGCGAAGAAATTTATCGGAAAAGACAAAGTACCAAATAATAAAAAGTATTAGCTTATGATGGTACTTTTTCTCCCCCTTTATTTGATAAAGAACAGAACATCAATAGATATATCCACCATTGTGTGCGCTCCTTGTATTTAAACTATCTCACCAAATAGGCTATTATTATTACGACAGCTTGTGAAACAGGGGTTCTCGCTCGACGATCCCTTCTCAATGAAATGTTTTTATTCGATCCTTTGTAATCTTAACGCGACTATTTAATCCTATAAAACGAATGTAAAGCAAATATCCGTACCATTAATTTGTTATTCTTGGCAAAGAAACTGGCTTAGAAATGTGTCTGACATGACGAAATGTTAAATATTTCAACGTACTTTTTGATTTCTGTTTGAAGATGAATTAAATTAAGAAGAAAAGTGATACGAGTTACAGTTATGTCTCACGATTTATCATCTTAATCGTTTTTATAGTGTTATTTATGTATATATATATAAAGTAAGTAAGTATAAAATACCCGTTTGAATTCCATTTATACATCCCTAATTTTAATTTTTATACCGATATAACAAAATTATCATCATCTTTTCAAGATACGATTTCTAGCAAAGTGACCAGAGCAGCATAATGTTTTACATGTTCACTTCATCTCGAATGAGGTTAATAGCACCCACCGCGTTCGATTATACTGATCGCTCTGAATAAATTTACATGTTGATAGCTGGGTGATCAGTGTTCTCCCGGCTCTTTACTAGCTGGTATCGATGTACATCAACCAATCGTGTATCGACATTGATCTTAGCTAATTGAATTATTTATGCTGTTTATTTTCATTCAACCAGCTCATTTCTATCTACAGAAAACAAAAAATGTTGCCAAAAGATTTATATTCAATACAAAATATAATAAATCATTTATTTGTTAACATGTGGATATTACTAGCGTGTAACAATGTCTACATATTTTGATAAATTCAGACCAATTTTACGCTCCGACGACTTTATTTACATCGGGTGAGCGGACGGATCGCGTTACCTGTCTAAACCGTATAATCATTCATTTCTCATAACGTTATTGCTGTAACGAAAACGTCGGCATCGCTAGGCCGTGCCGCAAATTAAAATTTTAATTTGGAATACTCGCAGTAATTGATTGACACGATAAGATAAATCGACTCCCGGGGGCCATAGCTCCCAGTGTAGGACCGTGGAACGAATCGAAACAATAATTGCACGAGTGCCCTCGATAATTATTTTAAGTCCGTCTACATTTTATCAATGGGCTATGTGGTTAGCGGTATAAAAAGTATGACAATATTTCTCTTCGAAAACCGATAAATTATCAAATATTTTTATTTTGTCGTCGGTACTAAAATAAAAAAATAAATTGATTTAAGGAAAGATTTGATCAATTCATTAGCATTAAAAATAGTTTTATTGAAGTTATAACCTCATAAAATTTTAATGAAATCATTATGAGATGGAAACAATTTTTAATACAATATAAGGATCACAAACATGCCCACAGTTAACCTGATGGTAAATAATGCGCGACATCTGCGTCCATTCGCAACAAAGATTCAAGATCCACTTCATGCGTAGACCTCTGAGGACCGTGGTGGTTTAACCTCCGTAACTTGTATTTGGGTTCCCGGATACCTTCAATCACCACACAAAACACAGCAGCCTCATGTTGCTATTTCAATCTGGTATTCTGCGAGAATAATATCTTTAAGAAACCTAGTTAATTCGAACTACGTAACAACAGAACAGACAAGTAGATTGAATCAAAATAGCCGAGTAGTAATTGGCGGGTCAGTGAACAGGGCGACAGAAGGTGCAAAGAGTGGTAGGCAGCTGCCGACTACTGTGTAGTTAATTATTATTGCCGTAATTAGGATGTGAAGCCCGCGGCGATGACAGTCTGCCTTCTAACAAATGCCGTTATTATTTCCGCTTCGCATTATACACCGACGTGCAACGCTCTCGTTTATTATGTCACAAACAATTGCGATGATAATAAATATTCATTCCCCCATTGCAAATTGATTTCATGTTAATTGTGATGAATATAACGACCATCACGCCTGTCAACACCGAGACGCTATTGAAAACGTACGCTATTACAGCGGTTACTTTAACAATGAGGTTTTCTCAATCGATTGATGAGTGTTATGTTGAATTAAAAAATTATGTCATTTAATGAATTATTATGTTTATATGAAATAAGTTTACTGATTTTGTTGACGTGGTCAAACTTTGTTATGCAGCTAAAATTGACTAATGAACTCACAGTTAACCTGATTGGAAGTGATGACAGTATTCAATGATGCATGATATCCATCCGTATCAAAGATTCAAAATGCAATTACGTTGTAGCCCCTTAGAATTGAGATGAGATGCCTCGCCGCTGGGTCACTGCAACCCCATTACTGATAGACACTCAAGCTATATATCGTGGCCACTAAAATTAAAAATATTATTGAAATTCGAATAAATAATCGATTCTCATTATTTCTACATCAATGAGTAATATTATTATATATATATGCTCACTTTTTTAACCAAATATCAATCAAATTCACGAAGCGCAGCTTTCATGATAAATTCATTATTCGAGATTGGTTATTGATACGAGCGTGGTTCACTCAACGCTTTAAAATCGTGTTTCAATCACTCACAAAGTACATATTTCTGTGGCGTATTTATTATAAAGCCATTTAAGTGGCTCGCCAGTCCCTCGGCACCGTGTTGAGGATCGTGTTGGATCGGCTCGTGTTTGGTCGATCGAGTCGGTGAACGAGTCGGTTGTTTTGTCGGTCTGGGCAGTAATCCACAGCTGGCGTATACCTGGCAGTCTCTTTGTTCGAGTGGAAAGTTTCGCAGGCAACGTTGCCAGGAACGGATTTGTCGCAGTCCATGTCGCCCTCCCTCATTTGTGTATGCTTGCGGGAATTAGTGCTATTTGCTTGTAATTGCTTTTATGGGGGTCGCATACTTTGTTCACGAATTTTACTGAACTTGTGTCTAAGTAATTGTTAAGAATTTACGAATAAAGATTTTATTATAACCCAATCAATGGAAGTGTCTTTTGTCCGGTTTTTTAATGACGCAGCGTTATTAATAAAGATATTGAAAAAAGAAACAAACTTAAAATTATAAGACGTTTTATATAATACACAAACACTGGTAAAGGATACGATATTTTTTTTACCTGTTCATAACAATAAGCAAATACAATAGAATCTATTGGATCCGAAAAGGGATAAATACGACGTTTGTCAATACTCAGTAGCTTTAAATCTAATAACGGTCTGACAAAATAACTTCCAATGTTATCAGAACAAAATAAAAGTTCCACAATTCAAGTCGGCCGACTAGTCTATAGACCAATAAAACCTTCTCAAATGCAATATAGGGGAACCGGGGATCAAAAGCCGATTTTTTGTTACATTTTTTCTTATAAGCCGCTATTTTGCCCTCTTTTGTGTCCGTGTTGTTTACTAATGGGTTCTGTTGGGTTCGGCTTAAGATAATAACTCCGGTTTTTTCTCGCCCATGTGTCGACCCGAGTGAGTTTTTGCCGCCGGAAATGCGAGAACGCTGTTCGCTAAGATTAAAATATATTTGTTGGTCTTTCAGCTTAATCTGTAAACGGGCGCATGGATGTTGCACTGCATGTTTTTATCGTTTTCGAACGGAGAGATTCCTCGTTTTATTTTTTTATTTATGATTCGTTTGAGAGGTGGGATGTATTGTAAATTGGTTCTGTGTTTAATTACGGATGGGGAATGTGTATATCGCCTACAATCGACAATTTTTCATCCCGCATAGCAATACCTACGACTATAACAGTTAACGCCGTGTTATCAATCACCGCTTTCGTTTAATTCCCCAATATCCTGCGGTAGAACTAACAATTACATGTGAGGGTCCCGTATCACCGGCGTCCAGCTCGGTGTTTATAACATAAATTGTCATGGCTCTGAAAGGCACCCCTCTCGCTCGTTCCCCCTTCGCACTCTGCTCAGATTGCTGTGGACTCGACAATCGATATTCAATCTCTTTGACGCTACGCTCTGCCTACTTTCCTTACTTTGTGTTGACGCTTAAAGCAGATTATTGTGATGGAACAAGCGACCGTCGAAACTTCAACCTTTCTTTGTTTTTATTTTATTATGTGACAAGGTTTAGTGTATTCTATATGAAACGTTCTCCTCTTCCTTCAATATATTATTTCCTCTTCCTTAATTATATATATGTAAAGATTTAATTAAATTAGATACAACTAACTTATAGTGAAATCTTATGTTATAATCGCAGTTCTCTGCTCTTAATTAAACTATTTAAATGATTATTTATTCAAATAAGCTAATAATATTCGTTTGCAATAGCAACTTCATGCTAATCGTATTATTATGTGACATTAATGAATTAGATCTACTTGGTTTAATTAGGAAAAACAAAATTATTTGAATTGTAGATTCATTCAAATGGCGTTCATAAATTTGTCAAAGTTTCAAGAAAAGTATTCAATTGTCTTTTGACCACGGAGATCATCGGATCGTAATGTAACCGACCACACATGGATGATACTAATGACATCGAGACCCTGTTATTCATAGGCCCAGAAGCTGTGCATCCTGTAGTTATTAGGTGTGCATACATAATTTGTTTGTTAAAGACGACGACTCGCAGTTATACCCGCTGTGAATAATTAAAATTCAACCCTCGCCGAGATTAGGGGCGGCGACCCCCCGTATCGATTTCGTCGTGTGCGTACGTTAACTCCAATGTGCTCTCAAACTCCACGTGGGCAACGTGGGTTCATTATTATATTGAGTCGATGTCACTGCTAGTTTTCACTCTGTTCTGTGTTCCTGTTACCATAAAGATTCTAGGAATGAGGATTCTTGGAACAAGTCCAAAACTTAACTTAATTAATTACTAATTATTCCCTAGGCCTAGTAAGTCTCCTTACTTTTTAGTAATGGTTTCAGTAGTCACTTATTAGTTCTCATCGTTTCCATTTTCATCGCAAACATTAACGTGATGAAGAATATGGCGTCGCATCGTTAAATTATTCATGGCGGTTTTCAAGTCGCTTTTGTAATGCCATTTTCATTTCAATGATTGCATTCCAAACACGGAATAATAACAATAAAAAGTTAATGCGCGGTTATTTCAGGTATTGATTCCTCAAAGCCCTCTTTGTTCATGCAGTCGTGCGGATGGTCGGGTTAATTTGATACAATTTCGGGGCCGTGGGTAAATGTTTGAATATTAGATTAAATTTCTAAGCTGATTGTTAAATGCGTACCGCTCTTAAATGTGTTGAAATATTATATTTATTATTTAGTGTAATAAATTATATTATAACGACGTGCAAGCAACCATATTTTATTTTCTTTGGCCATTTACAACAGTTTTTTTTAATAATGTTTGTTCAGTTTGGTTAATACAAAAATCCACTAAAAACGTTTCATTCTATATCAAGAGATGCCATAAATAAATTAGTTTTTTTCTGCCACTGTTGACGTTTTAGTAGAATTTTTGTTAAATAGATAAACATTTATATATATATATATATATATATATATATATATATAATATACAGTGTAAACTCTTTTTAACTATAAAAAATGCTCGGTCCCTCGAGTTTCGTTATAAAGAGTAGTTTATATATATATATAAAAAATTGTCTCGGGTATATTACCATTAGTATATAGTAATATTCGTTAAAATTAAAACATATATACACAAAAGTATTAGAGCTATAAATGAAGCAACTTGTGACAGACTAAACACTGCCGAATCGTAATATTACCGGAATAAACGTACGATGAACGAAGATTTATTCGTGCAACTGAAAACTCAAGCGCGGCTCGGCGGGTTTAAATGTTTACTCGTAATATTTTGATGCGGCCGCCACCCACGTAACCGCATTCGTCTATTTAGAGACGGCTTCTCAAAGAAACTTCGGCCGGGCACTCGGTTTCTATTTGTATCGCCTTAAATTACGCCTCGCTAAGCCAAAAACGAGATATTTTTAATGACAAGCTTATTCCAGGCCAGCACTCAATTATTTCGTCTATTCCGATTTTTTTATGTTTGTTGTGATGTGACCAAGTCATTTCTTTACTTTGTTACGTATATTATCGATACATCTGTGTCGTAACCTACTATTTGTTAGTTTTCCTACTACTATTCGTTGAAATGTTTTTATGTTTCAACTGAATATTTCATTAATTTCTTTTGACCGCTTAATGGTCAGGTACCGGTCATACATACTTTTGAAAGTTGTAACATCACGAAATTGAAACTTAAAAATAAACTTAAATCCAATCAAAGTATATATGTTTGTAATGATTTGCACTCGTCAAGGTTAAGAAATACGGTAAGGTCCACCATAATTGATACCGTATACAAATGTGAAAATAAATGATTTAATGTAGGGGCAAATTCACAGCGAGATCGTTTCATCGTAGGCGTTCAATTTCGACCATGTAGTTTATCTCCTCTTTTAATCTTTCTGTATAATTTATTTTCAAATTTTGTATATTACCGCCAGAATGCGCAAAAATCTACATTTATATTTTTATTAATTAATCGATTTTTAAATTACGTACATTATCCAATCTCTTTGTTAATTAGTTAATAAAAACACGTACGTAGAGATATAGTGCTTAGTTCGACGACAACAACACCGTGTTTCAATCTATCTCGGTTGAATTGATAATAATAGGGTTGCATAAGCGGGAGCAGTACAGCCAGCGTGTACTAATCTCTAACCGCGCACTAATTATTATTTAACCTGCGTTTTGCTAATGTCTGCAACTCTATTCATGTCTCGAACTATTATTGCTATTGGAGCACTAAATTACGATGTTGTTATTATAATTGTAATCATATAAACTAATCGTTTTTAAAAATCTTTGAGTGTATTAACTTGTCGATTTAAATTTCGTAATAATTCCAATCTCTTAGTATATTAACTAATCAAAACTTGCATAGAGATATTATAGTGCCATACCATGTTTGACAATAAACTATATAATCTATCTCGGTCGAATTGATAATAATAGGATTACATAAGCGAGCAGAATACTGCCAGCGTGTATTTTATAATTTCTCTAATCGCCAGCTAATTATTGTTTAACCTGTGCTAATACATATGTCGGTGATTCGTGTCAATCTTTCTCTCTGGATTAGTTTTCATCTTATCTTTGTCGGTCCGCATCTATGGATCTTCATCTAGCTGGTGTGGCCTATATGAGGTGTTTCACAAGGCGATATTCTTTCTGCTTTGTTAGTTTAAATATTTATTAATCTCTTTACGCCAAAGTTATAGCAGTTATACTCACAGGCGAGTGTCTATTGTGTATTTGCAGCGGTGGCAATGGCTAACAGGGACTATGATTATGTTCGACGCTGGTCTGGTAGGTTTGGTCCCTCTGGTATCCCGTCCAAGACCAAAATAACGATTATGCAGACTTGAATGCAGATCACCTTAACAAACTTGATCGCCGTATAAATAACTACATTCGATTGATTTATAATATAACCTTCGAAAGTAGGACCACGTGTCTACTTATCGTTCACAATTATAGTTGCGACCCATTCGACTGGCGTCGAAGTCTGTGTGCTCTCAGTACCCTTTGTTCTATCCTGACATGACGAAATCAGGGCGGCTACGAATCCTTCCGCGTTTAAGGTGAAGGTTCCAGAGTTATTTCTATATTCATGTATTTATATGTGTTTGTATATATACCATATATAAGTATGTATATTTGTGTTTGTTATATATATGTAGTTATATATGTATTTTATAATTACGAATATATTTTTTATTTTATAACAATTAATATAACAGTATTTTTAACGCGACAAATTGTTTAAGCAGAGATTAATTAAAGTAGGTGTGGTGTACACCTACTTTAATTAATCTCTGCATCACCCTAAGGTTGACTGTAGAGAGTTCATCACATCATCTTCTACATCACTGTATATGAAGCTTTAATAAATAAATAATAATAGGGATACATAAGCGAGTGGAGAACTGATAGTGTTTACTTTTATTATAATTTCTAATATTAATTAATTAATATACAATTATAGTGTTAGTTTAACTACGAGTATATTTGGTAAAGTTAATTTAGCAGAAATATAATTTTTCTAAGCATAAGTTAATTGAAAATTGGGGCTGTGCAACCTACAAGTAACTTGAAATATTACCAAATTTCACCAATTAGTAATTAAACTCACTCTTTAATTACTACACAGACCTTTAATTACGTTAGACAGACATACACTATACCATATCACTAATGTTTTCAATTTAAAACCACTCTACATACATGCTTATTATTTTAATTTAAAAAAAATACTAAATGATAACATATACCCAAAAATAGTTCAAAAAATCATTCCAATTAAAGAAACAATATACCATCAAAATTATGATTGGAATAAACAAAACTGGTTATTGAAAGAGAAATATCGCGTCTGAAGGAGAACAACTCTTAAATTAAAACCTAACGAGATTGTACCTTACTACAAAAAATTACACTTTAAAAAATATTTTATATTTGAAATTGTTGATGGTGAGAATTTGGTAAGATCATTTTTTACCTTTTTTTTTTTAAAGATTGCTAGCAAGGCTATTAAGAATCTTAATATTCCCGTTCTCGAACTAAGCTTTAATGCCTGTGGTGTTTTACAAAATGAATAATTTAATAGATATGATTTTAAAAAAATGCTATTCGATTTTTATAATAAAATTTAAAAGAAACACAGATAAATTGTCATAGAGATTTATGTTTTTTAGCAATAGTTCTATATGCATATTTTTTATCCATCCAAATCGCAAATGATCATCAAGAAATTTGACTGGAATTTGCTCTTTATTTTAAAGCTTGGCTGTCATTATTTTTTATAAAGTATGAGAAATTAAGCTACATTTCATCTGTGCTTAATCTATATTTCAGAGATCACACGCAACATAATATATTTAGCAAAATTATAATATCAACCTATCGTTAGTTGATTGAACATCGGTCATTCCACAGATCGCTCTTAAACTTTTTGCACCAATTTCTCGTAAAGTTACTGAGGTAATTTCTTCTACATCTTTCCACTTTCCAGCTCTTCCTGTACTGGTCCAATCTTATATACTATCTTAAATTGTATAAGTCTTGTCGAAATGAGATTAACAGCTGTATCAAATATCAGGTATTATATTTGATACAGGTTTAAGTAACTATTACGTACATTTAATTTTTATTACACATATGTACCATACCATATCACTTACATTGTGAATAAATAGTGTACTCGCTGATGGGGAAATCAATAAAAAAATACTACACTATACCATAATATATTTCGATCAGGTAGAGTAATTAATTTCGACAATATTTAGTGATTATTAACAGATAACAGACAGTTGATTGCATCTTATAATAACAATGTCCAGGTATCTCTGGCAATAACAATCATGCTCAAATAGAGAGACACTTATTCGTTGTCTCATTTCTAAGTTCGATATAATGCATGTGAAATAAGACAGTAAGAACCTCACAATAGTAAGCTATTCTACCGATTTCCGAAAAAGGCGTGTGATGATGTTCAACACTTTAAATATATTTTTTAAGTCTATCAATAGATTTAAATAAAACAAACATACAATATATTACTGAACAAAATCCAAACTAGTTCAGCGATTGTGGAGTGGTGTACACATAAACAAAAAGTCACTAAAAGTCTTTTAAGGATTTTATTATATGCATTGAAGATTAGTTTATAGCACTGATAAACTTTAGGTATTATTAGCATGCAGCTAATTTGTCTCCGTTTTATGTTAATATGTCCAATATATTCAAACCTTTTTTATTTATCCTGTTCGTGATGTAAGCGACGAGTATGCGAAGCAAAACTTATCTAACTTATCTAATATTGGATATTTAGTTTATCAGAAAAATACGAATTGTTATCTTATAAATATCTGAAATAAGATGGATTGCAATGTACGTCTCAACAAATTACTTTATTGTTTGTGTACATGTCGATTTTTATATGGGCAATAATTAAAATATCCTAAATAATTATTTAGATATATAAAACCTTTGTTTTCTTTTTATATTTGCGTTCTTAATGAGTATATTATTAAAATGTTAAAGATATTGTGGTAACGTATATGTTTTGTTTTAAACCTGTTTTAAATTAGTATAAAATTATATTTCACCAATGAATCAAGTTGAAATGGAACATCTTTTCGCTTTCGAGGCAGGCCACGCTTACACAGTATACCAGCTTGAAATAGCAGCATATTTGGAAACTGTTGTAACGTACGGTGACCATCGCCCAGATGAACCGGTATGTGCGTCTTGTATCTTTTTTTGAGGATAGATTGATGTTAATGGACCGCAATCGTCACTTACCGTTAAGTGAACTATGTGCTCTCTAGTCACCACTTTACTTACACAAAAAAATATAAATTGAATTTTATTTTATTTCTCTTTATTTAAAGCAAGCGCTGCTACATTTTACAAACAACATTTTGTAGCTTAAATGTGTTTAAACAGAACTCATGCTGGCGCATCTTTCGTGTTGGAATGTTGTTTTTGAAATATGTTTACAATGTTTTAGTTTACTTTGTGCTTCCTTTGTTTAATATTGTTTTTAACGAGTCGGATACCTTTTCTTTACATTGTCAAATCTGAGTATATATTGTAATTATATGTTGTTTCATTCAATACACGAAACACAGCTATAAGATCTCTCACTAGACTATATTAGACTGGGGTAACATGTGAAAGTGTGATATTGGCCTATTCACGCTTGAAGTAGTTTATAATTACAGCATGGTTCTATCACATATTTTTTATATATTTTATTATAAATACTAA
The DNA here is from genome assembly GCA_029286865.1 of Teinopalpus imperialis. Classification (NCBI taxonomy): domain Eukaryota; kingdom Metazoa; phylum Arthropoda; class Insecta; order Lepidoptera; family Papilionidae; genus Teinopalpus; species Teinopalpus imperialis. The sequence continues at coordinate 1,936,580 of JAGSMU010000034.1, forward strand.
CGACGTTAGAAAATAGTCATTAAAAATTCGATCTCCTATTTAAGGGTGTTGTAATAATTGTCGAGTACCAGGAATACATGAAGCGCGAGTAGCAGTCGGGCATAGCAAATGAAGCGGAATTCGCGGCTGGAAATAATTTCCTCTAGCGAGCGCGGCGTGGCGGGCGGCGTTACTCGACAACGGATTAAATAAAGTTTCGTACCGCGTTAATTGCCACCAGGGGCTCCGGCTGAACGCCAGCCATGTCTATAATGAGACGGCTTCTTTAATGAAAATACTGGGAGCGCAGCCGGGTCGCTCATGCGATTCTCACAGTTACAGTTACAACCTACTTTGTTAGTCTGAATGCTATTCAAATAGTTTTTTCTTTTTAAAGTATCGTTTTATATCGTATTCTTTTAGTTTTATAGTTACTCTCGATAGCATGTTTTAACTGAGAATTATGTAAATTATGTTCTCTCACAATATAAATAGAATTTATATTCATCTTTAGAGAATAATTACGGTACTTCTTAACGCGATAGTCTATGATTTCATATCATAAGCCATCGATCACGATTATAGCCAGATATCGGTAGAGCGCGATATCACGGTGCAACATCGATAAACTTCACGAATAACATACTCGCACATACATCACTGTATTGTAACGCCCGTAATAATTACACAGATTGGCAGACATATAATTGAAATCGCGTGAATAATCGCTCGAGATGCGGCAACTGCCGCTGTACACGTCACATCGCGTGAGCATGATGATTAGGGTTCCAAAAAAAAAGCGGGTAAAGATATCGAAACACATGCTTCTTGGAAGCGAGTTTCGTGGCGTGCAGATTGTCGCGGTCAAGTTTGTTTCTGCGTTATCGCGATGATAAATTTTTGGGTACGGTCATTTACTATAAAACTTTTCAAAATTTTAATTCTCATTTCGACGAACACGCGAAGTCTTTAAGCTCGTTGTTGTACCTTTTGTGGTTTTGGACTGCGTATGGTGTTTAAATAAGGTTTTTTTTAGGAAGGAATACTTTTAGAGTATTTGTTCATTTCTAAGTGATTCATTAACTATTGTTTAGCTCTTTGTTCCGTAAAATAATAAAAAAAATTTACGATTATTTCATAAAAAATAACTTAAAATATTAGGTTCGATATTTGCTACGTTTTGAATACTTTAGTGATTTGTTGATGCATCCATAATCATATTGCTTTGCAATTATTTTGTAAATGCGTTGTCACCGTTATTGACTACGGGAGAAAACGAGTGATTGGATCTCCAGATTCTCACACTCACCGTGACTCGATTCCTAGCCGAGGAACTAATTGTCGATATCAAATTTTATTCCACAAACATTTAATCGGACTATGGGATGGGCCTTATCTAAAATCTTTGAGGCATAGACATTAGAATTTGTTAGCATACATTATCTGTAGTATTATGTTTTTAAATTTGTTTTTTTAAAAAGTTACGATAGTAGCCTAACCCCTTTTATCGTTTTTAGATCTATATAGATTAGTTTATTTTTCAACAATAATGCGTAACCCATTCGAGAAAGCACAGTGTAACAGTGGTAGAGCTACGCTGTAGTTTGTTTCGGGCTGTAGAATGAATGGGTCAACTTGACTGGGGTAGGACCACGCCCTCCCAGAACACCAGCGTAAAATAGCAGCATAATATTTGTGTTTCGTCTGGTAAGTGTAGGGATCCGGAGATTGATAATGGTGAAGAGGCATTCCACCTCAGGCTTCAACGGTGACAATGCATCTGCATTATGATTCCTTGTCAAGGATGATTGAAGATGTCACAAAATTGTTTTATTTTCATTATTTATGTAATAACCATTTTTTGATGGTCTATATAATGTTTACAATAGAAACCATTCGCTTTTTAACCATTCCGACGTGGAAAAGTACTCCCAACTTTTCGGTTACAATATCGTTCACGCGAGATGGATGAATTAGTAATGATATTTATATTTTGAATAACATTGCATTGTTACCTTTAAAACTACAAGTTATTGTTTAACTGTCATATTTTTGTGTCATACAAGTATTAAGCAAAAGTTGTTAATTCGTAAATTATGCATTTCTGTACTGGGCTATATGAGGGACAGACATCTTTGGAATTAGATAGTTTGATTTTCATCTAGGATTACTTTTTATAAAGTGATATGCAAAATAATCGTTGAAAAGAATAACTGCTGAATCTTCGCGGCCGCACTTCTTGCTGAGCGGTATCTTTAAGTATGCATTTGAAGTATCAAATGAACTTTAAGGAAAGGCTATTTGAAATTAATCATTTTGAGTTTGATTTCATAACTTGAATGGACTCTATCAGCTGGTCTATCATATGGTTCTATCAGCGTAGGATATTGTGGTCGGAAGGATTTCTAAAAGAAAGGATGTATTATGGGGATAGAGATTGTTTACCATCAGATTAACTTTTAGATATAGTACCTCACTGATTCACAGATTAACTTTTAAATAAAGTACCTCACTGATACCCAGATTAACTTTTAAATATAGTACCTTACTGATACCCAGATTAACTTTTAAATATAGTACCTTACTGATACCCAGATTAACTTTTAAATATAGTACCTCACTGATACCCAGATTAACTTTTAAATATAGTACCTCACTGATACCCAGATTAACTTTTAAATATAGTACCTCACTGATACCCAGATTAACTTTTAAATATAGTACCGTACTGATACCCAGATTAACTTTTTTAATATAGTACCTCACTGATACCCAGATTAACTTTTAAATATAGTACCTCACTGATACACAGATTAACTTTTAAATATAGTACCTCACTGATACCCAAATTAACTTTTAAATATAGTACCTCACTGATTCACAGATTAACTTTTAAATATAGTACCTCACTGATACACAGATTAACTTTTAAATATAGTACTGTACTGATACCCAGATTAATTTTTTTAATATAGTACCTCACTGATACCCAGATTAACTTTTAAATATAGTACCTCACTGATACACAGATTAACTTTTAAATATAGTACCTCACTGATACACAGATTAACTTTTAAATATAGTACCTCACTGATACCCAAATTAACTTTTAAATATAGTACCTCACTGATACCCAGATTAACTTTTAAATATAGTACCTCACTGAAACACAGATTCCTTAATGTATTACGGCATTTTTGTAAGGTGTGAATAATAAAGTTTAAATAAATAAATCATTCTTAATGTTAATAGACGCCATCACCATCCAATCCATTACCGGACATACACAACACCCATAGATTGCCACTAAGCATATTCATGAGCTATCTGCATCCAACGACTTTGACTAAACTTGTATAACTCCATATAGCTGCTGCTTCTCCTCCTTTCAGTTCTTCCTAACCAGTTTTCACTTGCTTAAGTATACGTTGGAAAATAATTTATCATATAATTTAAAATGTGGACCAAGAAATAAGCATTCCGAGCTACATTACATTTTATCGAGGATATGAGATTCTATATTTATTTACGCCAAAAGTGTATGCGAGCCAATGTACAAAATAAATAAACGATTTTTAGTCTTTCAAAACACACGATCCTCGCGATCATCGTAAATATAAATATTTTTAGCGGAAGGCTAAAATAAAATGTTTTCGTACAGTAAACAACTTTGATGTTCAGTGGGTGGGGAAAAGTGTAATTAAAATCGTACTTTTTCAATGTTGTTATTACGACCAAAATATCCTCAATTTAGCCATGTCATCGTGCTTTGATTATGCAGTGTTTTCCGAGGATATTGGCATGACAAATTGAGTCACATGTTAGCTGATGATATGTTTCCTGCGGCGCATGCGCAATCGCTATTCATTTTGAGAAGGTAACATGTAAATGTGTAGTCGTTTCGGTAGACTCAAATTGAAATGTATTCGGTACCAATAATAAGCTTACCAGTTTTTTATATTACTCTTATGAAACAAGGAAGCGCTAAACTGTAATTTCACGCAGGTATTCTTTAAAAACGCAGTGTTTCTTTGCTGGAGCCTACCATATTCTGCTTATTTTGATAAAGCTGTGTTCTGATATAAAATATCCTAATTATACATAAATAAGTTTATAAATGATGTTTGACTATTGTTTATTTAACTGTAATTAGCTGTTGAAAGTATTGGGAAAAACATTTTTTTATTATTGAGAAAAAAAAGAGAGAAATACATTTTTATCGTAAGAACTGAGTTAACATAAATACTAAGATCTACGTTCAGAATACATGTAAGAAAGATTACTAATAATTTGTAGTTCTCTTTTAACAATCGAATACAATACTTTTTTCCTTCAACAAAACTCAGTTGGGGGTCTTAAACCGGGTTCGCCGTTGTAACGGCTTTTCGAGTGCAAAAGATCGCACGTGTTAAAAAGAGTTTTTCTCAGCAAAGCCATGGAGGTCATGAGAACATATTTTTTCCAATCGACTTATAAAAACGGCATTCTCCAGTGGGGGCGCTGGTAATTGCAATTTTTTATAACCCATCCATATTTGTATGCAGCGCATGCAACAGCAATGGACTTACTGGAAACGTCGTGGTAGAGATATTTAATAACAGTTTATACGATGGGTATTTTGTTCTCGCATGATCACCGTATACCGTCTTGTAAATAACTCCCCAGACGACTTTTCGTCCAAGGCGATCGTTTTTTTTTTTATGGAACCAGTCCGGGTCGTTAATTTTTAAATTAAGCACTTAATTACAACTCGACGGCCATTTACGCCCGTGGGGAACCTTATAAAAACTAATAGCGGGTAGTTGCATCGATAATTATACATAATTAACCTTAAATGACGGCACCGAGGCATCGCTGAAATATTATTATTAAAAAATTGGTCCCACGCGCCCACTGTTAGAGATTAAATAATATTTACGCAAATATGATGATGATATAATTTATGACTAATGCCTTTATTGCTACTGCTTCTCGAACATTACAAATATGTTTAAAAAATCTCGAATTCCAATAAATCCAACTTTTAGTCTTTTTTTTAGTTTTTTATTATTATCAAGGATGACAAACGAGCACAAGCTTCATCTGAGTTTAAATGTCTGCCTGCGGTCCATTACTAACACATTAATCCTCAATTAAAAATCATAACGGAGATAAGTTTCTCCTCTGAGTATTGTAATGGAATGTTGCGTAATCAGTAATATGGTCACCGGTTCCAGTTATTTTAAGCGCCGTAGCAAAAATATCGACAATGTATTTTTTTTTAGCAGTAGCTGTGTAGTCGTTGCTAAAAAGCCTTCGGAATGACATCGAATAAAGCAAAAAGGGATGACAGATTCTGTCACGGAGAAACACGATCGATCGATCCATTATTATAAAGTGCAGTGTACACTGACAGGAAAAGTCAAATTACACATTTTGTGAACAAGATTGGCTGGCTGATACAGAATTTAAACTGTTTCATTTACAAATTTGCATATGCGTTAAGTTCAGTTTAACGAGCGTATGAATGAAGTTCGGTTTATTTTAATATTAATGGAAACACAACTAAATAAACAGAATGGAAAAGCACTATTCAGTGCATGACATAAAGGCGCAATGTAAAATAAAATTTAATTGTAACTTGTAGCTACTGTTATTCGACAGAAACATGTGATTTATAGAATACACCAGTTTCTTTCCAAATGCGTCACTTGCGTGCCGTGGATACTGTATATAACTAACAGAGTTTTGGTAGAAAAGGTGTTTAAACGTGCCTATCCTATATTTCATAGTACTGGAGCATTATTGTCCGAGGGCATTGACCTTGTGACGCTTACCAACCATCAACAATTGGTCAACTTTTCCAAGAAACACCGTTTTGATGATCGCACAGTGAAATTAAAACGATGTTTTTTTATCTTATATTATTATCATAATTTTCTATATCTCGTACCAAACATTTTTCATATCACTAGACGATGGTTTAAAAATATAATCCTAATCAGATTATAGGCATATCTTTGAATTATGTTTACGGCTTTAAATTGTGTTTATTTAGCTTTGGCTGCTTGTCGTGCCGAAACTAATTATGTCGTCGGCCTTGCCAAATAACTGGTCCACTCAATACCGGCGTAGATAGTTTTACTGACTGACGAACGCTTGCCATCTCAACAAATTGGGAGGATTTTCAAGTTCCCTGCGAGTTAGTTGTAATGATGGATTACGTTATCCGCGGGACAAGGAATATGAATATAGAGGTCACAGTTGAAATATAGCGAACGAACAGATTTCATCTGTCGCGAGGCATTTAAACAATGTAGGCAGCGTGCGCGGCCATTATATCGTAAATCACTGTTGACGCGCCGCAGTAATTGGCTCGCCGGGGCCGGCCACGTCCATCTCTATCACTCTATTTATGGACCCCTGGTACCGTAGTTTCGAAACCAATGATGCCGTCAGTCTGTTCCTCCTTTCAATGAAGGTTGATTACTCAATTTTAACATAATAGCTTAGACGAGATTAATCTAACACATGTATTAAAATGAAATTAATTACAATTATTGCTAAATGCATAACATTTAATTTATTATAGCGAATTCAGCTATACCGGGCCATTGGATAATAATTCAATGTGCAATCTGACATTTGATCGTAAATCATTATAAATTGTGTTTGAGCGTACAACCAGAATGTATACGGAGGACAATAAAAATTGCAAATTATTACCTTTGTTTATCTCTTGTATAAAAAGGTTACAACTTAATCAATAAGCATTTCGTAATCGGTTAAATCACATTATTTTCTTTTCATATTAAATGTAATACAATATATTCACGGTTTATTTTATCTCCTTTGTTTCCTCCATATTCATTATGAATAACAATGATGCCATTAAAACATTATTTTCTTCAAGTCTACGTTTTACCTCTTGATTCCTTTGTTTTATGTCCAATTGTTTCGCTATTCTATTTCTATTTGTTTTACTTTATAAGTCATTGTTGGTGTCAGATGAATGGCGCCTGGTTTAATCGGTTGGCAATAAATGAACACAGCGAACCGGTCAAGTGACTTGTCGCTCGTGATAGTCAAGTTGAATCGAAAACAATTAAGAATTAAACGTTAACCGTTTATTTTGTAATTCTTAAACCGGCCATTTTTAAAACACATTATGATTAGGATCAATATATATTTAATACTTATTAATACGTTATTTTTATTTTCATATTGTACATTTTAATTAATAATAATAATACACAAATATTATATTTAAGTTTGTTAATTTGGATAATTGAAAATAAGATTTACCGATAACTTTAAGTTTTGTATTAAGAAAATCTTTTAATTCTCGATTTATAAAATAACACGAAATAATCAATATAGCATTGACTCGATATTGTTAAACGACGTAACATATATATACGTTTATAGTAGGCATACAACTTAATCTATACTAATCTAGACTAAAAATCTGGAACCCATTGCATACGACGCGTAAATAATTTGCGATTGTCAATTCGAGCCCCAAACAATCGTTGCGTACGGCCTACCGTCCTTCGGTAAGCTGTTCGTACTTGTCATAGAAACATCTGCGAGCGGGGGAAACGAATGACAAAAGGAATGCACAAGCAACGGTCCCCTTGCCGGTGGGGGTCGCTTTTATTCCCTAACGCTAGAAGCCACGCGAATGGAGCCCCTGTGTACACACCGCACACTCGCCGTTTTAGATTGCTCATGCTCCAATACACGAATACAAAGTCTGCTTCCATTTCCAGCAAAAAGACAATCTCGATTCTAGCAACGTTTGTTTTTGGGTCGAATTCACAACGACATATAAATCCAAATGCACGATAAGACCTGAGCGCCCGTTTCATTTGATATCGAACATGACTCACAAAGTCTTAAATTGAATAATCGACTCAATTTGAGACTACAAATTTGTTGTAGTTTGAACTGTGCTAACATGAGCTTCTAATAACAGTACATTTTTATCTTTTGCAGGTAAGACCGAAGTGGCCGGGCAGGTGAGAGTTTTGTTCTCTTTGCGGTCCGCGGGCGACATGTGTGAACTTTATTATGGCCGGTTTTATTGTTAGGAGCGAGCGTCGGGGCTCCAACGGCCACGTTTAGTCTCGACTTTGTATTAATGACGCCGATGTCATTAATGCACGATATTAGAAACACGTACACCGCTGTTTTAGACTTTGAATACCTTTACATATGCAACTTTGTATACATTAAATATAGGAGCTCGTATTTATTAAAAAAAAACACAGATAGAGAGAGATAAACAGCAAATACGAATGTTAATACCGTCACATGAAACAGTTTTGTGATAAATTAATTATAAATTACAAGGGGGCGAACACAAAAAAGGACAATAATTCTCTTTGTTTGCAAAGTCAAGCGCGTGTGAATTTAAACGTTCGAGTCTTTGTTGCTGTTCTCCTGGTAAGCGACTTACATCAGCCTCTATTGAGCTGTGAGACGGCACGCATTAAGGATCGCATTAAGGCTAACTCGACGCATTAGCACTCATAATAATAACGTCGAAGTGCGGCGAATTGCAGTTTATTGCCGCTATTTTTAAACGACATTAAATTACACGTCGTCTCGGCTCGTAGCTCTTATCTCCGAGACTTTATTGACCTATTCATCGCAACTGTAATAGCCGACATGAATTGTTTATGAAGGCTTCGATGCGTAGTTGAAGGATCATGATTATCTTCTGTTTCGATGCGAACGCGGAGATAAACCGATGGTGAGTCTTTGACGTCTGATTGATTCATTTTAGTGTAGATAAAGGCGCTGTGGCTAAGGGGTTTATTGCTGTGGCTTTTATTGTCTCCGCGCGAACATAAAGAGATGGAAACCTACGCGACGACGTATAAACCTGCTCTAACCTAACATAATAGCTTTTCGCCGTGTTTGTTGCTGCGATTTAAGAAGATATTTTGGTGGAGTGAATAGTTATTTAGTCCTTAATAGGTCTGCTACATTATGGTATATTTTTTTAAATATTCAGTCATTAAATATTTAATCATATAAAACACCCCTGGTTAAGAAATCCGAATTTGTCGATAACATATAAATTTATTTATCTTCTCTCACTTGAATTTATTACAATATTGCCTGACTACCGGCATAACAATGGTACATACATGCCTTTCAAATTATTCTTTGCGATTAGGTCTACTTAAATAACATTTACTAAAATTAAGTCTAAAAAACTTTTTCCTAAGTTGAAAGATCTTAAAACCATAACACAAAGATTTCTATGCAATTAGATATGTAGTTCCTGAACTGCCATAGATTAAAAACATATATATTTTTACTATTACATAATGATCTCCTACCATTTCATACCATTCTATGCCATTTCACTTTAGCTTTGAGGTCAAATTTTAAAAATAAACCAATGATTAAAATCCATACGTCTTCAGATGATATGAATCTTATATCCCTTATTGTCCTTCCGGTAAAATATTATGATGACCTATTCTCTCTATAGTCTGGTATTTGACTATAACATTGTTTGTGTGGTGTAAGTGAAGTACTAGGCGAGCATAAAAATAAGAAGACAATACCGCTAGATGTGGCCATTTGCACTGGCCGTCCAGGAAATTGCTAGTGGGAATGGGCGTCTACGCAGCGGGGATGCAAAGTACCCGCTGATTACACACGCCTGTGACACTAACTACCGGCTCCACTCCAGCGGAGGGCATTATACGTCGCTGTAATTTATCTCTGAAACAGCGCCAAGGTACGTGGGGCGAAACGCTTTGTTTTCAGAATTAACTTTACATTCGAAGCGCAACTATTTATTTTAATATTTATTTGAATAACTACCGTGGATTATTTATTAGTCTTAGTGAAATAATTTCTATTTTAAACCGATTCCAAAAAAGAATGGTAGTGTATTGCATAATGTTATGTTTATTTAGTATTGTTGTGGATATGTAATATTCCCATATTTTAGCTAGTATATAGACTAACTAAAATATGGTAATATGGTATCTAAATTAATGTACTAAATTATGTTAATGTATGTTTGTCCACGTATCTTTCGGATCTAACTAAAAAAATATTTTTGAATTATGTTTTCAGTATCTTTCAACGTAGGAAAAAGTGTAAGGTCATCAAAATCGTATCTGTGTAGGAGAGAAGGAGCGTAAGTATAATATAAGAAGTAATCACTTTTAAAATTTATTAACGTACAACACTAGAACATAACGACGTCTCATATATACATTCAATATTATATTTCCCACAATATGCACGAAAGCTTATACTGTTGGCCACCGTTTGGCCTACAAAATGTAACGAGCGGTCTTGCGGATAAAAATAATTTATAGACAGGTGTGGAAACAATGGTTGATTGCCTTTGTTTTATGAAGTATACTAAAATACGTCTTTGCGCTGAAAACCTTTCAGCGAGGCGGTATTAAAAAATATAATTAGTTAAATACGCTTTCACAAAAATACTTCAATATTTATTGTATGCTACGCTCCTTTACCCACATTAGTTTTTATTTTACCAATTAAACTAACGATACATTCTCGCACACTTACTTTCGTCATATGTGTACACGGCGTAACGTACACTTCGGTAGATTGGAGTCGCAGCACAAGCTCACGCATCACCACTTTCACATTTTTTATTTTTAATCTGTATTAAACATGGCGGTTTTAATACGCCCGCAGCTGTCATCGAGACATTTGCCTTACATTTGCATTTGCTTATGATGTATCCGATAATCTTAAATATTGTTATATAGATTTGACATTGACGTATACACGTAGTGGATTGAATAAATTATGTCACTGTGTGTAAAACTTTACTATAATGATTTATTACCCAGACAAATTAAAATGTTTAGTATATAATGGCCGAATAACATAACACCAACAATTTGACAGAAACATATTTTGGTCGGTAATTGCTTCATGTTACGGAATATTGGTTATGCAGACAGGGACAAACATATTATCTGTGTTTCTTTTGCTCTTCACGTAAATTCTATTACTATCTGTCAAGTCTGTATTTAAAACTATATTTACGCTTTGTTGCATTGATAACTGATAATGGCTTCGATACAAAATCAAGATAAAGTTACTCGAATGAAAACACAGATACAAAACGCAATTAGTATATCGCATCAGATAAAATCCATCTCATCTATTAGCTGTTGTTATCTGTGGAAATGATCCGCCACGAGCGCCGACCGGCCTCTTTTAAGTAATTACTTCTTTATATTTTATTGGCATTACGGCATTTTGCTATTCTCACAGATAGAAATCGGCTTTTAGCATTGAGTATTTAATAGTTTCTGTGTAACCACGACTGGTCGGAGTGAAAGCGAAACTTTTATTTATATTGTATTGTTATGTTAATAATGATTAATGTATTTTCTATTGAAGTTTCAGAACGCTATTCAAGACTTAAAATTTATATTAACATTTACTACGTTTTGGGAGTTTCAGACCAACCATCATACGAACAAGACCTGGCTGTATGGACTAAAGTCCTTTGCCTTTCCCATTAGGGATAAATTAATAGCGTTGAAAATAATTCCATGTTTAGTATCAAACTGGGTCTGTGTCATATATAAGCTTTTGATAAAGGTATACGAAAACAACGTATTCAGTAAATAAGTAAAAACTAACAGAAAAATAAATATTATATATCTTCATTTATCTTGAAGCTTTAATGACCAAGCTACACTGATTGATACCGCTGAATTATAAATGTTATTTCTTTGATAGCTATTTCGTACTGATTTTATTTTATATGGCATGTAAAAATTACTGTTATATTTTGTGGTCCTTTGATGTGAATGATTATCTGAGAGGTACACGTCGTACCACTACAATATGATGCTTTAGAATTTATGCAATACAGCGTAGAATTAAGGCAATGGCATGATGTGCTTCTGTTTAAGTTCGGTCACGCAGATAACCATACACACCAAAAACCCGTGTATTGTTAAGATTAGGGTGAACCTCGTATTTAATGTAAACGAAATGTGGACGATTTTTATGCATCTAGAACGCATAGTCTATTATTTGTGTTCTGCACGTGAATTCATTTCAATCGTCCAAAGACAAATAATAATTGAGAACAATTCAAAACATTAAAGAGATTTTTCTGTTAAATAAACAGGAAAATCTTTTAGTAACAAAACACAAAGAGAACAAAATATATTACGTCATAGTACGTTACGTTGATAATTACTTTAATAACTGGCCAATTATCAAACCGTCGTTCAAAATGGCCGAATAACACTTATCTAGGTGATAAATTGACCCAAAAAAAATCTTAATTATGTTGGCTACAATATTATCTGGTGACGTTTTGCTCTCACACGTCATGCATAAATATTTCGCTCACTCTCTGTATAATATTACCGTGTCAAGTCTATATTTAATACTATGTTTGTGGCGTAAACAACCGAACATAAATAGATTAAACAATTCCTCAGTATTCCGTTTCGGCAACAAGGGTCGGTTATTATTTTACATAGCGTGGGAATACATAACGTAACTCGCGTTGCACGGTAAACAAATGTTTCACGAACCATCCGTGCATTAAAACTACCGTGTACAAAGGAAGAGCGAGTATAACTTCGCTTTTAAATTTTTAATAGCGCACTTCGCGGGCCTCGAAGCGATCGCTGCAGTCTGTTGCAATCTTTTACTGTTTTGCTGTTATGTAATCCTGCTCGGTACCACCCAAGTTCTTGCTCTAGAAAACAATATGTCTTTTCTATTTTGTCGCTCACCGTTTTTTTTTTTCATAAAGCGTAATTATATGTACCTTGTAGCAGCTATCTTGGGATCCATCTTTCATGATTATATATACGCATAAAAACTAATTATTGTAACTGGATTTCACTATTAATTTGATTGCTTGTTTATTGAATTAAATTATTTTGTTCTATTCTAATGAAATCAAAATATGCTTTATTCATATATTTATGAATTATAAAAATCTCTAATGAATAGTTTGTTACAACACCACTCGTCTAGTTAAACTAACTGTTCAAAGAGATAAATAAGTTAGTTTGTTATATTTATACTCACTTTTGTCTTATTTTTAGAAAGAAATATGTGATACAGTTATCACTTTATTTTCTGTGTCCATGAATTGTATTTCTTTCACGGAGCAGTTTATATTGGCAGTAGTTATAGTCGCAATATTATTAAGTAATTTTTTTCTTTTTTTATTTGTCCTTATAACGCGTGTTTTTATAGCACCTAATCTTTTACCTAAGTAATGATTGCTTTGCTGTTCTTATTAAGATTAAAGAAAAGTGGTGCCACGTACTATCTAACTGTAACTGTATATTATACTGTGACATAACACAACAAAAATATTCGTAATTTATTTCATTTTGGGGACTATTTGGTAGTAATTTGAATGGTCATGTAGTGTTATTATTTTTATACAAGAAATTTGCATTGTTTTATGTATTTTCGGGGCGTTTTTGTTAAATCGTTTGTTTAATATACATTATATACAATACATGTTGCGTAGTGAATTTGAAATAGTGGTGTACGTGGTATGGATTTTGAGTTACATCAAATGTTAATATTGCCTTTGATGCTAAAGAAAAGAAACAATCGCAACTTCAAACTGATTAAAAAGCAGGAAAAGATAGGAAAATTAAATATTTTACGCATTAGAAGATAAATAATAAAAAACTGGCTAGTATGCCAACGTTTGAAAAAGATCAAATCCTAATTATAAATTCTTACATTTTTTATAATAAATTAAACTGGTCTTTATTAGACTAGTATAGGTTCAAGTACCATTCCAGTGTCCAGTCAATAATGAAACATCACTTAAATAAATTTAAACATTTAATTAAAAACAAACTGAAAAAAAATCAGATTAATAAATTGATAGAAAAAGTCATAAGGGAAATTTCTTATATAAACACAAAATATGTTCAAATATGAAACCACATTTCGGTGCGACAAACTACTTCGCACGATTTGTCACTGATCATAAAATCATATAGTTTTTAAAATATTAAAATCGCTAGACATGTGTAGTGAAATGGTTTATTAATTAATCAGCCATTTTTAAAAAATATTCGTTCATCATTTCTTTTAGGATAAAATTATTAAGAACAATAATTATCTTTTAATTTTCTTAAATAACAAAATAGTTATATGTTTTAGTAGAATTTTTTACTTGTAAACGTAAAATTATAAATTATGTCACAGTTATAATAAAACATTTTAAATGTTTGACGGTATGACATTTCACCAATTAATATTAAAAAATAATGGGAGATTAAACTTTCCCTCCAAAGACTTGTATGATAAATGATACGTTTACGTGAGATGATTGTTGAAGAAATATTCAAAGAAAATGTATTGAAATAAAAACAAAAAGTTCACAGCTGTTCTCCATTAACTTGGAAAACGATCACTAAAACAGAATGTTGCAAAAGGTGTGTTGCCGTTGCCGAGAAATATTTAAATACTAGTTCTTAGTTCCATCATATAGCCAAATTAGTAAGAATTTCCAAGAAATTATTAAACGTCAAGCTCATAATCAATTAACACAACAGTGGTTTTTAATAAGTAAAAACATTAATCTTCAATTTTTTTTTAATTTAAAAATCCTTATTTGATTTTAAATAAATCAAAATATTAACTACACATTTTTTAATTTTATTATAATAGTTATTACTCGTAGTTTAGGAGTAAAATGTTGTAAGTTGGCACATTAAACATAGTAAAATGAAAAAAAAAAATTTTTTGATAATTTTTCTTATCTTCAAAAAAAAAGACATCAATATTCATACAATATTGTTGCAAGTACTACCTATACATTACTATATTCATACCTATGTTAAAGTTTTTAATTTGATAGTACAATATCTAAATAATTCTATTTCGCCTTATGGTTGGCAGCACGTATGCCGTCGGACACATGGCCGCCCTGCGGCTACCGAATGGCCGCTAATTGCATAGCCCTACTTTGAACTAATCGCCTTCTTGTGCTAACTAATAGTATACTGTTTTTATAACGATGCTATTTATTTGTACTGCGTATGCTGAATAATTAAGCCTTACTTTAGAGTTGCGACTATTCTGCCGTTAGTTGTTTAAATATTTAATTTGAATTTTTTTATTGCTCACATTAATTGGTTCATGGAATAAAACAATTAATTGACTGCATGTGAAATTGAGTTTCAATATAATCTATTATGTGTGTGTATATTTTCATACGTGATACAATTTTCGGATGAGTATAGCAGAATTATAAGGGTGTAGTTATTTTTAATTGGATATAAATATAATTTATAAAATAATTAAATTGTAAAAATTTGTTTTAAAGATGTAGAATTTTTGCTAGGAGTAGATTCATTTTGCGGTATTGAAACACTGTCAGGTTCTTGCCATTTATAAAATAAAAATTTAGGCATACGGCTCCAGCGCAACAACATCCACTTTAAACATTTCGTATTATAAGTTTTGTTTCTCAGATATCATAGACATTTAATTAACTCCATAATATTTTCTTTACTCCTGATAATGTGGAAAATCGACACTCACAATTTTATATTAACTGCTTAAATTGTGTCATCACTGAGGATTCAAGCCTGCTTGTTAATTATATGTAAGGGCACCGCTCTCTTACTTCGCGTAGATTCATTAAAAGATTTAACATTAAATTTGAATTTAAACGTAACTTTTAACCACTTCCATATCATATATGGTGTTATTTTGTTATGTTTTTTTCACAAGTTTACAAAGGTGTATAAAGTACATTACATATAGAGGGAGTCAAAAACTACTGTATTCCTAAGTGTTAATAATAGTAACGATTTAGAAAGTATTCGTTAGGCTAATATTTAATGTGCTTTTGCCACTCCGTAGCTATAAACTATGCATTTGCATCATGTTTCTTAATCGAGGATGAATTGGGGTGTCATGGGTCTCAAGGACCAGCCACCAGTGGTAGATGGGCATGCCATGATGGATGGACAGCTAGGTTCTGACTGGTGACATGAACGGATCAGTGAGACCGGGAAAGGCAGGCATTTATAGGCATAGCGAGGCACTCCATATCAGGCATTAGTATTGGTGATATGTACTTCTTGAATCTTTATTAATGGAGTATTTATCAATTATCATAAGAACTGTGTGTATTTTATCACCGTCTAATATATTAAAAATATAAATTTAACTACCAGTTACTTAGCAGACTTAATTTTACAATTAAACCTATCAGATGGTAAAAATATATAATATACTATAAAGTCTCCTATATGTAACATCTAAGAATGAGTACCTTCTGGATTTATTATAAGCAAATCCGATTTGAATAAACTCTAACAATGCAATTGTCTGTAAGCCCTTCAGTGTTTTCCATTTATGAAAATTCTCATTTATGCAATTAAACGTCGCCCTTTATGTTTGTAAAAAGCAAAAGACTTAAAAAAGTTTTCCATTTAATCTACATCCTCTGAGCTTAAACAATTACAGTATTATTTAATAAGATCCTCGCTCGGTTTGAGCTCGGGGCTTTATCTTTGTATAAATTTATGAGATGAATTTTCTTCGACGACGTAATCGTTTCGACGAATAAGAGTTTCGCGAACGATTCTTTGTTAAATGAATTAAACTTTTAATTAAATTTCGACGGAATACCAATGTTCGACGATTGCAAAATTGCGGCTCGGTTTGATTTACACAAGAATATTGAGGCGTTTTTAAATTACACGATGAAGTTATCATGGTTCATATTTCTGTAGGTTTTCTAGTCACGTGTCAACAATTCGCTTGCGCGGCGCGGAATATAAATTCGCAATTCGTCAAGATGGATGGTACCAACGAAGATCTCTCGTTAAATCACCGATGTCACTCCACTCATATTACGTGCCAAAAATGTCCCACTTTCATTTGTTTTCCGCATTGTCTTTTAAGATCATTGTAGAGTGTATAATCCTTTTTTTTACTTGGCTGTAGCATCTCGGGTACTAGATTCGATTTGGGAATCCAACCGGGTCTGATGCTTAAATATGTCTTCTTTGTCGGTATCACTCTTGACAGAGTGGTCGTGGTCATCACTTCAGGTGTTGGTGGCAAACTTCACAACAAGCCGCCAGTCTTCTCTGATGGCCGCCTGCCGCGTGCATTCATGTAGTGATGATGAGTCATTTACTGCCGCTTTTATCTGGTCAGTCCACCTCATAGGCGATCTTCCTCGTGGCCTGGTACCCTCAACCTTTCCCTGGACCACAAGTCGCCCAATAGCCACCTCCCCACGGCGGCATACGTGACCAAAAAAGGGTAGGGATTCGAGACTGTACCAAAGACGATAAACGTTGCTTGATGCCGAGTTCTCAAAGCATAGACTCGTTGGTACGGAATTCAGTCCACAATACTCCGAGCCTTCTCCTCCAGTAGCGTCTATCTTCTTCTTCTCTACTTCCCACAGGGTCCACGTTTCTGCGACGTACAAGAATATGGGGAATACAAGTGCCCGAACTAGCTAGATTTTTGGACCTCTAAATATGTATTATATAAAAATAGATAATACAAATAAATTGATATAATTAATTAAACTGCAAATTCAGATGATTTCCCTTGTGTGAGTAATACTCACTCAAGAATCAGTCTTTTAAAGTTTTTATTAGTAGCTCGCTTAATGTCATCATCTAAAGCTGTATAACCTGAACAGTAAAAAAAGAATTAAAGCCACCAATGTTATAATACTGTGGCATACGAATCTTGAAACTATTAAAAGGACGAGGTACTCTGATATGAGTATAATAAAGATGAAAAGAATCCTTAAGATAAGATGGTGTATAAGTATTATTTAAAACTGAGTATGTAACATTTACAAGTTAAATCTAATCGAGACAGTTATTGTGAAGGCGTTCCAACTTATTAAGAAGGGTTTGAAACTAATTTGATTAACACATCAGCATAATCGTTGACGGGTAGAATGAATTTAGTTTAGTGGGTAGTGAGTATATGAAGGGCACAGAGGGCATTAACTTTCGTGTAGCTTCAGCGACATTAATTTCCCAATTCATGGAACCGTCTAGAAATATATATAAATATTAATATATTTATATATATATATATATATACATATATATATATACGTAAATATGAATATATATATATATATATTTATACATATGTAATTTATTACAATAACAAAGATTGTCGAGTGGGCAGCCTCGTATTGATTATCACAGCGTAGGACCAACCTTCATTAGATGCAGTGACGACTTTTGCAAGTCTGCGGGAGGTCGGTGGATGCAGGTCGTATTCCATGGCAGACTACGATGAAGGCTTATGTTCAGCAGTGGACTGGTGATGGGCTGAAATGATGTTGATGAACATGATGAAAAGTGTTTGAAAAACAATGATCAAAGAAAAAGAATACATGAATACAAAAGTTTATTATCACTAGCCTTTTTTTTTATTGTGTGAGTATTACTGTTTGTCCAGAGAAATGGACTATCCTACACAAAAATAATTTTTCAATTCGAACTAATAGTTCCTGAGATTAGCGCGTCCAATCAAACATACCTTCAACTTTATATGTATGGATTATACTTATTATATGTGCTGGTCCTATAGTCGAGGCATTTATTATCAATATGACAAATTTAATACTGCAACCCTTTCATGTCGTGTTATTATACTTCATTCCCAGAACATTCTACAAAATGTAACACTGAGCGATTTACGAGTATTGCGACAACCAACGTACAAAATGACATGTTAAAACTTGGAGGTGCATAACGCGAACACGACTAGAACGAATGTCGGTAAATCCAAGCTAAAGCTTTCTTTATGTCTCTAGATTTATAGCACAAGGGCTGACACATACCCCTGCCTTTGCGCTCTGTGTTTTCTTTTAACGCCGTCCTTACATGTATTTTATTAATGAGCTCACTCCTTGTTTCTTTGCCTAATATGAAGCGTAGTCTATAATTTGAAACGTCAATAGCCTAAAGGTTTCGAGTGCGGTCTGCGAAACTTAGTGTCGCAGGTTCGAATCCGCCATTCGATTATTATCGTGAAGCATCTCCTTGCACAAGCATTTTCAGCTTAGTTGGATTTTTTTTTTTTTTTTTTTTTTTCGGGCTGATGGCCGCTGTTAGCCCCAGGGCTTTTACAGTTTCACCGGGTTGAGAGGTGACCGAGCGCTTATGGCTCTCAGTCGAGACCTCTATATATGGGTAACCAGCGCAAGGGCTCCCGAGAGGGAATACTCGGCTTGAACCGTTACCCTGTTTCGCGAGAGCGTCTGACTCGAGGGTGCCCAAGAGGGCCGGACCTCGGCTCGGTCAGTTGCTTCTGACAGAGGATTATCTTAATTAATATCACTATTATTATTAACTACCTGTACCACCACTTCAGAATGCGTGGGCGCTGGAGAAGAAGTGGCGCAAGAAACTCCAGCAACGCTTCTATCTGTATGGACTGGAGAGAACCGGCCAGTGACATGGCGGTATCGCGAATAACTTTGTTTGCGACGCCCTCGCCGTCGGCGGGGCGATATGAGGGTGCAATGTTTGTGTGTTGTGTTTTATGAAGGGCTTGGGCCTGGTGGTTGCGTCGTCAGGGTCGTCGAGGGCGTGCCTCGGTCTCCTACGGACGCGGGTAAATCTGTGATTCGCGATGGGATTGTAAGTGGCGGCACTTACAATCAAAGGGTTTCGGTGTGTGACGGCAGAGTCGAAATATCGGCGAAGCCTGCTTCAGGTACTGAGCTATGGTCGGCAGCTCAAGATCTATGTGTAGATTTTCGTTACGCAAGAACCACGGCGCACCGGTGGCCTTGCGCATGAAACGATTTTGTATTACCTGAAGTCGGTGAATGTGACGCGGGAGGCATGCGCAAAGACGGGGCTTGCGTATGTCATTATGGGTCGGATGCACGCTTTGTAAAGTGTAATTTTATTACGCAGGGACATTTTGCTATTTTATTAAGTAACGAGTGCAAACGACCTAGGACGAACGCTGCTCGATTCCGTACGCGGTTGACATGCGGACCGAAGGTGAGTCTTTCATCTAATGTGACGCCTAAGTATTTGACTGTCTTTTCCCAGGGGATTGGACGATCAAATAACTCTATAGTTTGGAGATGCGGCGTTTTGTTGCGCCGAGAGAAGTAAATGGCTGCACTTTTGGTGGGGTTAACCTCGATCCTCCATTTCGAAACCATTTCCCTAAGGTGTTGGCTGCAGATTGGAGGCGTTTACAAATAGCGTCTGGCTTAAATCCAGACGCGTAGAGGCCGGTGTCATCGGCGAAAGGGCTAGCTCTACACCGCGAGTGCGCGGTATGTCGTTGGTGTAGAGTGTGTATAAAGTAGGACCTAGGACAGAGCCTTGTGGTACTCCGGCACAAATGGGGTGAACCTCGGAACGCGTTCCCTCGACGCGGTAACGAAAGGTTCGATTGCGGAGAAAATCTCGTATGATAAGTACGAGTCGATCTGGCACACCGAGCTCATATAGTTTGTATATGAGCCCGTTGTGCCAGACCTTGTCGAAAGCTTTCGCCACGTCGAGAAAAAGTGCCCCAGTTTGGTAGCCCTGAAGAAATTTACTGAAGATGTGCTCCGTGATGCGGTGCACTTGATGTGTGCATGAGTGTTGGGTGCGAAACCCGAACTGCTCATTGATTGGCAGCCCTCGGGACAGCATGAAGTCCTTGAGGCGGGTGAGGATGAGCCTTTCATACACCTTACCCAAGACTTTGAGTAGGCTTATGGGTCGATAGGCTGATGGATCGGTTGGATGTTTTGAGGGCTTGAGAATCCCTATGACATCGGCTTCCTTCCAGGTGTTCGGGAAGGTGCCTTTGGATATAGCCGCGTTGTAGATTATCACCAGTAGGTGTAAAATGGACATGGGTAGGAGTTTCATCACCTTGTTGGTGATACCGTCGGGGCCGGGAGCCTTGCGTGGTCGCAGGTTTTAATTATGGACTCAACTTCGGTGCATGTAACTTGAGTGACGGAATCGCGAGGTGGTTCCTTACTCCTCCGGTCGACCTCGCTGTTAACCATTTCAAGGTGAGCGGCGTCGATCGGTAGGGTGCTCGGTGAGCATTGGAGCTCGAGATTGTCAGCCAGACATTCGGCTTTCTCTTCGTCTAAGAAGGCGGGTGGTTTATTAGGACGCGCTAAGGGAGGCATTGTTTGGGCGGTGCCCCCTTTTAGGGATTTGGGAAGTCGCCAGTAGGCGAGATGGGAAGGTTCGATGTTGGAAGGTGATTATCCCACCGATCGTTCCTATACTGGGCTATGCGTGATCGGACTTCACGCTGAAGGGTACGTAGCACCAGCCGGTTACTTTCAGTGGGATATAAGTCGTGGGCACGAGTCGCCGCATTCTTGCGCCTCATTAGGTCCTTTATGTCGTTTGGCAGGGTCCATCGGTGGTCTTCCACCGAGGGAACCTGCCTCGAACAATCCACGATTACGGTCTGGATGTGCCTAGTGAGGGCATGAACTGCGAGGTTCGTGTCGTTGACTGAAGATATGTTCCTAGGAATAGCATCTAGGTGCGGTGATGTGGCTTCCCTCAGGGCGTTCCTGAGTCGGTGCCAGTCTACAATGGTTTTGGTGGAGGTGAGGTTGGGGCGGAGGGCCTAACCGAAGAAGAACAGGGCGATGATCGGAAGCGAGCTCATGGATTACCTCTATGCCTTGGAAGGCGAGATTGATGTTCTTACAGATGGCAATATCAAGCACGTCCGGTGCGTGACCCAATATGTATGGAAAATGGGTAGGCGTAGTAGGCGCTACGACGTCGAAGTCGAGTGCGTCGCTTAGCGAGTCTAAAGCCAACCCCGGGGTTGATTTTAGTTGCATTCCACCGAGTGTGCTTGCTATTGAAATCTCCTGCCAAAATGACTGAGTTTCCAAGGAAAGGAGCGCCACGAAGTCGCTTCGTAATATTTGTGAGTCACGTCTGCAAGGCAGGTAGACGGACGCGATTGTGATGGGGGCGTGGCCGGTCATGGCTAGCTGACAGACCGAGGCTTCTAGGAAGGTTAGGGTTGGCGTATCGACGGGCACGCAGTGCAAGGACTTTATAGTAGATGAGAGTTCCGCCATTAGCGGCGGAAGTTCTATCATTCTAATGATGTTATAATTCGCGATGTTGGGATTGCGAGTGTGCGGTTTGAGGAATGTCTCTTGCACTAGGAGCACGTCGACTTGGTGATCGCGAACAAAATTGAAGATTTCGTCGCGTTGATTATTAATACCGTTCGCGTTAAAAATGCGACGTTAAGGGAACGCGGTTTTACTCTGCCGTTATAAAGGCCCTCTATGCTTGAAAATTGACGATGGCTGACACTACATGTTGGTAGCGCATTGTGGCAGCAATCCTGATTTCGGGCTTGCCATTGGAGTCCTTAGGGCTTTTGCAAGGGCTGAGACGTCGGCGCCGTTGAAAACGGCGGCGAAGCGACACACAAGGTCGAGGTCGCTTTCGTTAACCGGCCGTCCGGCTGATGGAGGGCTGCTCAACCGGTTGAGCGACGGTCACTACGCCAGTAGGAGGTTTCCATGCGGGACGTAGAGGACGAACAGGAGCGAGAATAGGCGCGGGAGCGGCGATCGGTGTAGCTACCTTAGGTGCGACTTTAAGTGCCGGGCGTTTCGGCAGGAGCCTTTGGGCAGCCAAGGTAATTGGCTGTGTGTCCCTCTGAGTTGCACAGGACACATGCGGGGGCCCGAAAGCAACCAAAGGGCCTTGTCCTTGGGTCTCGGACAGTCGGTGGTGCCATGGTCACCCAGGCACTTTACGCATCTGGGTTTCCCGAAGCAGTTGCGAGCAGAGTGGCCATATAACTGGCATTTGTGGCACTGGCCCGGAGATGTTTTATGAGGGCGCTCTATTGTGAGCCCAGAAAGGTGGCAGCACGTTTTCAGGTTAAATACCTGCTTCCCTGCCTCGGACCTTTCGAGGGCCACAATTACCATGTTGAATGGCTTTTGTTATGCCCACTGTACATCCTATGCACGGATAGGACGGGTAAATTCTGAGCCTGGAGGTCCTCTTTGATGAGGTCTGCGGGGATTTCCCGCGGAAGGTTTTAATAACCACTCTAAGTTGGCGCTCTTCTGCCAGGGTGTAGGTGTGAAAGAATACACCTTTGTCTTGTAAGTAGCGGGTGACCGCTCTATGGTCATCCGTGGTTTCTAGCTGCAGTTTAATGCCTACAGCGGTGGGGATCGCTTGATATTTGTAGCGATTGGAAAGGGCCGATACGACAGTCGGCCATTTATCTTGTGCCTGTATGAAGACAGGCGGCGGGCGTTTCGATGGCTGTGAGACAGCCGAAGTTTGGGGGAGCCAGTAGGGGCGCGCTGAGGAGCGGCGGGGGCTTGCTGTGAGGCTGCAGAGGGGGTGCCATGGGGTTGGGCCACAGATGTCGATGGCCGGGGAGAGGGGACATCGCTTTCCCGTTTTTTCGCCTTGGGTGGCGGCGTCGGGGCGGGTGAAGCTCGCTTTTTTCGCTTCTTTTCCACCAGCGTGAAGTTGCTGGTGTCTTGCGGGAGGTCCTCGGGGGACGAAGGGCTATCTAGCTCCATTTCGGAGACCGAGGAGGACGATGAGGCAGAGGCCCTTGAGGAGGACCTTGAGGGTGATTTTTGCCCCTCCGGTAGGGGTTGCTCTTTTATAATGTCTTCGAAGACATCGGGGTATTTACTCTTCAGGCAGCTGACCAAGTGTACAAGGAAATCCATTGTTGGATTCTCCATTGTACACTTAGTTGGAGTTAAACGGAATGTTGGTAATGTTTCAAGCGATGCTTTCTTTTAAAAAGAAAAAAATATGTAACCAAACCGTCAGCTAGATTATAGCTACACCATAGATTGATCGGTTCGGCAGGGAACACCTTGCCTTCGCAGAATACCAGCGTAAAAATACCATCGTAACGCTTCGGTTTCGTGTGTAGTGTAGGTCCGGTTACTGTTAGCAAAGCAAAACTAAGTCGTCATGGCTAAGTTAAGTGAGTGTTCATCACGTACCTTGAAATATATATTTTCCCCGAAATTTTCGGTTTCATCAAAATATAAGGTTCCAGATGCCGTCCGTGTCGTGGCCACAGGAATCACAAAAGCCACACACATAGACATAACGAAAACACACACTTTATGATCCACTAATCTTGTGCCTCGGCTGGGAATCGAATCCTAGGAGACTGGTACTTTGGCTACTATGAGTTTGGCTGCTACGAATGCGGCACTGAAATATATGCTGCATATTTGATGTAATCTGGTGTTAATCAGAAGATATCACTATGGTTGAAATCGATCAGGAATACATAATTAATGAACTACCAATGATTGTGATTATTTCCACATGGATTTAATTATGATATTTTGATTTATGATAAGACTATATAAATGTTTTTGATGACAATCCCATTTAGATACGAAGAAGACGTTTATGTCGAAGCGTCATTGACCTAATCGCTTAGGTTACGGTCTGCGGAATATAAGGCCATAATTTCGAATCCGCCATTCTACTTTTGTGACAAGCATTCTCTCAACTTAGTTGGAGTAGTAAATTACAAAAAAAATACTTTTTAAGTGTGTACCTTTTAATTTTACCGTTTATAGTAAACACACTGTTTATAGTATATAAAAATACATAAATAGTTTTTCAACAAGTTGTTGATCAACTGTTTACATTTTAAAAGTGAAAAAGCGTTCAATGTTTTTATAAAACAGTGTCGTTGTCCGCAACGTTTCAAATCACAAAATAAAACCGTGTCACCTCGCTCGCAACACATTTCTCAAACAGTGTAAAAGGTTTCGACTATGACGGGAATGAACGAGATGTCTTGTAGTTGAAATAGTGCGACGATAGCGTGGGCAATCGATCAAACAAACTCGCATGAATAGCAACATTTATATAGATCTCGACCCGGACTATTCCACTTTTATCCCGGGGAAGATTTATTCCACGCGCGACACCTCTTGGCCCTTTGAAGTTGCTAGATGGGGGAAATAAATTTCCGCCCGCACTCCGTCATTGTTTTTAATTAAAGCGGTATTAGCTTTGAAAGTTTATTATTGTTAGGAATGTAACGGTAACCTCTTAAAGGTTTCACAATTTACTTTGCTTGTTGTGTTACTGAAGTTAACTACATTTTTATTACACCTTAGTATTATATCAATACAAGTTACAATTCAAGCAGAAGTACATATTTAAGTAGTCTCTTAAAATATTTTATATTACACATATTAAAAAATAATCGTTTAGTATGTGTAATTGAAATAAATGAGTATAAATGGTTTTAAGTAATTTTATGATTAAATCCGCTCTCAATTAATTGGAGTAAGAAGTGAATAAAATGATTATAGCTACCATATCCTATAGACTATCGAAAAGCTCTTAACTTAAACATGATCATATATTGTGTAGGCATTAAATATATTACGTGAAGCCATTGGCGTGGAGTCGGGCCACGAGTGTGATCTCCACTTAATCCGGTGGACGCGGATAACAACGCTAACAATGTGATAGAGCCGCTCTGAACACATCGTACTCTCTCGCAATAACTATAAACTATCAACCGCATACGTCTGCCATCTTGTAGCCAGACGCGATGAAATATCCACCTCTCTCTCACACCCCTCGGGGTGGTGGGTGTGTTTCTCCCTCTTGCACCCCACGCTAAGCGCAGACATGCGGCGGCATCGCGCGCTATCTGAACGGATGTCGAACGTACGTCCCGACGGGCCTTTTCGTGGTACATCAGTTCACCGACGCTTTTAATGCGGCTAGCAATTACCCCACCGATTATTTATGTAGATATAGAACATAAAACCAACGTAAACTTAAAAATATGCTTCCATAACAAATAATACTAAGATTAATCATAACGTTATGAGTAAGGAATAAAAAAAATCCAAACACATTTCAATCGTGATCCGGCCGTGCAAAACGTACGTACTCCTTTAAAATAGCAGCAATTTAGTGCAAAATTACAGCGCCCACACTCCTTATGAATACCTACTCTGGTTTGTGTTCTCCTGGTATTCGAGTTTAAATTACACGAATTAATCCAGGCTGGTTGGTAGCTTCGCTTCCCTAGGGATAAGTGCGCTCGGTTTCACCCACGTGGAATATTTCTTTAATGCATCGATTCGAGTGTTATATTATTTTATTTTCACTCAAATAAAATGCGCCATTGAACAAAAGCGTGCTTCCCATTCTCATTGCGTGTTACGTGTTCATGCTGACTAGAACTAAATAAAGGTGTTATATTTTCACGTTTATAGTTGATATAAAGTCTGTAAATATGAAGAATCATCATTTATTTTATTTTGTTTGCGAAATAATTTCCTGTTTTTAGTTAGTAACCTCGGCTGTGATTAATGCCAAATATTAAATAAAATATGTTTATTACGCTACCTAATAAATTGTGTCAGAATTCACAGTTTATTGCTAAAGGCATTGAAATACTTAAGCATTGGATTCACTTGAAGTTTTAAAGAGTAAATGGTTTTGCGTAGTATTTTTTATAAAATTGAAATTTAATGATGTTACTATTATTTGATAAATACGTAATGTTACCATGCCATTACGGTAGAATGAGTTTTAATTAATTGTTAAATTTAATTAAATGTTAATTTATAACACCTTTGTACAACCCATATTATGATTTTGACTATTACAAAATTTTAACTGATGACGTTTTATGATATTTTTTTTATGATTATACCTAAGATTTACAGATTAAAACAATCGTTATCCTTGGTGTTGTTTGTTCATTTTACGTGGACACCCTTGACCGACGGAAAACCATGAAAGTGGCATTTGATAGCAAGTATATACATCTCTACAATTGCGTGTATATACCGGTTTGAGCGTGAGTAGGTTTCCTAAAGAAATATTTTAAAATTGGACGTTAGCATAATTAGTATGACGATCACAAAGTACTTTCTCAATGGCACGATGCCGCTTGAATAATGTATGTTTGCGAGGGAACGTTTCTTACTCGTTCTCTTACAATGTCTAGTACGTATTTTTCTTGTGAAATACAACACATCACATATTTATTCGTTTTATTGTTATTAAAGTATAACTATATCGCAATGATTGATGTCATTCGCCTTTTTATTGGTATATTTGTATCCATAAGTAAAAAATAAACAGTTTTATCATGAATAAAGTATACTTAAATACTGATTTGCAAATACCAAGATTTTTATTAGAATAAATGTTACATTTAATTTAACGAATAAGGTATTAGACAAAATGTAACAAGGTTTTCTATAAGCATTGTTTTACAAACGAGCACACAGTTCACCTGATGGTAAGTCCTGCCTGCGGCCCATGACATCCTCATATATCGTCGACAAGGAATCATAATGCTGATGCGTTATCACCAGTAATAAGGGTCTCGGGATCCCAACACGCACCAGACGAAACAGCAAGATTTAGCTGCCATTTTACGCTGGCATTCTGTCGGTGCGTGTTTCCCCCTCCTGTCGCGCCGTGTTGCATCCAGTCATAAACTGCAGCGTGGCTCTACCATTATCGTTTTTTGCAGTTTTGAATAACTGCCAAAATTAGCAAGTAAGCCGTACCTTACTAATTTAATTTCTTCGGTGGCCTACTTAAATCTAAACAGATCTTATAAAACGTTCAATTTAAGTGCCTAACATAAAATTGGATTCAGTCGAGTGACAAAATATGCTTCGCAGCAGTCGAGTTTCTGAGAACTCGCGAGCATTGTATGGCTCGCGGCAGAATCTCATTACATTATACAGAAGATGGCCGTTTATTAGTTACCGTCGTGCGACACATTCAATGCAAATGTGGACAATGAGTTCGCTCGGCAAAAAAAACCGATGTCCGCGACGGGTGAATTTTAATTGAAAATAAAGCTCGTCTCATGCCGATTACCGCCGTCTGGTACCAGGGCCTCATGAATTTATGAAGATGTTTACATGAAAGCGCGGGGAAGGTCGAATTCGCGCGACCGCTGTCTCTCAAACTGCTAATCAATTACTCACGCCGTTGGCCGACGCGCTTTTTCCGCCGTGTAATGGATACGTGCATGCATCCAGCAATAAGTGCACGGTCGTATGCGCTCGGCGCGGTGGGTTCGCGCATGAATGCACCGCCAAGTACGAGCCTAAGCCGCGCTACATGCCGCCACGCTTGTCTGCATCGGTTTTTTTTATTCGCACATGTGTGGCCTGCGTTTATGCTCCCCTAGTTCCCCCCATTTGTTTACATAGCGGTTAGTAATAACGTGCTAAAAACTAACGGTCCTTAATACGAACGAAACACTTATAAACTTGTGTTGCCTAAGCGTTATGAATAATAGCGGTTTTTTAAAAAATATATTTACTATATTTTTTTTAGATTTATTTATAAAATTAGAAAGTTAAAAGCATACGGTTCCTGATATGGCATATGGCAGTCATAATTATCTTCGAAAAGGAATCACAATTAAAACTACGGTTTTATTCATCCGGAGAAATATAGCAGTGCCCTGACCTATTATTTTGCCGTGCACATGAAAAAGTGTCTCCCGTTAGTTGATCTATTCGAGCTTCAGTTTGTGAGAAGAAATTTGTCGTGACGCAGTGATCAGAGCCAAATTTGTCAATCACAAATTGTTTTTCGGGTCTGGGTTGGTTGTACGTAAATATCGTGATATTGACAGTGCATTTTTACCAATTTCATACCTTATTGTACATATATAGCACCGGACTTGAGAATATCACGAATAAGTGATCTCACGGCACTATAATATATCCTGCGCAGTTGATGCCATCTGGTTCCAGAAGATACCTCCGTGGTTGCAATCGATTGACGGTGAACACCATCAATGCGTGCATCACAAATGCTTTACGACATAAAACTGTCAGTTTTAAGTTGTATGATGGTACGTAGCATATAGGTTTGCTCTATAAGGGCATGGTGCACCGCGTGTGATCGCTGACCATATTTCGAGGAGAGTCACGACTTGAGTGCAATTTCGTTTTGCGTCCTCTTTGTTTTATTGTTATCGTTTTTGTACATAATTGAGTGGCGCTTTTGTTCGCTCGTCTCTTGTCTTCAGTTTGTTAAACGCCCGCAGCGCTTTCTTGGAGTCGATTCCGATGCTTTATAATAGGATTATTAAAGGCGGTAATAGGCCACGGTTTTTGCCTTGTTAGCGGTCCATTCATGTACACTTTTTGTTCGTAAACCCTCTGCGCTAATTGTCGGTGACGGCGATGAAAGATTGTCGGACACGACCGAACGAATTATTTTCTCTAATAGAGCACGTTAAAATTCGTCTATCGAAACTCGGGTCTAAATTTGCATAAGGACGCGGAGCTTAAGTCCGCGGCCCAAATAAAGACGGAAAGTAATTTACATATGCAAATGTCGTGTCGTTCCCATGCAAATACGTGCTTGCTTTATTACAAACGGCTTAATGATAGCCGGGATCCAAGCTACGTGGCTCCCCGGGTACTCCATGCAGCCGGGACTATTTGTCTTCCAATCACGACCAAATGAGCCCGATGTTTAATCTTCAACGTCTCTGTGGTATTATATTAATTTGCGGGCTCCATGTTATGTTGATCTTGCTCCAACGTATGCGTATCTTGTAATTACGTTTCGAGTTATTTTGTTTAAGCAAATACTGAGTATGGATTTGAGTTAGAAAAATAGTAATATATTTCTTATATCAATTGCATTACCAAGTGATGATGGTCTCGTGATCGATTTAAACCTCGGCGCTATGTTTTGTTTATTACCAAATTAAATCAACTGTGCAGAATATATTATAGTGCCGTGATTATTTTCCGAGACACGAAAGCACTCACTCATCGGTCCGCTTCTTTAAACCATGTGCAATAAAATCGAGAAAGGTTTTGATAGTGTCGAGGATTTGGGACATATATAATACAACACCTGCAAAATCTTTTGATACACAAACTCAGGATACACAAAATTGTTCCTCGCCTAGGAGTCGAACCTAGAAGCTGCCTGATACTCTAACCACTACGCCACGAGGCCGTAAAATGAAAGAGTATTTTTTAAAATATAATGTCGGGTAAAACTAAATGTTTTTTTTTGTATGAACTTCTAGACTCCATCCAAAATTATCCATCGTTCGAATCCTGAGACCTATAAGTCTCACGATAATTTTAACAAATTCACAAAATGATCACAAACGAATTTATTAAAAATTTGGAGTGTTGGTCGGGTTAGTTAGTTTAACAATTATCAACTAATTAACATTAAAACAAACGGTTCCCGTTACAATGGTACCTGGTTATATTTCTTCATATCACATTTTACGTTACAATATGTGCAAATATAAAAAAGAAGTAAAAGAACACTAAAGTATTATTTTAACTAACTACGAATTATTATATTCAAATATTGTTTTTTCAATAGCTTGCCTCATGAAAAAAATTAATGCTAGCTCCCCAACTAAACTTGAACTGCTTGTGGTAGGAGACGGTTCATGACAATGGTCTAATGATTGATTCGAACCTACGACTTTACGATTATTATTATTACGATATGTTTTCCAAATCGTACCCTAAACCAACCAAAATAACAGGCTTTTGACGCTTTAAATGATTATTGCTCAACTTTTTCTGAAAACATTTAGTAGTTTTTGAGTTTTATATCGAACGTTAGGTCGTATTGAAATTTCCCGTACTCATTGTATGTAGAAGACCTTAATATACCTAAATATAATGAAATCTAAATATTTTATATCTCATACATAAATCTTTGAATAGTATAGTAGGGGATGGTGAAATAATTTATGTATAAATTAAAAACTCCTTATACATTTTATGTTAGTTAGGTTACTGTTTACAAGAGAGCAACTTTTTATATTGTTATATTTTGTCCTCAAAAGAGCCATCATCGTCGTCAACATTATTATCATCATCAGTATTATTATCATCATTATTATTATCATCATTATCATCATCATCATCATTATTACTATCATCGTTATTATCATTATTATTATTATCATCATCATTATTTTTATCATCATCATCATTGTTATCATCACAGTCATCATCATGGGTTATTGTCAGTCTACTGGTGTAATGAATGTGGAAATCAAGAAGAATCAAGAAACGAGCGGTCGTTTATCTGAGCTGTCCATGTTGACATGATTGCAACTATTGCGTCATACCAATTCAAAATCTTTTCGATTTAAAAATAACTTGTATGATGATAAACCTTGTTTTGTATTGGTTACCAACGCTTTATAAATGCCACATATCAGTTTATGAAATATAAACAAGTATTTAATATATTATTAATAAAAGTATATTATTTGCTCGATCACTGCAATCACCCTGACTAGATGGAATATATTTTTTTGGGTGACGGATACCCCTGGCGATACGTCATCGCAGCATCTTTGTATCTATCTGCAAGATAAATGGGTGGCTGATGCACCTTCTCCGGGTCTCCGGTTCCTTACACACACCAACCGAAATACGGCAGCATTATGCTGGTACCCAATGAGGGAGTGCACCTGCTTTACAGCTCTCGAGCGCCATCGTGGTCGTTGTGTTGGTAATTGCTAATCAAGAAATGTAAATGCAATAGATCTGACAACCGCATATACCCATGAGAAACAGAATTTTTAGGGTACGGTCTGCCAAACTTAGGGTCGTAGGTAAGAATCCGCCATTAGACTATTGTCGGAACCATCTCCTAGCACAAGTATATAATTTTGGTTGAAGTGGTTAACGGGAATTGTTAAAAAGTAATTCTAGCAGTGTTATAACACTGCAAGAAGTACTTTTTAAAAAATTTGTTACTGCAACAAAACAAAAATGATAGCATAAAATGGTCGAATAACTCTCATTTATGGATGACAGTTACGGTACATACTAAATTTGGTATGTTATCACCTCGCCTATGAGGGAGGCTGAAAAATTGCATAAACAGCAAATCATGTGCGAATGCATTTCCCTTAGATTATTCTTTTGATAATCATTATTACATTGTCAAGCTAATATTTGATACTATGTTTATTATGGTTGGCGCATATATTCTCACGTAATTATACATATAAATTATATATTTATATGTATTTGTATGTATATATACAATTATATGTTATATATTTTTAATTATATATGTATTTTATAATTAGGCATATGTTGTTTATTTAGTTAATATAATTAATATAATAGTGTATATATACCCCATTTCATCTCTACATTACCCTAAGATTGACTGGTGGAGAATGACTAAGGTACGCCTAACTACGATTTATACATAACTGTATATAAATCTTAAATAATTAAATAAATAAATAATTATTTGTTCATATTTCTCTATATATTAATGTGCAGTTACGAGCGGGCGTGACCGCGTTAGCGTATTGGCTTTATTCTATTGCGAAAATAAACGAAAAATATGAACATACGAATAACTGGGATAAAAATAAACCATTTGTATTGCAGTCACGGCTGGACTGCTATGAGTACACGTGTGATATTTATGATCTAAGACAGCGTTCCACGCTTCGATATCATCGACTCGAATAAGCTTCTTAAATTCGTAAGTATTCAAGAAATTTGTGTTCCGAACTGTAGTAATTAAGCTTTAAACAGCTGCGGCGAGAAAGACTATGCGATTATAAATATAAACGACAATAATTAGAATAAATTACTATTCATGAGACGACGGAGCAAAATTAATTGGATTAATTTACATTCATTAGATGTTTAAAAAACACGCTAATCTTTATTTTGACATTGTATGGGTCTTCTACGGCTATGATATGATTCGTTTTCCACATCGTTTCACTACCATCAAAATTATTAAAAGATATTTCGAACAAAATGAGCGACGCGAGCGTCTTTAGTGACAAATTAAACGATTTACATGTAAATGTCAAGTTCATTACAGTTTTATTATATAATTATGCTAATATATTATGCATATAACGTTATAAGGAATGCTAAAATAGTGTCGGAGTGATGTTAATTTGACTGCTAAATGCTGAAAAGAATATCGCTTTAAAATAAAAGAACCTTTTTTTTTTAAAGAGATAATTTAAAGACAACCGATAATTTCCGTCGAGAATATTGTCTTTATAATGACTGTAGCTTTCTTTATATCGCATAGAGTAATGAAAAGAAATTTATGAATTCGCGATTTTTTTTGAGTTACAAAATAATATGAGTTTTGAAATACCGTACTACGAAATATCCAAGGCCATTCAATGGCGATTAGGGAAACATAAAACAGGTAACACAGACATTCATTAGAATGAATAAATCGTTCTAATAAAATCTTTTTAATATTAAAGAAGTTTCAAGACTTCTTCCGCTGCGCGGGGCGTTTTAATGAAAAAAGTCTGGCGTCTCGGTCGGCGAAAAATTGTTACCGGTTTTCATTTCAACGTGGAATCCGTTTATTTTTAAAAACCAACTAGTAAAAGAAAAATTGAACGATTACAGAGCTACCTTATATAACGTATTTAACTTGAAAAGGTTCTAAAGAAAGAAATAATATGAAGTTAACTTACATTTAGTTCACTATGATGTTAAGTTATAAAGAAAATTAAATTTATAACTTAAGATTTTTCATAATGTAAAATGCTCTATTTAATTCCAGAGATAATCTAGAATGTGAAACTTACAAGTATAGCTTATCAAATTGTTGTGTATTAATCTCTTAACAGATAAATAACAAAGAACTTTATCCTAACTTAATCCTCGCAGGAATGAAGAAAGAATTTGGGTGTCATTGGCAGATGGAATCAGTTACCACCAAGTTAATTTTGCTCGGTTGTCATCTTTAATATCTTAAAAATAGAGTAATGCACACATCCTCCAAGACTGTAAATTGAACCGAGAACTCTTTACGCAACAGCCAGGTAGTTAAACCACTACGTCATGCAGGTGTTTCTGTTTTAAATGTATCGTTGGCTACGTGCACGGCCAGCCGATATCGCTGTCGTCAACGCCGAGGTTGAATGGCGGTGCCGATATGTAAACTGCTTAGTGGTCCAGCCAGCGACTGATAATATCTCCACTGGTCGTACAAATAGCACAATTAACCTTAACACCGACCACTGCGTCATGTTTTAGGGCTGTCAGATGTTTATTGTATACTGTTTTTATAATACATAACTTTTCGTAAGATAGAAAACATAAAAGCCGAGTAACTAACAAAACTGTGGAACTTCTTCATTTTTTTTTTAATTTGTAGTCACTTATATTACGGAAATTCAAAATGGACTTTTAAAACATATCAGTATTGTAGTGATAGTACATAATAATTTTTGACCACTTCATAATTGTATCTTACGGCGGTTATTCTTACTATATTTAAGACGTTACGTAAACTATATATGGAAGTATTACTTTTCTGTAATTGTAATATAATAAAGTAATCACAAACTTTAGTCTATTATATACAGAAAAATACGATATAATACAGATCGTATCCTTTTACAAAACAAACATTTGTTCGGTTCTCGTGTTTGAAAGTTCAAATATTATTTCAGGTCAAATATTATACACTCCGGGTCAATACCTGCTATTTGGCAACCCTGAAGTGGTGTGCATCCCTTTTTTGCCCATTTCTTTTTGTATGTATTTTCTCGCTCGCTCTTATACGGCTTTGTAACGCGGTACAAGCGATGAGCAAGCAAGTCGATGAATTAAATGAAGGGCATACACAGGTCTTCTGTGTAAAATTTATACAGTCCCGTGGACGCTATTCCTTATTTATTAATGCGGCAACATTGAGACCCATTCATGCATTCTATCACATGCCGAAGAACTCAACATATTCCTTTTTATGTGTGGAAATCAATCGCGCTGGTATTATGTTTTTGCCTTGAAGTTATAATTGTTTGAAAATATTTCAATTGTCTCTGCTGAAATAGAATGGCGTTTTTATTGTATATTAGCGTGACATTAAACATAACGCTTCGTTTACACCGCCTTATTACAGAAACGAAAGTTTAATTTCGAATAATGATTTCCTTTATAGCTATTAGTAAGAATTTGGAATTGACATATTTTACTTACTGTACATTTTATTACTATTAATAAAACAACATCTATATTTCTATAAATTATCAAGTTTTTAGACAGTATTTTTACTTGTTTTGTTTAAATATTTATTTAAGCTACATTTCACCCGGTCCTGAGAGTTATATCATCCCATATTATCAATAGACCACTGCAGAACATAGGCCTTCCTCCATAGATTGATGACTAGAACGAAAAAAAACTTTTAGCACTAGTGTTTTAAATACCAATATATATACTCAGTAACCGGTAGGTCGTTAACGTACGAAAGTAATTAAAGTCGGTACTTACCTAAAGTCTACGACTTCCAAGTAAAGACGGTTCTTGATTACCGACTTTCTAGCCCGTATGAGCTTGTTTTTTACATATGCTCTAGTATATAAATATTGTTATTTTATTGCCTTAGATAAAAGTGGTATAGGATCGTGCCGCTCTGTGGGAAGTTAGTAAAAGAAGAAGATTGTCTATGGAAATGAACTTGCATACTATTTGTGTTTTATATACGTAATATCTTCATACAAAACGTGAACTCTGGAACCTATTATATAAGACTATACAAAGATTAGCTTTATATAACTTTCATATAATTGTGAATTGAAAAATAGCATACAGGTGTTATCATTTAATATACAACATTACCTTAAGATATAAGAGGACAGGTATGTATGTAATAAAAATGTATATCAAACTTTTTGTTGAAATTTGTAACTTAAGTGGATGAATACTTTTTTGACAGAATTCTTTGTTTTATCATCACTTAATTGATATGTTGCTTATATATCACAATGACATATTTGTCCTTTAACTCCATAAAAACAGTGGCATCCAAGCCAATAAGCGAACGCTGTAATTGACAACATGTTAACGGCATGACAGGCGGCCATTTTGATGCCAGGGCGATGGTATCAACTATCGACGTAATGAGGCTTTAAATTGAATTGCGGTTACATCGACACCAAATCCGAAGCATTGTTTTATTTATCATTGCACATTGGTATTGTTTTATTGAATTCGGGTATATTATATTGAATATTACATTTGGTATACATCAACTTGCGAATTCAATTCCCTGAAGATACTTCTTTTCTCTATATTTTGTTATTCCATCATACTGCATTAGAATATAACGAACACTGGTACTATGTGTTTGTACACTTATATACACTATTTAGAACTAGAGAAAATAATAGATAATATATAGAGAAAGTTAAATTTAAAACTTTATAAGTTCATCCAGCGTCATTTTAAGTATTACCCACCTTATTTCACAGTAGAGTCGATTAATTATTTTAACCCATTTCGTTCGCTTCGTTTGCTTACGAAATTAAATACGAAAGTCGGGACAGCTTTATCATCGTTTGACAAATATTTGTTCTCGTGTATTTTTGTGTGTAGTATAATTTCACTTGATCTAAAATAACGTATAATATACTAGGGCCACAGAAAAGGTTAGCAAGTAGCGTTTCTAAGCGTATTTAGGTCGTTATAACTCAATTTAAAACGTCCTCGTCTCGCATAGCGTAGGCTCGATCAAAGTCTACGCAATTGGGATGAATAATTTAATACAGTTAACTCGCTTTAAATGTATTATGTTTTGATCTGACATATTTAACACACTTTTCATTATCATGTTTACTCCTATACCTGTCAGATTTAAAAGTATGGTATTTCATAATTAGATTACTAAATATATACCTATATATATTTTTTTAATAATCTGTAAATTTGAACG
The DNA here is from genome assembly GCA_029286865.1 of Teinopalpus imperialis. Classification (NCBI taxonomy): domain Eukaryota; kingdom Metazoa; phylum Arthropoda; class Insecta; order Lepidoptera; family Papilionidae; genus Teinopalpus; species Teinopalpus imperialis. Next base: position 1,973,335 of record JAGSMU010000034.1, read on the forward strand.
GCAAAAAGGTTGCCTCTTAGTATACGGCCTGTTTTGATAAAATAGTCGTGATCGCTCGTAAATATATTGAGACTAATATTCTTTATCGATTTTATTATTTTTATTTACGTTGCGAGTAATAAACGAGCACACAGTAATAAAGGTCTCCGGATCCTCACACTCTTCAGACGAAACACAGCAACGTTATGCTGCTATTTTACGCCGATATTCTGTGAGCGCGTGGTCCTACCTCGGTTGAGTTGACCTATTCATTCTGCAGCTAGAAACAAACTGGAGCGTAACTCTACCACTATTAGATCGCAATATCACCATATTGGCATATAGTCAAAATACTAAAACTTCAAGATGTTTATACAATTAGTGACGAAACGGCAACATCGTCATATATTTTATATATAGCACAATAGAGCACTGTTTTTCTAGTAAGTGCTCATTCTTATTTACTTTTTAAATGTTTAGCTAATAAAATTTAATGTGGCTGCAGTAATATGATGGCATTATCAGTTAGGTATGCGCCAAATAGCATTAGTAGTGGAGCATTGTCCTGTACCTACAGGTCTCTACTGAGGATATGCGAACTTCACATGTCCTTTAAGCCATTACAACATGTTAATCATCACCACAAAATGCAATTTACAATTTCATTGGTATTTATATCCCTTATTATATTTAATAATTTATATATAATTTTAATATTATATTATTATCCAAATATATTTGGTTTCATAAAAAAAAACATAGCAATCATATGCATATGCGTAATAAAAATCGTTTAGTATGTAATAGTCCTAATTCACATGTGTTTAAGAGTCAAGGAGAATCAAGACTATTATTAAATGTGAAGCGCTAGAAGCGCTCTTTTGTGCAAATATTAGGGAACCGTAAAAGTTTATTGGGCGTAAAGCCAGCTTCTCAACCAGCTGTTTATTTTTCAAACAACTCGCTACAAAATTATCCGCTCTCATTGGAATCTGCGATAGTTTTTCCCGAACGTTTCATGTAATACATACGAAATGGTAATTGGATATTTGAACTGCTTATTCTGGCAACAAATTTATTCGTTTCTTTTATGCCATGTTATTTCTTCGCTTGTAATGTTGTATTCAAAAATGGAATACATAAACCTCGTCTGTATTGGCCAATCAGAAAATAATGTTTTCTATTAAATTCGCTTATGGTATACGTGCCGATTTGATTTGTAAACGAACACGTTCAAATATAAATTCAATTTATTTTTATTATGTTCTCATTTAGCTTACCTCCGTTTACCTTACGTAGAAACAATAGCATCATTTTGTTTTATATATTTACGATAATGATAAAGAGTCTCCAAAAACCGGTCGTGTTTGTTCAATTGTTACCTTCCATTTTTATTTAACAACTGAAATGTTTCCACATTCATGAAAGTCACCAAACTTTATAGCCGTCGTTGTTTCACTCCGTTATTATTAGTAAACTTTATATTATAATGTTCATTCTGTGAATTCCAAATGCAGAGAAATGGTAATCGTATTTTAACTTTACGAAGCTTAATGTTTTTAATTACGCTTTGTGATATTGTTCTTGGCATTTGTTCTAAGAACAACTGCATTTTGCGCCGTTCTATAAGAACACAGATGATGCGATAATTAATAAATTTTGTATAAAGAAGAAAAAAGGCAATGACCGACGTAATTGAAGTCGACATATTGATACACCGATATTTAGAAATTACACTTATGTACCTTGGCATTTGTTCTAAGAACAACTGCATTTTGCGCCGTTCTATAAGAACACAGATGATGCGATAATTAATAAATTTTGTATAAAGAAGAAAAAAGGCAATGACCGACGTAATTGAAGTCGACATATTGATACACCGATATTTAGAAATTACACGTATGTACCTTGGCATTTGTTCTAAGAACAACTGCATTTTGAAAAACCGTTCTATAAGAACACAGATGATGTGATATTTAATAAATGTTGTATAAAGAAGATAAAAGGCAATGACCGACGTAATTGAAGTCGACATATTGATACACCGATATTTAGAAATTACACGTATGTACCTTGGCATTTGTTCTAAGAACAACTGCATTTTGCGCCGTTCTATAAGAACACAGATGATGCGATAATTAATAAATTTTGTATAAAGAAGAAAAAAGGCAATGACCGACGTAATTGAAGTCGACATATTGATACACCGATATTTAGAAATTACACGTATGTACCTTGGCATTTGTTCTAAGAACAACTGCATTTTGAAAAACCGTTCTATAAGAACACAGATGATGTGATATTTAATAAATGTTGTATAAAGAAGATAAAAGACAATGAATGACCGACGTAATTGAAGTCGACATATTGATACACCGATATTTAGAAATTACATGTGTGTACTACAATGAAGTCGCATCTTATTTAACACCGTTTAGTTAAGTCATAGTATTATTCTATCATCAGATCGACCGGATTAGGGAATACCAACACTTTCCGGAATACTAACGTAAAATATGCATTAGTTTAAAGTTACTATGTTTCGTCTGAAGAAAGAAATTGGAGACCTTATTACTGGCGATGGCATTCCACCTTGTCCACAGGTGTGTTATTTGCATCATTATTGTGTAACCATGTGCTCGTTTGTTAACTTTAATATAAAAAAAATCAGATGACACTCGACGATGGTTTGCGCCCAACGATTTTATTTACTAATTGATATCCGTTAGATAGTCAACTGCCCTTTTCCAAACTTCTTCATATATTATTTAAAATATAAAAAATATCCTTGCAATCATGAAACCTACTTATCGGCTTAGAACTCCTTAGATATGAAGTAATAAAATTCTCTAAAAATACGATAAAATTGAGTTCGTCCCCCATTTTTAAAGTAGGTGAATAATTAGAATACACTCTCCACAGACGAGACTTGTATTTAGCAAGACGTATTTACACAGTTGTGTAACACTCGCAGACGCTAGTCAAGTCCTTAAATTTGAATTGGCTATAATAAATATTTAAGTGTATCGTCGCGAGTGATTCTATTAATAATTAATGACCTCTAATCGAAACGTTCCTTGGATAAAATTAACCGAATGTGAGGAGTTTTGTAATTAAATAGTCCCAATTAAACAGTTTGCTTAATTGAATCGTTTCTTTGTTCGTTTGTATCTGAATATAAAATAACATTGCTTTGGACGATGTTGTTTGTAATTTTTTTAAAGGTAGCATAGTGTCTATGGTTTTATTATTGGGAAAATCGATTTTGTCTTAAGTTTAGTATTTGTTTGAATGTTGCGTAGACCTGCCTTATTCTATATTTTAAACAAAATACACTACATTTGAATCTATATTTATTTAGACTTGTATTTTTACTTTCGCTTATAAGCTGTTCTGGTTCTAAGGGAAGGGATTTTTTTTTTTTAAAATACAGAATTAATAATGGTAATGTTGGAATACCTTTATTTATATAATTTAAGAACTAGTTACTTGTTTTTCATTCATACTTCATATATTAATAATATTAGGTCCTTACATATGAAATGGCGCTTTCTTTGGCTACTGTTTTTATATATTGTTGTTTTTTTTTTGTCTTCGAAACGAAACGACACAAGTGCTTCAAATATCATGCGCTTTATTAAACGCATATTGTAGGTAATATTCTTCAAGAAGGAATGCGAACTTTATTTGGTTAGATAGATGTGTTATTTACGAGTGGTTATCAGTGGGTATGAAGCAGTGAACGTATCTGGGGAGCAATAATGCGAGGTGGAACATACCGACAAGAAATGTTAGGCTGCGAGAGATCGCCGTGCCGCATTTATTGTGGGAACAAAGGAAGTATTTTTTTTATTAGCCTTTTGAACGTGTTTTTTTTTATTAGCCTTTTTGATGTTTTGGTAATTCCACACTACATGTGTGCTAACCTAATCCAGAAAGCTAGAAAATCTCTGAAACTAGTATCCATTGATTCAGAATCGAGAAGTTAATAGCGTTTCCAAAATAAAATGTATGGAAACTATTGAGATTCCCGTCAACAGTTCATACAAATCGGTAGTAGCTACTGACTCCAGGTGAGGTTGAGATTTATTATTCAAAAGTGCTAGTAAAGCCTAGGGTGATTGAGTTTCAGTTTGTTTCCTAATTTGTCTTTTTCCAGTGTAGAATCGGCAAGGCTTACTCTTAAAAACCTCATTGGCAGTTTGAAACACTTTTTTTTTATTTAATCCACGGTCCCCAGTTATCATTTCTAAAAAAATATATGGTATATTAAATAACGTAAGCAATCGCGCAAACATCGAAGCATATATGTTATTTATTTATTTTTATTTATTTACAAACTTTTGTACAACTAACATTTGCACAAAGGCGGACTTAATTCCTAAGGCATTATCTACCAGTCAACCTTGGGAGGGTTCAGAGAAATCAAGGTAGGGACAGATGAATAATAATAAATAAAAAAAACATACAGTACATCTAAATACTTATACAATTATATACGAATTATAACGAGTTATGTTGTATTTATTTAAAACGCAAAAGTATTTTTTATGTAGAAAACACATTTATAAGTATGTTGGGCCACTAAGATTTAGCAAATCGAATTAAAGTTGGGCAAGAAGCAAGTTTGCCATTGCGATGTTTCTCCTATAAATCTTTAATATATTTATTATTTGGTTTCAATTTATTGTAAATAGTTTTAAAGTTAATTTTAATAAGAATTTTTTTGAGAATAAATATTTATTTTCTTCATAAAAGATTCGTGTTAATTTAATAAATATTCATCGTTTTTATTAAACTTTTTGAAAAGATAGAATGATGACGGCTATGTTCTCGAAATGAAATGTGATATACATAAAAAAAACTATAAATCTGTTTCTTTTTTCGAACAGCGTTTGTAAAAATGAAACGCGGAAAATATTATAATTCTATTTATAAATTAGATAGATATTAAAATTCGATCAGCTGTACAATAAAATTATATGAATAATATGTTATTTCAATAATTTCTTACATCTACAGTATTATCTACCTACATAAAATAAATAAATATATATAAAACTTGTTAAATTTAAATTATACTTAAATTGACATTTTGTCCAGTTAATATTTTAAAAAGTATATTTTTTTAATTACGAATTAATGGTTCCGCAAACATCGGATACAACTCATTACATGCATCAATGATATATGATCTTCATTATTCGTTAGCCTGTACTTGAACATTCCGACTAAAATACAAATAAACAATTATTTTCATTAGCACTAAATTCTTAACCCAGGTTTCCTTAACCGTTGCGCTATGCAATACTATAATAGATGGCCAATCAATAAACTGTTTGTATGTGGGTGAAGAGCATTAAAACGGATCACGTAGGCACAGTGGCTCGGTTTCTGTTCGATTGGTTGACTGTCACGCATAACAATGCATGCAGTACAATACTCGGGGAAAATAACTTGATAATGTTCTCACATACCTTACGTTAATTGTTTTCACTTAATTTTGAATGAATGGTTATTTACTGACAAACCCGAAAATTCAGTTGCAAAACGACTCCTTGCAGTTGACCCTTTGACTGACCCGGTATGTTATCACAAAAATGATTATATTCAGACTATATAACAAAATACGTTTATATATATACAATAAAACAAACACATTAGTATTTAAAACCTATAATTTAGATCTGTATACAATATTGTGTCATTTATTTATTAATTATCCGACAGTCGTCTCGTCACGCCTAGAAATCCTTTCAATAAATTTATGATTGTTTTGTGAATATGTGAAAATTATGCATCGTTCAAATCCTGAGTTTTGTGTTAATAAAGAAAACCATAAAAAAATAAATTTAAATTTTCCCAAATTTTCAATGTCTAGGGCAATTATTCCAAAAAAAAATTAGAATAATAAGTCGGTCCAGTTATTTTCAAGTGATGCGCTTACTAGCGAGCTTTTAATTTTTATTTACCATGTACTCGGATATTAATGAAGGTTCAACACGCGCAGAGCTTTCATGCATAGACATCAAAGCCTCCCTTCAATTTAATTATGCATTTGATTGGTTCCCATATTAACGGCCAATATATATTCGCATGACAATAATTAATGTTGTTGCAGACGTTTCATTATGTAATCAAGATTAATTAACGCGTGTCTTTTAATGTGATACAGATAAAACATTAATCGCGTGTGATTATTTTTAAAATATATCTTATCATATCGTAATAATAATGTTTTTTTTTTAATTAAATGTGATTTTAAACTAGTCTCGTTAAAGTCACCCATTATTTCTGATATATTATAAGATCGTATTACAAATTAAGAAGCTATTTATTACTTCATTACTAATAGGTTCTATGTTAGGGAAATACTCAACTAACATGATTTACTAAAACACTAAACTAACACATTCATTCATAATACATCAGCATTAATATTTTGCATAGGTTATATATATAGGCAATAACACAAATAGGCCAGTCGGAAAGGTTTAATAAAAACTTATATTACGATTAATACAGGTTTCGTTTGGTGTGTGAGAGATACCGGACACATTATCGGTGACGAGGTTAATCTATTTTGCCTCAGTAGTGACAATGTGTCGTGCCATCTCATTCGCATTATAATTACTTAACAAGGATGATATTGAATGTGGGTTGCGGTAAAGGGCAGGAATCACTTATCAACGGGTGAGATTTGTACTCTTTTGACCAACCGCCTAATATAAGAAAAATGTAATTAGTGATTCCCTAAAACATCTTTGTAATCCACATATTCTTGTTAAATATTGTGCGTATTAATTTATAACAATTTTGCAAAAGTTATAAAATAAGCGAAGTATTTATAGTCAACGCTATTTCAGTCGCTTTCTAAATAAACCTAGAAAAACAATAAAAGCTACACGGAAACTAGGAATGAACCAACCGACTTGTCTGTCATGTGCGCTTTCTTTGCACGCGCCACTGTCATAATTACATTTTCCTTGCTGGGGTAACATGAAGCAACGGAGCTCATTTCATAATCCATAATGCGTTCGTTCCGTTCTCTTCGCACAAAACGCGAGGGAGCAGGACGCAAATAATCATAAAATTTGTTCCCATCGAAGTATGAACTCTACACCTCTTGGAATAGGCGTCGAGTTTGTTTGGAATAGCTACGCTGATGTCTTCCGCTTTCCAAACGGCGTACAGCTCAGTGGAAGTTTTCTGCTTCATTTATTAGCAGGCGATGTCGACGTAGAGCCAATAAAGCGGCGAGAACTCGCCACCCTCTCCAGACGATTTATGAGCGAAACTCCTACTAATTCCACTAACAGCGCGCTCCTAATTTGAATGTTAATATTTTACAATTTAAAGGTTTTTAGCGATTCCGTCGTTGTGGCATTTTTTGTATAATCCTCATTACGATTTGTCTTTATTTACCTTTGTATTTATTTATTTAGATTTAATTATGAATTTGCAAGGTGTATGAAATGTATTTATTTCATTTATCCCACGTAGATTTGCTTGCTAAAAAATGTAGTTCGCAAACTGCGGGGGCATGTAATATTTATTCCTATCTCTCACACGTGGTAGGCCAGGCCATAAAGTGAATCTAAGTGTTATTCTTTGCAATTTTTTTTTGTTATCGAGCGTTTAAATTTAAAAGATTTTATATACAATAAGTCAATAATTTATGATAGGTGTTTTTACTAGATCTTTATTATCTATACAATTTTTTTTTATCAAAGTTGTAACACAGCTAAAATGTTAGTAATGAAACAAACACTTTAAAAGACCGACATTTAAACCAAGAATCTTTTTAGTCTATGTGTTGTGAAATTAGATTTCAGGTGGTACCGTGACGTATTTAAGGGCAATATCTTGCACTGAACTAGACTGATTCGCACCTCACTATTCTGTTAGTTTTAATTAATTCAATAAGGTGCGGTGCAACGTTTGTACGTTTCATATACATTTTAATGAGTTAATTAAAAGTTTTATACGTAACGCTTTCTGTACTAAAAAGTATAAACTTGAACTTTCTTACGCCATCAGTTTGCTAACAACTCGTTGGAGTATATAACACAAGAACTTACTTTTAACCAACGTTTAGCAAACTACATCATACTAGTTGTCAATATTACAAAAATATATATATGGAGGATTACCTGACCAATTTCAAGTCAAAATTCACTTTTTATTGGGAATAACGATTATAGAGCCATAATTATCATCATTTTTTATTATCATAAAAATGTTTAATGTAAACTAAATTAAAGCTGATTTTATACAGGGGTTTTTGTCATTGATTTGCACGTGCATGAAACAGTGTTTGAGCTATGCTGCAACTTGTTTCTAGCTGCGGAATGGATGTGTCAACTCGACCGGGTTAGGACCACGCCTTCATACAATACCAGCCTAAAATAGCTGCATAATCCTTGTGTCTCGTCTGGTGTGTGTAGGGATCCGGAAACCTTTATTAATGGTGATGAGGCATTTCATCTCAGTCCTAAAGGATGACAACGCATCTGCATAATGATTCTGATTCCTTGTCAAGGATGAATGTAGATATCATGGGCGGCAGGAATCACTTACCATCAGTTGATCTGTGTGCTCGTTTGTGAGTAACAAAGGTAGGTTAAGGTAATAAAAAAAAATGTTTAATAGTTTCTAATAACGTGTTTTTTTATATATTCGATGTAATGTTTTAATTTAAAATTTTATTGACTTACAAAATTACGCAATACTAAATTTATTTTATTGGTTACATTTAATCAACAAATTAATCATAATTACATACCCTAAATAAGACCACTTGAGGTAAGGATTTATAATATTAGAAACTTTATTGCCACGTGATTTTCTTAATTAATCGCTTCATTGTTCACAAAGTGGTCCTTAATAACCGACAAAGACGAGCCGGCAGTATTTCACGAAGACATATTGAGGTAAACCCCGGTGTCAATACTGTCTCATAACAGATAGTTGGATACGGTAGCGAATACCGAAATCCCTTGCAGCTCCGTTTTATTTAGGCGAGGGGAATTTTCGTTCTTTGATCTCTCTCCGCCCGACATTTTCTTATACCCTCCGCTTTAATTATTTTGCCTTTGAGCCTCCCTCCCAACTCGTGGAGTGAATTTTAAGAGGTTGTCGCAAAATGGACTCTTAATTACGAACCTCCAACTTCTATTTGCAATAATTAATAACTTTTCTTTTTTATAAAACAAATTTTAATACTGTGAAACATTTTATAGACACGGAATTTCGAATCCCGACTGCCTTATAATATCGTAATAATATCATTCGAGGGCTATAAAAGTGACGATATTTCCGTAAAATTTTGAACATTTTGACCCCTATGATCCCTAGTCTTGAAGTCTTTTTTACATAATATTTATCTCAAGTGTTGTGCGTATGCTACTAAGAATATGAACATTACAATAATTTAAAAAACAAAAACATACAAAACAATAACTCTGCTTTTATTTTCTCTAAACTTAAAAAAATAATATTCCACAACATAACTTTCGTTATAGGACAGTTAACAAGTACCCTAGATATGAATATTTGCACATACAAAGTAAATGAAATAACAATTTACCAGTTAAAATTAACTCACAATGCGCAATTATGATCTTTATTCCGTTGTGTAACAGTTCATAATAAATTTGACTTGGAATCAAGCGACTTTCGTGACCGTTAATATTTTTTTAAAAGCTGCATCTATACCCGCGTGTATAGAGGATAGACTATAATTTTATTGAGGAAGTTGGCCCAGGTCGCTCGTTAAACGCCGACTGCGGCGATCAAGTTAATCCATTACCATTTTATATTGTCGTAAACGTTTCACGACTCCCGCCAACTGTTAAAAGTTTATCTGCCATTATGATATCTAATAATAATTGTTCTCAATTGGGATGCTCGCATGGAGAGTAATACGGCGTTCGGTTAATGTAATACGTAGCAATCTTCAGCCTGTTGAATATTATTAATTAGACGTTTATTATAATGATCTGTGAATTTTGGCCCCTAGCCAGTCATTGTTAATTGTGATGCAAATGTGATGCTGTGGATATATCAGATTGGTTTTGTTTTAATATCATTACTTTCTTGTTAATCAATTATATAACGTCTCTTTTTACAATATTAATTAATGGGTAATGATATTTATTAGCTCGTTAACGGTGTTGTGGTTTTGGTTTATATAAGTTCAGCTTTTTTAAAGTACAATGTTTTATATAAGCTGTGTTGATTTTAAATGTAAATGTAAAAGTGCAGATACTAAATATGTACTCTTATTTTAATTTATATCTATTAATACATTGTCAGGAAATACACCTTCAAGTCTTGCGTTTTATGTAATCTTTACAATCACTATCGTTTTTTTTATGTATTTTAATATGTAAGTGAAGTATATAAATGGATAATTATTTCCAATCCAACGAAAAATATTCTCGTTTTAAATAAACACTTGTTTTATTTGGTTCAAGGAGTTAGGGTTATTGAACAGGAATTTACTCTGTAAGAGGAAGTTTGCTTGCGAATTAGGCGGTAACAAAGCGGGTGGGCGAGGTAATCCTGTTATCGGTTCGAAAGATTACCAAAGTGTAGATACTGTCGGTACGCCGTACGATGCAACCGCAACTTTTCAACTAACACTAAAGCCGCACCCTAGTTTGTAACACTTGTACTAGTAATTGTTATATCTTTGTTAAGCTTCAAACTTCAAACCTTCGTATACTAAAAGTAAACATTTAATAATTCAAAATCGCTGTTATTATATGTAGGTAGGTGATTCATGTTTCTGCGGTGTTTTAGAGTGTAAAAGCAATTTGTTTTTCTTAGTAAGTAGCAGAACAAAGGAAAGCTCGGAAAACCTTGTTAACTTTTTAAAGCATTCGTGCGTCTCTCATGAATAATTCAAAGATGGCGACGGTTGTACGTACAAACGCAACTCGCAGTGTGTTTGTTACGGCCGTTACATGTGTCCGCTACCAGGACAACATAACCAACTCGGTATCCTCACAATTGAAATTTAGCTCAGTCCGAAAACCTTTATTATTCGGATGAAAACGAGGCTCAAATTGCTCAGTCCCGACGCAGCAGTGAAAAAGTGATTTCATTACAAGCCATTGTTACGTTTCAATTTTCACGGAACGTTTTCTCTATAACAATCGTTAAATGGAGGAGGCTACGCTTTAAGATTTGTATAAGGTACAATGTAGCGTCACTAAAAGCTTTTTGTACATTTTATTTAGTACTTGTGTTTTTCGCTTGCTTTTACGTAATTAAAAATAATTTGTAATAATAGGGTCGCAACAAAGACGCGGCAGACGCGTCGGGAATAATTTAAAAGCTTTGTGTAAGCCTCGCGGAGTTCTCATCTTGTTTCATTAACACGCTTCGCTGTCTCGAGTAATATTTATATGAGTCTCAGATCATGAATATTTACATTGCCAACTTGGCTTTAAACAGTTAATTTGAATTATATTCACGCTACTCTTTATTTCGAGACTGAGAATATGCTGAGTAATGATATTTAATTTGTGTAAAAGGAAACGGTGGGAATTGGATTTTTTTTATAACCTGCTACTGCCTCCGTTTCAACTGTCAAAAGTAATATACTTGCTCATTTTCAAATTACGAACATAGGCGGTAACGATAATTTAAAAAAAAATGTTATCCATAGACATTCGAGAGAATAAAAAGCGAACCAGTTCACCCTCATTTAGGATAAGGACAGGGGTTCGTATTTTTCTCCCCGCGCACTTGGACGAGATAAATAACACGGCGTCAGGGGGCCGGATAGATAGAAGTATCCGATGAGTGTCAACTCTCTCAATGATAAAGTGAGACACGTATAAAGCACATTTAAATTATATTATAAACCTGAATTAGTCATGTATGATATAATTAAAATCTTACCCTAAAACGTCAAGCTAATTCACTATTATCGTTTGAAAGTTATTGACCATAAACGGAGTTGTTGAATATCAATGAAATGAGATACTAAGAGTAAAAGAGACGATAAGGCTCCAACCAATCAAATTCAAAATTCGTTTATGTCAATATATCTTACATACTTATGTACTATACTTTGCCGGGTATTTCTTTAGAAAACTAACGTACTCTACTCCTTATATGTAGATGTAACATCAATATTCAAACTACAAACATGAATTTAGTATAAGATTTCAAATTTAAAGATTAAAAATTAATCTCACAATTAGTCATTAATAAAACATAACCACAATTTTGACTAACGTTTCATTACACTCGTAAATAATAAATGATAGAGAGTAAGCAATTTTTAATAATATACCAAAAAATTAACACTTGCTTTTATAATTCGTAAAAATATTTATAAGGTTTCTTAGAGACAGTGATGTTAAGAAAAGAAGAAAACATGTGTGTCATAGAAATTCGTCAAAATATTTATACGGTTTCTTAGAGACAGTGATGTTAAAAAATAAGAAGCAAACATCTGTGTCAAAGGAAAAACCTAATACGTTAGAATGTATCTGAATGCCGTGTACCGTAATATTTCTCCACTTTGGATTCATATATTGGCGTATTGCGGTTGCCACTTGTGTACGTTTTATATGTTTGAATTCGACTTGTTTCAGTACACCAATTGAGTAATTTTTATCATAAGAATATGTAGCTTTTTATTATGATTTTATGATGTTACACCGATAACTAACGAGCACACTAAACACCAGATTAGTGTTTAGTGTTTCCTGCCCATCACACCTACGTTAATACTACCTAAAGAATCATAATTTGAAAACTTTATAACCCCAGCACAAAAAACCGGTCTTCGGTTTTTTACAGTAACTTTATATTACTATTTTCCCTTGGTGTTTCTGAACGCGTGGTCTTTGTCCGATCACCCGTCGCCTTCGAGCTATCTCATATTCGCTTAAGCAAAAGAAAAATCTTAAATCTTTTAAATTGAGCTTTGAGAGTTGTCCAATCTTCCCTCGTGCACTTCCATTCCACTACCTCGCTTGCTGATGGCCGTCCATTACACTTACGAAAACACCGTGGAATGAAAATACAAGCATCAGATTTTTCGTTGTTACGTGTAACAATGTGCTTCAAGAAACTATCCATACAGCCGAAATACTATCGTCAAGTGATCCCCATCTATCAGTTGTAACGTATTTTTATGTAAAACTAACTTGCTGTCAGCTTTGCAAGCTTGGCAGCTTTATATGTATAACAAAATGAGGCTCGTAGTTTGAGTAGTAAAAAAAGCTAAAAACCTTATAAAGAAACCATAGCGCGATTCAAAAACAGTGCACAACGCCATCTATTGAGCTTAGATGTAAATTAATTTATAATATATTTTCCTAAATTTTATATTAGAATATTTCATATTGAATTTTATGGTCCTACCTTCAAAAGTGACTAACTTCTCATATAAACTAAATCACCCTCTTAACTTACCCTTATGGGTAAAATTTTGAAAAACTGAGATATTCGAATACATTTATTTCCAAACAGTAGCAGATATATTAAATTTAGTGTTTCTTACTTTGAAAATGACGGACTTCCATACCAAACATGAACTGTTCATACCATTTTACCCCCTCAGGACAAGTAATTATATATTTATAGATTGGACTAACGAGGTAGCGAAAACTGCATGCAAAAAAAAGACTATATTTTTAATACATGTATTATCTTAACTTCTGTCACACCTTATGCAAAAGCGTCAGTGTTAATTAACGTACGAATTATGCAAAATGCTATTCACGTATCGTAATGGAATCATATCTTGTTGCAAGGCATCCCTTGCTTGGCCTTATCTTCAATTAATAATTAGTATACCTATAATACCAATAACGAGGACTCCCTCAGCTGTGACAAAACAATTTTAACAGTGGTAGAGCTACTCTGCAGTTTGTTCTAGCAGTTTAATGGGTCAGCTCGATCGGGAAAGGACCACGCCCTCACAGAATACCAGCATGATGCTGCTGTGTTTCGCTCGGTGAATGTAGGGATCTGGAGACCTTTATTACTAGTGACGAGGCATTCCATCTCAAGTCCTCAAGAGTTTAAAGTAAAATTTAACCTTAAAGTTTAACGAAAATCATTAGAACTTTGTGTAGGGGTAAAGTTTATAAACAAGCAAATGGGAATAACTGTCACTAGAACTCCATAAATTGAACGCAAACATTAATAGTCTGTATGTATTTATTTTAGCAAATTATGCCTTATAGGTGTAGGATTACGGGATATAAATTATAAACCTGATTATTTTCAGCGCGTAGTTAAAGGATTCGATTGAAAATTACTATGATTTTGTATGACATTTGAAGTTGACAATCAAGTATACAGTTCACCGGTTGTAATGGTGCCCACCCATCCATCCACTAAAAAAAAACTGTAATGATGCCTTGACTGAAGTTCGAACGCCTCTTCTGAATCGTCACTTGTCTCTTAAAATCTCCTAGAATATTTTTTTCATCAGACAACACAGTTTTTCGTCTTAGCTACACTTTTACTCTGGTATTCGGTGAAAGGGTGGCCCATCCACCATTAGGCCAATCTTTTCGTGACGCAGTCGTCTGTGGCATCGTTAACGATAGAAAATAAATCTGATTACTTTCAGCGGAGCTAAATTGAATGCTTCGAAAATTACCATATTTCTGGGAGCTCATCCGTTTTATTCTGATACCTTTGCGGCTTCCTTCCCGCGACGGCTACGAATTAACGTATACGTTATACCATAAGATAAAAAGCTGTTATCGTCCCGGTATACTGCTTGCTTTGCGACTACCGCCTTTAAATCAATCGCATGCGTATCTATGGTCAATAGATGAACCCTTACCTTTATTTTCGTCTAATTCTGTATGAATTAGATTTTATAGGTTAACCGCGTGACCTTGAGATAGCTTCTGAATTATGAACCATAAATTGTTGATTTCGGTTCCAAGTATTTTATATGTATGTTCTGTGTCCCTGACACTGCATCTGACATTCCTTCGACATTATTGCACTGGCAATTCAGATGACTGGGGAAGGGTGGGTTGATGAATGCACTGCGCTGTTGCTGCCGTCTGTTAGTAACCATAAGATTTCATCGGTGCCAAAACCGACCAGCAAAACACCATAGCTTTTTTCACCAGCATAATTGGATGGTATTAGCGAATCCTATGCCTATCCACTTATGTTTAATCTTTGACTAATTCCATCTTTGTTTTAGTACTAAAATAAAGTAACACAAATAAAATAACTTATTCACGCATTACGCCTCTACCCTACAATTTTCTATAAGCCATTAACCTCCAAAATTCGACGTTGCCTAAATGTTGGCGCTTCTTTTATCGCATTATTTCTCAGGCTATTATTTCATTAGATTGCTTTGTTGACCGTTCAAATTACGTATTTAATATTCTCGTATTGTATTCAATATTTAACTTACTTCAACGCCTTTTGATGTTTATCAGTTTTTCATGCAAATTTCGTAGACAAATGGCTCTTTTGGATTGGTATAATTCAAAACACGATAAATGACTTTTTTTCTGTTGGCATATATAGTAAAGTTTTTGCTTTATATCGTTTTAATTATTATTTATCAAGTGTTAACGTCATGTTTTATAAAATTTATTTTGATAAGATATTTTGGATTTTTTCCACATATAAAAAAAATATGTATTTCGAATTTACATATTCTAGAGGAAAAAATATTTTAGTTATGCTACGGATGTCGAAACTTAAATTTTGTTTCGCTATTTCATATATTGAATTTAGTGCTATTATAGAAAATGGCGTACAGTTGAAAAGTCATTAATATATATGTATATATATATATATATACACATCGTTATTTGATTGCCAATATTATAGTGTATTTTATTTTACTGTTTGCATAATTTCTCAAATTATTAAGAAAAAAAAACGTTGAAAATCATTTAACTTTTATTTTTCTTAGCATATTTTTTTACTATACGCAAGTCAAAGTCAATAATATGTCATTATAATAAACGAAATATATATCGCAAATACGATTGTGATTTAGTAGCACGCTTGTCTGCGGTTTGGCGCAAGTTGGACTTCCGGTAGTCGACACTATTCGCATCGTCCTCTACACACAAAGGCCGCCTCGAAATAAAGTTGCATTCTTTAGCTCGGCCGGAATGGCGGTGCAACCCTACTTAGAGTTTTACGGTCTCTTTTGAAATGAATGAATGGTCTTTGTTTTTGAAAAGCCGGTCGAGTGGGAGTTTATGGTGCTCTTGATCTTCTTAGTGTCGTATGAAAACGTCTTTTGCTTAACGATGTTTACACGGGAAATATCTTCATAAAATATTACTTTAATGATGATTATGTTTGTGATTCCGGATTTATTACATGCATCGTTCCGTTTAAGATGAACATTAATATTATTTCGTTTTATATTTTATCATTAAATCATTTAAACACGTAAATAGCAAGTTATAATGTATATATGTAAATAATTGCACATTAGTAGTCTATATTTGCAAATATAGTTGCTTTTTGGATATTTTGTTCTTGACGTCATTTTAGTTTAAATAGTATTTTTTACGTTTAAATTTGTAAAACAGCAATATTGAGAGAAACGTTAAGTTCGCTAAAGAATGTGTTTATCGTCTAAATATTAAGGTACACAAAATACTATTAAGTTCCATTTTTAATACACACCATTTATAATGCATTTAAAAACTTAACTGGCATAACAAAACGTTCACGACATCAATTGCACGAATCAGTAGTAATTTGCTTTCACTCGAAGCCCGATATTAAATTACGTTGACTGGACTACCCTCATACAATCTATTGTCGCTTTTTTATGTCCGTCTTCATATTGGAACTTCCCCTTTTCAAGAGGTTCTTTTCAGCAGCGGAATCATGTATATTAAAAACATTTTGCTAGCAATTCCATTTGCTTGCGAATTTTCAATATTTATTCATATAAAGAAGCCCGGGCAAATATTGGTAAAGTATAGATAAGCATTTAAAACGTTTTGCGACCAATACCACCAAGTATTTTTCTCTTCTTGTAAGGTCTTTTTCTAGATACTCCTGGGAAAAGTACGACGCTTCCTTTTGGAGATTCTTTATCTAGAGCATATTGGGGCCAGTTGACTTAAAACCTGTTAAGTAGAAATCATATATGGAGATGCGTCTTCTGTATGAGTCCGAATTGCAATCAATAATTTGTTTAACCCAGAATCCATCGTTGTTAATGGTGGACAGTGATTAGCGGTGGGCTCGCTTTAGTTTAATAAAAAGATTGCAATCTGCCAAACAAACTTAAAAAAAATATATCGATTTAGCTCATCGAGAAAAATTTAAAAAATTATAAATGGCCTAGTTGAGTGCCGTAGGAATCTTTTACCTATTTGGTGTTGTTGTTTCTCACTGTAATTCCGTAAAAAAATCACTTGTTATATAAATTTCGCTATTGCACAAGGGCCCTAGAACACATGTAGAATTTGTGTTAAAATATATATTCGCTAATTTTAGTATTTCTACAAACTTTAGCGACCTCTCGAGTTCACAATTACGTCATTACATCAATTGCTATTTATATGGCGGCAATGTGTGTACGTACATGGTTTGGCTGTAATTAAAAAGGCAATTAGGGGATTTGAAAACGTAGCGTTTGTTAGGGCAGAGGTGCTTAACGACACCGACACTCCAAAAACGTTAATGGGAGCTAAATTATATTTAAATATCATCATTCGGCCTCAATTACAATTGAATGTTTACGGCCGTTACATTTATTTCGCTTTTAATTACTGTGGCTCAAGTTCTTTGAATGGGTTTTTATTTTTAATTAGTATTTAAATTTCGAACGAAGGGGTGTAATCGTTATAACCGTTAAAAATGTTATTTGTTTTCTTTTATATTTTTTAATATACGTTCTTTAAAAATCAATGAATTACTTTTCATGTGTAAATGGATAAATAATTGGAATTCAAATAGAATGTTGAATTTTATCAAGATCAACAGCTGGCTAGTACTGCATATATATTATATATATATACGTATATATATACACATATTTATATATACATACATATATATATATAGGTATGCCGTATTCACATAAATACAGATAAACCCACTCATTGTTACCCTTCCTAGTTCGATATACTCGCCCTAGACAGGGATACTCGTATATACTCCAGCCCCGAAATATATATATAGATTTATCCAATTATAACATAATAAATACAGCAGAAATATTCTTCGAATACATAATGAGTATACCCAAAGTTAAAATTATTTGCCACGTAACAGTTTTTATTACGATCTACTGGAATTTGTTTACGATAAAGCGTTAAGAATAAAATTATATTATACGGTTGCGCGAGATCAAATCGAATTGTACAAAGTTAATTAGTTTTGGGGGGTGTCAGCGTTGAGAAGGGTTCTCGGTTCGCCCCGGGGAGACTGAAACTAGGGGCATTGATTGTGTTGTTTTAACGTAATAATTAATATATATCTGTAACGCCATTTTTTTGAAAATAAATTATGATTAAAAAGACTGCTTTTCGTTTGTTGCTATTTCGTACAACATAACTTTATTATATTTCGACCTTATGAAAGTCTTCTTAATTCTGTGTTATTTCCGTTCTCTACTGTTTTTTTTACAAATTATCTTAATGTTAAAAGAAAATAACACAGGTATTGAACGCGTAGCTGGGAAAATTTCTTGTTTTTAAAATATTTTTTATTTATTTCTTAGACATCCAGGTTTCCTCGTGGTGTTTGTATCACATTGTATCTTAACATTCTTTTAATCTTAATACACATTAATACATCGCAAATTGTTTTTCGTCCAACAGGTACGTTGCCAAATATCTAGAGTAAGGGAACTGCGATTTGTAAGGGCGCGAATCTAATTAATTCATGACATAGCGAATAAAGACTAATCTCATATGAGTCACGGGTCGTGTAGAGGAGACGTTGTTTTATAATCATTAGACACGTGGGTGTCAGTCATCATCGATGCGCTTTCCTTTCGTTGACTTCAAATAAATTCAAACGACGCTTCGCTTTGAAAGATCTTCAAACAATTCCTTTAGCGGCTTTAAGTCAGGTTGCTCATTAAATTCTCAGGCGGCGCACTCCTTTGTTCCTGCCGGTTGTGAATTGATTTACCTGCCATTGTCTTTCGCCGCCATTCCCGACTGCAGTTTTAAAAGACTTGTTTGCAAATTATTCTATTAAAATGTTGAGTTGTTCTATTGGATGAAACATTTTTATTTATGTGTGAGAGTTTGTAGAACGGATAGAACGGCAGATGTAAGTTTCCCCTCGCATGAGCATTACCAGGCGCTCATAAGTTCGCGGGCGTCCCCTTGCATCGCACTATACTTATCGGGCCGCAACCTTGTCAAAATATTAATACGTAAACGGCCCAACTGCACGTATAATTCTGTATTGTCTATGCGTACCGTCGCGTGGTGGGCGTAGGATCGCACATTTGTCATCTGTAACAATAAAGTGTTTAATGTTATTTATAATCTGCGCGTGGGTGGTGATGTCATCGATTATTCTGTTGTTATGGCTTTTAAAATATTTAGTCGACTTCATCCTGAGGTTGTGTATGCATTAAGCCAACAGTAAATTGCTTACTCATGACAAGCTACATACATTTATACATATTTCAAAGATTATATTTGTTAAATATTATTTATGATCATGATTAGGAGAACGCAAAGTTTATTTAGTTTCATAATTTTTCTACATTATTAACACATCAGTAGTAGTATTATTCTTTGTCTTTTACTATTAACTTGAACCGAGCACCAATTCACATAAAATTTTGTTATTTTTCCGATAGTAATGCTTCGGGAGTCGACATATCTACGGATTCAGTGAATTGCTTGTCCATAATTTGCGACGCCATTAGCCGTGTGTGAGAGTGGGACCTAGCGATATCGCCTTTCCGTTTTCGTTTCGTCCTCTGAATGTAAATGGCTTCATTTGATTATGTTCCGCATCGTAAACGTACTTTGCATTTATGCAATCCCAATGAGTACCGGGACTCTGGTAACGGTTTGTTCAAGATTCTGTTTGAAAGAAAATTTATTCTTTTTCCGAAAAAACTTTAATAATATGGTATAATTATGGTAAAAACACAATTGTATTATAACTTAAAATTTAATTTAATTGTAAATTTAAAACAATCCCATGTTATCAAATTAATATTTTTATTGTATTTAATGTTTATACAGTGGTGGTCTCATATAATTAGAAACACTTCTTATGAATAAAGAAAGTATAACTTCAACGTACTTATGTTCGTAAAAAATATACACGTGCAATAATTAATAATCATGCAATAATATAGCCACTCAAATAAAAAAAACTCATTAAATGCATAAAATATAAAACATATTTTACTTTTTTAATTATAAAATGAGTCTTACACATGTAGGAGTTTATTTTTTGTTAATGGCCGCTTGGACGCCTAATTAGAAACATTTTAAAAAAGCATCCATAGCTCGTTCTTTTTTTGAAATTCGAGAATAACTTTTCTTCTTGGCTTTTTCTATTATTATATATTACAATTCAAAATTTTTTATTTTGTTCAAAATGAGCAAAGATAAAAGTTGTGATGCGTCAACTAGGCAAATAATTGTTAATTTACATATAGATCATAAGTGGGCGTACAAAAGAATAGCGGAGCATTAAAATTGATCTGTTAAGAAAGTTTTTAATGCAATTGATCATTATAAAACTCATGGAACTGTTGAAAATGTTCTTTGAATGGCTCGGTCAAGAAAAACCGAAGATACGCTAATCGTTCGTGTTGCTAAAAAAGGCCCAAGTAACGGGTCCAACTAGATTAAAAATGAAGTTTTTCCTCTGATGACCCGAGAAACATCTCGTCAAGACTGTTACGCCGAAGATTAGTGGAAGCTAAATTGTTTAAAAGAATCTCTCGAAAGGTACCGCTTCTTACCAAGCAACACCGAGAGAAGCGATTATTATTCGCTAAAAAATATGTTAATTGGACGGTACAAGAATGGAAATTTTGTTTACAGAACGTCTAACATAGCGCTTTCCATCGGAATTTACCATATTTATTTTTGTTTCATCTGTAAATAACACTTTTCCATTCTCTAAAAATTTTAACGTGGTTGTTAAAAAATCTATCTGTCAAAGAAAATTTTACATTAATTTAACATTGAACATTACACAATAATAAAATATTATTCATTATTCATTGAGAGACGAAATACTATCAGAGAAAATTAGCACTAACGAATGTTATATTAATAGAACGAATATAGATATGGCTGAAAATGAACCCGAAATTCGTGAAAACAATATATGATTGTTACACTTTAGTGTTTGCTGTCAGTCATTACGTAAACATAATATTGAAATTAATATATATAAGAATTTAGAAGACATTTGGATAAGTATCAGAAATACATTGGAGCTCGTTTCAAGCAACAGCGTGAAATGTAGCATACATTTGTGTGGTTTTGTATGGTGACATTCGATCCGGGATCTTAAGACGACATCTCATTAGTTAATGGAATCCATCACTTATGACAGTCATCTGTTTTTTTTTTTTTAAATATGTTTAAGTGAATTCGTTATAAATTGGTCGACTTTTTGTGTAGTAATTTGAGTTGTGATGATAAAGTGAGAAAACCGAATGGAAGCTGGTCTTGCCTGAAGAGAATGAATTGATTTGAAATGAAAATTTATTCATATATTCAGTGGTGGTCCTGACAATTTCGATACTAATTATTGTACACTATTAATACTTATAAAGTTTTTTTAAGTAAGATTTTTCCATCGAATTGAATAGAATTGGTAAAGGAGAAGTTATCAGTGGTAGAGCTACACTGCATTTTTTTTCTAGCTGCAGAATGAATGGGTCAGTTGAATTGGGAAGGACCATGTCCTCAAAGAATAACAGCATAATGCTGCTGTGTTTCGTCTGGTGAGTGTAGAGTTCCGGAGACCTTCATTACTGGCGACGAGACATAACATTTCAGTCATCTAGCGGGACAACGGATCTGCATTATGATTCCTTGTCAAAGATGAATGTAGATGTCATGGGCCGCCGGATTCACTTACCATCAGGTGAATTGTGTGCTCGTTTCTTACTCTCATTGTTATAAAAAATAAAAAAAAGAAGACCTGAGACGACTATATAAATTGTGTAATTGATGAAAATAATTCTTAAATAGCCACTCTAAAGTCAACCTTCAACAAGAACGGTGGTGTTGAATTCAATTACTTATTTAACAATGGCGGACGGAAAGTGGCTTAAGTTTTGTCAGAATTCAGCAGTTGCTTTTATTATTTTATTTTGCTATTTGCGGTGCAAAACTTGCAGAAATGAACTAGAAAAAGTACAAAATAAACGCGTAGACAAAAGTTCATATTAATATGGCCTATCGACATAATCAGATTTATAGAATTAATTTTATCTTATAAATTAAGCTTTAAGTAATGGTCTGCCACAAGAAAGGCACATACATGAACATGGCAAATGTGTGTACCAAAGTAATTGTAACAATAATAACGGCAACACAGCCAAGATTTCTTCAATATCACCGATATAGATGAAGGATGAATGGTTTTAAAAAAATATATATTAGCTATTTTTTACTTTTTAATATGTTATTCTACTTTAGTGGGTTCAACAAAAATTTGGAAGAATTTTTACTGTTTGGCTTTATTCTCTTAGGTTTATTTTGAGATAGATATATTTTACCTCTCTCTCTCTATGTATATATATATATATATATATATATATATATATATATATATCATAAAAAAAAACTAAAATATCATCAAAAACGGTGAAGTCCCAAATTTCATTTCCGGTGTAAATTCGTATATAACTTTATCCGTATATATCAAAATCTTAGAGTATTTACTATTAAAAAAAACTTGGCATGTGATTAGCATCTTGAGATATCTTAGATCTAAGATCTCTTATTGTGTGTATAAATTTTAAACCCCATCGGTTTAACTGACTTTATTTTATTTTAGTTGTACTCTTAACTTCCGTATAAATTGTTTTTATTAAGTAACAGTAAAAGAAACGGATAATGAACTGTTGTATTATTTTGTATGTAACCATTTATATAACTTAGTTACACTTTTAGTCACATTAAATTGCAAATAATTAATATTTTTTTAAATATTGACAAAGCGCGCGGGAAATGTACTTTATCTGGGTTATAACATTTTTCATTTTAACTTTGCAGGAGACGGCCGAGGTGTGCGTTGGCACATCAGTTGGGACGATCACGGAGCCTGACTGCCTGGGCCCATGCGAGCCTGGTACATCGGTCACGTTGGAGGGCATCGTGTGGCACGAAACGGAAGGTGGTGAGTTGTTACTAGCGCACGAAAGCAACGCACCGTAGCGCTCTCGCCTCATACTCACTGCACGCTTATGCACGCCTGGTACTTGTGTGTCAGCTTCGCGGTTTTCATTTCTACCATTTTCGCCCTTCATTAATAATTTTTTCAACTCATCATTTAATCTGATATATTTAATCCGTTTTCTATAAATAAAAAAAAGCCTCGCCTAAAAGTACGAGAATTCATTAATATAAATAGATTATTATCGGCTAACTTCCAATTAGGGAAACTTCAGTTTCGTATCGAAATGGTGAAAATAGTTTTAAAAGCGCTTGTTCATTTAGAACTCAGTGATATAAAGAAACATTCACGATTATGTTTTTATTATACATTTGCTATGATCAATTATTTTTATCGGACGGAGGAAGCTGTGTTAATAACATATTTGTAAAAATAATCTTTAGTATTTTTGATATAATAAATTTTAGAGCAAAACAGCAACTTTCATTACGAATGACAAAAAAAATTTGTGACATTTTATGTAACTTTTTTTTATAACGGACTTAAGACCTCTCGAAAACCTTACTTAATAACTACAATTATGCCAACGACCATTATAAACGGGCAATAATAATTTAATTTACAACACCCGGGTTAAAGCGATAACAGAACGCACTTGAAGCCTTTTTTGTCGTCGTTCGTGCTTCATGGCGGTCGTAAGTTCGTAACCATCCCTCTCTTTCTCAAGCCATAAAATTTGCAGCTCGCAATCTGAAAGCCGCGCTTAATATTATATTAATATATTCATGGCGCACATAAAACAGTGGAGTCAATGAGAATTCTCATATAATTACCGCGTGGTTATTAGTGGTAGATAGCATCGCAGAATATTAATAACCCTTAGCGAAGCACGCCACGAGAGAGCTACACATACAAAGTTTATGCCTTTTATGTTTCTCCATATCAAATGCGTTATACTCGTTAATGATTTAAAAAATGGAATGCTTTAAATAATTGGCTTAGTTTTAATTTTCAATTAATTCTCACTTGCTCGCTTTATCTTTTTGGGATAACCTTTTAAGGCGAAGTGTTCCTTGTCAGCGTCTTTCTCATGAAATATGTATGACCGTTCGTTATGTTTTAATGGTCATATAAACAGAAGAAGGTGTCGAGTAATGGCTACGTGTACATACATACCTTTTTCATATTTTATCCGTAAAATTTATTGAACGGTAACCTGTTTTCGTAAGGACAAGTATATTTTAAATTGTTCAACAGTGTCTTAGCACGCAATGTAATATTTTCATAAAAATGGAATTAAAAATAAAAATCGCCATTTCTGTTCACAACGAAAAATAAAAATTATGTATCATGTTGAAAATCATTGAGTATTAAAAATAATTCAACACATTATATGATTTTTATTTTTGGTTGTGAACAGAAATGGTGTTTTTTTTTATCAGTCATCTAACATAAGTACTATAATAAATAAAGGTGTGAAAGAGTGAATGTGCGAACGCGCCCATTGAAATAATTTTATCAGTAATTCGGATGTGGGTGAAGAGAGTGAACGCGCTAATTTTACCTGTACCCACAGCCCTAAACATGATACATGTTAGTAAAATAGATCTCACAGGGTAATTATAATACTGAGAGTGAGTGAAATGCATTTAAAGATGATACGCTAAAAGCAAAAGAGACGCATATATATGTGTCGCCCGTCCTCATAGATAAGGTTAATAACCCAAATTTAGGTTTCATTCATAATGTAATTTTATTTTAGTATTACTGCCGTTCTATACAATGTTTTTCTATCTAAGAAGTCGTTGTGTATTGCAGCTTAATATAGTACGTAACGGTCATTTTCAACATAATGTGACGCTGATAAATATTAATTTGGTATTAAGCAACGTTAACATGATTGTATATTATCTGTGGTAAATTTTAGCTCGATAGAGTGAGCGTTAGGCCGCCGGGCACGCGCCACATAAAGCCGCTCCCTCGACGCCGTTCGTAATTATTATAAAATACGATAATAAATCACCATCTGCTCGCTTCTGTAGCTGCTCTCCAAATTTATCCGGCCGCTGGGTCAGCCACCGGTGCACGCACGAGGACCCAATTCACGCCCTTCCGAATTTATTTTCGTCTATTTTCTTTTTTAAATAAACTCTGTTTGCTCAGAAATTAAGCCAGGCATAAATATGTGAACTGGTACATCCTTAAACACGTCAAAGCATAAAATTACGCAGGGAGAGTTTTTTAAAACTAGTTATATAGAAGTAATGCTACCGATGATATTCCATATGGATTATATTTCATTGAAACGATGTTTAGTTTAATTAGATTCCTTAGGGATTGAGTTGAAAACGATTGGTTATCGTCTTTGTCTTGTGTGTTTTTCTGAAATCGGTTGTCAAAGTAACTTTTAAGGATTTTTTAGGCTTGTTTTTTTCTTTAGAATTAGCTCTACCAACTCTACTCTAGTCAAATATCGCCCGACAATGTAGCCGGGGAATTAGTGTAACACTCAAGTTTACTCCCGTGTCCGGTACCTGTAAATTATTCATTCACTCGCTAATTAACTCAGATTGTGTGTATGGGCTTTTAAGAGTGTAAAGTTTACGTTAGCGATAGCGGTGCATTGAATGGATGTAAATGAAATCTCCCGAACGTTGTTTGTTTTCGTGTGGGAAACAAAGCCCGGCCCTGATTACATCTAACAAAGCTACCTCGGACGCCGTCTCAACTACGCAGTTTATGTTTTTAACCGGTGGCGTAACTTAAAGCTAGGGCGATGAATCTTTAATATTTTTTTTCAAATATTGAATAAAATCCATCCAGTCCAAAAATTCCCTCAGAATTAAATATCCTAGTATTTGACGCCTAGTATAGTATTTCACGCAAATAATTTTAAGAAGGAAAATTGGTATTTACTCAGTGATAGCAAGACGATATTTTGTTTATTTTTTTTTATTACACTGTTTATTAGATTAAGGGGGATTATAGCGTATATTTTGATTTTTTTAACTTTTATTAAAAATTTATAAATTTTTGTGTAGCAATTTTCTTTCTGATACTGCTCATTATAACGAAGATGAATATAGGAATATTTGGCTCTATATAAATTATGTCAATCTTGTTGGTTATATGTTCTGATTATTACTATAACTAACAACTGTACTTGATATATTTTAGTGCTGGTAAAATTTGTACAAACACAGAAACAATCGTCTTACTTACCGTAATCTAGTAATGTGTAATAAGATGTTAGAGTTCTATCATGCCGTACGCCCAATTTCTGCAGACATCATGACTCAAAACACTTCTTCATCCACAAGATGGGTGGGTCTGATGGAATTCCCTCAATAGTCCGTGTCTATTCCTGTATATCTTTTCTTTAAGTTTCGGGGAACTCTAAGAAGACAGCTTTAGTGGACCCGATCATTAAAAAAGATGATTGCACGGACTCGTCCCACTGCAGGCTTATTGCCATTAACTCCCTTGTTTACGAAAATAATGGAGCCCATTGAGATGTGTGTATGTAATAAGAAAATACAGCAAATAACAATAATAAATACTATTATTATAATGCCAGTTTCCTACACTGATCTGTGATTTTCCTTTGTCTGATTTTATACAAGACCTTTGTACACTAAAGTAAAGCAAAATATTTACCTAAAGCCACGGAAGCGAGAAAGTTGTAAGGGTGTAATGTAAAGCTACGAGGGGAACGAGTGCCTGACAGCCATTAGTCTGTTGATTACCGCGGCCCGAGCTGTAATTAGCGCCGCCTAAATGAACCTATTACACTTTCCTGTTATCCTGGTATACCGTTCAAATTGTCAATGAGCTAATTTATTTCCATCGACGTTGTTTTTTTTAGATAAAGTAAAAGGATGTGAGGCTATTTGGTTATTATAATCCATAATTCTTCTGAAATGTAATCATTTATAATACTAGATTTACAGACTTATGATAAGGAATTATAATGCAGATGTGTCATCACCTGTCAGACTAAGATGGAATGGCTTTATTAGCTTACGATAAGGTTTTTACCGGATGAAACACTTTTATTTTAGGCTGGTATTCCGCATATATGCTGTTGTGTGACTCTATCAATTTTGTGTTATTTAATTTGATTTAAAAATTTAAATTAAATGTTAATGTAAAATTGAAAATGATTAAAATTGAGTGCGAAAAGTCAAATACTAATCTATCAGATGTTTGCTTCGACTTCAAATTGGACTGAGTGAAAAAGCAAACTAACTCCATTCCTACAAATAAGTACAGGTTGGCTGGAACGAAATTAGTGAAGCGTCGACTGTAAATTTGAAAAAAAATTGAGTATTTTAAATATTCCAACGAATAAAATTCATTGCACTGGTATTGATTATGTAATTATATTCTCATAAACTGTAACCAAATGAATTTTGATCTATCTAAAGCTGTATATTTTAGAGAATTTCAAGGCACAGTAACGATAAAGGTCTCTTTCTGTGAAGCATTAGCGCCAGACAGACAAATCGAAGCTTACTCACGCAACATGAAAGGGCTTGCCGAGTTCTAATTTAAATTTTTCATGACCCGTTGAGCTTGACAAGGGAAACCCGCGCCCCTACATAATAATATAATCGTGATTTACGCTCGTTTACCAGTCCAAGACTTGTCTTGAACATGTCCCGTTCTTTTTATTAAATATTAATATGTTTTTTTTATTTTAGGACTTATTTTCTCTAAACTAAATATATATACATATGCGTCATTTGTTAAGTAATTAAGTCAATAATTAAAAATGAAAAAAAAACAAAACCATAAATTAAAAAAAAACATAAATATAACTTCAGATTTTTACTTTAAAATAGATAATAATAAAATAGATTTTTATAATGGTAGTGCTACACTGCAGTTTATTTCTAACTCCAGAATGAATGGGTCAGCTCGACCGGGGTATGACCACGCCCTCACAGAATGCCGACGTGAATATATTAGCAGCATAACGCTGCTGTATTCCGTCTGGTGAGTGAAGGGATCCGGATACCTTTATTACTGATGACGAGGCATTCCATCTCAGTCCTCAAGGGTGACAACGCATCTGCATTATGATTCCTTGTCAACGATGAATGTAGATGTCACGGGCCGAAGGAATCACTTACCATCAAGTGAACTGTGTGCTCGTTTGTAACTCTGAATGTAATAAAAAAAAGATCACAACATATAAGGGTTTTAACAAGGTGCCACGAATAAAATGACTACCACAATGGAACCAAATGTCACAAGCAATGAGTCCCTCCTCGAACCACTCGCTCATTTTATGCTAATGGCTTATAGAGAAATGCTTTATGTGTTCATTGTTTCGTGAAACAATAAATAATGGCGGGGAGTTATTGAGAGATTGCATGTAGCCCGGCCACTAAGCGAGGCCCACCGTCTCCGTTTGTACTCGGATTTATTATTTCACGAGACTTAGAAATATGTATAGTTCTAGTTGTAGATTAACATAGAACATAAAGTCATGTCCTGTTCACTTTTTTTTTTTAATAAATATATATCTTAATAGATTTATTCTTGTCAGAAATTAATAAAATCTCTTAATACACATCCATTGCAAATATAATTCAATAAACATGTTTATTGTCTTGTTTTAAATTACTAAGCATGAGTTGTTTCATAAGAAGTACTGCATAAAATGTAACGCAGGCAAAGACACTAATTGCGATCTAAACTTATATACGATCTGTTTACTGTAATAACTTTTCAATTTATCTACTATTTATCCAACACAAAAATCAAATGTTGTAGATAAATTTATTAAATTTTACATATAATTTATTAAAAATTTTGACGTATTATGTATGGTATAACGAAAAAATTGAGCGTCTCCATAAAGTATAAATAATATCAATTCAGCTTAATTTATGGGACCTTCAAACCTTTCTAACATATCATTTTTAATCCGCTCTGATATTCATTATATCAATATTGATTTTAATTCAATATCACGGTTATTACGATAAGAGAAACGTGCTGATAGAATTTTATGGTTATAAAGTAAAATTACGCTTCTATATATAGGGGCGAAATTGATTAATTAAATTTGCATAAGTTACCACGCTAGCGCGATAAGCAGGGGTGCTTTAACGTAACGCGGGTGTTTCTAAATATGCGGCTAAAGTCACGTTCGCCTCGCCCCTCGCTCCACGCCCTCCCCCGCGCTCCCCTATGCAAATGAGCGCTCCCGTGACAAATTGGATTGGAACCGCTCTCACCGACGCCAATAACCCGCCGCCTGCATTCTGTGTACGCCACACAGGCGGAATTTTTACAAAAACTAATTCCATCCCTGAGCTTTTTATATCCACATATAATTGGCAATACATGTGGATGCGCGTAACGATAAACGTGTGTTGTTACAGGTGTGTTGGTAGTCAACGTAACCTGGCGAGGGAAGACTTACGTAGGAACGTTACTGGATTGCACGCGACATGATTGGGCGCCACCACGGTTAGTATTACAAGTCTTTTTAATAATTAACATTTAAATTCACATAATTGGAAAACTAATCAATTAAAATCATTCATGAACAGGTTTTGCGATTCCCCAACGGAAGAATTAGACGCAAGGACGCCGAAAGGTCGTGCGAAACGCGGTCGCGGAGCGGCACCCACTGACATGACTAACTTCACCGAAACACGCTCCTCGGTACACAGCAAGCTACGCAATGGCGGCGCTAAGGGGCGACGTGCGTTGCCATCTCCCACTCCATTCACGGCACCGAGACCAGATTCCAAGAGGAAACGCACCTCAGATGCCGAGGAACGTCCGCCGACGCCAAAAGCGAAGCGTCCCCCGCCAACACCAACTTCACCTCCTCCTGACCCCGTGCTCCTGGAGTGTCCAGAGCCGAACTGTTCAAAGAAGTACAAGCACGCGAACGGATTGAAGTACCATCGGTCACATGCTCACGGTGCGCCCGATGACGACGACAAAGATGGTTCTAGTTCGGAGCAAGAGGAGCCGACGCCGGAGCCCGCATCCCCGGCTTGCCCTCCATCAGAACCAACGACACCCGCCACGCCCGTTAAGTCCCCGACGCCAGTAAAATCTCCAGACATAAAAAGCGATAAGTCACCGGAGAAATCGCCGGAAAAAGTAGATACAGTTGAAGCGTCGCCGCAGCCAAGGTTCCCCGAGGAGTTTGCGCCGACGCCTGAGCCCCCTCCGCAACCCGAGCGCCCCCAGACTCCTGCAGCATCCTCCACGCCCCCCCCTGAACCACTGCCTCCCCTACAAACGCTACAACCCACACAGTTTAAGGTAAAACTATAATATTTTTCAAGGTATTTCAATTTAAACATATTTTTATCGATTTAAATAGAACTATTTTTGTTACAAATCAATATTCGATAGCGATTTTAATGTCACAAACAAGTTAATAATGTCTTGGTCAAGGGTAACGTTTGAAAAGATAACGTAATTTAATTTTATTTATAAATGATTATCAGCTGAATGGCCTTAATTGAATGGCAATGGCGCTTACATAAGGTTCATGAATATGCGATTAATTCGCTTGACTTTTTTTAACGTATAATAAAATTAAAATTACTATTGTGGAATTATTTTGCCTGTTTGCGAGATATATAATCTCCACAACGGGTGAGCAATGGATGGAATGCATGTGATATCTTTCAGTGGTGTATTGAAATAAACTACAGCGTACATTTAGTGTTTGTTTTGAATATATTGGTAGACAAAAATAAGATTTATTTAATTATTAGTTAATTTACAAGTTCGACTTGAGCACGTATATGATACATGATTATGCGTGTATGAAATAGCGGGGACAGTTAGCATTCAATATGATTACTCTACGAGAGTAAATATATTCGATTATGTTAAATACAACTTAAGCGTATATTTTTTTCATTAAATTTTAAAAAAAGATATACTCCAAATTTATGTTTAATTTATTTAAACGTTTTAATTTATACATAAATTATGTTTTTATACGGCTACACGATAATTTTCTTACTTTTTCAACATCATTAGACATGGTATATGAACAAAATATACCATGCCTAATACCAGCAGCTGATATAGAAGTATAAAACTTTTGCAGGTGAAGCCTAGATCAGCATTGATGCCATCAGAGGAACGTAAATCGACGGAGACGCCGCCGGACGAGTCGCCGGGGAAGAGGCGAGCCCGACGATCGCCCACGCCTGGTGTTCGCTCGCCTGCATACTCCGACATATCGGACGACGCCGCGCCGCCTGAGGGCACGCCCGACGCGGAGCCCGGTCATCGTCCGTTCCCCGTATATCATCAGGTTAGTACAACTGCCCGTCTTTATGTGCTCCTGATACTTTCGATCATGTTTGCTTCATCTTGCTTTCATGATTATTTGTTGTAAATCCTTGTTATATACAAATATTATGCATATTTCATAGCGCAATGTATTTTGAATTAATAGTTGGATAAAACAAATATTATGCAATCATTTGATGAGCAATCACATCAAGTTTATTTTGCAATAAATCACTTCTGTGCGGTCGGATTGTAATAGTCCCTTATAACTGAAATCGGTCCCTATGCATTTGCAACGAGAAGCAGTTAATTATCAACTTGCTCACCACTAAGCTAAATGCCGCGATAATGGTCGGTATGATAACAATATTTCACAATTGACAGTACTACGGTCAGCCGCAGTACTTGCCGCCCACGCACCCGCCCACTGCTACGCCGAGTGCCGATAAAGGGAAGGAAGATCACAGTAAAGGCGATCCGAAATCTGATCTCAAGGTTAGTTAGTTATTAATCAAAAATTTCTAACGTATCTAAAAACCTTTCTGAAAACTAAAAATAGTAAATTCCGAAAAATTTCAATAAATGCATTCAGGTTGAAATCCACCATTCGACTAATATCGCGAACTGTCTCAGTGGTTGATAATAACATTAATAAAATTTCTAGTATCCTTTTTTATTCAATTCTGAAAATGATTCACTACTTAAACGAAATATTAGTTATATGGGAGGATATACATATATGTCTAATTATTATTCTAACCAACTACCAACGACCAAAATATTTTCTTCATTTTAGCGGTTTTATATTTTATTTATTTATTTTTACACTTGCACTGCACAAAGTAAATTACATAGGCGGACTAAATGCTAAAAGAATTTTCTACCAGTCGACCTGAGGGTGGTATTTAGAAGCTAGGGTGCACATATAATATAAAAATGGGAAAAATAACAGTTACTCTACATAATATAATATATATATATATACATATATATATATATACATATATATATGAATACAATAAATAAATATATTATTATATATATAATACATACTTTATAACATGATGGTGTTATCAATCTGCTGACAGTTTATTCAAGACATACTCACGCGCCTTTCTTTAAACACAAAACGATTCTCAGCCATTCTGACTCCAAGAGGTAGCTCATTCCACAGAAGAATAGATTGGACAAAGAAAGAAGAGTGCATAAACTCTGTACGATGAAGATGGCATAGAAGAAGACGATTATGCGATGAAACGATTCTTTGTAATAAATTTAATTAATTTCTTAAAGAAACCTTTTTAGAATCTTTTCGATTAAATTTATCGTTTAAACAACTTATGAGAAAGTTTAAAATATTGCAGAATCAATACTCTGAACTTTGAAAACAACTCTGAAAGTTTTTATTTGTTCGTTATGCAATAACATCTTCCATTACGAAGTGTATTGTTGTATTACGTTAAATGGATGATGTCTTGGGAGATTACGTTTAATTTTGTCTCGTAGATATAGTAAAGTAAAAAACATTGTTTTTATGCAGCATCTTTTTGTGCATACTATTAAAAGTGATCTGCAGTCCTGTGCAGTTCCACGAATACTCAGAAATTCTTTGTATCAACAGTTTTAATTTCGCGTCGTATACACATTGTAGACAATACAATGATTGTTTCCATTCTTGATTGTAAAGAAGCTAAATTTAGTTACATTAAAAATATTATTACAGGATGGCAAACAAGAGAGTGGTCCGCAGAAAGTGCTTCCGCAACATTTTTACCCTTACAACTACGTTCCAAATTTTCCCTACAACGTGGAGGCTGGTGCTCCCCCGGGAAATCCTCTGGAAGACAAAAGCAAGTCCCTTTCTGACCCCGACCGGTCGAAAACTACGCCTAGTCCCTTAGACAAGAACAAACAATCCCGACCGCCTGAGGGAAAAGAAAATCCAGCTCGGCCTAATGATAACCATCAAATCCTCAAAGAGAGCATAGAGATGAAGGCACAGATGGGCTCGTACGCATTTCAACGTCCTCCACATACGAGGGAAGAGGAATTGAGAAGGTAATAATTTTTAAAATTTATTATATTTAGTCGTAAATTTTGATTTTAGCTCATAAGGCCGGCTGCGCATCTGTGACTCCTCTGGTTTTACGACTGTTCATGGATGGCGGTGGTCACTTACCATCAGGTGACCTGCTTACTCGATGGCCACCTATTCGATAAAAAAAAGATATATATATAATTTTGTCTGTTACCAAGTATATGTCGCCGAGAATCTTTTTAACAAGAAATTTTTAACAGACGTAGACTGGTGGTACACTGCATGCGGTGAAACCGCGACTCGTTGTCCGTTCTTTTGATGAACCGCCAAATGTACAATATTGGGATGACGTTCGTGAAAAGGCAGTGAGAATATACGCCAAATTGCCTTGTCCAGCTTCGCTGCAGTTTGTTTCTAAATGCAGAATGAATAGGTCAGCTCGACCGGGGTAGGACCACGCCCTCATAGAATACCGGCGTGAAATAGCAGCATAACGCTGCTGTGTGTTCCTTCTGGTGAGTGAAGCGATCCGGAGACCTTTATTACTGGTGACGAGGCATTCCATCTTAGTCCTCAAGGGTGACAACGCATTTGCATTATGATTCCTTGTCAAGGATGAATATAGATGTCACGGGCCGCAGGAATCACTTAACATCAGGTGAATTGTGTGCTCGTTAGCAACTCTCAATGACATAAAAAATAATCTTCATTTAAATACAAGGACACTCGCTCGTCCTTACCTTTTCGTACATTGAGAAGGGTCGGATCTCGTGTCAGAGGCACACGCCGTATATGTCGATTCATGTCTTTGCAGTTTTCCGCAAGGTACACTCTGATCGTTAAGTCAATTGGGTGTCCAAAGATTTGATACTATGCCAAAACAAACTGCGATGGAAGTAAACTAATGTCTATATTGTATTAACTAAACATCTAATACAGAATAAACTAATCGATCACTTGATATGCGAATTAGCATGTGAGATCTGCAATAAACTTTGATTTGTTTTTATCACACCTACTAGGAAGTCCCTCCCCGCTTCAGCAATTGAGTTTGAATCTAATGTTTTTTTTATTACATTAAGAGTAACAAACGAGCACACAGTTCACTTGATGGTGATTCCTGCGGCCCATGACATCTACCCTCTATCTATCTTCCTTGACAAGGAATCATAATGCTGATGCATTGCCACCTTTGAGGACTGACATGGAATGCCTCGTCACCAGTAATAAAGGTCTCCGGATCCCTACACTCACCAGACGAAACACAGCAGCATTATTACTGCTATTTCAAGCTGGTATTCTGTGAGGGCGTGGTCTTTCGCCGGTCGAGCTGACCCATTCATTCTGCAGTTAGAAACGAACGGAAACGTATTTAATGAGAATAATTAAATAATCTGCTCAACAAGCATGTTGATCATGACATAAAGACGAAGAAGAAACGTTAGTAACGTCGTAGAGCCACATCGCAGATAAACTACTACTAACTGTAGGCGGTAATAAGTGGGTGGGCTTGACCGGCGAAGTACCATGCTTTCAAAAAAAATTGGGAGACGATATTTTTACTAATTATCATCAATGTGATTATATTTCCCCATTCTATTCTTTCTATTCTCCAATATTTCCCCCCAGAGGTGACAACGTAATTCTGTGATCGCTTGTCACATTGCAACCAAAAAAAAAGAAGTAAATGAATAATTGACATGATGTTGTTTCCAGATACTATATGAGTCTGGAGCAAAGGCGTAAGGAGGGAAGCGAAGTGAAACAAGTAGGTCCGCCCGGAGGACCCCCGGGTAATGTGGGTAACGCGGGCTCCGCGGGGGGCGGAGGACCGCCCCGAGCCCCCCAGCCTGCACACAAACCACCCTCCAAGGACAAGGACGATAAGCCTAAGGAGGAGGTTAAGGTGCGTCATACCTGTCTAGTACCGATTAACTTACTAAGCGTTCTTCTAACTATTAGGATGAAAAACAAGAACACATTATATTCGTTTGTAACAGATAGCATTGTCCCTTTCATTAAATACATACAGAATCAAAATTTTTAATTTTTTGAAATTCGTTACCACTAGTCGGAACTCCTGGTGTTACTGGCAATAGAAAAAAACGAATCAGTTCGACCCTGTTCAGATCTAGAGATATTTCTCTCGGGCACCCTCGTGTCAGTCTTTTTCGCGCACAGGTTAACAGTCCAAGCCGAGGCTCCCTCTGGGGAACCCTTGTCACGGTTACACATTAATAAAGGTTTCGGCTGAGCGCCCTTAGTGCTCGGCCACCTTTCTTCGACCCGGTGTAGCTGTAAAATCTCTCTGTAAATGTAAAAGTTTTATGGCTGCATTTCTCACAGATTACCAGCGTGAAATACGCTGCTCGGTTTCTTGTGGGAAACCAATACTATCTTATTACATTACTATTTATCCTCAGGGGTGGGAACGTTCATCTTGAATCTTTGTTGAGAATGTAGGTAGATGACGTGGGCCGCAGTCAATTATTATCATCGGGTGAACTGTGTCCTCGTTTGAGACACCCCTAATATTACTTAAAAAAGTAACGTCTCACAATCGTCAAATCACAAATAAAGTAAACGCAAAAAAATTGTGAACTTTTTTTATGTTCACTGTAAAATAGGCAATGCATTGAGCGCCTAGGTTTTATCACGCTAAATATATTTCCAGGTTAAACAAGAAGGCCAGAAACCAACAACAGAAACGCAAGGCCCGCCCCCTCCCCCCACGTCTCAATACTACCTCCCGCCATACATGCAACCTCCGCATTACGGCGCGCTACCTTTCGACCCCGTATACCGAGCACCCTTGAGTCCCATGCTAGTTGGTGGGTATGGCGGTGGTTGGACGGTACCGAGGTATCATGCGCCCGAGGATCTTTCACGGCCTGGGGCGCCGGGAAAGTTGGAACTTATCCCCCCTGGGCAGTATTACGGAGGTCATAGCGGGCACGGGGCACACGGAGCGCATAAGATTCATGAGTTGCAAGAGCACGCAAAGTCGCCGGTGGGCAAAGGCCCGCGCGCGGAGGCACCGAAGGACGGCGCCCGCTCGCCGCCGCCGCAGCGCCACGTGCACACGCACCACCACACGCACGTCGGTCTTGGCTACCCGCTCTATCCGCCGCCTTACCCCGGTATGTAGATTTGTAATTGGTAATTTTTAAAATAACCTAAAAGTACCGGTATATATATTTGTAATTTTTAGAATAATTTAAAAGTAGCGGATGTAAATTTGTACTTGGTATTTCAAAAATAAGCTAATAGTAACGGTATGTAGAGTTGCAATTGGTAATTTTAAAAATAATCTAAAAGTACCGGATGTAGATTTGTACTTGGTATTTCAAAAATAACCTAAAAGTACCGGTATGAAGATTTTTAATTGGTAATTTTGAAAATAACCTAAAAATACCGGTATGTAGCCTTATAATTGGTATTTTTAACATAACCTAAAAGTACCGGTATGTAGATTTGTAATTGGTAATTTTGAAAATAACCTAAAAGTACCGGTATGTAGATTTGCACTTGGTATTTCAAAAATAACCTAAAAGTACCGGTATGTAGACTTATAATTGGTAATTTTTAACATAACCTAAAAGTACCGGTATGTAGATTTGTAATTGGTAATTAATTTAAAGTAGATTTTTCAAACTTTCTACATTTTTTTTCACTCTAATTGAACTTATAACATTGTTTCTAGCAATACTTTTATTTTACAGTTACTGTAAGCTAAAAATTCATATTATCAATTTTTGTGTATAGTAGAACCCAAGAACCCAGGCATTTCCTCCCTGTCATATTACTGTAATATTCGAGCTTGAAAGGGAAGCCTACCAGCCTTCATTACACAGTTTTAATTTTGATCATATCCTAATTGTGAATTATTTCATACGTTATCAATAATTTAATAATCAATATTTCACAAAAGATCACATAGGATACATAAAAACCACCTTCATTCAGGTATATAGTGCATTGTGAAGTCTAGTTTTAATGGTTATGAATAGGTTTCTTCTAATTGGTATTATTTTTGTTCCCTTTACATATTCAAAACACTTCCTTTGAGGATATTAAAGTTATTATTATTACGATCGTTTCGTTCATATTACACTTAATTTACATACTAAAATTAAATATTATATGCAACTCCTTCTCATATTCTTAATACTAAATGAAGCCCTAATGCCGATAAACATTTTTATTGGTTATTGTTTTTAGCATTCTTAGCTTTCAGTACTCCTAGTAAAAGGAAATTAAAATTCCACGCTTATGTTAAGTAATAATAAATAAATACATTAAATATTTAATATGTTACTGCTGCTAGCATGTTAAAGTCCCATTAATTTTATATTAAATTAAAACTAAGGCATGAAGTAGGTTTAATTACTCACTCTACACTCTTAAGGTTTTAATTATATGATGTACTTTTAATGTTTTTATTATGAAGTTTATATACTTAAATATGTATTTCAATGATATACTTTTGAAGTGTTTTTTGAATTGAAAAAAATAACCTATTTTTGTGTAATGGTGGTACTGGTAGAGGTAGGGTGCAGCTAGAATCTGACAGTATTAGCCTTTACCGAATTTAGAATCTCGCAATCATATCTTACCACCGTTAAATTGAAGGATATCGCATGCTGTTTTGCACGGTGAGAGACCCAATTATTGTTGAAGGTACATCAATATAATACATCAATGTTTGTTAAATCTTTTAATAACTGAACATACAGTTAATTTAATTGAGCATAAAATATTATTTATACAAAAGAGCGTAGTGTACAGAAGTAATTTTCCACTTTTGTTTTAGATTCACAAAATGTGAAAATGTGTGTAGTACATGTTTGTATAATATTTCGAATGCATCTCCTCTACCGCCAATTCGTAACGCGACGTCGGTCGCTCCTAACGTAAGTAATGTACTTGGTTGCAGGGGCGCGATAGCATTCGGCAGATAAGCGGCCGAGCCCCGCGCAGCCTGTCTAATATTCACTGTAGAGAGATGCCTTACGAATGCGAGATAGAGAGACGGGAGATGCGTGCGAAAGAGGCACTAATGGAAGATTGTGTTTTGCAGCGGCTGCGGTGTTAGCGAGCACTCAGGCGGTGGTCAACTCGTTCCCCACGCCACCAAAATGAACGAAATAACCCACCAATATGGACTACTCCATCAGAGAAACGCCGTGAGATAATCACACCGCGGCCTGAAAACATGCAGAAACGCTCAGAGCCGAAACGGAGAACAGCGAAACATGCATGTCAACAATACCTGGAAATGAGAATTGACCGATTGTGACGGAACAGTGAAGAAAGCGATTAGGGTGAACGGACAAGTCGAACTGTGACAGTGATTCCCCGATCGATATTATAATATATCCTGTAGCCATAATTGAACTCTGTGATCTCGCGTAATCCACATTAAAGTGTAGAAAATGTGACGTGCGCTTTGAATGTTATAGGTGTGTCCGTACTGATAGTTACCTGAAGTCTTAAATAGTGTTGTGTTTTGAAGACTCCCAATTGGACTTTGTGAACATTGGTTATAAAAATGTGGACGCAGTTTGGACGATTCGCACTTGCTGTCCCCAATTTAACATTTTTTTTTATGATAACTAGTGGAAGCACAAACTAGTTTTGTATATATTAGCGTTATGTGTAAATTACCCTACATTAGAGTCCCATGCGGTTTACTTGTAAACATAAAACATCGAATTTCGTTCCCCCTCTGGGCATTGTACTGAAGTTCGAGGAGCCCCTCTGTCCAGTATTCACGATACAGTGCAGTGAGATCTTTTAAATCAACATAGCATTCCACAAAATAACAAAAAAGCAAGCGTACCTAGTGTTTTTAAATTAAGATTAATTAAATAAAATAAGATAGCATAAGTTTAAAGGCGTCAATGTGATCATTACAATATGAGTCGTAGCGTGCACAAATCGTACTCTGTCTCGATAAAAATGAGGAACGACTATTTATATAATAACGTAGAGAGCATCCTATAGAATCGTGGAGTGTTTGAATATTGCTGTGCCTCAATGTTTGTCTGGCTTTTAATGATTATTGTGTAAAGAAAAAAAAATCTCATTCTCCAATATTCTCCGACACAAAAGATTAGTGTCCCCGTACCCTCAGCACGGTAGTTAAGTGCAACGATTTTACGATTCAATGTTATTTGGGTCAGGATTCCAGGTTATACACTGTACGGTAATGAATATTGTTTAATAAAAAAAAAATAGTCTTCCAGTCGATTTATTGATGCGACTGTTGCAATATTTTACATGCCTACATTTTGATGTTTCCTATTTATTAATAAAAAAAAAAAAACAATAGCATGACCTATTGCTTTTTATCACCTGGTTAGGGTAATGTGAGAGTGAATTTGATCGGTAAGGAAGGAATATTTCAACTAAGTAGTGAAACAGTTATAACACTAGAGATTAAATTAAATATGTGTAGTTATTCGCTATAATTTAATGACATTTTAGTCAATGTACGCGTGTACCTGTCTCAAATACAAAACCGATATTTATAATAGAACGTGGGGCCTAAATACCTAAGTTATATTAAAATTAACGAATGAAATAAGTTGAAAATTATAAACCAGTGAATTTTGTTTGACTTAAATTTAACTTAAGTTTATCGCTTTTTCCAAAGCCTTTGTGGTAACTGCCTTCATAAGTTTATAAATAAAATTGGAACAGTTAGAGCTTCTTCAGTACAAACTGTAATTTGCTAAGCTAAGTCGAAACTATAGTTTGACCAAAATTAAATCTAAATTGTTGGGCCTGTTTAAATTCTATTGTTTAAGCATCATGAATCGAAATGCTACCACCCAAGATCCAACTTGAAAGACCTCTAATTTTTATTTATTGATGCAAGAAAAAGAGAACTGCTTATTTTGTGATACAATAAATAAATTTTATTTCGATGCAGGTGGCTCTCCATTTTTATTTATTGTAAATATTCAATTCAACATACTAGTACAATTTCTCGCAATTTTTGTTCTGTTAGAACTGAATTAGTTAAATTATATTCAAAGAAAGGAATAGTTTTTTTTTGTCTGTTTGTAATATTCGACTATTTGGTTGTATGAATGTTACGGGAGCATGGATGACTAACATGATCTCATACAACGCTCGTCTATTGTCGACGGAATATAAACATTATAGACTGATCGTTTTCTCTTTACTCAATCGACGCGAGTAAGTGACTATTACGCTTTCGTTATTTTGTACTGTACCAGTGGCTGATTGGTGCACAACCTTACCGTTGTGTGTATTGTATCAATTACGTATATCAATATTTGTGTACTTTTTTTTTGATGTAACTAAAGCAAAGTTTGATTTTCTTAGAAGAGAATTGGAGACGTTAAAAAGGAATAATAAAAATAAATTATTTCTTAGTAATGTGTTTTATTGTAATAAATTCCTTATATAATGAAGATCACTTAATCACTATTGCCATGATGTAAATTATTCTCTAAAATTAGTATGTTTAGTAAAATTGACTAGGAAAAAGCATGTTATAAGCTACTACATGGTAACTTAAAGTTAATTACATAAATGCAAATAAATAACATTATATCGCTTATAATTAAAATCAATTGGTGAATACTTTAAAATAAAAATTAAAATG
Source organism: Teinopalpus imperialis (assembly GCA_029286865.1). NCBI lineage: Eukaryota > Metazoa > Arthropoda > Insecta > Lepidoptera > Papilionidae > Teinopalpus > Teinopalpus imperialis. The sequence continues at coordinate 2,014,614 of JAGSMU010000034.1, forward strand.
GTTTTAGAAAAACTTAGTGTAAGATATAAACAATAATGAACAGTTCAAACATCTTTGGTTGTATGTACAAAATTTCCGCTACCACGCATAACGGAAATTGTATAATGAAATAGAACTTCACTACAAACAGGTACAGAAATATTTGAAATAAAACACAAAGTCACTAAACTAACGGCAAGTATATATACATACTAAACATCTTTGAAATAATACTGTTAAATTTTTAATTACGTTTTGTAATACACAAATAAATATCACTTCAGTCTATATCATCAGGTCTCAATTGCCTCTCCCCTTCCGTCAGAAATATTTGCATGGCTTTATACAAGAGATATAATCCAAGCATACGTCGTTCTTTCAAAGGCCATGAAGCCGCGATTCCATAGTAATTGCCATTTTTCAAATTCTTCAAGTTTTGTATACCAAGAACATCAATCATTGCTGCTTCGTATGTGAAAGCTTCTGCTGGAATAACATTTTGGAAAATATGAAGGCATATCACGCCTACTTTGTCTGACCAGATATCTAAAATGTGTTGAACTTTTTTATCACTAGATGTTTTGAAATCTCGCTTCCAAAGTGTCAATGCTTGATATAAATGTGAGTATGGCCTGGAGCGTTTACCTAAAAAAAATGCAACATAGCTTAAAAACAGAATACAAATATAAAAGTGTGATTGCACTACAATGGGGGAGTTGGCTGGCACAAATAAGGACAAAGGACCTTGCCCTCTCATATTATCAGAGTGAAATAGCAGTAAAATGTTGTTTTGTATTTTGTGTGATAAAACCAGAAAATCAATTACTGGTAACAATGCATTTCACCTCAGTCCGTGTCAGTGTTTCCTCTTTGTTCAAGAGAAACGTCACTTATTAGGTGTCCCATAAAACAAAAATTTAATTCCAATGATTTTTTTTACAGTTTTCATAAAAGATCCAAAGAACAAAACATACTATTTTATGTATCAGAGAATTTAAAAAAGGAATATTTGAAGCTTATTCAATGAAAAATAACAAATAAACTAATTTTATTAACAAATACATTATTGATGTTACTGACCTTTTCCTACATAAAAAATGGAATTTATGAATGTGACCCATGATTCATGGGGGTTTTGTTTGCTGGCTTTTATTGGTAAATTATCTGTGAGTCTTGGGTCCAGCAGGAGGTAAGTAAAGGAGGTTTTGGTTGTGCCTTCCCGCCACTTTTTGTTAGGATTAGCGAAATCTGCCCGTGCTTTTCTTTCTAACTCCATATAAGGTGACAAATCATTCAACCAATCTGCAGTTCGTATAGATTTTTCTAATTCAATGCTGTATGCTGAAATCATTACTAATAATTAGTATTTAAGTTCTTCGAGTATTAGTTTTGGTTCTGTTATTATTTTAAATGGGTTGCAAAGCTTTTTAAAAAACGTATTTGTATAATAATATTATGTAATTTTTTAATTTGGTTCAAACTAAATTATAGATACCTCTAAAATATGGGGCTTTCCCAAATTGTACTGACAATTTTAATATTTGCAAAACCATGATGCAATAAATGACATCAAAATATATAATTAACACCAAGACAATGACAGACTTTTTTTAAACTAAACAAAAAGGTTATTTACAAAGGTTATAAGTTTACTTACTTTTTCCATGTTTTTTTACCACAATAGGATTTTTCCTAAGTGCCTGCAATTTTTTTAGGTACAATGTCTTTGTGTTTTCACGTATAGGACCAGGATTGAACCCCAGGCTTATTAACTCTGATCTCAGAGTGTTCACATCATAGTCCATGGATGATGGAAGGGAGGAAGCAACAGATGAAACTGTTTGGTTCTGAGTTGTCATATCTGCTTCATCACCAGGCAACCTTTAATTTATTTCACCTTTTAATAGCATATATATAGAAAACAAGTTTGTATTAAATTATAAATTATCACTTTATCTATATTATCATTTTATCTATGTATAGATAAATTATATTTTTTAATTGATATTTTCATTGATAATTCTGTTTTAGTTCAGTATATTTTATTGATTAATTGTGTAAGAACATATTACATACAAATATTATATAAAACTCATACAAATAATATTATTTGCATAAAATGTATTAGCAAAAACAGGATGTAAAACTTGAGATGCAGTAATAAAGGAAATTGCATAATTCATTCTATGATTAATGTGGGAAATAAAATGTGGATCAACAATTTACTTTCTCTTTGAAAATTGAGATTGTGATAATGTATGTTATGATGATTTAAATAAAAAGCAATATTAAAGATATTTGCAATTTTTATATGTAAATTTAGATAGGACAATATCAAAGTACTTACACAACTGGCGAGACAAGTAATCGTTTCTCAATTAATATAACACCTTCTTCTTTGTCTTCATATTTATATTCCTCTTGAACATTTGCTATAACTATATTGCCTCCAGAGTAGTTGCTGCTTACACCACTACTGGCTGATGATCTCCTGGTATTACCTGCTCTAGTTTCTGATAGAAAGTCACTACTGCATGTAGATAACCATTCATTTGTTTTATTTTGGACTACTGCCATAGCCTTGTCCAAATCCACAGACTTTTCACCAGTGACAATAGACTGTGAGCCGTCAAATGCCATGTTATGCATTTTAGAACAGAGTTCACTAACATTTTCTTGAGTTTTTGTTTTTTTCAAACTAGTTTTTGTGTTATAGTTTTTATGTGCAATGCAATTAGGAGATCCGGGAAGTGAGAAGTTTTCATAAACACTCATTCTTTGTTTTCTTTCACATGTTGAAAGACATTGGGAATCCTTTGTTTTGTCCATTGTTTGCTCCAGACATTGGATTCCACTAATTTGCACATTATAAACTCCCTTTGATAAACATGTCTTGAAACTACTATTAGTTTCATTCAGTTCACTTAAAAATGAGGTGCTATTTTTATTGAGATCTATCGATAATTCAGTGCAATCGATATTTTTCCAAGGTGCAGATTCATTTTCTAACAAACAATGTGTTTCACTTAGTATTGTGGGATACAATTTGTTCATAACCAGGTTAGTTTTGTCACACCAATCCCTTACCATGTCCGATTTTCTTGTCATAGTATTAACTGTTTCATTATCATTAGAAGTTTTATATTCTGCAACCATTTGATCTGTAGTCAATAACACTCTGTCTGCAATGTAAAAAAATTTTTAGCATCTTAAGGTTTGTAAATAAGAGCATAACTTGTTTTACAAAATTTAACTCAAGCAGATTACATATAAATATTTTGCACCTGCCTGACAAGCTTGCCTAACAGGTTTAACAAAGGCAGATGTTAGTTTATATTTTTCAATTCAGTATTATACATTCAACCTGGATCTTTTTTATACTTTATAAGAGGTGTTGTTTGTGACAATTGTTAAATTGTTTATCTGAATGCTCATACAAGTATTCATTCACAAAAGTAATGAGTACTTGACCTTGTGTGACCCAACAATTGAACTATTGATTTAACTCAATGAGTCATACCTCATGGAGTTAAACTTTCTTATTAAATTGCCCTGTCCTTTATAGGTCACATTAAGTGTAAATGCACCTGTCACAGCCTGCTGCTTTATAAATTAACTGCAAGTTGCTATTGATGGGACACTTAATATGTTAAGTGGATTAACAAATCTTTTAATAAACTTCATATGAAACATTTTTCTTTTTTCTTAACTTTAACTTTTTTATATTATAATTAAGTATAAATATTATTGTATAATATTATTTATTGCTCTTATAAAGATATGAATGATACTTACCTAAATCTAAAGAATAAGCACATGGAGATGCCATAGAGTCATCTAATTGATCTTCTACATTATGTAGATAGTCATAAACATTCCATTGTTGTTCCCTAACAGCATAGTCAAATGCTGATAAGCCATCTATGTCCCTTTGTGACGGCTCACCACCACAGCCGATAAGAAGCTTCAAGTTGTCAACCCGTCCCCATATTGCAGCAATGTGAACAGGTGTGATGCCATCTTCATTACTAAAGTTCAAAATAACTTAACTATCATAGTTATCTGGTCTCATAGTGTGGTAATATATTCTCTGAGACAAATTATGACTGTTTTAGATGTATTATTATTGTCACCACAAAGGTTCTAACTTTTCATCATCTTAATCCTTTAACTACCCTTAGTATATAATGTAATAAGTCCAATTCATACACCCAAAAAACGATGATCGTATAAATAATAAGCTTCACTAGATAGGTTTATATAATGTTTAAATGTTAAAAAAAAAATTAGCAAATATGCTACAATGTAAGGCAAGCAGCATTCCAAATCATGGTGTGATAATTATTACTAAAGAATACTATCTCATGGTCCCTACTTAATTATATATTCTATGTCATATATTGAAGGTAGTTTGTATTAAATTTTTATAACAAATAGGTAAAAAAATAATATTATAAAAGGAGGTAATGTACAATTTGATTGAAAAAATTATGAACTAGAACTACCAGTGATGGCCACCAACTTGTTTTCATTGTTACTTGCTAAATAATTGTTCAAGAGGAAATTTTAAATTAGTTGACTTAATGTGGGTCAATTGCACTTTCCTGCTGGAAGCATGCTATTGCTGTATGATGTAATAGTGGTAATTGCAATGTGAGCAGATGGTATACCAGTGTCATTATTCATTTACACAATTACAACAATAAATATAAAAATATATAATGATGTTATGAACACAATATTTTTTTTATTTTCATAATAAATGTTTTGTAAAAATTATTGCTTTGTTATCATTACATTAGTCATTAATTAGGCTTAATTTCAAAATTAACTGGTTAAAATTAAGTGTTATTATTCAAAGCAACAAAAGAATTTTCACATAATAATTGTGAAATCTTATCTTATAATGTATAATATTATGCAATTTACAGAAGTGTACTGAAAGTAATTTAAAAAAAACAATGTGATCTGATAGACACAAATCATCCAGTTCATTACATATGAAATATTAAGTAATGAATTAATAGTTAGTTACTAATTCTAAACATAAATGTCATTATAATTAAACACAATATAAAAAAACATTTTTCATTCATTCATCATATGCAATTTCAACACATTTTGTTAAATGACTAAGGCCAGTAATTTTACACAAAGCTAAAATATGTGTACATTAACTTCCAATAGGAAAGATCAAAGAATTATTATTAGATTTACTTAAAAAAATATGAGCCTGATCTAAATAAATATATTATATTATTATAACAATGTCAATAATTACTCACCATAGGTTTGGATCTCCTCCATGTTTTAATATTATTTCCGTGCATTCTTTAGATTTTTCCAAAGGGTCAATTCCTACAGCTAAGTGTAGGATACCTATACCTTTACAAGGTAAAATGTTATTTATTTCTATAGATTCATTGTCGAGAAACTGCTTAACCGAACTGTAAAAATTAAATTCAATCATTATTTCCTGGGCCGAGAAATAAAAATTTATGGTCATTGGTGTTATACAAAATATAGTTAATCGAAGGCGTTTTGAAAGGGAATCCTACGCACATTATTACAAGATTGTGCAATAAATAGAATTTCATAATAGAAAATAAAAATTAAAGTGTATTCATACCTGATACTGGCACTTTGAATTAAGTCGTATAATTTAAACAACTGTTTATACGTTGTACCCATGGTCCTTCATGAAGCGAACTACATTAGAAATCACCGGGTGTGCGAATTGTCGGTCCTCATTTCCTGTAGGATTTCCGTTGGCAATCTCACAGTTATTATTAGATCATGAAAGTTTTCATCATTACTTTTAGAAATAATGGATAAATTTATATTATGAACTTTAAACTATAATAAGTACTTAGCATTTCGTTTGTTTTTTTTCGAAGTTTTTAAATTAACGTCACGCTCACGATTCTCTTTGTTTACGTTTCGTAGCGAACTAGCGAGCTCTGAGAGCGTTCTGTTTCACGCAGTATGAAATGACACTGCTGCTGTTGAGTAGACCAAAGAGTAGAGTAATACACCGGACGTGTAAACTGTTTATATATACTGATTGATATAAATTATAAACTTAGACTGACAATTTGTATCAACGAGGAGAGGGATTCGATGCAGTATTTGGTTATTATAAACCCTTTCGCAAAAATATGGGCACTTAAAACTATTCTTTTTTGGTAGGTTTTATAATAAAGCTTTCTTTAGAGGTTTTATAATAAGCACTCGAATACTTGGATACATTTGCCTGTTTATTATAGTTTCGGCTGTTAAAATTAAGAATATTTAATTCAAAAATTTTAAAATATAAATTCATTAAAAATTTTCGAGTTGAATTGAAATATTTAACGTTCTGCGTGCTGTTAGATTATGTGTCGTTTATTTCAATATAAATATATAAGTCGTCTTAATAATCGATGTTCAATTTATTCCGTGTATAATTTTTAAACAATACAAATCGAAGAAAAAAAACAGCGTTTAACAATTGCAAATCTAAATGTATAGAATCTCTGAGAACTAAGTGACAGACGGCTGAATCCCGTACACTGTGTAGTCCTGAAACTATTAAAATCTCAACAAGAGTATGCCACGAAGAATCACAGTTCTTAGCTTTTTTTCGTGATTATTTTTTAATCTTTATACTTATTATGCAAAAAGTTTCTATCCTAAATAAATGATACAAATAGTTCTGTAAGTATAAATACAATTTCAATAGAGTAAAGATATTTGTTGTATACACAAAAATCGTGTTGAACTTGTTATTATTGTAACTAAAAGCAATAATAAAATAAGTAGCTGTTAGAAAAAAAAATAATCAACGTTGTTTTTAATTTTCATGTTTATTTAATACATATTTGTATAAAAACACTTATCTCTCCGAACGCGACTTCAAGCAGCAATAAGAATGACGAAAAAAATTGGGGCCAGATTTGAAATTGACATTCTGTGTACAAAGCAGTGCAACCATAAAAACAATACTTGATGTCAAGAATTCATTAAATAAATTCAGCTTTCTTTATATGTTTAGTACTAATATTTTTTTTCTATTACCTTATTTATTTAATAAAAAAATATTGTTTTGTTTGTGATGTCATGATAACACATGTTGAAAAACCCTTCTAGGTTATGTGGTTTTTGGAAAGCATATAATAATAAAATGTCTTGAGAAATTTATTGAATATTTTAGCGCCCCCACACTTCCGGCGCCTAGTGCGATGTCAGTGTTCTCCATATGGTAAGTGCCCTACCCACACAAATTATGCAGATTCGCATAGCGATATCAAGGTCTAATAAATAGTAAAGTATAAAGTACAATAGCGACAATTTTAGCTTTTTTTTTTACCTGAGAAAGAGATGAGGAAGAGAGAGAGAGGGTATGCTTAACCCCTTTGCGAGGCAAGGACTGCAAAAAACTCGCGAGCATGCAGAGCCGAGTAATGGCCAGACTGACCTGAGAATCTGTGGGGCCATGGGAAGTGAAGTTTGGAGCCTCGTCTCTGAGGAGGAATTTTTCGCGAAGGAAAACACAATGGATTACAAATTCAAGTAAATGTAAACTATATTTCAAGTTGTACAATAATGTTGTGCAATATTGTTCTCGTATTCGAGGACAACCAGAAAAGTCCCGTGACGACTAGTTAAACAATATCGGTCAATTTCTCTATTCTCATCTTCTCCGACCACTGAGTCAGAATAGTCCTGAATACGAAATTGTTGGTTTTCGGATAACAGCACTTCTGAATCTTTGTCTAAACTTATAAACATGCTCATCGTAAGTTGTACATGAGTGTACTCCCTACCATTTTTGATGCTGGATGCATGTTGGTTAATTAAAGAAACCATCCTTTCCACTAAATGATAGTGGAAATTTATCCTAGAGTGCAGATGCCATACAGCCATGGTGCAGCCATTACCAAACAGTAGCATGAATGGATTGACTCGACTGGGAAAGGACTAGACCTTCACAGGGTATTAGCGTAAACTGCAGCATAACGCATCTGTGTTTCACTTGGTGAGTGATTTGGACATGGTATTAGAAGACCTAGTTACTGATAACGAGGCATCCAATCTCTATCCTCAGAGATGATTGAGGATGGATAGGTTGGTAGGTGTTTATATATAGATCTGTTATCGTTACTTCATAGTTTCTGGAGAACATTGTGTTCCATTCCCAATGTAAGTTTCATGATTGAAAATTATTTTAGAATCTAAACATTAAACATATGAAATTTGAATTGCTTACGTCGAATAGTAACATATTGTATTATTTAATTAAATTTCTAAGCTGCCATATGTGCTATTGACGTATTTTACTAAAAATATGTCAATACACTACTTACTAACAATATGAAAATACAAGGGGGAGATTAAATTATTAACCGCAATCTCTGAATATTTGCTAATATATCTCAAAAAAATTTTTTCCTATCTTGTCTATTAAACATATAGAGTGCGCATAGATTTACATGACATTTATTAAGTGCCTTTGTCATGCTTGAACGAACTAAAAGTTCCTTGAATAGAATTGAAATTGAAATTTATGTTAATAGTTTTTGTCACTTGCCTGCGATATTTTGCAGTTAATCATTACGTCCGTTGTTGCTTGGTATGGGGGCTCAGGGATGAACTAAATACATAGATGAATCCATTTTAAGTATCACGCATTCTTTGTCTGTTTTGTTAGTGTTTTTTTTTAATATTTCTTTTTTTTCATCATGTTTTCTACTTATATTATAATTGAATCTGTAATGATAAAATGTTATTTATTTGTTCTTTTATTTTTGTGTATTTTTAGTAATAAAATAAAATTTGTTATGTACAATACTGGTGACGTTAAGTATATATTTACGTACTTGAATCATAAATTGATTGTATAACTTCTATTATAAACGTGGGTGTCAAAAATATTGTGAAATTTTTTAAAGGTCATGACATGACCACTTGACTACCATGACATATATAATATTTATGTAATACAACTTATTAGTTTTTTCCGATCTGAATGTAATTGCTTCTATTGTTGCTTTTTGCTTTTGAAACTACTTTTGGTATTATTATAAAGGCCTTACATCGTTTTAGAGAATGAATCTCTGTATTTGCATAAACATAATTGATACAATTTATTTTGCACAATTTATTTTATTATTATGTAGAAAAATGTGAAGATGTTGCCGTGGTTGAAGGACTATTTGGACATTATCATACCTGGATAAACGGTAAGGATAAAAAATTGTTCTAAATTAATACGAACAGCGTGTAATAGAAATTGTCACGACACAGTAAATATCAAATCTCGCCTTTCTATATGAAGCGACATGTATTATATACAACTGTGCAATTTGAATGCGTAATATTTAATTAATAAAGGGCCAAATTTTACTAATATATTCGCATTAAAATGATCTAATTATTAGTTATAGTGCCAAGAATGCAGGCAAGAACGTCCATATACGGCATTGCATTCTGCACATATTTCGTTTCCTCGACGGAAGTGTGGAAACGCAAAGAAAGCGTTTATCCCATGGGCTGCGTAGAATTCCGTGTGTTTGCTCATTAAGTCACTTTCTACGCTTATATAGCGGTTAGTTGCCACGTCGTTACTATAAGCTAACTATAGCCCAAATGATTCTAGTCGACCGGGGAAAGACCGTGTCACAGATTACTGCTGTGTTCACAGGATACATTTTGAATAGTGTGAAGAGGAGTTACGGAACATTATTCTATCGTCTTCTGTTCATTGTCAGACATCAAGACGCACGGCGGGTTTCCATCCTTTCGTTGCGGATATTCCTTGCATTCAGAGGAAGCGATATTCTTCGGATTTTTTTTATGCAAACAGTGAAGGATTGGAATACTTTGCCTGTTGCATTTTTTCCGTCCTAGTAAAACGAGAGTTTTTTCAAGAAAACGAGTGAATAGGCTTTTTTATTACATTGAGAGTAACAAACGAGCACAATTTTCCTGATGGCAAGTGATTCCTGCAGCCCTTGACATCTAAATTCAACGTTGACAAAGAATCATAATGCTGATGCATTTTTACCCTTGAGGGCTAAGATGGAATGCCTCGTCTCCATTAATAAAGGTCTCCAGATCCCTACACACACTAGACGAAACACAGCAGCATTATGCTGCTATTTTACGCTGGTATTCTGTGAGTCCGTGGTCCTACCTAAGTCTAGAAACAAACTGCAGTGTAGCTTGACTTTGGACGCTCTACCATCAATGTCTACATTACTCTTAACACCAGATGGGATTGAACACTAGCTTGTACCCATTCAAAAAAATGCCAGCGTAAAATTTTAGATTAGTACTACTATATTTTGTCTGGTGAGCGCAAGAAACTTAGAAAATAATGACTGAAGACTACGCATCTTAGTTCTTAAAGATGACAATGGATCTGCATTATGATCCCTAATTGTAGACGAGTGTGGTCATCCTTGGCCGCAGGAATCACTTACCATCAGGCTGGCTATATGTTAGTAAAAAATATATCTGTACGCGGTGCGGGTGAGATGCTTATTAAGAACGTTCTAGTGACATAATGTCGAAATAGACATCTTAAAATATCAAATTAAAATCATTATGTGGTTCTTCAGTGAAGAAAATCCTGAGTGAATAAGTGGATTTATGAGAAATTATAAATAGGAATATTAAAAAAACACAACGATATAGAATATTTCTATTTCCAACCTGAGAACCCTATGAGTATGAGTGAAGTGGCTCGTGTAAAATATATTCTAGCTTAAACATTATTTTAACTCACTTTAGGCAGTAGGGCTATATATATTTGTTGCATGCTGCGCGCATAATCTTCGCTATCTCATCACATCCAATTACATCCATCCCCAAGAAAGATTCAAGTTGCACATGTATCTTTGAGAACAGGAATGGAATGCCACGATATCATTATCTGCGTCTTCGGATACACACACTAAATAAAATACTAATTTTTATAGAATAGGTGGCACAGCTGCAAGCAGCGTACCTGATGGTGAGCGATTACCGTTGCCCATGGACATGCGCAATTCCAGAAGATTTTTTTTTCGGGCTGATGGCCGCTGTTAGCCCGTGGGCTTTTACAGTTTCACCGGGTTGAGAGGTGACCGAGCGCTTATGGCACTCAGTCGAGACCTCAATATATGGGTAACCAGCAAAAGGGCTTGGACTGTTACCTTGTTTCGCGAGAGCGTCTGACTCGAGGGTGCCCGAGAGGGCCGAACCTCGGCTCAGTCAGTAACTTCTGACAGAGGATTCTTTAAATTAATATCGCTCTTATTATTAGCTATCTGTACCACCACTTCGGAATGCGTGGGCGCTGGAGAAGAAGTGGCGCACGAAACTCCAGCGACGCTTCTATCTGTATAGACTGGAGAGAACCGACCAGTGACATGGCGGTATCGCGAATAACCTTGTTTGCGACGCCCTTGCCGTAAAATGTGGTCAAGTTGTGCCTTAAACATTTTATGTGTTCCATCCTTGTCAAGGGGAGTGCTAACCGTCTCTCCTTTCAATACCAGAAGAGTCGCAGATGCTACCCATCGAGAATGTGCAGGGTTCTCACAAACCAAAAGGTTTAAGAACCTAAAGTAAAAGAAGATGATATTGTATATAACATGTTAGAAATAAATAAATAAATAATTAATCAGAAGTCTGACGGAGCTAAAAAAAAAAGAAAAAAAAAGTTAAATTCGTCATACTATTTTTGAACGTTGGCTTTTTATAAGGGAGTGTTTTTTCCTGGACGAGGCCGACTCATTCATATGGGATCTAAAAACAAGCTGCAGCAGGGCTTAAATAATAATACATTTTTAACATCCTTAATGGAAATACGCAACTTCGTACATTTTTAAACTACCTAAGGAAGTTAAAGAGTATATGCGAATACCTATTACATGTTTTATCAGAGTTGAGTTATAACAGTGTAACATTGATAATTGCATGCTGTGCAAAGGTAAATACCACACCGAGCTTATCAATGCGCGACACTATTTCTGTTCAATATAAGCCCCCTGAGGAATGCGCCGACTCAATATGGTCTGATCGAATACGTGGGAAGGTGTCGGGAAAGTTAGTGACAGGTGATAAAGGTTTCAAATACATAAAGCCAAATTTATTTTAGTAACACCATGAAAGTAAGTATTTTTTATACATTATAGTTCATTAAAAAAAAAATAAATCTTAAAATAAAATCTCTATATAATATAATTTGCTATTTATTACAAATTATATGATTTAGTTAATTGTCGTTCAAAACTAAACACGAGCAATTAAAATGCAGTTAAACCATTGCAAATATTGATGTAAAAATTATTGAAATAATTTAGATAAAAATAAGCAATAGTTTATTTTATGTATTTAAATTTTCACTTAATGTTTAATTAAAAACGTGAGTCGTATATTATTACGATTTCGGTGTAAATACATGTTTTTCAATCGGAAGTAATGGTGACAAGCGAACAAACTGTTGACCTGGTGGTAAGTGTTATTGCCCATATAGATAAGTGATAATAATGAAGAATAAATAATTTAATATTGAATGTTAATAAATATTAAATTATTATATATTTATATATATATATATATATATATAAATATATATATACATGATAAATAATAATTAATGTTTAAGTAATTAATTAATGTACAAGTAGTATATGTATTTATATATGTTATCGGTTATCATGCGAAACGCAGATGAGATAGAAAGTGTTGGTGTTTGTTGCTCTAGATTCTTAGTTCCAAAAGTCCAGGTGTCCACGGGAGACTACGTTGGCGTGACAAAAAATGGGGACTTCACAAAAATTTATTTGCTTTCGATAGTGAAGAACTGAAATGTTGACTTGACTTCACCTATTAATGTAGGCAGATATATTAAGAAGCTCAGCGACTGTTACTCGTGAAAACTTGCATTTTCCTTAAGCAGTACAACGTAATTGGATCTCAGCCGCAACGCAAATTTTTGATAATAAGATCTAATCTTCACATATTTGTCGAGTTTTGGGAATATTGTGGAAATGTAGCCCTGGAACCAGCTAAATTTTGAAAGTGGTCTATGAGAAATAAAGTTTCGGAACTCTAGATGAAACGCATAAGAGACAAGAAAGCAATAACTCCCAGGACCATCTGATCAACGCCAATCTCCAAAGTGATATTTGGAGGATCACCTTTTGATACTAAATTGCTGCATGACAACATCCTATGAATAACATGTCCAAACGATGTCTATCTGTTGCCTGTTAACCTAATATGGAAACAAACAAAAAATTCGTCTGAAGACATAAGGATGAAGGAAGGAGTCTCATATACAAATTACCAGTCCTTGATTGTGTAACCATTGATTAGGTCAATGTGTAAAAAAAAAAAATTATATGAGATCAGTCAGTCATGAAATCACAAGACAAATCATAAATCCTAAGTCAAATGTTGATCTCATCCATATCGATTAATAACTAAATTTTTTGTGTTAGTTGACATATTTTTTCAATTTATTATTTTCACAATTATGTTACATTTTTGTTTTAAGCCCTTATTTTTCTAAATAATCATTCTGAAAGAATAATAATTCTCATACAAAATGAAAGTTTTTTTTATATTGTAAAATAATTATTATAATTTGCTGTATTATTTTGTTGGGCTTGCCGGGTATAGTCGAAAATAAGGTGTTAACAGTGCATTTATGTTTATATTTGAAAAAGAGCTTCTTTTATTTCTAAAACAGTATATAAAAAAATATGAAAAATAAAAAAATAAATAAAAATTGATACATAGTAATGTATTGAACAATTATTTTTATCTCAAATAAATATGTGCATACAATATCATTTCTTTATGCCTACATTTTCAATGTATGTTGTGTATGTAGTACATACTATAACTAAATATGTCCCGTGTGCCATGCCACTGAATTTGAATATTTCTCCGATTTTATTGCATTACATCGGATTGAGGAAGCGGACGACGAGTGAATACCTCTGTGTTTTTAAGCAAATGCTTACGTCAGATTATTATATCAGATATTTGTTGTTGTAAATCGACTACAAAAATCATCATCATGTATTTTGAATGGATTAATTTCGTCGTAGGTTTATGGTAAATACTTTTACATTAAAAAGGATGCATGGAAGGAATTGCAAACGTATAGAAAATAATGGAAAAATAACTATATTTAAAAACGTTCTCCTGTAAAGTTGTATTTTAGAATGTACAACAATTTACTTAACTGGACGTATCGATATTAATCATTATTGTCTTATGTAGTATTTAACATTGCAGCAGTTACTTAACATTTTTATTGAATTAATTGCAGGTATTGTGTTTTTTATTTTTGGGATCCTTGTCTTCGACTCTAGCCCTCGAAAATGGATTAGCTCTTACGCCGCCAATGGGTTGGCTCACTTGGGAAAGGTTTCGATGCATCACAGACTGTAAGAAGTATCCCCAAGAATGTATAAGGTGAATTAATACTACTGGATATTTACTACATGTTTAAGGGATAATTTATAACATAAGTTTGGGACTACATAAGCTCATGCGACAGTTTTGTTGACTATTAAAATTTGATGTTGTAGTGATGGCGTTAAAAAGTATGTTATACATGAGTGAGTCATGTCACAGTTATGAACTAGCTGTTACACAAATAGGTCGATTCCAGCAGGGTAGAACCACTCATTCCGAAATCAGCATAAAATAGTAGTTTTGTACTAAGCATTTCGCAGATGAAATAAAGACTAACTTATATCATTGATCCGGAAACCTTCATTACTGGTGACGATGCATTCCATCTCAGTCCTCAAGGGTGACAACGCATCTGCATTATGATTCCTTTGCAAGGATGTAAGTTGGTGTCATGGGAATCACTTACTCTCAGGTAAACTGTGTGCTCGTTTGTTATTAATGTAATGTAAAACTATGGGTACGGATTCCTCATCTAAGTCCCTTCATGGAACATATAATTCAGTTTCCATCGGTTGAACTATGTGTTCGTTTGTTATGATTAATTTCATAAAGAAAAATACTACAATCACAAAAGATGCGATAGCAAAATATGATAGAGACAACGATTGTAGAAATCATCAGTGAATTCAGTCAGTCAGAAAAATGAGGACAATTAGCCATTATAATCTTCTCGTTACTACGATGGTATGGTATGGCCCTGGTTATAAGTTAAAGTATTGTTTTTTCAAACTTTTTATTTCTATTATTTAAACCTATTTAAACCCATGTAATCGATGCATCTTTGCCAACGCAGTGGTAGTTTATCGATATCCTTCTTGTAAAAATCAGCTGGACTGGTTGTGCGTTCGTTTGTAGAGTTCTCTCCGTAAACGTTGTTGATATCACGTGCCGTTTGTGCCGCGTTGATGCCACGACGGAACTCATATTCCATAATTACACGAGTTGTTAAAGTATCCATTATGACGAAAAATGTTCAAACGTAATGAAAGTACAAAGCTAATCAATAAACAAAAGACTGATTTTGTAAAAAGAATGTCATATTTTTAAAACAAAATTAATTTGAATTTAGAATTCACAGCCATACAAATTTTTTTTTTTGGTTTGAAATGGCCCATACTGAAGAACGGCAATTCCATAGATAATGACCTAATATACAAACTGTAACTTGGTTAAAGAATAAAGATTATTATAAAGGTGCAAATGATCACGCAGCTCATTTGATAGCAAGTGATGACTGCGTTTTATGACATTCATCCTCTACAAAGATTCAAAATACGCCTTCGTTATCGCCTCGAAGGATACAGATGGAATGCCTGATTATCTATAATTGAATACCCGGACTCTGACCCCTGTCACCCACTAAACGAAACTCAACAACGTTATATTAATATTTCACGCATATAGTATACACATTCATGTTGTACTACAAACTGATGGTAATGTGTCTACCAAAATTTGTCCAAAATCCATGTAATAAAAAGTATAACAAGCGCCGAGTGCGTTTATATTCATTCAACTCTTCCAGCATACTAATTCTAGCCTCCTCCTCCTCGCGTCGGTTTCCTCAATGCGGAGGGTCGTGACCATCTCGTGGGAACAGTCTGTCGTTGGTGATTCGTCGTCACTTTCCCCTATCTGCCGCCGTGTGCAAAGCATTGCTAACCGATGTGCCGAGAGTGCTAATTCTAGCACGAATATACCAATATACCAGGTCTTAACTTGAGATCTAAGCTGCCTAATAACTATATATTTTTTTAAACCTAATATTTAATTTAGTCTATCAAATAGATCGATTGACTTTTCCAGCCTTCCTTTGATCTCATATTGGCTTAGGGGTATTATTTTTAGTTATCGGCTCACCCAATGCGCCTGGTGTTTATGAGTTATATATTTTTATTAATGTTACAAAATAAATTGTTACTGATTACAGTTTATGGCCATCCATTAGCTAAATTAAATATTAATACTAAATTGGATATTTTCTTTTATATTTAGTAGCCAGTATTATTCCTGAAGTAGGCTTTCAGGAAAAATACTGATCAATGTTTAGCATCGTGTGTGTTTGTGGTAATTAAATTGTTTCTTTATTTGTATGCGTTATTTTGAGTAAAATTGAAGAATTTTTAAGTGAGTTTTGAATAAAATTTCAGTGAATCCTTAATAAAGCGGATTACGGACACTATGGTAAAGGAAGGGTACGTGGAAGCTGGATACAACTACGTAGCTATCGATGACTGCTGGCTGGAGAAAGAACGTGACGCCAACAACCGAATGGTGCCAGATCGGCAACGGTTTCCAAGCGGCATGAAGTCGCTCGCAGATTATGTGAGTATTAGAAATTAGTAGGCGCTTAAGAAATACTCTAGAAAGTCACTTTTTAAAGTGTCTTTGAAGACAATGAATTTATGTTATATTCCGCCTATAGCATAAGTATGTAATAAGTAATACTTCTCTCCCTTAACTTTGCTCAGTTTAGCTCTTTTTTTGCTCAGTTGTTAAGGAAATTGTCCAATTGATGCCGCCACCACACACACACAGGGACAGTCTTGGGTTTTGTTGACGTCGGTTTTTAGAATAGAGCTGCCACGTAATTGTTAGATTAGCTCAGAGTATTTCAACAAGACGTAACAAACGTATCACAAAATATAAGTTATTATTTCTTTTCCATTAAGAAACCGAGATTAGTATTATTCGTATTTCATATAGAACCTAAGTTGTTTACTTACACGTAGTTATCATTGTATATCAGTCACAATTTTTCAATAAGAGATCGCAAAAGAGCTCGCCTGAAGTGATCAACGCTGACTCCTACTCCAAACTTTCGGAGAAGACTACTTCCTTGAAGGCTGCCAATGCACTTGATTGGCAGCCATTGCCTTTAAAGAAACAGTAGGCGCTCTTCTTGAAGGTTCCTAATTTGTATCGCTTAGGAAGTAATTGCGCGTGACAGAAAACTTCAGTAAATGATTGCTAATTACGAAGTTCGTGGGGAGGCAATTGGCTGTATCCAAGCGTGTATGCTTTATCTGTAGAATATTGGAGTCAGTATTTAGGTACTTCTACCACTCAGACACATGTTGGTCTATTTGTATAAACATTTAATGTGAATAATGCATATTAGTGAGATTAAGAATAACTCATCTATATATGATCGTAATTTGAAGAATAATAATTGATCTCGTTCAACAAATTTCAGGTCCATGAAAAAGGTTTGAAGTTCGGTATATATCAGGACTACGGTACGAAGACTTGCGCTGGTTACCCAGGAGTGTTGGGCTACGAGGAGATAGATGTTGAAAGCTTCGCCGAGTGGGATGTAGACTACGTCAAACTGGATGGATGCTATGTTGACTCGAGCAAAATGGATACAGGTAGCGTGGATTTAGTGGTAATAGTAAAACTGATCTTAGTGCAATGTAACTGTGACAATAATGTCTATTTCAACCGGACAAATACTGTATTTTTTTAATTTATTATATATATATATATATATATATATACATATACATAGATATGCTCGACCGGGTAAGGACGATGCCCGCACTGAACCTCATAAGGACTCAATTACACGTAATAAGACATTTCATCTCACGCCTTAGAGGTCATGTACATCTTGAATCTGCAGTAATGGTGACCAGCTAATGGTGCAAAATCCATCCAAATATATACAATTAAATCTCTCTCGCTTATAGACAGTAACCTGAGTATACAGGAACGCCTGTGATGCCAACGTGGTGATTACAGGCATTTCTTACAAAATATAAGTTATATTTCTTGTATTGTGGGAATTTAAGGAAACATAGCCTTGTATTATTCACATTTACTCGCGACAGTGGTAGAGCTACACTGCAGTTTGTTTCTAGCACTGCAGAATGAATGGGTCAACTCGACCGGGGTAGGACCACGCCCCCAACAGAGTACCAGCGTAAAATAGCAGCATAATGTTCTGTTTCGTCTGGTGAGAGAGAGAGACCTTTATTACTGGTGACGTGACATTCCATCAGCCCTAAAGGGTGACAACGCATTTGCATTATGATTCCTTGTCAAGAATGAATGTAGATGTCATGGGTTGCAGGAATCACTTGCCGTCAGGTGAACTGTGTGCTCGTTTGTTAATCTCAGTGTAACAAAATAAATAAAATACATTTCATGTGGAACTAAATTTAAGACACAATTTTTTTTTAAAAGAGACGGTAAAAGTGCTTGTCAACGACAAACGCCAACTTTAAACTTCAACGTTTTTTTCAAAAGGTGTATGTATGTCTTAGGAATATTGTAAGTTAACAATTTATGCACACAAGTGCAGGATTTTTTATTTGGGCTGATGGCTCCTGTTTGCCCGAGGACTTTTACACCTTCACCGGGTTGACAGCGCTGGATTCATGAGTCATTTATGGGGAGTTTACAGGACACAGAGCATTACTAAAATCTTATGGAAAATATTGGTGTTGTCAAAGACTCGTTACGCAGACTGTAGAGTACAGAGTATATTATCTGATTCCTCGGAAATTTTTGACATTATTGGCTTAGTTTAAACTAAAGCGGATGATTTTTACAGAGACCATTAGAAAGTGAGATCAAAACCAGACACATCAAGTGGAACCATTTGTACGTTCTTATTCTCCTCCCTACTTATCCACCAACTTACCTCCCTGTAGAGGGTAAAGACAAAAGATAAGTTCACATGTTCCTAAAAGAAAAATTTAAAATTTGTGAATTTGAATATACTTGATAAAATTGAAATATACTGGAGTTTTATCGGACATTGAATTTGTAGTAAAACCAAAACTAGCATCTGAGAATACACTACACATACATACATACATGTACATGCTAATTGTAGAAAGTTTGATGTTTAGGCTATCCTGCTTTCGGCAAGCTGATGAATAAAACTGGTCGCCCTATGCTATACTCTTGCAGTTGGCCAGCGTACCAAGACAAAGTAAGTATACATAATGCATAGTTCTCACGTTAAATTACTATCAAGGTTAATTATAGTGAATAAATACAATAGATGTATCTTGATAAAAAAAATCTCGTATAGAAAATGTAAATATGCAAGACGTGTTGTTACGTTACGTAAACGTCAAAGAGCATAAATATTTTATATATTTATAGAAGCAAAAACTCGAAGATTTTTTTACGACTCTATAATATAATGATACTCACACATTCTTTTGTTTATATACTAACGGCCCGTACTGTCTAGTCAGTTCACAATATTAACATATGTGTTCCCTTAAACGATCGATGTACTTGACATAGGTCTTATATATCTGATGGCAATGAAAGAAAAGGAAAGATATATATCCTAGCTGATCCGGCGAACTTCATTGAATGTCGTATTAACTTTTTGCTGGGCATATCCGTTGGGATCATCGGAATCCTCGGAATGAGAACTTCCTCATCTTTAAATTTCCTTTGAGTATCCTCGATCGTCAGTTTTCTTATCACCAAACGTATTCCATTGCATAGTTTTGGTTGGTTGGTTGGTTTAGATTTCGAAGCATGAAATTGTGCGGTGGTAATCCAGGCAAACCCGAGGAGTTTAAAAATTCATTCGGATAGTTAGTGGCTTCGTCTTTGTTTATATCACATTCAATAGATTTGTATAAATGCAAAAAACAACGATTTGATTTTCAATTAAAAAGTTTAAGTCATCCACATCTTTATTCTTAGCCATAAAAATTGCTCGCTCACTCAACTATTTGTTATTTTTGTGGTTAGCAAAACAATGATGTTCGGGAATTCTTTATTGATGAGCTTGTCTTTCGATGAGACGCAATTGCAAAGATTCAGAGGAAATGAAATCAATCCGCTCGATTCGTAGACAGGAATACGGCCATTACCGACAGTCAGTTGGTTGCCATTTGAAGTTTCTTCGCATAGCGCCACATTTTATGATTTGAGGCAAGCGTTTATTTCATCGGCTGCAGTCGATCTTGAAATGACTGGCAGTATTTGGATAAACTGTAAAATATTTGTGCCTCCAAAACATCTCGAGTCATTGCGCAGATCTTTTGATGTTCGGTCAAGTGCTTCCAATGCGTGTTTGGGCGCCATTGTGCATTCGGCCCAGATGATGATTTTAGATGCTACTAAAACTTTATCCATTGCGGAGTCAGGACAATGAGCCGTACGACATTCTTCAACTATTGTGGCCGTTATTCCTGAAGAAGCAACTACTACCGCAATGTTGGATCTCGCACGAACAGTGGCAAAAATCAATAACATGAGGAATGTCTTCCCCGTTCAATCGGGAAATGATGATAGCAATAAATGTGCGTATCTGACTTGGAGATGCAGAAATAATGACTTCAACGATTGTCTTTTCCCACGGAGTATAATTCTCAAGCAAATTGAGCTCTTGATATACAACACGATATGCGCACATTATACCAATAACAGTTCGTAGTGATTCAAATGATGTTGGCCTAAAACATTTACCAGCAACAAACGCTAATAGAAGTATTCGTCATTCTACGGATGAACTGTGTAAATACGACCAAGAGCATTATCCGGATGGCCAGGAACGGCATTGTCTTGCTTCGGACGTTGAAATTTCTTCAATGAAGTGTTCTTAGTGGCAATATCAGCATCTCCGAGTAAAGTAGGAGTAGTTTCAGCACGTTGAGCAACATTCGAGATACTCGTTGACCGCTCTCCGGATGCACCGCCAAATGTACAACAGTGGGATGACGTTCGTGAATAGGGAATGAAAATATACGCCAAATTGCCTCATTGCAGTCATTGGTGGTATTGGAGGTTTGGATGCCAAAAACCGCCATATTTGCCGCCGCTGCCTTTCATGACATATTTGGAGATGTGTTAAGTTTTGGTAGGTTCTGATAGGTTGATGGGTATTGATAGGTTTTGGTAGGTTCTCCAAGGTTTTGATATGTTTTCGTAGGTTGTGGTAGGTTTAGGTCGGTTTTGGTAGATTTTAGTAGGTTTTGGTAGGTTTTGATAGGTTTTGGTGAGTATTGATAGGTTCTGGTGCGTTTTTGTTAACCTAGCCGGTTCACAAGCTGCCTTTCTTTGCTCTTGTGTTTGAGAAATACCAAGTTGGGCCATACTAACGCGGCGCTCTTCTCGTTCAGTAGATTGATTCGCAATGTTCCGAAGCCCAATTGCATTACGGCTTCGTTGGCAAAAATTAGATCTAGGTCGCGGCATTATTATTGATAATACTCGCACAATAAGATTTATTAATAACACTTGCACAAAACAAACAAAATCGACTGGGAATTATTATTATGCTTTTTTAAAACAAATCACGGACAGAATGAAACAAAAAAAAATTACCCTTTCGCGACTTATAGCTATATACTGACAGGATGACTGATTGACCGAATGTTCTGGAACGATGCAGACAAATCGATTTGGCAGTTGTTTAATTTTGTTTTCTATATTTTTGTTTACATTTCGATTTGAGTATTTTTTATGGTTTCAATATTTTCTACATTAATTTTCTATAATTTTTTTTTCGTGAATTTGTCCAATATTTTAATAGTTTTTCGCTGGTTCTGCTATTCGAGGCGGAGTCGTATCCATATATATATATATATATATATATATATATATATATATGTATATATATGTATATATGTATATATAAGATTATTATTTTTATACCTGTTATATATTTTCAATACTGCAGAATTGATAATGACTTTATGAGATGAAAAAAACATCAAAGATATTTTCTTTTTAATGTTTCAGATGTCACAGAAAACATAATTTTTCAATCTATTTAAAATGATTTATGATAATTTTGTTTCATTTGAGAATGATATATCGTTTTCGCGGATTCTGTGGTATTTTAATTCGATGGTGGTTTTTTCATTATTTGTAGCCAAATTATGATTCAATCGAGGAGCATTGCAACTTGTGGCGAAATTGGGGTGACATCGACGACTCTTGGACGTCGGTGAAGAGCATTATGAAATGGTTCGCTGAGAATCAAGAGGAGCTGGTGAAGCACGCCGGACCCGGACACTGGAACGATCCCGATATGGTAATGTATAACAACTTCTCAATCTTTATTTCAATGATATTAGGGGTGACTAGCCAGCAAAAGGTCCACCAGGTGATAATTAATTCCTGCAGCCTATAACTTCACCATATTCATTCTCTTTGAAGAAATGCTTATTGAAGATGGAAGTTTCTTGGGCTGCGGGAATCAATCAACATCAAGTCAATAGTATGCTCGTTTATCATCCTAAAATCCTAAAAAAAGAGCAAGAAACGCAGCAAAAGCACAAGACTCGGACTTACAATCGCTTAATCGTATGTCTCAAGTTACCACTACGTTAGTTACTTCAAAGTCGGTAAACATAAAAAAGATTTCATTTTACAGCTAATCATCGGCAATTACGGTCTGTCATTGGATCAAGCCCGCGTGCAGATGGCAGTGTGGTCTGTGCTTGCGGCCCCGCTACTCATGAGTGTGGACCTCGCCACCATTCGGCCAGAGTTCAAGCAGATTCTACTCAACGAGGAGATAATCGCTGTTGACCAGGATCCGCTAGGCAAGCAGGGGCTACGAGTTTGGAACGGATCGAAGTGCGAGGTGAAATTTGCTTTCTTGCAAAAAGTTTCATGATGATTTCCTTTTAGTTGATTAGCCACGTTAATATCCAATCGTACCGAAATCAACAAGATTTTTCAAGAACAAGCAAACGGGATTTTATATACTTATACAAAATCGAGGTACTCACGAACCAATAAGTTAATAATAATAATAAATTTATTCCTTTTTGGCACACATAAATAGCAAAATCAGATACAGTAAAAACAATTAAAAATAAACAAGAAAAATACTTTTACCTAATCATAAAAGATAATAGCGCCAAAAAAGAAGAGTATCTCCACTTAGGTACTGTTGTGACTTAGGGCCACAACCCTGATCTTCCGTGAAGTCTACACAAGAGAAGTGGCGGTCCCCGCTTTATAAACTATAGTTCGAAAATAGGATGGCTGACACTGGCCAATAAAAACATAAAATATAAAATTATAAAAAATTATATAAAAAAGGAATGCGTGTTCCATATAAGTTTCGAAAGTCTCCTCTGAAGTTCTAGTTTTAGTATATAATTAATAGTGTGTAAAGAAGCGTAATTGGTCAGGGTACCGACTACTACTTCCGGGCACTGGTTTCGATACGCAGCCGAGGAAAAAAATTGTTGGTTTTTCAGGGTGTTTTGTATGTATGTTCCGTATTCCTAACACTATCTGAACGTTTCACGGATCCTATACATGTATTGCATGTATCGGACTAGAGAAGGGAATGAGTGTCGGATATCTAGAAAAATAACGCGTAAATGTGATCATAATTAATAAAGAAGCGTAATTGGTCAGGGTACCGACTACTACTTCCGGGCACTGGTTTCGATACGCAGCCGAGGAAAAAATTGTTGGTTTTCAGGGTGTTTTGATATGTTTTCGTAGGTTGTGGTAGGTTTAGGTCGGTTTTGGTAGATTTTAGTAGGTTTTGGTAGGTTCTGATAGGTTGATGGGTATTGATAGGTTCTGGTGCGTTTTGTTAACCTAGCCGGTTCACAAGCTGCCTTTCTTTGCTCTTGTGTTTGAGAAATACCAAGTTGGGCCATACTAACGCGGCGCTCTTCTCGTTCAGTAGATTGATTCGCAATGTTCCGAAGCCCAATTGCATTACGGCTTCGTTGGCAAAAATTAGATATAGGTCGCGGCATTATTATTGATAATACTCGCACAATAAGATTTATTAATAACACTTGCACAAAACAAACAAAATCGACTGGGAATTTTATTATGCTTTTTTAAAACAAATCACTGACAGAATGAAACAAAAAAAAATTACCCTTTCGCGACTTATAGCCTATATACTGACAGGATGACTGATTGACCGAATGATCTGGAACGACAAATCTATTTGGCAGTTGTTTAATTTTGTTTTCTATATTTTTGTTTACATTTCGATTTGAGTATTTTTTATGGTTTCAATATTTTCTACATTAATTTTCTATAATTTTTTTTTCGTGAATTCGTCCAATATTTTAATAGTTTTTCGCTGGTTCTGCTATTCGAGGCGGAGACGTATCCATATATATATATATATATATATATATATATATATATATATATATATATATATATATATATATATATAAGATTATTATTTTATACCTGTTATATATTTTCAATACTGCAGAATTGATAATGACTTTATGAGATGAAAAAAACATCAAAGATATTTTCTTTTTAATGTTTCAGATGTCACAGAAAACATAATTTTTCAATCTATTTAAAATGATTTATGATCATTTTGTTTCATTTGAGAATGATATATCGTTTTCGCGGATTCTGTGGTATTTTAATTCGATGGTGGTTTTTTCATTATTTGTAGCCAAATTATGATTCAATCGAGGAGCATTGCAACTTGTGGCGAAATTGGGGTGACATCGACGACTCTTGGGCGTCGGTGAAGAGCATTATGAAATGGTTCGCTGAGAATCAAGAGGAGCTGGTGAAGCACGCCGGACCCGGACACTGGAACGATCCCGATATGGTAATGTATAACAACTTCTCAATCTTTATTTCAATGATATTAGGGGTGACTAGCCAGCAAAAGGTCCACCCGGTGATAATTAATTCCTGCAGCCTATAACATCACCATATTCATTCTCTTTGAAGAAATACTTATTGAAGATGGAAGTTTCATATGTTGCGGGAATCAATCAACATCAAGTCAATAGTATGCTCGTTTATCATCCTAAAATCCTAAAAAAAGAGCAAGAAACGCAGCAAAAGCACAAGACTCGGACTTACAATCGCTTAATCGTATGTCTTAAGTTACCACTACGTTAGTTACTTAGAAGTCGGTAAACATAAAAAAGATTTCATTTTACAGCTAATCATCGGCAATTACGGTCTGTCATTGGATCAAGCACGCGTGCAGATGGCAGTGTGGTCTGTGCTTGCGGCCCCGCTACTCATGAGTGTGGACCTCGCCACCATTCGGCCAGAGTTCAAGCAGATTCTACTCAACGAGGAGATAATCGCTGTTGACCAGGATCCGCTAGGCAAGCAGGGGCTACGAGTTTGGAACGGATCGAAGTGCGAGGTGAAATTTGCTTTCTTGGAAAAAGTTTCATGATGATTTCCTTTTAGTTGATCAGCCACGTTAATATCCAATCGTACCGAAATCAACAAGATTTTTCAAGAACAAGCAAACGGGATTTTATATACTTATACAAAATCGAGGTACTCACGAACCAATAAGTTAATAATAATAATAAATTAATTCCTTTTTGGCACACATAAATAGCAAAATCAGATACAGTAAAAACAATTAAAAATAAACAAGAAAAATACTTTTACCTAATCAAGTCAAGAATCAAATAAAGAAGAGTATCTCCACTTAGGTACTGTTGTGACTTAGGGCCACAACCCTGATTTTCCGTGAAGTCTACACAAGAGAAGTGGCGGTCCCCGCTTTATAAACTATAGTTCGAAAATAGGATGGCTGACACTGGCCAATAAAAACATAAAATATAAAATTATAAAAAATTATATAAAAAAGGAATGCGTGTTCCATATGAGTTTCGAAAGTCTCCTCTGAAGTTCTAGTTTTAGTATATAATTAATAGTGTGTAAAGAAGCGTAATTGGTCAGGGTACCGACTACTAATTCCGGGCACTGGTTTCAATACGCAGCCGAGGAAAAAAATTGTTGGTTTTTCAGGGTGTTTTGTATGTATGTTCCGTATTCCTAACACTATCTGAACGTTCCACGGATCCTATACATGTATTGCATGTATCGGACTAGAGAAGGGAATGAGTGTCGGATATCTAGAAAAATAACGCGTAAATGTGATCATAATTAATAAAAACGTGTGTATAGGTTGAAATTATTATAGTTTTGTATATAGCTTGATAGGCCTATGAACGGCAGGGTCATACAGAAGACTATACAAAAAAATAACTGATGAATTCCCGTTCATTTTTCTTATCATGACCATATGTTTACAAAGTTGAAGTATAAGGGCCATTAAATTTCAGATCTGGAACCGTGAGCTTGCTGACGGAGCTTACGCGATCGCATTCGTAAATTTGCGAGAGGACGGCGCCCCATATACTATACAAACGAACTTTGAGAAAATGAGGATTCCTGAACAAGTGTATAACGTGAAGGTTTGTATTTAAAACAGATTCTTACTTTTTTAAGATACTCGTATTAGGTGTCACAAGCGAGCACATCAGGTCAACCAATAGTTCATCTCTGATAATAGTATATTGGGTAATACGAGACCGCTTTCGAAAACGAAGACAGACTATAGTACTGACACCTTTGATGATGGGACGGAAAAAAAATCGATCCTGATTGAAATAAAATTATATTTTTAAAACGTTTTATTAGCATTATTTACGCTCCATCATGTTAGTACAGCTAAATGAAACGATAGTTTCGTAAAAGATACATTACTTTACTAAAAAAAACTTGCAATGAAACACAAAATCAAAAACAGCTGATGCTCGGATCAACGAACGCGAGGGCGCGGCGGCGGCGCGGCGCTGGTACCGCGGCAATGATCAAAGTGCCGTCAACGGCGGCCGCGTCCCATCGCAAAAGGAGCGGTTTGTTTTGGCGGGTTTCATTATTATGTTTAGTATTTTTAGTTATTGAGACGGTTTCGCCCTTGCGTTCATTGATCCGAGCATCAGCTGTTTTGATTTTGTGTTTCATTGCTGGAGTTTTTTTAAAGTAAAGTAATGTTTTTTTTATGAAACTATCATTTTATTTAGATGTACTAACACGATGGAGCGTAAATAATGCTAATAAAACTTTTTAAAAATATGATTTTTTTAATCAGTATCAATTTTTTTTCCGTTCCATCATCAAAGGTGTCATTAGTACTATCGTCTGCTTCGTTTTCGGAAGCGGTCTCCTAGTACCCTGTATAAGCTACTATATAATATATAATAATAAATAACACACAAAAATTGTAATTATATTACAGATTCAGTTTTATTCTTAGATTTTATGTTGTTTTAATTGATATTAATTCTTGTTACTATATTTTTAAATTAATTGTTTTATATTATAAAATGTTGGGCTAATAAGTAATATAGGTATGTATAGTGTTACTGAAATAAAATGTAGCTTTGTGTTTCTTAGTTAGTAGGCCTTAGTAGTTAAATAAATAAAACACAGTAGTTCTTGCAATGATATTTTGAAAAATAATTAAAACCTCAGTTGAAATCAGTATTTTTTCATATTTTCGTACGTATTATTTTAAAATAGACTGGTTAGGAATATAACAAAAAATCGCTTAATGTTTTTAATCTTCTTAACTTTCTAAATAAATCTTTTTTCGACTTATACTTACGGTTGTTTTCTCTTGTGGAATTACGTTCAAAATTTAAATGACGAAATCTGAGAGATCATGGATCATGTGAAATTTTGAAAATAGGATGGCGCAACTAGTCGGTGTTACCAATTCTTAGCATATACCAGGGTGCGCGGGACTTTTTGGAAAACTGTGCGTTGCTTCAATAACACCACTCTGGGTCGCTCTTTACATACTACATAATAATAATCATTAGCGTTATGAACTAAGTAATTTTTTTTACAACCTGCGAACGATTCTTTTAGTAAAATATGAAGTGATATTTTCACCAACGTTTTTGCTCTCACTAACTATAAAGCACATGAGACCTGATGAATACGGTGCAATATTATATTATAATTTAAGGGCAACCCTACTAACGATAGTTGTCATTTAAGAAAACTCGTTTATTATTGCTCGTATATAGAAGAAATAATATTTTTATAATTGTAATTATCTAGTATACCTATTCAGAAAATTATATTGCATTAATTATGCAGGTGTGCTTATGAAAATGTTTATTATGTAAAGTTGTGTGGAAAAAGGAAGACCATTACCGTAACCTATTTTTATAATGTGTGATGTGTGTGTTTATGGTACGTTACTGAAAACTACCGTTATTCAACAAAGTAATAGATGTTTTTTTTTATCATTGTCAAAGTTTTCAAATATTTTCGTTTCGTATTTTCGTTATGTGATAGTTTCCCTATCTATATTATAGTGATTTAATAATAATGTATAATTATTATTAAATCACTACCAAAGTATGTTTAGGAAACTATATTACATAAAAACTACGCTATATAACTTAATTTAATATATTATAATATAAATTATTTAATTATATATTAATATATACTATAATATGATATAAATATATTTAATAATGTAACTAATGTTTATTAGTAACTTAAAATTAATAATAAAATACACTACATGATCATTACAGTTCGCGCCGAAAATTCCTAAAATAGAATTAAAAATATATTGTTTTTGTTTGCAGGATCTGTATAAAGACGAGGAAATTAGAATGTATGGTCCTGGAGGTAACTTTGAAACGCGGATCAATCCTACAGGTTATTATCATTTAATTAAACAAGATTTTATACATTTTTACTTTACTTTTTTATTACGGAAGCGAGGGTGATAAACGAGCGACCACCTTACCTTATAGTAAGCGTTTTCTTCAGCGCATAACACCTTATTTGAGGACTTTGAGGATTGAGAAAATAATAGTAAATATTATATATTAATATAAGAATCTTAACTTTCTCTGACACACACACGCCAGCATTTTATGAAAGCGTGGCTCTTCTCTGATCAAGCTTGAACCATTGGTGCAGAAGTCAATTTTTGGCTACATCATGGTTTAACATGGTAGAGCCCTAGGTTTCTTAAGTTACCTTCGATTCCATTTGCAACAGGCCTTCTTAGTACTGCTTATACTGTGGTCGTTTGAAACGTTAATATAAAAAAAATCTACCCTATGGATAGGATTCTATTCAATATTATATCTATGATTTCTTATCAATGTCAACATATTTTTTTTTATAACATTAAAAACTTAGAATAAAATTTATTCCACAGGTGTACGTTTCTTCAAGTTCATACCGCTAGCATTTGCCCAACAAGATGATCTCAACGTATCACTTAATTTCCTATAGTAACCTTTTTGAATATTTTTAATAGGTATAAAAAATATATTTTGAAAATATCACTATAATGCGCTTATATTCCGATATCTTTGTTTTGCTATTTCTAGAAATAATACATGATTGTTATTGAATTTCTTGTTTTATTTGGTCATGCACTCCGTTTTTTTTTTTTCGGGCTGAAGGCCACTGTTAGCCAAGGGGCTTTACAGTTTCACCGGGTTGAGAGGTGACCGAGCGCTAATGGCACTCAGTCGAGACCTCTATATATAGGTAACCAGCACAAGGGCTCCCGAGGAGGGAGCCTCGGCTTGGACCGTTACCTTGTTTCGCGAGAGCGTCTGACTCGAGGGTGCCCGAGAGGGCCGAACCTCGGCTCGGTCAGTTGCTTCTGACAGAGGATTCTTTAAATTCGCTATGATTATTAGCTATCTGTACCACCACTTCGGAATGCGTGGGCGCTGGAGAAGAAGTGGCGCAAGAAACTCCAGCGACGCTTCTATCTGTATGGACTGGAGAGAACCGACCAGTGACATGGCGGTATCGCGAATATCCTTGTTTGTGACGCCCTCGCCGTCGGCGGGGCGATGTGAGTGCAATGTACGTGTGTTGTGTTTTATGAAGGGCTTGGGCCCTGGTAGTCACGTCGTCGGGGTCATCGAGAGCGTGCCTCGGTCTCCTTCGGACGCAGGTGACTCTGTGATTCGCGATGGGATTGTAAGTGGCGGCACTTACAATCAAGGGGTTAGAGTGTGTGACGGCAGAGTCGAAATATCGGCGGGAAGCCTGCTTCAGGTACTGAGCTATGGTCGGCAGCTCAAGATCTATGTGTAGATTTTCATTACGCAAGAACCACGGTGCACCGGTGGCCTTGCGCATGAAACGATTTTGTATTACCTGAAGTCGGTGAATGTGACGCGGGGAAGCATGCGCAAAGACGGGGCTTGCGTATGTCATTATGGGTCGGATGCACGCTTTGTATAGTGTAATTTTATTACGCAGGGACATTTTGCTATTTTTATTGAGTAACGGGTGCAAACGACCTAGGACGAACGCTGCTCGATTCCGTACGCGGTTGACATGCGGACCGAAGGTGAGTCTTTCATCTAAAGTAACGCCTAAGTATTTGACTGTCTGTTCCCAGGATTGGACGATCAAATAACTCTATAGTTGGGAGATGCGGCGTTTTGTTGCGCCGAGAGAAGTACATGGCTGCACTTTTGGTAGGGTTAACCTCGATCCTCCATTTCGAAACCATTTCCCTAAGGTGTTGGCTGCAGATTGGAGGCGTCTACAAATAGCGTCTGGTTTGAACCCAGACACATAGAGGCCGGTGTCATCGGCGAAAAGGGCTAGCTCTACACCGCGAGTGCGCGGTATGTCGTTGGTGTAGAGTGTGTACAAAATAGGACCTAGGACGGAGCCTTGTGGTACTCCGGCACAAATAGGGTGAACCTCGGAGCGCGTTCCCTCGACGCGGTAACGAAAGGTTCGATTTCGGAGAAAGTCTCGTATGATAAGTACGAGTCGATCACAGCACACCGAGCTCATATAGTTTGTATATGAGCCCGTTGTGCCAGACCTTGTCGAAAGCTTTCGCCACGTCAAAGTGCCCCAGTTTGGTAGCCCTGAAGAAATTTACTGAGGATGTGCTCCGTGATGCGGTGCACTTGATGTGTGCATGAGTGTTGGGTGCGAAAGCCGAACTGCTCATTGATTGGTAGCCCTCGGGACAGCATGAAGTCCTTGAGGCGGGCGAGGATGAGCCTTTCATATACCTTACCCAAGACTTTGAGTAGGCTTATGGGTCGATAGGCTGATGGATCGGTTGGATGTTTTGAGGGCTTGAGAATCCCTATGACGTCGGCTTCCTTCCAGGTGTTCGGGAAGGTGCCTTTGGATATGGCCGCGTTGTAGATTTTTACCAGTAGGTGTAAAATGGACATGGGTAGGAGTTTCATCACCTTGTTGGTGATACCGTCGGGGCCGGGAGCCTTGCGTGGTCGCAGGTTTTTAATTATGGACTCAACTTCGGTGCATGTGACTTGGGTAACGGAATCGCGAGGTGGTTCCTTACTTCTCCGATCGACCTCGCTCTCAACCATTGCAAGGTGAGCGGCGTCGATCGGTAGTGTGCTCGGTGAGCATTGGAGCTCCAGATTGTCAGCCAGACATTCGGCTTTCTCTTCGTCTAAGAAGGCGGGTGGTTTATTAGGACGCGCTAAGGGAGGCATTGTTTGGGCGTTGCCCCCTTTTAGGGATTTGGGAAGTCGCCAGAAGGCGAGGTGGGAAGGTTCGATATTGGAGAGGTGATTATCCCACCGATCGTTCCTGTACTGGGATGCACTCCGTTGATTTACAAAAACTCAAGATACATAATTCGTTAATACAAATTTCATGATACACACGTAAGTACTACATTTTGTTTGTTTTCTTATATATAATTGACTGAGCTTAAAATCTACCCTAATTACATGGCTTTAAGTTACTTTAAGAAGGAAGTCAAGAAAATATTTTTATTATGTTTGTAAATACACCTAAAAATGGGTAAGTCTTTTTTCGGGTTATATCTTTGTGTGTAGAAGAATTTGTATTGTGGCTTAATTTCTTTCCCCAATATGAATCCTATATTATTATATAGTACTATATAATAATTCAAGTACATATATGGTTTTAGAGGCCTTCGTTCAGCTACCTGGATTACCACATATCGACGATAAAGGAAGAAAGTAAGTTTTTAGAAAGTTGTTTTGCTATCGAATTTATAATATCTTATTTTTACAGTTGTTACCTCTCCTAATCTAATTTGATTATATAAGTGATACTTCGGAAAGTTTGGGTTCACAGTATCATATGAAGCAGCTCTTGTAGTATCGACGATTTGTGTTACACAAGAACTGGCTTTATCTCGGAATTTAATGCAGGACTCTATAACCGTGTACTGTTGTCTGACCAAAAGCCCATAAAGCCGTCCCCATCTATGAACACAATTTATCTATAATCAAAGCACTCACGAACATGGGGCATTTACAGCCAGAAGGCATGTGAAACTATTTCGTGAAATGTATTAACAAATATTATTCTCACAGATCTGTAAACAAAATGAATTTATTACAATTGAGAGAATCATTTAGTGTTAGCGCAGCGAGATTTTGGAATAACCTTTAAAAGTTAACAAGGGGTGCGAGGAAATTAACCTTAAAATGGATAGAACTGTCTAAACGGTTCTCTCTAGGCTTCTAATGGCTTGGAGCGGTGATTCAAAGCCTTGCTATGAGAATCGGCGGTTTTTGGACTGTAATAAACTTTATGTGGCTGCATACATTAATTGGGCATAAGGCTATTTTTTTGATGTGGAGAAACAGGAATAAGAGGAAGACACAAGACGCAGTGCCTTACCTTTACAGAGGTCTGGAGTCGCCTTCCTGCTGGGCAGGTCTTTGTATGGCCTCGATGTGTAGATTAACCACACGGCAAGCCAGCGTTGTTTCACGAATAACAATTCCTATTCCTTATACAGCACTTTAAATCAGTATAATTTGATAAGTAGGTCTAATTTCATATACAGACCTGAAAGCCTGGATTTATCACGGAATCCAGGTATATTAGCGGTAAAAGCTCTGGCGAAATGCTTTCGCGGCAACCGATTAGAACGAACTTAAACTCCTTTTCAAAAATTGCGTCCGTTACGGTCAACCTTCTTCTAGCCTTGTATGGCTGTCTCGCTCTGCCCTATGATAGACGCTACAGGAATGAATAGGAAGGAAGGTCACTGTTGGGAAATGTACCCTACAACCCCCACATTCTGGTATAACTAAAGTTGAAATTATTTGGACACCAGCCATGTATATGGCGGTAACATTTAGTGAATGATTTGTTCATCACCATTACTTAACTTAAGCCCATGATTACTCCATTAAAGTATATGTGCCTTTCGTACGGATAGTATGTCATGAATATTATTATATTAGTTAAGACGTAGGGGAAGAAGAGTGTCTCTGTTTTTTTATCTTTTTTCGGGTTGATGACTGCTGTTAGCCCGAGGGCTTTTACAGTTTCGCCGGGTTGAGAGGTGACCGAGCGCTTATGGCGCTCAGTCGAGACCTCTATTAGTGGGTTACCGGCACAAGGGCTCCCAAGAGGGAGCCTCGGCTTGGACCGTTACCCTGTTCCGCGAGAGCATTTGACTCGAGAATGCCCGAGAGGGCCGAACCTCGGCTCGGTCAGTTGCTTCTGAAGAATTATCTACATTAATATCACTATTGTGTCTCTGTATTTGCATGTATCCTTTCGGCATTCTTATTATAAGATATCACTGTTCGAAATCGATCAGGAAGATAAAAGTTTGTCACAATCAGTTGATATCACAATTGGTAAAAGACATTAGTTTCCTATTAAACCAGTTTTATTACAGCTATAAGATGTTTTTGTTTCTCTAATGTAATTTATCATTATATATGATTGAAAAATAATGCTTGATTGTTTACAATGCATTAACATTTAAATGAGTCTTTTATTATTAACCACCATTGTGGTTAATAATAAAGGTAGACGAAGATAAATGAGTTAATTTATGTTATTCTTACACTTATAGCACAAATCCTTTCATACAATAATATTATTTAGAATAAGATAGAATAGAAAAGAATAGAGGAGAATAGAGTAGAAAAGAGTTGAATATAGTAGAACAGAGTAGGATAGCGTAGAATAGGACAGAACAGGACGGGACGAGAGGTGACAGGACGGGACGGGACGGGAAGGGACGGGACGGGTACGGGACGGGACGGGTACGGGATATGATAGAAAAAGTTTTGATGTGGCAGAGCAATGTTGCAGATACTTTCTTGTTGCACGCCTCTCCAAGCACCTTCGCTGTTCTATGGCAAAACGGGACCACATCATGATCACCAGGTTAACTCTAGTGGAATTTTAAAAAAAATAATGTAAATTCAGTTAAACGCACTGGTACGGTATGTAAGCAAACCGTGTTCGATGATCGGTGCCTGATGTAATGTAATTGTATAGTTGAGATTTTAAATGCTGATATATCACGTGCAAGGCAGTTAAGGATAACATCTTGGGAAAACCTGCACTTTGAAGAAATAAATTAGGAAATATATCGAAGACATGAAGACCGCCAATCTGCAATCTGCTGCTTGTTCGATTGCCACCTGTTCTATCAAAAAACAACCATCTAGATTCAATATCCTCTCCGAAGGCCTATTGCTGTCTATAAGAGCTAAATATGTTGTAACTTTACTAATTTAATAAAACACCATTGACTTAATTAATGAGCTAACCGTCTTTACGCAATGCCGTTCATATTCAATTCATTCAAATAATTAAAATCTTCCCTACTCCTTTAAATAATAGCGTAATGTAATGATTATGGGAAACGGGTATTAAAATATTCATCCAGTGGTTTTCGAGCAAATCGCTTTCAGATTGAAAAAGTGTATCTAAAAACATTAAAGAAGAAAATAATTTATAAAGTACTGTCAAATGAAAATAATACAAGAAAATAAAGTGCATTTTAGTATCGAAAGGGTGGCCAGCTCAGTTGTAGTGATGCGGTGATACTACAGTAGCAGGTCTCGTAGTGACGAGTCAAACGATGTGAACAGGCTATATAAGTTATGTACTTTTAATTATGTATGTCTTATACTATTAGTTCACAAAGAGCATTATATATTCAATAGATAATGCACCTTAAGAAACACGGTAAATAGTATTTAATTGTGCAAATAACTTTAATGTTTGCAGATTTTTCAAGTTTTTGTAAATATTTATTCTGTAAATATGTTACTGTGAACGTATGATGTGATTGGAACAGGACTATAGGCTAGGTTCTACTATAGACTATTAGGCAATATTTGTTGGGGCAGAAGTGACGGTGTTAGGGTCCGTTTTGCCTGCCCTTCGCAACAAAGGTGGAGTCGCGGGGGTAGAGGAGTGTCGGCGTTGCGTTTCCGCTCTTCCTGTCCTCCGCGGCCGAATTGTCGTCAGAGGCTGGGACTGTTGGCATAGGTACTCGCTTCCCTAGTACACATGGCCTCTGGATAGCGGGGTAGACGCGGATGTGTGAGCGTTCCCGAGACCCCGTCATAACCACGGAGGGAACATTGCGGATTTTGAGTCCGACATAACCCATTCTAGTCCCGCAGGGACGCGTATGCAGAAGGTATTTGCTCCCGCAAAAAAGAAGAAGATAAACAAAGGGATTACGTGGCATATGTATGAAGCATAATTCTTCACACGTCGTACGTAACACAGTTATTTATTCATTAGGTATTTTACGTTCCTTGGTCGTTTTTTTGCTAGCGAGCGAGCTATTTTTTAGTTAGCGATTGAAAAAATAATATCTTTCATGGGAAAGTGAGATCACCAGCAACATTCATTCGATGATGCCAACTTGTTGGCTGGTTTTGTTATAATACTAATTACAATATGCTTAAACAGAAAGACTTTACGAGTGTCTTTAGTTTTTATTATTTTAAATATCCATCACTTGACGACCGGCTATTGCAGAGGAAGGGTGAGTATCATTGTGTTCGTCGTGGTCGAATTAGTCCAGGAGGATATCACATACTGAAAAAGCTAGATTACGTTCGCCGAGCACTTATACCAGAAGACTCTCAGCTTAGTAATGCTGCTACTTATTAGGACGTAAGTACGGAAAGATTTCGCCATTACTTTGTCTCCAGAAGCTCATCAGTTAGCCAGCAAGTAGTTAGTAATTGAACTTTGCTATATTCCCATTTTTGTCACCGTATTTGTTTAAACGTACACAGATAAGAATCATTCTTAGGACCCGCGACACACATACTCGAATCGCCAGAATAGAAAAGTCATGTCACATATATCTCTTGGAATCGCGCATTACTTAGCCAAGTTTTTCTTAACTTCCATTTAATATTGATTTTAGATGGTACGTCGCAATAAAAATTATGTGAATGCTTACTTTCATGTCTTCCAACAAAAAGGCTATATATGTGTGTTTAGCATGTAATACTGTATTTTTTTGAGCTGGGTCAACTAGGGAGTCCAGTAGGAGCCATCCGACGCTATAGGACTAAGCTATCTACAGCGTCCAGCGTAGGATGGCCATACGGGTCGTACGAGGATACCGGATGGTATCGTTCGAGACGGCGACAATCCTGGCTCGCTTTCCACCTCTGGATTCTACTGGCGGACATAGACGCGAGGATGTATCACCGGATTCGCTTCCTAGGCCAGAGCGGTGGTTGCGAGCCAGAAGACGTGCTCCTGCACTCCGACAGGAATACAATAAAATAGATATTAAAATAACAAATAATATTTTCTGGGCTACATTGAAACATAAATAATTATATAAAATTATAATATTTAAGTCGTTGAACGCTAAAAGGTCAAAAAGACAATAGGTGACTAGAAAAGAATTTTTTTTTGCAATTACACAAAATTTAATATTTACAAAAAATAATGGCATGCTTTGTTTTTTTCTATACAAATGGATGAAGTGTACTCTCCATAGAAGTGACTTCAAACTATTTTTATCTCTACTATTTCCTTATTTAGAAAAAGTAATTTATGTTCATTTAATTGTTTTTAACGTCATTATATATTATCCTACCATATCCGATCTAAGGAATCGTCCTTTATACATATTTATACAAATATTTTCTTTATCGATAATTTCCGCAATCAACGTTTAAAAAAATAAATGTAAGATTATGTCAATACCATATGGCGAACGATTTAAATCCATATATTATATGTGATTAAATCTTTAGCCATATCTGTGTTTAGATCAGAATGCACAAAAAGATCAATGTTTAATGAATTGAAGATCTGTGTCGTAGAGTGCTTTCAAAATGCTTGGTAAGAAAATAATTGTTTTTAATGGCTCTAGGTCTATAGAAATATGGAATGTCCATTTTATATTATTTAATTTAACTGTATTGATCTCCGTTTCAGTACAATATCTCTGTAACTATACGTAACACAATGTGACATCATATTGATAGATAATTCTTTAAAAAATCTTTGATTAAATAGCGGATCGCATGAATAAATCCAAATGAACTGATTTCGCACAAAGTAAAAATAATGTTTCCGAGAACACTGTAAATATAATTATCTTGAGTATTAAATATTAAATAAAAATGTTCTTGCTCATTGATACAATGTGATATTGAAAGTATTAGATTTACACTATACTCAGACAGTCCACCCTTTATCGTGCGGCGTCTATTCCTCAAAATCCTCTCTAAATAGAATGCCTAATTATGTGTGTGCTAAGCACGAGTATATGTTATTATTTTGGTACCACTTATTGACATCTGTGCGTGTAAAGATTTATTACTGACTGACTTTTCTGTTACCCATTACGCTTTTTGTAATTAAGAATCATAATTGGTTTTGTAATGAAATAGGTGCTAAGTTTTTACGATAAACAACAAGCTCTATGCAACAATTGGGACAAGTTCTGTTCATTGATGACCGTTAACCAAGAGAAAGTTGATGGCACGTTATGAGAATTTTAAGTGCCTAAAACATGGCTTCTAAAATGCTATTACTTAGCGTACTAAAATATAAAATGGTTCCATAGCTAGAATGGGATTTTAAATAATATCATATTTATTACAAACTAATTCGATAACAAATTATAAAATTAAAGTATATTATTAATGGAAGTAGATATTAAAAGCCACTTCTATAATATCCATTGATTATTTTATTGAGTTTTTTAGAAAAGACATTTCAGGTTTATGTAGTTAGTGTTATACAAAATGTTTTAACGCAGATGTAGAACGCAGTTTCTATAATTTTTGACGTAGAAGCTAACCTCTGAAATAATCACGTCACATGAGCCGAGCATATGAATTTGACGTTCAAAAATATTCGTAATATTTTCACATAATTTCATCAACCATTCTCAAATTGTTAAAGACAGATCTTTTTTTTAATAAATGTAATCCCGATAACAATAAACCTTGGATTTATAAACGACATTTTTTTTCTATTAACTACTGTTATCGGTCATTTGCGTAAGAGTAAAAGAAAGTTTGTTAATAGTACCGTAGTAGGTCAATGGTATGATTCGTTTACTCCGGTAACGTGAAGGTCTGACGTCGGCAGCAGACGAGTCGCGGGCGGAACAGTGGGGCACCAGTCTCTACAGATCGGCGTATAGTATAGACGTCGCTCCGCATAGTTCTTCGAAATTTAATGCGTTACTATAACCGTAAAATTAAGCAAACTTTGTTTTAATATTAGTAAATAATGGCCGGAAAAGTTGAAAATGTGGGCATTCTTGCCATGGAATTATACTTTCCGTCACAATACGTGGATCAAGTGGATTTGGAAAAATTCGACGAAGTCGGTACCGGAAAATACACAATTGGACTGGGTCAGAGTAAAATGGGCTTCTGTTCTGACAGAGAAGACATAAACTCCATCTGTCTTACTGCTCTTCATAGACTTATTGAGAGAAATAACATTAATTTACATGATATTGGGCGTCTTGAGGTTGGAACTGAAACAATTATAGATAAAAGCAAAAGTGTAAAGACTTTTTTGATGACAATATTTGCCAAAGAAGGAGCCACAGATATAGAAGGAATTGATTCTACAAATGCTTGTTATGGAGGTACGGCAGCTCTTTTCAATTCAATCAATTGGGTTGAGTCATCATCATGGGACGGAAGGAAAGCTATTGTGGTGGCTGGTGACATTGCTGTGTATGGGAAGGGATCAGCAAGACCGACAGGAGGTGCTGGAGCTGTAGCCATGTTAATAGGGCCAGATGCTCCATTAGTGTTTGATTGTGGAGTCCGTGCATCATATATGACACATGCATATGATTTTTATAAGCCTGATTTAGCCTCGGAATTCCCCTATTATGATGGAAAGCTGTCTATTAAGTGCTATTTAAGCGCTTTAGATAATTGCTATAATCTTTTTTGTAAGAAAATGAGAAAGATCAATCCTGATTTCCAAGGTCTCTTAAGTTTAGATGGTATGCTGTTCCACTCGCCTTTTTGTAAATTAGTTCAAAAATCGTTAAGTAGAGTGTGTTTTAATGATTTTCTCAATGCTTCACCTGCTGAACGAGAACAGCAGTTCCCAGGACTATCACAATTCAATAACCACAAAAGGGAAGATACATATTTTGATAGAGACTTAGAAAAAGCATTCATGACATATAGTCAAAAACTGTTTGATGAGAAAACCAAACCATCACTACATATTGCAAGAAATGTAGGAAATATGTATACTCCATCATTATATGGAGGTCTAGTATCATATCTGGTCAGCAAATCACCAGACCAATTGATTGGCAAAAAATTTGGCTTGTTTTCATATGGGTCTGGTCTAGCATCTACAATGTATTCAATTAATATATGCAAAGATATGAGCACTGGGTCAAAGTTGGAGCGTTTAATTAACTCACTTAAAGATACTGTTTCCATGTTGGACAAGAGACAGTGCATACCACCAAGTGTATTCTCTGATCTTATGGATGTGAGAACAAAGAACTATCATACAGCCCCATATGAACCATCTGGGTCAATAGACATTTTATTCCCCGGTACATATTACCTTGTCCAAATAGATGAACAAAGGAGACGTACATATGACAGGAAACCTTAGAGTTTCTAGTAAGTTATCTAATAAAAAAAATCTAGTGCACTTGGTGTAGGAATTTATTACATGCATTCTTTATTTTAAAATAAATAAAGCATTACCAAATTTATGCTATAGTGAGCTTAAAAATTCCAATTTGTATTTATTTTTATGTTATGAAATTTTTAGTTATGCATCTTTGAATGATGCACTTATGGTTGAATTTTAGTTATTGATTAAGGGTCCTTATGTAAGTATTTAAAAAAAAGGTTTAAAGTTATGACTAATAATTACTTTGAATTACAAAAGAATGTGCAATATTTTAGCATGGTTTTGGGGAAATGGGTTTATGTGGTATATGAAATTGGTGTTAGAATATTTATAT
The DNA here is from genome assembly GCA_029286865.1 of Teinopalpus imperialis. NCBI lineage: Eukaryota > Metazoa > Arthropoda > Insecta > Lepidoptera > Papilionidae > Teinopalpus > Teinopalpus imperialis. The sequence continues at coordinate 2,055,067 of JAGSMU010000034.1, forward strand.
CAGGAATCAATGTTAAAATGATTTTAATTTATGACAAACTTTAATATTTATGTTTGTGATGAATACAATGGCAGGATTAGGGGCTGAAGATCAATAAAAATTCATTAAAATGCAAGTATAAATAATAACTCAATTTACCATAAATTATAACAGTAAAGCATTACAGCACAGAATGATAACATCCAATTTGAAACTGTAAATTTTCATATGCTAGTAATTTTTAGATATTAATATTTAATGCATGCAATTAAGAAAGAGATTATTGTAATTTAACAAAGTATTTGAGAAGAGAATAGAGAATTAAGGATTGTTAAAATTGAAAGGTATTTAAATTTTAATGGCTCTTATTTTTGAAATTTGAATTGTATTAGCAAAAGTAAACAAAATTTTAATATTAAATGAATAAAATTTAAATGAAATTGAGAAAACAATTTAAAGTAAGGAATTGATTAAAATATTTTACTATTACTTTTTAATATAATTTCAACATACCTTTGTTGTATTTTTCTACTAAGCTTCAAGTCTTGTCACTTTTAAAATTTTATTATTTATTCAATTTATTTATGATAAAATATGCAGGGTGACCCTGTATATTCGCCTCTATAAGACATTTATTTTCATTTTAAGGTTTGGAAATATTTCATATATGTTATTTAATATTAATGAACTTTAATGAGTTATTTTTTTTAAACATTTTTTATTTCTCTCCTATATTTTTATAAAATATATGTTGTATGTCATTTCCTTTATTTTGTATTCAGGAATAGTTAATTTATTCTGAAATTTGTTATTGGGATATATAATTTATTCAACACATCATATACAGATCACAAAAGTAACAAAATGATTAAGTAAAATATAACTTCATTTTTAAATATTATTAAGGTATAAATATTAAATATGTATATCAAATAAAGTTTTTTTTTTTATTTTGATAAATTATGATAAATGAATTGAAATTTTCACATGACAATATAACCTTAAATTTTTTTATATAAGTAGAGTCAATAGTTGTGAGTTTTTTATTTATTTATTACATTACATATATATGCATGGTAATTTTTACCAGTATTTTAGTAAGTTACAAATATTACAGAAAGTGAAACTATCGTCTAACTATCTATACAAAGGAACAGTTTTTTTTTGTTGTAGGATCAAAGAGGATAAAATACGATCATTACAAATAAAATAGGGTCATACGATAAATGAGTTTGTACTCTCCTGAATAAGAAACAAAATTTTAAGACATGATACAGGTTTTGAAGTCACATCCTCTAGGTCGCAAGTGCAACAAACTTTATAAACTAAGTCTAGTGCAGGTGACATTTTTCATTTCGTTATCGCATTTTGTTATAATAATGTACAATTTGCTTCAAAATTATTACGAACATAAATATACCATATACCCAAAAAAGTAAGCATCCGTTGCTGAGCTAGGTTAAAAACCCGTATTTCACCCTTGGGCGCCGTTCCCCGTTCCAGAAAATTCAATTTATTAGTAACAAAATAGTATATATTAAAAAGTTAATGCAAAATTGTTAACATAAAAACAAAAAAAAAATAATAATATAAAGCTGTAGTATTTTTAACTTGAATTTTATGATTTCGACATTTTAAGTGGTACTGCTCTAATAAAGCATCACAAAGTTCTTTTAAGACTATTATGAGACTTTCAGTTTAAGCATAGTCTAAAGACTGTAACCATGCAGATATTTTCTTTTTAAACTAATCACTGTTGAGGGAATCAATAATTGTGTTAACTTTTTTTATACAATAAAGGGCCCAAAGCACAATAATCTACGAGCAGAAGAGGTTTATAACCTACTTGATTCGCACACCTTGTCTTTTTCACGGGTAACTGCTTTTGTTCATCAATATTTACAATTAATTTCAAATATATACTTAGCTTAATTAATTGAAAATGTGTGAAAAATATTGGGCTGAATATGATTTCTATATTTACCGTTATCTCTATATGGTATGTAATACAAATATTGATTGAGTGAATATATTCCAGTTAGATTTCGATCATGGAGATACAATCAGGCTATTATAATCTAACATGACATAACATTCTAATGTTATTGTGCTGTAGGCGTTCGCAAAACAAGCACTCACTCATTGTCCCTACACTAGTTTGATGTAAGGCAAGTGCATGATAACAGGTTATTAAAATTAAATATTGTTCCCCGGCTGGGCGTCGAACCCTGATTACGCGACGTAGCGGCAACGTACTCTCTATACCACAACTATACATGGCCTTCAAGGAGAGTATACCTAAAGATGTTAACTGCGTTCATTGACTCCAAGGCGTGTTCGATCACGTGAAACATTTCCCAAAAGGTATAAAAACCATGGGGAGATTTTTTTTATGGCTGATGGCCACTGTCAGCCTGAGAGCTTTTCAGCTTAACCGGGTTGAAAGGTGGCCGAGTGCTTAGGGCCGAGACATTTATTAATGGGTAACCAGCACAATGGCTTTCAAGAGGAAGCCTCGGCTTGGACCGTTACCCTGGGCGCGAAAGCAACTGACTCGAGGGTGCCCGAGAGGGCCGAACCTCGGCTGGGTCAGTTACTTCTGACTGATTAATTAAATTAATAACATTTTTCATAATTGTTAACGACATTTACCACAACTTCGGACTGCGTAGGCGTTAGCAGAAGAAGTGGCGTAAGAAACCGACCATGGAGAGACCTCCTCCGTATCTACGTGGGTTTTACTATGATAATTTCTCATATATAAGGATTTCTTATGATTTTCTATTTATTGATATTATATTCGGTTGAATTTAAAAATTATATAATATTAAAAATGTTATTAAAAATAAATACGTACATAAACATCAGTGGCGCTAATTTTTCGTCGCCTTTCTTATTTGATCGAAATGATCGGTGGAAGGTTCGGATGCAGTGATGACACTGACCATGCAAGCATCATGACATTCACAAACGCACTCAGAACTCCGAGGGACCATACCCGCATAGATAAATAGGAGCAAAACGCTACTGCGTTTCGTATGATGAGTGTAGGGATCCGGTGACTTCAGCTATTCCAGTCAGTAGACGAAATAGCATAAGCTATCAAGAATATTATTATTTTATTTGTCAATTTGTTTTCGGATTTTATACATGTATATAAAATCAACGCTGCGCTAGAACCAGGTGGTAGAGTCGTAATAATATTTTTATAATGTCCTCATTACTAATTACTTTGTTTTGTTACGTATTGGTAAATAATTAGGATTATTTAGCTCCTGAAAACACGTGTTTCTGACTTATTATTACCCGAGTTTACTTGGGTTTGTTCACAAACAATCTCAATTACTCTAAACTTGTGGATTCTACAGTGAAGATGTCATAAAATGGGAAAAGCTCGAGAAATTAGCAGTGAAGTGCGTTCTGCCATCGTTGTTTTACATAATGAAGGCAAATCCGAACGAGAGATTGCTTCACAACTGAAGTAATCCAAGATTTGTGTTGGCACAATAACTCGATACAGGGAGACAGGCAGTTTTCAAGATCGTCCACGCTCGGGAAGGCCGAGAGCTACCACATCCAGTGAACATAATTTCATTGTTATTACTAGCAAGTGAAATAGACCCTTAACAGAACCAGAAATCCGCGTTGAAGTGAAAAAACCCGAGTTATGCCTTCATCATTGATTACAGTAAAACGGCGACTGAGAGATGCGATGTTGTATGGTCGCGTTGCCGTTCGAAAACCTCTGCTAAGGCCGCAAAACAAGAAAAAACGGATGCAGTGGTCTCTTGACAATGGAGATTGGACTGAAGAAGATTTTAAAAAAGTGCTTTGGACCGATGAATCCAAGTTTGAACTATTCAGTTCCAAAACATAGAATTTACGTTCGACGCAGTGGCCAAGAAAAGATGATGTCATATTGTCTAGTCCCAACAATCAAGCATGGTGGTGGCTCAATTATGGTCTGGGGTTGCTTCTCTAGCTAAGGAACTGGCAATTCGATTAAAATTGAAGGAACTGAAACTGAAATTTTGAAAAAGGAACAGTACAAAAACATTTTCGAACAAAATGCCGTTTCTTCCGGGTTGCGATTAATTGGAGATGGATTCATTTTCCAACAAAATAATGATCCAAAGTATAGCTCAAAATTATGTAGAGGATATTTAGAAAAGAAAGAGGCACAAGGGGTGTTTGGTTTGGCCTCCTCAGAGGCCGAATTTCAATTCCATTGAACTTTTGTGGGAAGAGCATGATAGGATCGTGGCCCATCCTCTCGAGAAGATATGTGGAATGCTTTTTGCAAAATTTGGAACAATATATCACAAGACACTATTAACAAATTGATTGCCCGTATGCCGAGACTTGTGAAAAAAGTCATAAAATGTAAAGGAGGATTTTTTGATGAAATATCAGTTTAGCTATCTATAGCCTTTTAATGCATTGTCTGTTAATATTTCTTTTCGCCTACTTTAATTAAGGTGGTCTTAAACTTATGGCCTGCAGTGTACGTACATAATGTATGTAAACTGTATATGTTTGTTTATGTATATATATATATATATATATATGTATAATTTATATATGTGTATGTGGTGTATGTATGTATATATATTGAGTATTTATACATGTATAATGTATTTAATATCTACATATATGTGTACGTATTATTCTTTGCTTGTATTAGTTATTTTTAGTTTTTTTCTTCTTTTATTAACTAGTTTATTGCTACACCTATCAAACACATATCTCACCACACCTTTTTGGTGGACTGGTAGAGAATGCCTTTCGCATTTAGTCCGCCCCTTGTGAACTTTTAACCTTTGTTAAGGTTAATGCAATAAAGAGTAAATAAATAAATAATGGATACAATTTGCGATGTAAACATGATACCGAAATTACGTAGGAAGTGGTTGAAATTACGTATTTATAGCACGTTCCTGTAGTGTTCATTAGTTCTTATGGTGAGAGTAGAGTTACACCGCAGTTATGTACTTGTTGTAACACCAATAAGTTCGATTGACTTCACTAGGACCACTGGGATTTATGAAAAATATTAGTATAGATTGTATTTCGGCTGGTGAAGTAAAAGAAACCAGAAACTGCACTGCTGGTCTATCTTAACCGTCAACGGTCGCAATGGTATATTGTAGAGGTCTAATGTACCCGCAGGAATCACTTATCACTATGGTATGATATATATAATATAAAAAAAAATCACTGATGTAAAGTGATTCCTGCAGCTTGTGTGCTCATGAGTATTCGTTCCTCAAAACCTAATATAATAAAATATAAAGTTTTGTTCCTTTTGCAATTTTTCAGATAGCCACTTCAGCTGTGTAGTGAGATAATGTAAGAAAATATATATGTTTGTTATTTAATTTAAGCCTAGTCGTATTATGTCTTACTTATTTTTCGATGTTTATACCTTTACTAATAAACGAAATACTATCTCAATGTTTAATTTATCGTGTGTATAATGCTTAATTCTAAAAAATTGGGTTGCTATTAGCTTATAAAGTGAGAGTTAAAATATAAATTTGATTATCTTGTTTTCAAGTAAGACTCTGTTTCTTCGCTCTTTATTATGTCGATATACCGGAATCAGGTGGCAGCCATATTGCCTTTTCTTATTCAGCCACCTTTATGTCCGCCAGGAGACGTTAAAGCCTTTCGAAAAGAATTAGAACAATCCCCACACCGGAACGAGTACCGATCTCTTCAAGTTTATTTTTATTGTACCTTTGGTTTTAAAAATTCTGGAAGATCTATCTGCCTAGCATGGGAATAGAGTTACCCCTTGTCTAATGAGCTTACATGTATGGTTTACATGTTCTTTTATCATCTATTACATAGTATATAGGATATAGTATAGAGTATCTATATATACTATGCTAGTAATAACAATGAAATGATCTTCACTAGACGTGGTAGCTCTCGGCCTTCCCGAGCGTGGACGATCTTGAAAACTGCCTGTCTCCCTGTATCGAGTTATTGTGCCATGAACACAAGTTTTCGATTACTTCAGTTGTGAAGCAATCTCTCGTTCGGATTTGCCTTCATTATGTAAAACAACGATGGCAGAACGCACTTCACTGCTAATTTCTCGAGCTTTTCCCATTTTATGACATCTTCACTGTAGAATCCACAAGTTTAGAGTAATTGAGATTGTTTGTGAACAAACCCAAGTAAACTCGGGTAATAATAAGTCAGAAACACGTGTTTTCAGGAGCTAAATAATCCTAATTATTTACCAATACGTAACAAAAACAAAGTAATTAGTAATGAGGACATTATAAAAATATTATTACGACTCTACCACCTGGTTCTAGCGCAGCGTTGATTTTTATATACATGTATAAAAATCCGAAAAACAAATTGACAAATAAGATATGTAAGAATATTCTTGATAGCTTATGCTATTTCGTCTACTGACTGGAATAGCTGAAGTCACCGGATCCCTACACTCATCATACGAAACGCAGTAGCGTTTTGCTCCTATTTATCTATGCGGGTATTGTCCCTCGGAGTTCTGAGTGCGTTTGTGAATGTCATGATGCTTGCATGGTCAGTGTCATCACTGCATCCGAACCTTCCACCGATCATTTCGATCAAATAAGAAAGGCGACGAAAAATTAGCGCCACTAATGTTTATGTACGTATTTATTTTTAATATTATATAATTTTTAAATTCAACCGAATATAATATCAATAAATAGAAAATCATAAGAAATCCTTATATATGAGAAATGTTCATAGTAAAACCCACGTAGATACGGGGGAGGTCTCTCCAAGGTCGGTTTCTTACGCCACTTCTTCTGCTAACGCCGACGCAGTCCGAAGTTGTGGTAAATGTAAATATATAGTATAATATATAATATATAGGATAGAGTATCTAATATCTAAGGAAAAAATAAATAAATTTATGGAGGTTATAAGTACTTTTTACCTTATAATATATGACAATAAGGCACACTGACCTAAAATGCAGTTCCAATATGTATCTTGTCTTTTATGAAAAAGGTCACCTATTACATAGTATATAGGATATAGTATAGAGTATCTAATATCTAAGGAAAAAATAAATAAATTCATGGAGGCTATAAGTACTTTTTATAGTACATAGGATAGAGTATCTAATATCTGAGGAAAAAATAAATAAATTACGTAAATACTTTGGAACCAATATGAAATTTAATATAATGGAGTAAGATAGCTAGTTTACGAAAAGATATATTCCTGTTGTACGTAATGAGTTATATTATATTATATTGAATGTTGAATACTGATGGTTCCATATTTCTTATTATTCAATTAAAACAATCTTAACGTATTACACAGAAAATATATTCATATATGTAAAATATTATTAAAGTTAGTAGAATTTTATTGAATATAATAATTAGAATCTGCTGGTGCCATTGAAATTTATGAATAATTCATATAAATTGGGGTTGTGGCCTCATTGTATTGTATGCATTTTTTTATGAACATTTCTGTTTATATTACAATATAAAGTAACTTTTGGTATTATAATTTTTTTTTAAAAACGTTTCGTAAACCGTAACCAAACCATACCCCTATGGTTTGGTTACGGTATTGAGGCTTAAATCGTTGCTGCTAAAATTTAGTTGCAGCATGATTGGACAGATTGGACTGGGGGGCTAAACACTTTCTCTGAATGCCGGCACCAAATTTATTGTTTATTCATTCCTTATCTAGGATGAACATACCGCCGTAAGGATCACTTACTCACAATAACAGGTCATGGAACCCCGTTGTACACGTATGGACAGACCATGGATCCCTTGTCCTTAACCATTACCATTTAAATCATTTAAAAATTCTGGAAGATCTATCTGCCTAGCATGGGAATAGAGTTACCCCTTGTCTAATGAGCTTACATGTATGGTTTACATGTTCTTTTATCATCTATTACATAGTATATAGGATATAGTATAGAGTATCTATATATACTATGCTAGTAATAACAATGAAATGATCTTCACTAGACGTGGTAGCTCTCGGCCTTCCCGAGCGTGGATGATCTTGAAAACTGCCTGTCTCCCTGTATCGAGTTATTGTGCCATGAACACAAGTTTTCGATAACTTCAGTTGTGAAGCAATCTCTCGTTCGGATTTGCCTTCATTATGTAAAACAACGATGGCAGAACGCACTTCACTGCTAATTTCTTAAGCTTTTCCCATTTTATGACGTCTTCACTGTAGAATCCACAAGTTTAGAGTAATTGAGATTGTTTGTGAACAAACCCAAGTAAACTCGGGTAATAATAAGTCAGAAACACGTGTTTTCAGGAGCTAAATAATCCTAATTATTGACCAATACGTAACAAAAACAAAGTAATTAGTAATGAGGACATTATAAAAATATTATTACGACTCTACCACCTGGTTCTAGCGCAGCGTTGATTTTTATATACATGTATAAAAATCCGAAAAACAAATTGACAAATAAAATAATAATATTCTTGATAGCTTATGCTATTTCGTCTACTGACTGGAATAGCTGAAGTCACCGGATCCCTACGCTCATCATACGAAACGCAGTAGCGTTTTGCTCCTATTTATCTATGCGGGTATGGTCCCTCGGAGTTCTGAGTGCGTTTGTGAATGTCATGATGCTTGCATGGTCAGTGTCATCACTGCATCCGAACCTTCCACCGATCATTTCGATCAAATAAGAAAGGCGACGAAAAATTAGCGCCACTGATGTTTATGTACGTATTTATTTTTAATATTATATAATTTTTAAATTCAACCGAATATAATATCAATAAATAGAAAATCATAAGAAATCCTTATATATGAGAAATGTTCATAGTAAAACCCACGTAGATACGGGGGAGGTCTCTCCAAGGTCGGTTTCTTACGCCACTTCTTCTGCTAACGCCGACGCAGTCCGAAGTTGTGGTAAATGTAAATATATAGTATAATATATAATATATAGGATATAGTATCTAATATCTAAGGAAAAAATAAATAAATTTATGGAGGCTATAAGTACTTTTTACCTTATAATATATGACAATAAGGCACACTGACCTAAAATGCAGTTCCAATATGTATCTTGTCTTTTATCAAAAAGGTCACCTATTACATAGTATATAGGATGTAGTATAGAGTATCTAATATCTAAGGAAAAAAAAAAAATTCATGGAGGCTATACCTAAGTAGTTTTTATAGTACATAGGATAGATTATCTAATATCTGAGGAAAAAATAAATAAATTACGTAAATACTTTGGAACCAATATGAAATTTAATATAATGGTGTAAGATAGCTAGTTAACGAAAAGATATATTCCTGTTATACGTAATGAGTTATATTATATTATATTGAATGTTGAATACTGATGGTTCCATATTTCTTATTATTCAATTAAAACAATCTTAACGTATTACACAGAAAATATATTCATATATGTAAAATATTATTAAAGTTAGTAGAATTTTATTGAATATGATAATTAGAATCTGCTAGTGCCATTGAAATTTATGAATAATTCATATAAATTGGGGTTGTGGCCTCATTGTATTGTATGCATTTTTTTATGAACATTTCTGTTTATATTACAATATAAAGTAACTTTTGGTATTATAATTTTTTTTTTTAAAAAGTTTCGCAAACCGTAACCAAACCATACCCCTATGGTTTGATTACGGTATTGAGGCTTAAATCGTTGCTGCTAAAATTTAGTTGCAGCATGATTGGACAGATTGGACTGGGGGGCTTACTCACAATAACAGGTCATGGAACCCCGTTGTACACGTATGGACAGACCATGGATCCCTTGTCCTTAACCATTACCATTTAAATCAAGAGTAAAGATCGAGGGGTTGAGATGATTGGGATATTAAACAGAGGATAACTTTAGTATAATATTAACCATAACGTTACCCTTTATCGAACGTCATACTTGTATTTTAATGTAGCACTTCATCGAAACATGTAATCAATTTGGAAAAAAGCTATGAATATGTAACAACAATGTAAATCTTGACGGTGAAATATATTTGCTACAAATAATCAAGTAAGACGCAATAAGGACACATTTTAAACTAAAAGTATATCAACATTAATCTTTTTAAATAGCACATAAAATAGTAATTAATAACATAAAGGTAAATTTAAGTAATACAAGTACATTTTTTATTAATTGACTTTACGTTAATCTTAACTAGAGCGACGTGTCGTAAAATTTGTGCTGAAATGAACTAAATTGTAAAAAAAAAAAAAAAATATTTTCGGACATGACATGTTTATTTGGACATTTTTTAACTTTTAGTTCAGTCAATATAGATTAAAATCGATTAGCCGATTATTGTGACCAAATAATCTATTACTGAACGATAATAAATCTGTACAGGTGGGTTGGAAATGTATAACCAGAACGGTCGTATTGTTTATATTTATATGTTATTATGGTATGGTAGAATAAATATTTTTCAAATTATTAAATGAAGGTACGAAAATATTCCCTAATGTTGAGCCAAATTTAACACCTCGTCACGGCCTCGGATTAGACGTCACTCAATTTTTAAATCATGCTTTTACAAGCAGGTCCACTCGAAGTACTCTCCACCTAGCTTTATCTCATTTCGGGGTGTGAACCATTGTTGGAACTGAAAAGTATTATACAACCCTGATAAGCTGAACGTGCTAATATTTATTTATTTAAGCTATATATAAAGTATGTACAAAGGCGGACTTGATGCCTTAGGCATTCTCCACCAGTCAACCTTAGGGTGATGCAGAGATGAAATAAGGTAGGTGTATGCTTAAAAACTTTGTCGCAATTCAAATACAATTATGTATATTTATTATATTATATAAATAAACAACATATGCATAATTATAAAATACATATATAACTAGACATATATGATAAATACAAACATATACATATAAATGCATAATTTATCATATTGAGATGATTCTTCCAATCTATTGAGAAATAGCTCCCGAACTTTAACCTTAAACGCTTAACCATTTCTAGTCGTCCTGATTTCGGGAGGGATAGCATTCCAGAGAAGAACGAATTGAAGAAAGAGGAGTGGATAAAGTGGGAGTTATGAGAAGGACACAGAAGTAGAGGTTTGATGGTCGAGCGAAGATTTTTATCGTGGTTAGAGAATTCTATTTAGGATAATATCGGATTAGTATGTTTAGTGTTCCGAGGTTGGTTTCGTCGCATTGTCCGTTTCGTGGTGACAAAGTGCTGAAATGAACTATCGCCGATCATAAACTGTAAATCCTTAACCACCTCTAAAGTTAGTTATAAATATTTCTGTTGTCTTCATCGAAGTCCAGCGCATAGGTAGGTAGTAGTTCTTTGCGTACACGTATGCATGCCTACGTAGACAGAAACAGAAATATGAAACATTATACGGGGTATAAGGAGACCGCTTCCGAAATCGAAGACAGACGATAGTATGACACTTTTGATGATGTGACGGAAAAAAATCGATCCTGATTATAAAAAAATCATATTTTTGAAACGTTTTATTAGCATTATTTACGCTCCATCATGATTCCTGTGGCCGATTAACAACATTAACCCTTGACAAGTCATCATAATGCAGATGGGTTGTTACCCTTCAGGACGGAGATTGAATGCCTCGTCACCAGTAACAAAGGTCTCCGGATCCCTACACGCACCAGACAAAACACTGACCCATTGATTCTTCATCCAGGAACTGCAGTGTAGCTTTACCAATGTCAAAATGTACAACTGGTATTGATTTAAGGAAGTTAAAAAGGAAGATTACCTTGCTGTTTTTGCTACCGCAGTCATTTATGTACTTCTCGTACGTGTGTATCTGTGTTGGGGGAAAAAAAAACTCAGTATTAAAAAAAGTTATAAGCGTAAAAAGGAAAATAAGAGCGAAGATAATGAGGTGACAAATGTGGCCTTGGGCGAAGTATCTTGTACGACGGCCGCGTGGCGTAGTGTTTGGCCTGCTACGTCGCAGGTCCTGGGTTTGAGTCTAGATTTATTTGTGTCCTTGTCACTGTATCTAAACATTCCTCCGATCTTTTTGAACATGCATTACATCGGACTGGGGAACAGAACGACGAGTTAGTATATGTGTATGCACAAATGCTCTCGGCGCTATATTAAAGGTGGACAATGGTTAAAGCACCCAATAAATATAATTAAAGGGCACTTTGAGGTTTGCACCCGTTAATCAATAAATATAGCAAAATATCCCTGCGTAATAAAATTACTAAAGACACAAAGCGTGCATCCGACCCATAATGACATACGCGAGCCCCGTCCTTGCGCATTCGACTTCAGGTAATACAAAATCGTTTCATGCGCAAGGCCACCGTAACGCCGTGGTTCTTGCTTAGTGAAATCAACACATCTTATGATCTTGAGCTGCGGACCATATCTCAGTCCGATATTTTGACTCTGCCGTCCAACACTCTAATCCCTTGATTGTAAGAGCCGCTACTTACAATCCCATCGCGAATCATAGATTTCCCCTCGTCTGAAGGAGACCGAGGTGCGCCCTCAAAGACCCCGACGACGCGACCATCAGGGCCCAAGCCCTTCATAAAACACACCACACGTACATTGCACCCTCATACCGTCGGCGAGGACCTCGCAAACGAGGTTATAATCGATACCGCCATGTCACAGGCCAGTTCTCTCCAGTCCATACAGACAGAAGCGTCGCTGGAGTTCCTGCTCCATTTCTTCTACAACACCCACGCATTCCGAAGTGGTGGTACAGATACTGAATAGTAATAATAGTAATATAAATTGAGACAATTCTTAGTCAGAAGCAACTGTAAGTCTTATTTTATTTTAAGAATTCTGAACTGCGTCTACAGTCTAGAGTCTAAACTACAAAACACTCTTAAGAACGCTCGCTGAAGCCTAATGAAAAACGTATTTTCCAAGTTATTTTCTAAGAATCCTAATTGCGTCTAATAAGCTTACATGTATGGTTTAGGTGTTCCTTTATCTGTAACGCTTGATAAAAGCAGACAATCATTTTGTACAATTCAATAGTCGCTTTGTTCTTTTGAATAATTCAATAACATTTTTTAAAGTGTGAAACATAATTAAGCGGGTATTGTACAGGTCGACCCAGGGTTCATTATTGGGCACGTTCTTAAATGTCATTCAAGTATATATGGAAATGCTTCGCGTAGACCATATAAAGGTTACAAGAATGATGAATCAATTAAGAGATTGAAAAAAAAAACTCGAGGGTAGCGATTTTAACAAAAATTTGACATTCAAAATTTTTTCCATGAAACGACACTCGACACTACTTGTATTATGATGATGTCATTCTGCTGTTACCAAAATTTGTTCGAAGCGTCAATAGCCTAATGGTATAAGGTATAGTATGCAAAACTTTAGGTCGTAGATTCGAATCCGTCATTCGACTATTGTTGTGCACATATTTCGTTGTCACAGGCCGGTTCTCACCAGACAATATTGATAGATATATTATAATAATAACGATATTAACTGAGATAGATAATCCTTAGCTCTGACAACTGACTGTTCGGCCCTGTCGGGCACCCTCTCGGGAGCCCTTGTGCTTGTTACCCACTAATAGAGGTCTCGACTGAGCGCCATAAGCGCTCTGCCACCTCTCAACCCGGTGAAACTGTAAAAGCCCTCGGGCTAACAGCGGCCATCAGCACGAAAAAAAAACAAACCTATTTCGTTTACACAAGCATTTTAAGCTTAATCGGCTCACCGGAATGTTAATAATTTAAATATAATTGCTAGCGTTGTTTTTCTTTCTTCTAAATCTCCTCATGATGTATATTACCGTAAGGATTCCTGCAAGGACATGACATCCCTCCTCATCCCCTTCCCATGTAATAAATCGGAGGCAAGTTCAGGTTGTGTCATGAACACGGGACATATCTCATATTATATACTCAGAATCGAAAACGGACAATTTGTGTTACACAAATATTTCGTTCCTCGACCTGGGTCGAAACCAGGGTCCACGGCTCAGAAGCCTGAATATTGCGTCATGTGGCCGTCGCTGTAGTGATATAAAAAAGGTCAACGATACAGATCTTGTCTCGTGTATAATATTTAAATTGGCTATAATTTTATTGCTCTTTTATTGTTTATGGTCAAGGGTGAACAACGTATATTAACCCCGAAATCTTTTAAACAAAGACTTACTTATTTACTTTTTAGCACCTGCATTTTGCGAGTGGCGAGTGGACAGCCCGTGAGTACATCCATCTGTTGAGGTGATGGTTAGAGGGAGTTCTTGGCTACCAGTATTTAGGCGTCAGGATTCTTACACTCACCTATCGAAACACAGCAGTGTTTTGATGCTATTTTACGCTGGTATTCTGTTAGAGATGAGCTCTTGTTGAGCTGACCCACTAAAGCCGATTTTAGAAATATAAAATTCTTATCTTTTTACGTGAACCTACGTACCTATAATATAAAACATTTTTGAAGATGTTTTCCACGTGAAACTTCTTTGGGCGCGATAAGAGAAAATTTTTAAAGTTGAGTGCAACGTTACAAAATATAATGTTTAATGAAAGGATTTTTTTTTTTTCTCTCTGTCATTTAACCCCTCTGTTTTGTTCTTTAATAATTATATTGTTTCCTTTAATAATTATAATATTGTTTAAGTTTTTACTATATATTTACAAATCGATGTGTATATAATCAAAGTATCACTTTTATCATTTTTACTGAGCCACACGTGCTCTTTTTTTATTCTAATCTTGAAAGAAAACATCGTATGATCACTCTATGCGATAAGGCAACATTGTTTCCGGGTGTTAAATTCTGAAACACGTTAAACTACCTAACAATCGCCTCGAAGTGATATTTGATTTATCAATAAATCATACTTTATTACGAATATCTTTCATGGGTTATTATTTTATTTAAATATTTTTTACGGGTTATTTAAAAAATTATGTGGGTTTAAAATTTTGTGATGTAAGTAGATATATTTTTTTATAAAAACCGTATAAGCAGTAAGCCAGCCGGCAATTAATATCATACAGCGACATCAAACAAATGGGTTGAATGTCTGTGGTTGCCATGCTACATAAAAATAATCAATTCGTTATCTTACTATTGTAAAATTGACTATTGTTCAACAATGAACAAAGTCACGAACAAACGACAATTGCATTGATTTTTAAATATTGAAAAATAGTTTTTTTTTATTTCGTTGTAAGTAACAAACTAGCACACAGTTCACCTAGTCCAAAGTCACTAGTAATAAAGGTCTCCGGATCCCTACACCTACTAGCCTCATAGAATATTTATGTTAACAGTGGTAGAGCTACGCTGTAGCTTCCTTCTAGCTCGACTGGGTTAAAACCACATCCTCAAAGAAAATACAGAATTATAAGGTAAATAATACGCGTAATATATATATATATATATATATATATGTATATATATATATATATATATATATATATATATATGTATATATTGAAAAGTAAGACATTTAAAAAGTACTTAATAGGCGTTAACATTAAATATAGTATAGTAACAATGTGTAATTTGGAAATGCATCGTATATAATGATGAATTATGCATTCGTAGAACTAGACAAAATCGTCATCCCTTTCCGAAATCGTGCATGATGACTGGAAGAAGAAATTTCGTTGCCTTAGGACCTTGGCATTTATGGGTCTGGCCGAGGTGCGACCCATAGCATACATACGTCAACATTATATAAAATTGAAAATCCAAATGGAGCCGCGTAAATATGTTAGCGTAATTTTTAAAACGTGTGTCAAAAGATCGCCCATACATTAGTTTCTCACATCCGACTGCAAATTAATTACATATTCATGTAATACCCACTTTTGTAGTGTCTAAGCAAAGCTAAGATCACGGTATAGATATGTGCCTTTGATGGCCGTAACCGATTATGGGCTTGTGTAAGTTTACTTAAATATGTACATACGTTCACAAAGATTTATTACTTGTTAACATAATGTTATTTTTGTATTCCGCTTTATATTTTAGATGCTTATTGAGAAATGAAAAGAGTTACACAACATGGCGTAACAAAATAATTTTGAGATTTTTAAACATGTAATTTGGTTACTAGGAGAGATAGAAACACGAAGGATTCTTCGCCTGTCCCTTTCATAGAACACCAGTTTAAAATTGTACCTTGGTGTTGTTGTTAAATCTGGAGACCTAATTACAAGTGTACCATGAAATATATATTTTAGTTTATTTCTGGCTGTAGAATTAATGGGTCAGCTCGATCGGGGTAGGACTACGCCTTCGCAGAATACCAGCGTGAAATAGCAGCCTAATGCTACTCTGTTTTGTCTGGTCAGTGTAGTGGTCCGGTGACGACGAATTCCATCTCAATCTTACAGAAAGCAGTATTTCCTTATTGGTAACAACGGTAACAATAAATATAATGTTTAAAATCAGAATTTTAAGTCTCAACATTTTTTTTCTCGTATATTAAGCCGTAAATTAGTAAAATTTAATTTCTAATTACTTACGTTTTGTGTGTTTTAACGTGGATGATTTTAAAATATATCGTAGATTTATGGAAGCATGCCAGAAATACATTTTGGCCTACGATAGACGAATACGTTTTAAAACTTCTATTTTTAAAATATCCAGAGTGATGACGTGTATCTGCTTGTAAATTGCCTTACAATTGGCAATTAGACAATAGACCACAAATCCTCCCAATAATACTTTAACAAACAATAACTGTTTTTCAAAGACATCTTTAAAGATTCCATTCTTTAAACAATTTTTTTTTGTATTTTTATAAATCGTATATCGTATTTATGGATTTAAAAATTTGTGTATGTCAAATTTCAATTCCGTTAAATAAATTTATTTTTATTTCTTCTTCCTTATCTTTCCATCGTTTAATTTAGGCCTGTTACAAAATTATATCAAAAAATACTAAGACGATAAGATTTCACGGAGAGCTGACCAGAACATCTAGGTTGACTTACTTTTCTCCGAGTGTATAATATTTAATGAAATGCCAATATTTTATATAAAATGTCATAAAGAAAGAATATCTGATAATAATGAAAGAAAGAATGAAAACGAACATACAATACGATAACGAAAAAGAATAAAAAACATTTTTAATTTATTTAATTATATTACATTTTCTAAAGAGACTTGAAGAACAAGAGGAAACTTCCACCATTCAACATATAATTTATCGCCGTTATAACAATGTCAAATGTAAACCTTCATAAGTTCCATTTTTATCACACTGTTTACTTAAAAAAATATATGCATTTGAAAGTATAACAGAACTTATGGACAGTATGTCCATAAGTGCGTTGTCACCTTTAAGGACTGAAAAGGAATGCCTCGTTACCAGTAATAAAAGTCTCTGGATCCCTACACTGACCAGATGAAACGCAGGAGCATTATGCTACTATTTTACGCTGGTATTCTGTGAGGGCGTGGTCCCAGTCCTACCCCGGTTAAGACGATCCACTCATTATGCAGCTAGAAAAAAACTGCAGTGTTGCTCTAGCACTTCGAATGGGCGATTTGTCCTTAAGAAGAATTAAGGTAATAAATTTATATTTCTACTTTTGCACCTGCTTTGTGGTTTTCCTGCTTTGTGGTTACCTTTTTATGTTCTATGACGTCTATGAAGAAGTAGTATCTGATTTGTACGATAATGAAAGGTGGCATGAAACAAATTGAGAGCGTAATAAGACGCGTAAATACTGATTATCTAAATGTAAAATCACCCTAAAGTTTGGAGAAGGACTTAATACGAACTTAAAAAAAATGTTTATCTATGTTTTAGTATTGTTATTATCTATGTTTCAGATGATGATGGAGAGAATAAGAAGACTCAATTATTGAAAGAAATGTTTTCCATATTAGTACTTTAGTGATTAATTATTATTAAAAAAAAAATAAATTAGAAAAAATCGTGTGAACTGTCTCCAATATTTCCATTCAAAAGTATATAGTGTTTTAGTTATTTTATTGGCCTGTCCTACAATCTTTATCTTCCTTCCCCTGACGAAAACATCGTGAAACTGAAAAAGAAATATTATATTTTTCAATATATCTCTTAAGAGTCCCGTACATAAAATATTATTAAGCATATTTGGATTATAGTTAAAATTAAAATTAAAATTATAGGGATATGAATTATCTATGGAACGTGAATATATTTTTATCACATACATTTAATGGACTTTGCAATCTTTGCCTTGGCACATAAAGATGAGGTTATCACAAGGGATAACAACGAGATCAGATGGTACGCTCAAGGTTCAAATAAATTAATATTACTCGATCAAACTAAACAAAATATTACTTAGGTATTCTTCATTGCTTCTACATTTTAAATCTATGTAATGATGTGCGTCTTTTAACAACGCTGTTGTGTAGAATATATTAGTATAGTAAGTTTATTTGAAAGAGACATGGGACGTATATGTGTACAACTCCAATAGAATTGGTATACAAACAATTTGTGATAAGAAATATTGTTCCTCGGCTGGTATTAAATTCATAATTCCGTGATGTAGAAGTTAAATACTCCAAGCACTAGGCAGAACGTCGCCTCCAGTAACACGAATTCGAGTGACGTAATGTGACAAGGTCGCTTGTCTAAAGTAATAGGTAAAAAGTCGGCGTGGCAAGAGTCTATTGCCATAACACTATTTGCAGCTCCTCTTATTGGCACGTTAGATAATTCGATTAACGGTATATAACTAAAATTTATAATAATAATAATAAACGGATATGGGTAATAATAATCAAGATAATATACGGTATATATACCGTTAATTCAATTGTCTAACGTGCTAATAAGAGGAATTGCGAATAGTATTCCGGAAATAGACTCTTTGTTAGTTGATGCTGATTAAATTACTTCAACATTATTCATATACTATTTAGGTGTTCGAAATCGAGATATTTTGTAATATGTTCTTCAGTTTTTAAAACATTTCTAGGACTTTAGTTGCGCTAGCGGTCGTCATTTGTCGAACGAACTTACGGCTAGGTTGTGGTACGATTGTTCAACGAGCCCCTGTGAAAACCCCTTTAGATAGCGATCCGAGTCGAGGTTTCGTACCTCCTCATGAGGGGCCTCGGATCGTATTATCTCCCCTCGTCGACGTTCTTCGTCTATAGGGGTCGGAATGTAGCGGTGGTGCAGCAGCAGTCTTTGCGCCAGCTTCGCAGCACTCTACTCAGCGGGCCTCCCGCTCCCTAATTAGATAAAGCTGTAGAGGTTTCTAGACCAACAACAATACTCACATACAAAAAAAACCCCGATTAAAATATTTTTCCTGTTTAGTTATGTAGTGAAGACATCAAGCTCTCATTGGGCGTCGAGGATGATTCGGTCAGTGTTAAAAACACAACACATACACACCAGACAACAAGCTATTCAGACTAGGAGACCATAAAATTGAATCTTAGCAGAAAATTGAACCCGGGACTTGCGAGTCGCCCTACAAGTCAGTTCTACAAATCAAGCGTTCATTAGCCTGGCCAATATTTATATACAATTTGTTGATAATTTTCAGCATCATAAATTTCTTTCATTACCGCGATCACATTCACAGATGCAAGATAAGCGTTCACTATATTTTTAACGTCTTTCTTGCATTCAGCATCACTGGAAACGAAAAATTTCCTTGTTGCAATGCATCAACATACGGATATAAATTATCTTCCACGGGACTTTGAGATTCCTAGAATCATGAAATTAACACGAATTTGTATGATGGAACCTACATTTAAGAAGAGAATAAAAATACATTTACTATTAAATAATTAATAACAAAATATGTACACCGTTGCTATAATTATGATAGTTTTCAGTATTAGTATATTAATTAAGTTATATTATAAATTTGTACTTTAACCTTACAAATGTACCGTACTTCTTTTTAAATAAAAACAATTGTATCCAAATTTGTTCACACACGTGTTGGTACCGGGTAAAAAACTTAACGACTTTTTCTGTTGGCTCCGTGAATTCTATTATCTATATTTTCCTTTATATAAAGCGTACGTCGATTGTACATCGGGCCTTTCAGTATTTATAAAACCCACGTATCCCAATTTAAGAGCTACGTAATAAACATTGAAAATTAATCACAACATGAACAATGTAGAAGCGAAAGAAATACCTACGGAATTGCTTGCGCTTTTTCCTTTAGACTTAAACGAATGAAATACTATTATTAATTAAATAATAACGAAACCATCACACTATTGTTACGGTTATAATGGTATTTAGTATGAGTTCATTTATATTAAATAATAATTTATAAATTTAGCTATACAAATTGAATTAAGTAACACTTGCTGACAATGACAAAATATTAGCCATACGATTGTAGATTTAAGAAATCACAAAAAATAAATTTAAATTGTAAATGCCACCATTGCAGAGAGGTAAAAAAAATCAGAAGTGACCGACGCCAAGGTTGCTGTGATCTTCATCGGGATAACTCATGTCAGCTTATTGCTCTATTTTGTCCTGTGAGTCAATGATCTGTTTTCCTTATATATTCTAGGAAATACCCATTGAACGCAATCACTTCTGAGACTGTCTCTCCCCCTCCTGCCCCAAATGGATTCCCGCCATGACGCGGCGGGAATTAGTCAACCACAGTGAAGGGAATCCATACAACGCGGGCTCGTGGTTGCAGCTTTAGATCGGTTTCTTAAACTCTCTTTGACTGTGGAGAATGGGAGCAATGTGATCCATCGATTTATCAGCTGCAGCCGAGGTTGGGAGTAGGTGGGGAGGAAGCGATGGTATTGTACTGTGCTACTCTCGCCATCTTCCGCGACTTAGGCGAGACCGTACCGGCGGATTAGGAGATTAGGAGATCCCAATACACTGAACGATTGCGGACGCTATTGCCCTCGCTCTTCGTCGGCGGCGGTTTCACAGATCGTATTCATCGCTTTGGACCGAGGAGACGCTGCAACCCGCTGATAGATCCTATCTTGCAGTGTGGAGTATCACTTGGTTTTAGTCAGTGAGAGTCTGCCATAAGACGTTCTTGGTTTCGTGAGGAATTGGCGGTGGAATTTAAAGAATAAGGTCACGATTCGGGACTTATGAGGGGCCTGTCTTGTTACTCTATATAGTGTTATGAATGCAGTGGATATTATATATTATATACCAATATAATATATAGTATATAATATATAATAGGGATTTATAATAGGGTTGAATATAGTAAGCCTAAGGTCGTATCTTGTCACGGGCCTCGGGTAGCATTTGGCGGCGCTTTTGTGAGTCTTATGTCATTATATACATTTCATTATTATATTTAAAGCTGTTTATGTATTCTGTAAGCCAAAAAAATTAATTACTTTAAACGTTATTTTAATGAATTAAAATTCTATAAGATACCAACACAGAAAGGCTGTGAGATTATAACAATACACCAAGCGCGAAAATCACATATAATGATTATTTGCACGTCTGTTTGCTAAAAATGGTACTTAACAGACAAAACTGGTTCCGAGCCCACGACGGCGAGATTAATAGTCCGACGTCTTACTAGGCTACTAATCTATTAATTATTATTACTTATATTTATTATTGCTATTAATTATAACGATTAAATTTTCTTAAAACACAATATAAATATGTATGCTTCATGTTTCGCTGCGGAGGAAATAATTATGAGAAACTCTGGGAAACTTATAAGAAGTAAAAAAACTATGCTCTGTGTATATTAAAATTAATGTTAATTTTTTTTTAAACTCAAAAATCTTGGTAGATATTAGAAATAATATAATTTGTACGTTTCCAGCAAGGAAATCTGAAATTTGGGCTGAAAAATACCCAACTAAAACTGACAGTTCCCACTGTCACAATTTTACTACTGTATGAAAGTAGTCTGTTAGTCTGGCTGTTAGTGGTTTGGAAATATATATTTTTTTTAAATAAAAGAATTGCTCTGCGAATTCTTATTTCTATATTTTATTTATTTATTCTCTGCCAGTCAACCTATAATCAAGTATATATATAATAAAATATGTATATATATATATATATATATATATATATATATATATATATATATATACATATATATTATATACATATTGTATTATATATTCCTTATGACACCAGGCCTCCGGATCCCTGCAATCACCAGGCAAAACACCGCAACATCATGCTGCTATTTGACGCTGGTATTCTGTGAAGGCGTGGTCCTACCCCGGTCGAGCTGATCCATTCATTCTGCAACTAGAAACAAACTGCAGCGTAGCTTAGCACTGTTATCTTTTCCTGGTATGGGCGTTACGCTCATAGAGCATACTATATGACCGTAACTTCCATAAACAATGAAACTCATAAGTTTCATTGTTTCGCCGTCTTTATTGCAATATCAAAGGAGTTATCTAAGACGTTATTTGATTCAACGTCTTTATTGCAGTATCTAAGGAGTTATCTAAGACGTCATTTGGTGGGTTAATTAATTCATCGAGATTCATGGTGATAGGAGAGATGTTGCCTCTCCTAGTTCGTGTGAAGGTCAGTGCAGAGGAGCATCGGTGCACTCCGTAGGAGATACCAATGCACTGAGACCTTTTTAAGGATTACTCCAGATATCAAAATCAAAGACTCTTTACACATACTAATAGTTAGAAAAACTTATATTTTATCTACATTTAGGTACCTAACCTTAATCATTATCTTGCTAGGTGACATTCATGTCTTTTTTCTTTTAATTTTATTTACAATTACGCCGCATTTTAGCGCCTTTGAGTTATCCCGTGTTGCTTACACTACATTGAAAATTCTTCCGACCCTTTTGCACAGGCGTTACAACTATTTTATTATGGGATTAATGAAGGTAGAAAATCGAATGCCTTATAAACACCAATTTAACTAAAATTTACAATAACATGATAATACAAAAATTACGATAAGCAAACTAAAATTACGTAACCAAACAGGTTCATATTTAATGTGTAACAAAGCATTTTTCTACCTCATCATATTGATTTATAACGACCAATTAATGACCTGAAAACTTATTTTGTACGAGTAAGTAAATTTAATTTAAGTGTGTAGGTGGTATTGTTTTGTTTATGATTTTTTAAGATAATTATATCATATAATGCTAATTTTCTGTTACTGGAATTATTGCATTTTTTATGAGTGCTTTTATAGGATGGAATATATAACGTTAAATTCGATTTTTTACTACAAATATCTTTTGTAGTACAGTCTCATTGACTTAAAAAGAACGCTGCCCTCACAGAATACCAACATACTGTGTCTCATATGGTACTCCGTAAGAATAAGTTTGTGGCGGCATCGGCGCCAAATTGTCTTGTTGGCTCCATTACTAGCTTATTCTTGTATGTGGAATGTCTGTGGTCGGTGTTAAGAAATATTATATATAGGTTTCACTAGTTATCAAAATACGGAATAATCTAGAAACAATAACTACTCTTAAATAGTGTAGTTTGAGTTTCTGTCGCTCACTGACACTTCGTAGGTGTAATACAACGATGGCATTATACTAATTTTGTTGGAATAATGTCATGTAGTGTCATTTCTATTTCTATTTCAAAGGATACGCCGATATTTCATGAGTGAATATCACATTTGCATATTTATACTTGAATGTTCAATTTATTGCAGTGTACAAAAAATCATGTAATAGCCGAGCCCATTTGGTTGGTATTGCCTATAAAAAAAAAATTTTAGGTTTTTGAGTGGTACTGGTCATTGTTTCCTTGTTGTGGTATAAAAAAAAAAACCTATGGTTTCAGTTTAGTTAAGATTTAAGTTAAAATAGTACATTTAATAGATAAAATAATTTCTAGAACTAAGCTGTCCGTAGTTGTAATAATTATAATATTATTATATACTTTTACTGTCTGTTTATATTAAACAAAAGTCCTGCTGTTGGAAGAAAGTCGGAATGGACGTAATCAAACCAAGAAAATAATAATGCTGATAATAAGCGTATTGAACGTACTTTATTTAAAATATCTATGTACATTCCTACTGATACTGAAGATATGTATAATATGATATATAAATATTGTAGCTGAAGTGTTTCATACGTGCTTAATTGGTAATGCTAAATAAATTAATAAAGTATCAAATAAATTAACTCTTTGTTATTTATAAATATACACAATCAATATATATATATATATATATATATATATATATATATATATATATATATATATAAATGTATATATATATATATATATATATATATATATATATATATATATATATATATATATATATATATATAATAGAATAATTTAATATATATTCTATTTAAAATCAAATAAATATTTTTTTTCTGGAGTTTAAATAATTTAATATCTACAGTTAATACCTATAACTCACTTCGATGTCCCTATTGTCTTGTCTAGTTCTATGTTTTTCGGGAATTCTGACTTTTTGTTTAACTCTCCTAATCTTCTGATTAGCACTGTGACCTGAACATTGTTTTATATTGCAACCATGACGTGCTGCTATAAAAAACGATTCCCGATGTTGCCTTTTAATAACACTTTCTTTAATCAATGTTGATTTCATAAATATTTTACTAATACTAGAATATAATAATTAAGGT
The DNA here is from genome assembly GCA_029286865.1 of Teinopalpus imperialis. Taxonomy (NCBI): domain Eukaryota; kingdom Metazoa; phylum Arthropoda; class Insecta; order Lepidoptera; family Papilionidae; genus Teinopalpus; species Teinopalpus imperialis. Next base: position 2,079,661 of record JAGSMU010000034.1, read on the forward strand.
TTTAAGATATGATAAGGCATGAGGTAAGTAATATAACTGTTTTAATGAGTTAGAAACAACCATCAACGTTACGTTACTAAAACATTGACAAGATAAAAACGTCTGCATATACCTATGTAAAGCCTTCGGAGGAATTTATTTTTTATTTAATTTTTTGTTTTTCAAAAGTGTTATGATGCGTATTTTTGTTAGACTAAGTACTTGGTAATTTGGAGAAGAATTCTTTTACACAAAAAAAATAGAAATTGTTCATAAATACAATAACAAAAATTATAAAAATTGGTGGTTTAGCGCCTTCCTTTTTATCATTGCAAAACTGCATCATTTCGAACTGATATGCGCACAAATGAAAGGCTATCTTGAGAACAAAACCAAACATTTAGATGGTATTATAACATAATTTTGCCTTTTTATGTTTTGTGAGGTTGTATAAACTACGATATATTGATACTAAGTAATATTTTGATTTTATTTATTTTAGGTTCTGAGGTTGTCAAGTAAAACTTTCGGTACGTGTTCATGTCCTCTTCACCGATTTCAATTATAGCATTCGAACTCCATTCAGACCGGACAAAAGTTCGATTGCAGAATAAGTAACACGTGACATAAAAACTTCCCCAAATCTGATAGAACATATGCAACAATTTGTATTGTACCACAAACATTAATGCTTGCCTGATAGTCCCCAAGGCATTAAGATAGGTACTGTGACTACTACGTCAATTGATACTTTTTCGCTAGATCTATAGGAGTATAGAAGTTATAAGGTAGGTAGGTAAGATCGTTACGTTACGCGGTTATCATTAGTACGGTTGTAAAAATTATCTAAGATTAATATATTATTTATGGCAGTTAATCCAAGCAAAAAAGCTTTGTTGTATTTTGTTAGTGTTATATACAATTTTTTATCCTAACAATCGCTTGGCTTAGTGGTCAATGGTCTCGTTCGGACGTTTGGGATTCGAATGTCTCCAATTAGATTATGCAATCACCATACTGTTTATATAATATTTGTACTAGTCGTTGGTAGTGTTTAGATTGGAGTTACTCGTATTTTATGGTTCGTAGCTCTAAATTTCGTAAAGTTTTTTTTACTCTTAATACTAAAGTAACTGATTTTTTTATTAAAAAAAAGTACTTCAACTTTCCTTTAAAATTTTCTTGCGTAGTAGCAAGTATTTTAGGACGAATAAATTCTAATTTAATTTAATTGTCATTTCTTAGTATTGTTGTTTTCAGTGGGCAACATTTTATCTGTATGGCTGTGATTCAATGACACATGGTCGTTTACCGTTTTTTATTTTTTTCTCTAGTTATTTCCCAGGATTTTATTTGCGCGAAACTATTTTACTGTGTGAAATCTACTGGTTTGTAGGACAGCTGAGTACATTTTAAATATCGATTTATAGGTATAGATTTGTCATAACAGTCTGCTAACTGTAAATACAACGGCCGAACGGCGCCATCGTGTCCGTGACTGTGTGAAATTAAAACATAGTGTTGTATATGGTTACACATTAATGTAATCGAAGGACTACTTTCGGAATAATATTTCTTTCAGTAGATATATAGAATTTAATCGTTATACTGCCTGAAAATGCACCACTAACGGTCGTCAGTTATATACTTGCCACTTAAATGCATCTTGCGTGTATTGTTTGTAACAATTATTGTTCTAACACTTTATACTGTAGACATTATATATATCTTTATGATAAGACCATAGCTTAGGTATTTAAAACTTGTAATTTATTATTTATTGCCTACTGAAAATAACAATTTTATACGGTTCGTAAGGTTCTTATTTGAAATCTAGTCTATCTAAATCTAGTCGATACAATCATATATCAATTATTAAAAGCTGGTGAAGTATAACATAAATATTTGCACAAATAATTGCAATATAAAAATTATATGTACACCAGATTACTCTTCTATATTAACTTGACTGAATGACTACATAATACGAATGTTAAAAAAAAAACTGTTTACTTGTTATCTTTAGTCGTCATAATTTTGTGTAATGTTTTATGATACGTTGAACTCTTATTAGAATATTCTTTAAAATTTCAGTTACGTCAGTTCTTACTTTTAATGTTTCTTGTTGTAATTTAAGGAATTGTTGTAATTATTTTTTGTATGTTATGTACCTGTTAGTGCCTATTTCTCTTAAAAAATTATGTTCATTCGGCTTTTAATTTATTATATATACTTCTGAAGGCCTTTGTTCTTCTTTCTATCGTGTCTAGATTAACCACCAGTGATCAACTGACTATAGCATCAGGTGTTAAGGTTAATTAGTTAATTAATTCACCTATGATCTCAAATTATTTTAAAAGTTCCATGAAATAGAAAATGATAAAACGCTCAATGTCTCTATACGAATATTTAAATAAAATTAAAGGTGTTTTTATTGTAAAATATTTATATATATATATATATCAAGTTAAAATACAAGTACATCAAACATCTTATAAAATTAACAGACCTCTATTAGATCGTACTGTATAAAACATTGTAGGTAAAACCGTCAAATATAATTAATCATCATCAATGTAATCAATATCATATCACAGCAACTACTTTAATTACTGTAAAAACTTAGTTAAGAATGTCGGGGATGTTAATAGCGGGTGCCGTGATGATGGGTTGAGCGACGATGACAGGTTCAGGGACGATAGGGTTCTCCACGACGATGACAGGCTCAGGGACGATAGGGTTCTCCACGACGATGACAGGCTCAGGGATAATGGGCTTGTCCACGATGATAACGGGTTCAGGAACCTGGGCCTCCTCGACCACCTGCACAGGGGTAGGTGCGGGGGATGGGATGGTGTCAACAGCAACAGGAGAGCCGGCAACAGCAGAGTCAATATTCAATATTATTTGGACAAGTGGAGCACTGGCGGCGGGGGCAGCGGGAGCGGGGTTCACGATGGCAGGTCCAATAGAGATAGGTTCGAAGTTGTCGATGATGGCAGGTCCAATAGCGATGGGCTCAAAGCCATCGATGAGAGCGGGCCCAATATCAATGGGGCTCACATGATCCAAGTCGATAATGGGGGTTGGGCCACCTGGGCTTGGTTGGACGAGGGCGCGTTTAGTGGGACTGGCAACGGCCAGGGCGGCGATAGCGGCAGCAACAATCAGGAATTTCATATTTGCTGTAAAGATGAAAAGATCAATGTTTCTTGTTGTAATTAAGGAATTGTTGTAATTATTTTTCGTATGTTACGTACCTGTTAGTGCTTCTTCTCTTGAGCAATTATGTTCATTCGGCCTTTATTTTATTATATATACAATTTTTTTTATCAAATTTTCCGATTAAAGGAAACTTATCTTACTTTATTTAATCCCTGGTTTAAATAATAGTCGGATTGCTTTAAGGCGGAAGCACTGTAATCCTTATTTTTGCACATTAATTAGATAATATTTTTCCCTTCATTCATCGAAGGTATTAGGTATGTAAAATATGTAAATAATATTAAGACTAAGTGCATTTGTACTAAATTACTGATTTAGTATATTAACATAAAAATGAATATTATTTAAAAATAAAAGTAATCAATTTCCTTTTGTATTTACCGAGTTAATGTCCATCCACCATATCTCATCTTGGATGTCGTTACGTGGTGATTCTGGGAAAAATTAAATCCCGTTGTTTTGAAATTCATTATTCTCTTGAATTTGTGTTCTATATCGTTGCATTGTTCCGTACTTTACTCCTCTGGAACGCCGTTCCCGATGGTGTGAAGAATGCAAAAGTAAACTTTCCTTTAAAACTCTTCCACAATTTTTTTTTGAAGGCTAATGTGATATATATTTTCTTGTTACATTTATATATTTATATACGTGTATTTATGTATATTTGTAAATTGATATATTCATCGATAAATAACTTTTTATTTTACGCGTACCAACATTTTCTCTCACTAACCCAGGGTTGACGGGCAGAGAATGCCAATGGGCATTAAGTCCGACCTTGTAAACTTTATATATAAAGGACAAAAATAATAAATAATATAACGTGGACTACTCTTGTTGTGTCAATAAAATAGTCCTAATTCAGTCTACTATCGTTGTGTTATTTGCAACTCTGATTTTCACTTCTTGCGAGCTGATGAGCGCAATCTCTTCTAGTACCCTCGTACTGATTGTTCTTCATATATGATTAATCTGTAGAAGGTGACAAAAAATTGCTAAACTTTTCTTTTTCTTATCATTTGCTGATAGCGTAGTGTCTGAGTGCACTTGCGTGGTTTTAATCATTATTTATTGTTATTTCCGATATGTTGTGTTGTTTCTATGTACTATGTACACGGCGGTGAAGTAACGTACAGTCAGGAAACCTGTATGTCTATATAAAGAAGAATGGCGAAAACATGTCGGTGTAAGTTGCTAATCCGTAGCGGAGCAGCTTCCTCAGTACTTTCCTGACGGAGGAGGAAATTTTTAGACTATTATTCAACAATTGTTATATTTATTTTGATTCCCTGAATCATTTAAATATACATAATTGTTAAATTACATAATTCTCCATTCTAATAAAGGCGAAGGGTGTCATATCATTTTACACACTGTTTTATTTTTAATTATATATTAGTACCTACTTCTTTAAAATCTTTTTATATATAATCATATTTTATAATGGCAATTTTACTTTAGGCTTAACAAAAGTTTATCTCTAAATAAATCAGCTGATTTACAACGTGTAGTAAGCGGCAAACTATATTACATTGTTTATCAGTCGTTCACTCAAGTCCGGTGAATTTTACGCCGAGGATTTTTTTTTAATTTTTTGAATATATCTTGAATATGTTATTTCCGATACATAGCAATGGAACATATTGTTTAAATGGTTATTTTAAAAGTGTTGGTTGGGTGTTCCCAAAGCGAATTCTAGGTTTAACTGTTACAAGATATGAATACCACAAGTTTTGTATTATCGTTCATTTTTTTGTTCTAATCTTAAAGACGTTGTCACATCGCAGTTAGATGTTGGATATAGCGTGAATTTACGCTTTCATAGAACATATTTAACTAGATAAGTGTGATAAGAAAAAAAACTGGATCTCTATTCAATCATAATAATTAAAGAATCATTTCATCTTTATTTATATAAAATGAGGAAAGTGGTAAACGCGTATAAAGTTCGTTTGATAGTAAGTGATTCTTGCCATGGCCATGACCTCCAGATTAATCCTCGATATTGAATCATATTGCAGATGCGTTGTCATGTTTAGATATGAAGAATGGAATGCCTCATCACCTGTACAGAACCCTTTGCCTCTCATACCTGCCGCTGTATCCCGCGTACCCTTATATTGTAGAATAGGATATTGGAATACCAAAACATAGGTTTCAAGAGAACGAAATCAGCTTAACCATTTGACCTCCAAATTATAGTTTACGATTACAATAAATGGCGCAAGTAATCCGAACAAACCGCCTTTTAAGTCGGCAAATAATATATTTTAAATAACGGCCATGTTATTGAAGATTTTTATTATAATTCTTCAAAGAATCAATCTGATGTTTTCTTTGATCATCATAAATTGACTAGTTATAATTAAGTTAAATACACAATAACTTTATGTTGTCAACTTTCATATTATCATTTTTAATCTGTACGATTTTTTATAATTTTTTTGTTTTTGTGTTTTATATGAATTTGTTTTATTACTTAATCTGTTATTTTTTTATATTTTATTAAATCGGCTCTCACTTCTCTTGTGTAGGCTTCACGGAAGGTGACAAATCACAACAGTACCTGAGTGGAGATCTTTTTTCTTTATTTGGCGCACAGCAGGTTTCACTTGCCTTTCATTTAATTATGTTTTTTTTTCTTTTTTGATCAGCTTTCATGTTTTTTATCTTTGTTTGTATTTAATTGTTATTACTGTACCTAATTTTGCTATGTATTCTTTATGTGTGCCAAGAAGGAATAAATGAATTATTATTATTTTGGCGCTGTTTTTTTTTATCACCGCCTGTTTGGTCAATAGAATAAATAAACCAAAACACTATAAATATGTAAAAATAAATATATACAATATAATATAATACATATATAAAGACCAACCAACCATACAACCATCAAAAGGTCAAGGGTTAGGGCGAAAGGGAAAGAAACCTGCAGATTATACGAGCGGTGTCGGGGAGGACCGTCTTGTGCATTTTTCAATCTTCATCACCTTTTTTATTATTATTATTACTACTGCGCTGTAATATATCATTATCCAAAGATATCGTTGTGATCGAGATCGAACTGTAGGATGATATAGTATAGTCTCACCGATTATACCGTAATTATAGAGGATTATTGTGCTAAATCCATTTCCTGTAGTCTGTTTTGAAACTTATCCTTGTAGATACGGGATAATCCATTGGTGTATCAATCTATGTAAAGACTAGCATATTTAAAATGTCTGTGAAAACAAACCTAATATACACTTTAAGACATAAATTTGTCAGTATGTGGGTGAATTTTAGTAGTGTCTCAACTTTCTACCATTTAGAAGTTACGCCAACTGTCTTACGTTTTAAGTGCATTGGCTGATATTTTTTGTGCATACGTAGGTGCATTTATAAGTTCGTGAACTTATGTTGTTGGAGGAGGACTAAAACTGTAAGGTGTTCAACGATTTTTTTCAGTGAGTTTTATTATAATTGTGTCATTAGTGTTTGTAGTATCGTCGACCAAGCAACCAAATCAAGTAGAAAGTACGAAATATGTAAAAAATCTTATATATAGGCAATTTTACAATAATAAGTTAATTGTTAACAAAATTATTACGCTGCTTATGTCTAAATAAAATAAATTTGTGCCAATTCATGCCATTTTATAATGGTAGAGTTACGCTGCAGTTTGTTTCTAGCTGCAGAATGAATGGGTCAACTCGACCGGGGTAGGTCCACGCTCCCACAGAACACCAGCGTAAAATGTTGTATTTCGTGTGGTGCGTGAAGGGATACGGAGATCTTTATTACTGGTGACGTGGCATTCCATCTCGGTCCTAAAGGGTAACAACGCATCTACATTATGATTCCTCGTCAAGGATGAATGTAGATGTCATGGGCTGCGGAAATCACTTGGCATCGGGTGTACTGTGCGCTCGTTGTTACTCACAAATTAATAAAAAAATGTATATTAATATATTTATCCTATAGAAATGGAGATCGCATTTCCATTTATATAATTTATTTTAAATATATTTATTTTTAATATTTTCTTACGCCACTTTGTTGTATACTTTAACATATTTACTATAATAATTTTGATTCTTTGTGGTTTTGGGTCTTTAATATCGTTCATTAATTTCACCAACTTTGATAAATAGGTTCTCTCTAACAAATGGGTCCCTTTAACAAATACGATTCGAGTGATCCGATGAATACGGGGTGTTTAATAGTTATTGTTTACAATAAAAACCACATATACACGATAAGCCGTTAGTTTCTTATTTTGATTTGTTACCTATCTTAATCTTTTGAGTATATAGGTAAATACTTAAACATTGATAAGACACATATATACATATTCACCTTCTATTAAAATTGTGCAATGTATCAAATCAATGTGAATAAAATGTTCTTTTCATTTCATGACTTCTTATCATGGTTATATTCCTTTATTGTATAATATGCTTTGGGAAGCAGTAAAATTCAAAATAGATTCGAATATATGTATAATACAGATACGTTGTCACCGCTTAGAACTAAGAATTTCTCTTTATTATTAGTATGGTCTCCGATTTACCAGATGAAAGCCAGAAACGCTTTCCTATCTACTTAAGCTGATCATTCCCGAAAACGCCTTCAGCTAAGATGACCTATTCGTAGTGCACCCATGCGATACTATTTCAAATGCATTATATATACGACTAGGGAAGGACATAACGCGTACGTATGTACTTTGCGTTTGTTAATTTATTGCATTATCATATATCATAGACGTCCGTGTGTTGCAGGGATTAGTGTAACTGGATGCTGCGTTCTAGGTCCTGGGTTCGATTCCCAGTCGAGGAACATGATTCGTGCTTTGCGAATTAATGGTTTCATGGTATGTCCCGTGTCTATGACATTGCATTCCTTGCAACCTTTCTGACGATGAATGAGTGCCTCTGTGGTTGCACGAATGATTACAGCACTATAATATTTTCTGCGTAACTGATGTCATATGGTCATAACTAAAAGATATCGCGATGGTCGAAATCGTAAAGGATGACATAATTATCATAACATTTAATATATCTCATAAAAAAACGGGTGCACGTTTGCAATACCGATACATCTACGGCTTCGATCTGGTGAGACCGATGTGCATTATAATTTAAAACATTCAATGCTTCGGAGACCACGTCAGCATTAATGCCGGCTGGTGACCCCAATATTTATGGTAGCATAACATTCTAGCGGTAGCCAAGAATCTCAACACCAGACTCTATTTCATCTAAACACTTAAGAGGAAGAACTGGCAAGATGTTCTTATTTGAATAAGCTTGGGTGCAAATTTCAGTATATAATTTTATTACGTGGCTAAGGGTGACAAACTACCTCACAGTTAACCTGATGGTAAATGAAGACTGAGGTCCATAAACACCAACATACACTCTCATCAAGGTACAATTGTGTTGTCATCATAATTTGGACGTTAGTTATTCAACTATGATTAAGAAAACGATTGTTAGTTTATTAATAAAAATGTATTATATCAAATGTGTTAAAATATTTTATAGTTACAATACTTATGCTTGTTATTTAGTTAAGGATCAGGGAACAGGTCTGTCAATAATGACTGCAGCATCCTCGACTGCCTGTAAGAGAGAGGGTACGTTCTAAACAGTTACGGGAGAGCCAGCCACGCTGGCGGCGGAGTTGACGTTCAAAATTATTTGAACAAGGGGAGAAATGGTTGAGGGGTCATCTGGGGCTTGCATGACGGGGGAGAGGGGCACTACAGTCAAGGCACCACCATCAGGTAGAGGGAAGTCAATGAGAGCGGGTCCGATGGAGATTGGCTCGTAGTTGTCAACAATGGCAGGTCCAACATGAATGGGCTCGGTGGGATCGGTGCTCTGGATTGCGGCCACAATTTCTTGGATCTCAGCGTTATCGCTGGCGATGACAGCCGGCGGGATGGTGCTAGCCGAGGCCACGGCAAGAAGTGCGAAAGCGAAAAAGTATTTCATCTTGCAAGTCTAAAAAATGGAAAACAGAAGTTTGAAATAACTCATTATATTGGAATGGATTATACGTTGTTGTCTTATTACATTGGTGTGAAATAAGATATAATTCATAAAACTTACGATTTGCCCGTGCAGTTACTGTGACAAAATATGACTGATATTTTAACTTGAAAGTTTTTATATAAAATGATATCTTATCAAATGGATATGTTACTTCAGAACAATAATTGCGTTATATCAATAACAATACATGATGTACGCCTTAGATACTTTAATCCATAACATTATACGTGAATGTTCAGGTACCACACTTAAATTATTTAATTTCGGGCTTAGGAATATTTTGATAGACCCGTATCTCGGGCATTACTTCTAATTTTAGTGTACGTGGGGCGAAAGAATCTGGAACAGGCCACCAACATTAAGAAAAGGATAAAACAGTTATATATAACGTTACAGGTGATGAAACCTGGATGTTCTGCTTTGAACCGGAAAAAAAAAGACAGACAGCAGAAAAGTCTTAAAAAAGAACTATGTCTTTCTCAAGACTTGCCGGCAAAAGTTAAGAAAAGTCGAAGAACCGGAAAGAAATGGTTGCTTTTTTTCGGCAAATCATACATTACATTGCAGCGTCGCTTGAAAACTAAAGGACAATGAATTCAGATTGGTAGGTAAAGAATTGCTTGCCCAGAGTGCTAGAAAAATTTCGCTAAAACGCGGTACGTGCTGCTAAGACGACGAATGCGTTTTTGAATGCCTCAAATGAGGAACTGTTGTCGCTTCCGCCATACAGCTAGGACCTTGCACCTTGCGACTTCTTGTTATTTCCGAAAATGAGAGATAAGCTTAGCGGTTTACAATTTACTAGCACGGTAGCGGCAGTGAATGCGTTCTACGAAGCCATTGATGAGGCCCCTAAAGAAAATTGGATCCGCTGCTTCACACAATGTTTCCAAAGATTGCAAAAATGTGTGAATAGTATGGGCATATGTTTTGAAAACAATAAATGTATCGTAAATATAATATCTAGTTCTTTTAAACTTTCATCTGTACATAAGTATTATGCGTTACGTTATATTTGGGTATCCGGCAATCGAGTGCCAGCGTTTGTCTGTAACATACCTAAACAATAAATGAATACCATCTGTTAAGTAAAAGTTGTTCAGGAGAATAAAAACTAATAAATTATAATTATATTAAAATTTTATGAAAATTAATTATATTAAAATAGGGATCCTCAGTTTTTAGGAGCATGCTTACGGGACTATAATATATCCTCGAGAGCGCTTCTTCATCAAATAAGATAAGATAATAGTAAAAGTATGTACACAAACTTGGTTATGAAACACTCACGATATACAATGACAGGAATGATATGGAAAAAATATGTAATCAAAAATTGAATTAAGCAGATTGAACACATAAATATAAAAATAAATAGAAGAGATGATTGACCAGAAGCTATCATTGCATGAAGTCTACGCTAATAGATATATTATAGTTGCAAATATTTGCGGAAACGGAGATGTCTTACTTCAATGTAGGGTTGTTGTAGATGGAAAAGATCCTAATATAGTGACAATGATATGGGACATATAAAACCGACTCTGGACTTGGTCAAGTTTATTGTCCAAAACAATTTCTAATCCACAAATTTTGGTTCAACGTGAGAATTGAATCCAAAACCAGTTATGGTCGCCACTTACTGTTACCGCGTATTCGTAGATAACATTGGATTATAATATAGGACTATCCGTCGCCTTTGAACACTTTTTTCGTTATCTCTATTACACCTGTTTTATATTGATTTTTTTACTTTTCTGAGATCTGTTGATGAAACACCGTTTCTACTAAAAATTGCTAAGCACTATGTTTAACAATTTTCTCGATTTGAGTTTTTATCCGATTTCAATGCTAGTAGTGTAACGGTTTGGTTTAATTCGTTTAAGAACGTCGCCATACCAATGGGATCAGGATTCTGATCGCAAATTAAAGCTTTGGAAAACAAAATACTTGTACACTTTTTATCTGACCTATATTATTATTATTATATTAATTTATATTAGTATTCAAAATTATTTTTATCATGATACAAAGTGTTTTACTTTTGTAATGATTGAAATTTAATTTCCTTTTAATCTTTCAACTAACTTAAACTAATTTCATGAATATGTTTTGAAAACAAATTGTATTAATTTTCGTTAATAAGAAGTAAAATTACATCTTATATTAATAATTTTTATTTACAGTTTTATGGCTTATTCTTGTTTAAAAAAAGAAAAACCTACTTATAAACAGTTAATCTGTTGATATCTCTATTATATATTTCTGCTAAAAGGATCGTGTGTGGAAAGGCTCTTAACGGCGACCGTATACAAACTTTACTACTTAACTTTAAATTGCGGCTGAAAGTGATTAAATAGCTTGGACCCAGTAGATTCGATTAAACACATCGTTTTTGTTTCCATTTATATCGTTTCTATCCATAGAATTTGAAACTCATTTAACTATTTACTCATACTAAATAGTTAATTAATTTCGTGAGTTTGTGATTCAATCAAAGGACGCATAGCAATAAAAAAATACCCTAAAATAAATATTTATTTTGATGCAGGTTGTAGGGAACTATTATCTATAAAGTTGTAAATTGCGGCGTCCGAGGAATTTTCATTTTCATTGATGCTTACCGTTAATTGACGTAGACGGCAATTTTGGTTCTTTTATTGTGATTATTTGTTATAATGGAGAAAGTTTTAAAATAAAAGTTTTTCTCAACTATTTTAATACGTTTTTGGCTCCGTACCCAAACCAAAATCCAACCCTAAAGAATACTGCCGTAAACTACCACGACGCTAGTTAAAATTCAGTTCTTCTCAAAACAATCGATCAATGTTGGTGTTCTCGAGTACTTGTCTTATCTGAGTACCTAAAAAAATACTTTTTGTCAGGAGAGATTTAATCACCATGGCTCCAAAAAGGGTTATAAAAATATGTAATATTTTTTATACATACTATTAATAAGTTTTATTGTTGTAATATATGTTATCAATATTGGTTTATTATTTCAATGTTTTGACCTTCATACTCGTACAGGGATTACTATTATAGCGTTAATTTTGCGACTGGCGTGTGGCGTCAGATATTTGCCTTGTTAATCATATTTCTTCAGCGATAATTATGTTTTGTTTTATAATTTACTATATGGTAATTGTACATGGTAGCATTAAACTACTATTTCACGCTGGTGGATATTCCGGGAAACGTGTTCCCACACCAGTAGAAGTTTCCTAGTCACGATGCAGCTAGTTTATAACTGTGGCGTGATGTGATAGTGAAGTCGCCAGAATTCGACGTAGATCACTCTATTTGGGCAAAATTGAATTAGAACGAATGTCGGGCGAACTAATCGCTCAGGTTAATATGCTACGGAATTAACAGGTCTCGAAACGTTTGACAACATCAGTAAACTCCATAAGCTAACACCGTAGCAGAAAACTTTTTGTGTATAATTTATTTAACCTATATGAAACCAAGGAAGCGAAGTATATGGATCGCTTGAAACATATACTGATTTAATTGTGGTAGGGCCACAGTGCAGTTTCTTTCTAGGTGCACCATGAACGTTTCAGACCACACATTCATGGAATAACAACATATGTGAAACAGCATCATAACACTGCAGTGTTTCGTTTTTTGAGTGTGGGAATACGGAATTACTTTATAAAATGACGAATGGTGAAGGCATCTTAGTTCTAAGAGGTAATTACGAATCTGTATTATGCTTTTTTTTATCGAGAATGAATATTTATTTAAACTTTATATACAATGATGTATAAAGGTGAACTTAATGCCTTAAACATTCTCTACCAATCAACCTTAGGGTGATGCAGAGATGAAATGACATAGGTGAATGTCTAAAAACTCGCGATTAAAATATTATTATATAAACAATAAAATGGGTTGCAGAATTGGTTACCGGAAGGTGAACTGTATTGTGTATTCTCGTATGTCATCCGCAATACAATAAAATAAAATATTAAGAAAAACTAAGTCGATTTCTATACATTTATACTTATAGATAAAATTATTGAGCAGGGTACCTCGTGCCAATACCGATATATATTTGTGTATAATCAGGTGGTGGTCGTTACATGATGCCTTCAATAGATGATTCACCTGAACGGCTACTTAAAGGAAATGGTGTATTGGGAATTTTATAAATAACAATATTCATGAGCCATTAAATCCGCAACATGCATGCAACGCTATGCATCCACTTGACGCGGTTCGTCGTAACGTTGTGGTGACGATACGTGTACACAGAGGCACCGATCACTATTTTGTTACCCATTAGGTACCCACCATGTAGGTGTTCGACATGGGGTGCTACTGGGTCGGAGAATTGAAAACACGGTAAAGTATAGGAAATACAGGACGCCTTCGCGACTGTGCATTATATAAGTTATTTTTAGTCGACGTTCTTTTTTTTTATACTTTCGAAGCAAGTGCTTGACCACGATCCCACCTGATGTTAAGCGGAAATGCAGTCCTGGATGGTAAGGCGCACTAGCTCAGTAAATGCCTATTCACTCTACTCTTGAAAACACCCACATTGTAATCGGAGGGAAAGACAGACGCGGGCAAACTATTCCTATATACGTTATATTTATATACATTTATTTCTTTATATATATGTATATAGATATAATTTTGAAACGATATATATATATATATATATTTTTCGAAACATGGTAAATATTCCTGAGCAGTGGTACAGCTCGCTGATATTTTTCTTTCACAAGAATTATGTCAAGTATATGCTTGACTATTAGCTCAGGTAACTCGAAGTCGCGTTTTATCGTTATGAAGATTAAGTGACCGGTTAAAGCCGATTTGTAACCATTGCTTATTGATTTGTTTACGCAATACATGGTCGTGTTTGTGTCAATACTTACGGTATTATAAAATATAAAAGTTAAAGTCACCTGGTAATAACTGTAAGATATCGCAGTAGTAGAAGATGAGAAGGCTGATTTAATCAATATTGTCAATGTTCAATCATTTTAAAATATATGTTATATTCTAAGAAAATAGAGAAAGTAGAGTAGAGTGAATATTTGCCATATGATTCTTGGTGCTGGTGAGGCTGGTATTATACACTTGCTAGTTTCGGTTAAGCCACGTTAAGCAATTGATCCGGATTTTTACCATTGTTAGCATAATAACCACCAGCCCACGTCGGAGACATCCTACAAATAAAATCCAGACACCAAACAATATATCCAAAAACTAGAGTTGCCTTATACAAACAGAATTTAGCGTGCCACTTGGTGTTACCCTTTCTCTTCAGAATTCATATACTCCCCACAATGTCCCATCTTAACTGAATGAGAATTTTGTACACTTCATATTTTATGTGGCTAAGAACGTTAAAGTTAAAACTGATGAATGTGGCCTCTAAACAAATAACTGCCAAGAACTATTCTGTTCTTTACACTGACCATACAAAACACAACACCGTCACTCTAGTGTGCCGTGACCCTTCCCGGGTCAAGCCGATCAGTTATGCGGCATCTCAAAACTAGCTGAAGCGTGGCTCTGCCATTTAACTCTCACAGCATCTTGCATCATCAGTCGTCATTGAGGATGGTTAGTGTTAATCAGCGGTGATAACTTCGGGTATCAGCTATCAGTTAACCAATGGTGTAAAATACGACAACGATGTATTTAAAATTCATATAAAATGCATACAAACTAAAATAGATAAATGTATTTAGTTTATATTATGAAATTTGTATGTCCAGTATTAAACTTTAACTAAAAAAAGGATAGTTTGTTAATTAATAAAAATTTATTGCATCAAATGTGATAAAACATTTTATAGTTACAATACATACACTTGCTATTTAGTTAAGGATCTCAGGAAGATTGATAACGGGGGCAGGGATGATACTGGGCCCGGGTACAGGTCTGTCAATAATGACTGCAGCCTCGTCAACCACTAGTACGGGGGCAGGGATGATACTGGTTTCGGGGACTGGTCTGTCAATAATGACTGCAGCATCCTCGACCACCTGTACAGGTAGGGGGAGGGCACGGTCTCAATAGCCACGGGAGAACCTGCAACGTTGGCCGCGGCGTTGATGTTCAAAATGATTTGAACAAGGGGAGCACTGGCGGATGGTCCAACCGGAGCTGGCATGACGGGGGTAGCGGGCACTTCAGTCAAGGCACCTCCGTCAGGCAGAGGGAAGTCAATGAGAGCGGGTCCGATAGAGATAGGCTCGTAGTTGTCAACGATGGCAGGTCCAACATGAATGGGCTCGGGCTGACCAATGCCAAGAATTTGGAGAAGCATCTCTTCGAGAGCGGCAGCGGTAGCGGGATCGGTGCTGGGGCTCTGGATTGCGGCCACAATTTCTTGGATCTCAGCGTTGTCGCTGGCGATGACAGCCGGCGGATAATGCTAGCCGAAGCTACGGCAGCAATAAGGGTGAGAGCGACTAAGAATTTCATCTTGCAAGTCTAAGAAATAGAAAACAGAAGTTTAAAACTTAATTCAATATATCAGAAGTAATTATAACATGATATGAATTAAAATATAATTTATAAAACTTACAATCTGCCCGTGCCGTTACTGTGACAAAATATAATTGATACTATAACTTGAAAGTTTTTTTATATAGAATTTTATCTTTGAACACCCCAATTAAATGGATATCTTACTTTAAAACAATAAATTGCGTTATATCAATAAAAATAAATTTATGACATGCCTTAGATACTTTAATCCATACCATACGAGTACGTGAATGTCCAGCACTACGCTTCCTTATTCACGTAAATGTAATGGATATTAATTATTTCCATTTTGAGTATATTTACTTAATACTAAGTTCCTTTCTGAGTGCCTCCTTCCAATTACTTATGTGTGGCTATGAGCTAGACGAATGATACACTAATTGATAATGATAATGAACTATATATATGCTATAAAATGGGTACAGGAAAAGGTTTTTTTATTAGGAAAATGTATCCTACAAGTAATTAGTTTCAGTCAAATCTCTTTGATTGTGCTGTTTCTATCTGGCTGGTTGTAGTACGATCAAATAGATGACATTTTAAAACTGCAAAAGTTGGAACGGTTACCCCGTATTTTTTCTATTGTTTTATGTCCGCCAAAATTAAACATTTTGAAGTATTATTACGAAAATAGAAAATAGGCGACACAGGCCGCAAAAAAGTCACTAGTACACAAACCTAATGAATCATGTACTCATTTGCGATTTTCTATTGAAATATTGTACTAATATGGGTTTTTTAATGTGTATAAGTGCTCGTGTATCACCTTTATAATAAAAATAATAATAATATGTTTTATCAATTAATTGTTATTGGAGATAAATAAAACGGTTTAAAAAAACCAATGATAATTATAATGCTATTCAACAAATGATATTGCATATAAATCATAATCATTGTATGTTTCGCGTAAAAGCATTGTCACCCTTTCGTAAAATTACTGCATCACGGCGAGGAAAAAGCTCTTACAAACCATGACAAGTCTTGACAAAATTGACAATTGCATATTCGCAGCGGATAATAAATATATACATGCCTCCACTCCTGACTTCCTAGCTAAGATCAGGGTTCGGGAATCTTGAGGAAGGCACCTTCGATAATTTTATTTTTCATGCCCAAAATTATCGTCATTCCTATATGAAACTCTTCCCAAGTATATTTCCCGTCCCGTTAACTTTTTATCCCTCCTCTCGTTCACAGACTCCCCTTTCTTTAAAAATCCTTTATTGTTTTATTTTTAAAAATAAAGTTAAGTTATGAAACTGGCCAATTGATTTTTAAAGATACGTTCTTCGAAACAAAACTTTTTTATAAAGTTTCAACTGATTATGTGCCATAATAGAATATGTTTTTGGGTATACTACCGTGGTGTCCTTTGTACTGTTTTTAAGTCTCGACGTAGTGTTCTCATGCATTCCGTTGATTGCTTTTGTTACCGAGAGACTTCATATACGTGCCTCGTTCTGAATAGATACTGGCAGAATTATCATATTAGTTGCCATATAATTAAAAAAATCTATGTAAGTTGATATTTCCTTGCTGCTCAAATTTAGGCACGGCGTCACGTCCATACTTTTGTGACGTTGTTGACTACACTGCAGAAGTAATGAGAGTTCGTAGTTTCACGGGATCGGATAAGGAACTACTATATCAGCGCTACTAATTAAAAACTAATATGAAATAACTTAACAATGTGAAAATATTATAAATAGTTTTACCCTTTTATGATTATTTATCTATGATGTTACATAAATACGAAATAGTTCGTCGCAAAGGGCGACGTTGATTTATAAACTTCACTGTTTTTAATTTGGTATATGGAAAGCGTTGGAAAAATCAATAGAAACCAGCTTTATAATAACTTTAGAGTCTTCCATGCCCTGTCTAATATGTATTCAGTCACTGGGAGACGGAGAAATGCGGATACAGTACTGTGACCGGGCCTGGAGAAGTATTCTGCACTCAAGTGGAGGGTGATTGTTAAATCTTACTATTTATTACATTGAGAGTAAGAAACTAGCATACAGTTCACTTGACGCCAAGTGATTCCTGCGGCTCACGACATCTACATTCATCCTTGACAAGGAATCATAATTAAGATGCGTTGTTACCCTTGAGGACTGAAATGGAATACCTCCTCATCAGTAATAATGGTCTCCGCATCCCCACACCCACCGGACGAAACACAGCAGCATTAGATGCTATTTTACGCTGGTATTCAGTAGGGGCGTGGTCGTATCTCGGTTTAGCTGACCCATTCATTCTGCAGCTAGAAACAAACTGCAGCTTAGCTCTACCGCTCTAAAAATAGACTTGGTGTCATCCGTGTCGAAACCAAGTCTCGTGGTAATTAAACAAGGGACTACCGAGTATTTTCGTGATGATGACAATCAATCAATCAAATCAACCCGTATCTCCCGAGTGTTGGGTATAGACCTCCCTTTTTTCGCGCCATTCAGTTCGATCTTGTTTGCCCGAAACCATTGCGGACCCGCTGACCTGACAATGTCGTCCGACCAGCGGGCCGATGGTCTGCCCACTGATCGGCGGCCCTGCATTGGCCACCATTCGATTACTATAATGATAATGGAAAGAGTTTAATATATCAATAACATCGGTCTGTGTCCTGAGAAGATTTTTTCACGGAAAGAAAATTAAAGGTTGTTACCACTATTATTCTACACTATATTTAACTGCCAGACTACATCAATAATCGTTTTGATATTGGAAAAATAATAACTGATTAAGGTATAATAAAGTAGTATTTTGTTATAGCAGTCGTATTAAAATGATAAAATTCGATTAAAGATAAATTTTATATAAATACGATGCTGTAAAAGTCTGTAGTACAGTTTGTTGTAAGACCGACACTAAGAAGTAAGTTTAACAGTATTTTGTGGTTATTTTCGTAATATCATCGGTCGAAAATCTCATGTTGGAATTGCTTAGCATTGACAAAAAATTACATTTCTTTTATAATATGAATAACTGGATACAAATCTACTTTGCGAATCTAACGAAATTAGTAATATGGCAGTCTATTTTCTTCAGTCTTCAGGTGATATTTAGGATTGCTTCGGGTGATAACGCATTTGTATTTTAACTTGTCTTGTCTGGGATACGTAAGCTTGATAGGCCATAAGGATCACTAACAATCAGGTGAACAAGAAAAAACCATCTGGGAACATGTAGCCGCCACATATTTCTGTAAAAACTGGGTACATGATCTCGAATACATATGACAACATATTCTTCTGTTACAATTGTTTGGAGTTTCTGTTAAAAAACATATTCTGCTACTTTTCTACATTCAATTGTATTTTATTTATATATTAAATATTGTTGAATGCTATCAATGTAATCATTAATTTCCTATTATTCCAGAAAGAAAATGAAATTCTTCATCGCTTTCACCCTTATTGCTGCCGTAGCTTCGGCTAGCATCATCCCGCCAGCTGTCATCGCCAGCGAAAACGCTGAGATCCAAGAGATTGTGGCCGCAATCCAGAGCCCCAGCACCGATCCCGCTACCGCTGCCGCTCTCGAAGAGATGCTTCTCCAAATTCTTGGCATTGGTCAGCCCGAGCCCATTCATGTTGGACCTGCCATCGTTGACAACTACGAGCCTATCTCCATCGGACCCGCTCTCATCGACTTCCCTCTACCTGACGGTGGTGCTTTGACTGAAGTGCCCGCCACCCCAGTCATGCCAGCTCCCGTTGGCCCATCTGCCAGTGCTCCCCTTGTACAAATCATTTTGAACATCAACGCTGCCACCAACGTTGCTGGCTCCCCTGTGGCTATTGAGAGCGTGCCCTCCCCCGCACCTACCCCCGTACAGGTGGTCGAGGAGTCTGCAGTCCCTACACCCGTCATCATTGACAGACCTGTCCCCGGGCCCATTATCGTTCCCGAGCCCGTCATTGTAGCTCAACCTATCATCCCTGCCCCCGTTATCAATCTCCCTGACATCCTTAACTAAATAGCAAGTCTATTGGTACCATTGTAACAATGAAATGCCTATGCGATTATGCCATTGCGATGTTAGGCCATTGTAACTATAAAATGTTTTAACACATTTGATACAATAAATTTGTATTAATAAATGAATGGTTTTCTTATTCGATATCGGTAACTTACATCCAAATTGATGGCAACGCCTATCCGTCTACGCATTCAGAAGTGGTGGTACAGTGAATCAATCAATCAATAATAATAGAGATATTAATTTAGGAAACTGATCGATCCGAGGTTCGGTCCTCTCGGGAGCCCTTGAGCTGGTTACCCACTTATAGAGGTCTCGACTGAGCGCCATAAGCGCTCGGTCACCTCTCAACCCGGCGAAACTGTAAAAGCCCTAGGGCTAACAGCGGCCATCAGCCAAAAAAAAAACAAATCCTGTGACCTTGAATGTGTGCTGAGAATGGATGTCGGTGTTTATAAAGCGTCAATCTGATAAACTGTGTGATAGTTTGTCACCCTTGGCCTCAAAAAAATATTAAACAATATCCGTTTACAACGATCACTCGAAATACTCGTACTATTAGATTAGAGTAGCAGTGCATCTTCACAATTCCCTGAGTCCGTCATCGTTGTGGACAATCCCATCATTTTCTGGTCCTGCGAATCAATTGCCCGAAATCATCAACTATGTACGTTACTATATAGTTAGTTGATATATAACGTTCACACGTCATTTAAATACGTCATCCATAATTGACAATAGCGATGAGCAGTTGCTGTACAAATAAAGATCTTAATTAAATCATTTTGCTACCGTTACCCTATGTCACGTAGACCATCGTTGTTTAATTTTAAAAAATTTTAAAGCCTAAAACCAATCAAACTAAGCAGCAAGCTACGCGGCCGTCGAAACTACACAGCACTACGACCACAATAAATAAAGAAAGAAATACATTTCTTGTTTTGTTGTTTACACACATTTTGTACAAAAGATTAAATAAACAATAAAATGGGCATGGGAATGCACAGATCAGCATGTGCCGTCGCTAAACACGCTAAAAGTTCAACGCTGGTTTTCTGCGTTTGATCGGACTTCAGTAATGGCAGAATATACGAAACTTATATCTTTCGTACTACTTTTAAGTTAATAACTATATTTATCATATTAATATATTATATTAATTATTTAAATATAATAAAACGTCATTGTAACTATCAACATCAAAATTGAGTTTTTGACTTATGGACCTAGATTCTGTTGATGTTTATGCTGTTAGCTTATGCGGCTCTTACAGCTTCATCGGACACAGGGCTCACGGAACTGAGGGGTCCGTGAGCTGGTTACTTATGTTGACTTATGGAATAACTCAAGTTTTAATTTTAATGTGCGGTTTCGTTCGTCAAATGATTTGTTTAATATACGTACATATTATTTAAAATAGTAGTAAGAACCTAAACTCTCCGTTAAAAGTTAATACTAAACTTTTCATTATCTTACGATATGTAATAATATGGTAGCAATATGAAAGCGATCTAATTTCAGCCAGTTCCGTAAGCTCAGTCAGCTCTTGACGTTTTAAGCGTTGCCAACAATATTTCATTTATTTTATCTATTATATTTATTTTATTCATCGATCATTATTAATATAAGCGGTCTAATTCGTCATTGTTGACACTGTAAGTCACGCAATCTGTTTGCTGTCTAGAAGATTTAAAGTCTCGTCTCTTCTTTTTATTTACTTTATTTTGCTTCCAGAATTAAAAAAAGATTAAATTCTTACCTTGTTTTGGAGAACTCACGCGTGTTGTTTAGTACATAACGAAAAGTTAAACTTAATTAATATTCTTCATAATAAGATAAAGAACTAACTAGACTACAATGATAATTATTATTATTATAAACATTATTTCCCAGGAGGACTCGATTACTTTGATTTCCCCAAACGGTTTTCGTTTGTACATCCGCCTGATGAATCCTCTAGATTGCAGCTTAGATCCCTCCTTCAATTTCTTTCTCACAAAACTATAAAAGGTATAGAAACTATACCTTTAGTTAAAATAACTCCTTCACTGTGCAGGGAATTCGTTTTGGAATGCTCTTTCTGAAAAAAATCGTGCCATATGAACTGTTGTGATATTTAAAAATTAGCGAAGGAACGCTACTTATCTTTGTCCAGTTAAATATATAATGAAGTATTACGTTAGTTTTATTATATGGTATAATATATTTATTATTAATGTTTAAATTATATATTACATGTATTATTATTTAGGTATTATATGCATGTGTTTGTTAATAAATATACACATGTATTATATTATCAATGTATTTTTATTGTTAGTACACTATGTTTCTTTTTTCC
This sequence comes from Teinopalpus imperialis, assembly GCA_029286865.1. Classification (NCBI taxonomy): domain Eukaryota; kingdom Metazoa; phylum Arthropoda; class Insecta; order Lepidoptera; family Papilionidae; genus Teinopalpus; species Teinopalpus imperialis. Next base: position 2,101,757 of record JAGSMU010000034.1, read on the forward strand.
AATAATAAATCCAACACCTGCTGGAATAGATTTTTAATGTAAAAAAAGCTGCACCTTTGTGCATACTTTTCTTATCTCAGTTTCCTTGTAAAAATGCTTTGTGTACAAAAGTTAAATAAATAAATAAAGTTCATTTATCCAATCTCACAGCATTTACCGGTGCGGCTATACTTTTTTTAGCTGAAATATTTCTAATTCCATATACACACATTTTTCTTATAGTTGTTGAGGTTAATATACTCCTAGATGATTTAGTCTTCTGGTTATAGGTACATCAGTTTGTAAGCATTCTCTCTAGTAAAAAGGCGCATACACTAAGTCCCTTTTCTTATTCCCATGTACATGGGACACACAAAACACTCAGATCTGAAAACCAAATAGTGGCGATGCACATACATTAAGTTCCTCAGGTGAGAATCGAATCCTGTATCCATCAAGGAGATCAGCTAGATTCTCTAACCATTACCTCGGTTAGGCTAGATAAAGTGAAAGTAAAACAAGAGTAAAAATAATCTTTAATATTCAGAATATATTTATTTGTTACAACACTAACATTAAAACCGTATAGCAAAATTAAATAAAAAAAAATTGTTACGAATCGATCTTAACTCAATTACTATATACATAATTTTATTTATTAATGTCGCGAATCGGTAACGATGTTATATTATAATAATAAGCAGATTACGTTTATTACGTATGCTTTAAGTATTCTGCCTTTAACCAAAATTCGAATTTAATAATTGTTTTACATCTTCTCAAATTGGTTATCATACAAATCATTTAACCAACACATTTTAGATATGTCCCAAATATTTTTTTATAACTATTTAAATGGTACAATTATACTTACAAAATTAATTATGTTACATCAAAATATTCTAATAACAATGCTCTAATAAAAAAGCTTAGATTGAGTAAAGCATCCAAGTCTTCTAATGGCGCCAACATAATCAAACGCTAATTAATTATGTTACATCAAAATATTCTAATAACAATGCTCTAATAAAAAAGCTTAGATTGAGTAAAGCATCCAAGTCTTCTAATGGCGCCAACATAATCAAACGCTAATTAATTATGTTACATCAAAATATTCTAATAACAATGCTCTAATAAAAAAGCTTAGATTGAGTAAAACTTCCAAGTCTTCTAATGGCGCCAACATAATCAAACGCTAATTAATTATGTTACATCAAAATATTGTAATTACAATGCTCTAATAAAAAAGCTTAGATTGAGTAAAACTTCCAAGTCTCCTAATGGCGCCAACATTACGCTAATTAAAATGATGAAGTATAATAATGAATTAGCTTTTTATTATGTATTTTATATAATTTTAGTATTTATAGAACTAGTAAAGTCAATCGTATAAGCTATAGACGGGTATGGTTTGGAGTATATTTGGTAATTGTCTTTTACACTTGCAGTTAATTAACGGGCTGTATATAAAGATATCACTGCGGGCGTAGGTCTATTCTCTAGATAGGGTATTGGCGCGTTATTCCACGATGGGGCATCACTGCAAATTGGCAGCCTATTGTCTAGTAGTTAACTCACGATGTTTCCTTCACTGATTGGTAAATCCGCACTTAAATTTGATTTTAAGAATTTAGCACCGAGGATCTAACGCAGGTTGCGTTAACGGTCCTTATAACTAAATAAATATAGTAAAGTGAGTGCCCAGGCAGACCCATCAGTACTGCGGCTGCATGTGCATTGTTACAAAATAATAAAATTAATTCCCCTAAGTTATCGAGTTAGTCGTATAATAAAAAAAAACTGATTAAGATACCTTAAATAATTTAAATTGATGTTTTTATAACATTGATATAATGTGATAAAATCCAAAAATCGATAAATTTTGATATAAATACGTTACCTCAAAACTTAATACCATAGTTTGTTGTGAATCCGACACTAAAAAGTAAGTGAAATAAAAGATTATTTTTTATTTTTATTAAATTGAGAATAACAAACGACACAGTTTTTTCACACTTCATTTCATAACATATTTTTTCATTTTACATTCATCCTTGACAAGGAATCATAATGAAGAAGCGTTGTCACCCTTGAGGACTGTGATGGAATGCCTTGTTACCAGTAATAAAGTTCTCCGGATCCCTTTACTCATCGGACGAAACACAGCAGCGTTATGTTGCAATTTTACGCTGGTATTCTGTGTGAGGTCTTGGTCGTACCCCGGTCGAGCTGACTCATTCATTTTGCAGCTAGACACCAACTACACCAAGAGTAGCTCTACCACTGTTAATTATTATTATTTTCAAGCTCATATATGATATTATGCTAGTAGAAAACCTCGTCATGAGGAATCAGGTATAACAGACTAAGGTATAAGTTCACGTGAAAGTTTATATTTGTACAAGCAACATCCATTGTTAATAAGACCAGGGAAGAACTCCGCTTTCTTCTTCACTGCGTTCAAAAGCTGCTTAGTGCTGAGTATTGTTTCTGACGGTAGCTGAGAAAACCAAAAACTGTATTACAGTTCATCTTATCCCTCAAGGATGACAACTCATCTGGATTTTAATGACTGGTCTAGTATAAATGTAAGTGTTGTAGGATGTACAGATCACTAACAAACAGGTGAACTCTAAAGACCTTTCAGATCATGATCAAAAATTACATGCATTAAATTAATTTTTTCCATTAAACTCCATTAAATTCTTGCAGAAATATGTGGCTACTATATCTTTCTGTATAAACCGAAAACATGACCTCGAACTGTAATACTGTAAAATAAAAAAAACCATCAGTACAATCACCAAACCAGCCAATCTCGAATCTAGAGCCAAAATCTAATTTTCCTGTATAACATCCATTTTATTAACGTCTAAAATGTTATCAATATGATCATTAATTGTTGATTAATTTCCAGCACGAAAATGAAATTCTTCATCGCTTTCGCCCTTATTGCTGCCGTAGCCTCGGCTAGCATCATCCCACCAGCTGTCATCGCCAGCGGAAACGCTGAGATCCAAGAGATTGTGGCTGCAATCCAGAGCCCCAGCACCGATCCTGCTACCGCCGCTGCTCTCGAAGAGATGCTTCTCCAAATTCTTGGCATTGGCCAGCCCGAGCCCATTCATGTTGGACCTGCCATCGTTGACAACTACGAGCCTATCTCCATCGGACCCGCCATCATTGACTTCCCTCTACCTGACGGTGGTGCCTTGACTGAAGTGCCCGCCACCCCCGTCATGCCAGCTCCCGTTGGCCCGTCTGCCAGTGCTCCCCTTGTACAAATCATTTTGAACATCAACGCCGCTTCTAATGTTGCTGGATCTCCCGTGCAGGTGATCCAAGAACCTGAGATTCCTGAGTCAGTCATCGTTGTGGACAAGCCTATCATTCCTGGTCCCAGGAATTTCTAATCCGAAATCCTCAACTAACTACAGATAATGTTACACGACATATAAAAACACCAACCTAACCTGAAAATAACAATGTACGGTTGCTTTACCAATAAAGATCTTATTTAAAACCACTTTCTTTATAATTTTTATTTTAATATAGAATTATAGCAATAATGGTCTACGTAGGGTCTACGAATGGGATATGTTACGTAGACCATTAATTCGTTAATGATCAAATTAAAATTTGAAGCACATATTTGTCTTTCATGAGACTAGATTTATAATAAAAAAAATGAATTGCCTGTGCTGAAGTTGTAATCACAATGATAATATCGACTCCTAGCCGATATATGTGCAGTATATATTACAGCGACGTATTTGCGCACTCCTTTGTCATCCCTATTTCAAATCTAATGCACGAGTAAAAATAATGGAAGAAGGTTTAGAGTCAGGTAGGCGTGAGGCAGTTTGTAGGTACTCTAACACCACTACGTGACATACCAATGTATATAGTATTTTAGTTTTTATTATTACATTGAGATTAACAAACGAGCACCAAGTTCACCTGATGGCAAGTGATTTCTGCGGCCCATGATATCTACATTCATCCTGAACAAGGCATCATAATGCAGATGCGTTGTCACCCATGAGAACTGAGATGGAATGCCTCCTCACCAGTAATAAAGATCTCCGGACCGCTGCACTCACCAGACGAAACACAGCAGCATTATGAGGCTATTTTACGCTGATATTCTGTGAGGGCGTGGTTCTATCCCGGTCGTGGTCACCCATTCATTCTGCAGCTAGAAACAAACTGCTCTAAATGAAAAAAGATGCTCTGGGATGGCTCTGTTTCCCATTTACATAGAGAGACTGAGCTGGCCTGCCTTGCCTGGAGAGGTGATCTAGGTAGGTGAGAATCTTATCATCGTAGTTATTTCTGTGCACAAGCCCATTGTCCCTTAGCCTGTCATAGTCATCGAAGAGACCCCAATTCCTGATGCCGCTCTGCTCATCATTACTGCTCCCGCGACGGTATTGCCCAACACACTCAACTAAACTGTAGTCAACGATCCCACACCATGCATGTAAATATTACAAACGGATTTGTCGGTAGTAATTGTGTTTATTTAATAAACAATGACTTTACATTAAACGTTTTATTTTGTATTTTGTTTTTCCTGCAACCATAATAGTTACAACTAATGTAACCATGACGAAAAACTGAATTAAAATCTTAAAATTATATTAAATTTTCTTCAAGAAGTAAAACTAAGTAAAGGTCGTTATTACACTGTTAAAAAAAACTGAGTGGCAACTGGACTAGCTGACGGAGTACAGGACGAAACCGCACTACAATGATCGATCCAGCAGGCTTAAGCGGCAATGGGCTGCCCATAACGCTCGTATAAGTGATAATCAGTGGGGAAGAAAAGTTCTTGAGTGGCAACTGGACTAGCTGACGGAGTACAGGAGGACATCGCACTAGATAGATCAATTTATGCAAATTTACGGGAAGTCGAAGAATGCAAGGGCTCAGGGTCGTGCTTTGTAGCAATCTATTGGCGACGTCTATGCTCAGCAGTGGACTAATGGATAGTCTGTACTGATGATGATGAGGATAATGAAGATATCTCCTATTTGACGTGTAAGGTGACTAAACGGGTACTTCGAGGAAAACATCTAAAAGCTATGCAACAAATACGTCTATTGAAATATTTTGGCGATTGAATTCCGTAAAATGCGTAGATATTACTTAATTTTGTTATATCCACGTGTAATAAACATTTTATTGGCGAAATATAATCGAATCTACTTATCACAAAAGACTATAATAAGTAAGCGAATGATAAGTTTTGCTAAAATAGTACATATTTATAACGCATGTATAATTCATATTTTCAAGTCTTTTAGTCTTTATTTTTTCTATTACCGGCTACTGTAAAGAAATAAGAGATGTTTGATGGTTTTTAAATCAGATCATAAGTGATCCTTACAGCCTACGCCATCCAGATATATCCTTAATTGTGCTACTTCAGACATGTAAATAAATCGAACAGAAAAATTTTAGTCACCTGAAATTAGGTGTCCGGTCGCTTATAGAATAAGAATCGCTATAAGAATCGCAGCAGATGAAGCTACGGCTGCTATTTTTATTAGGGTAATCTAAAAAAGCATGGTCCTAACTAGCAGAAACTAATTGCACTCTTATACTAATATAGTTGTTATTTATTTCAAAAACGATTTAATATGTATTACATATCCATACATAAGGACAGTATATCTTTTCTACACAAAAGATATTTATGTATTATTATGTTAGAAACACTTCAAAGTTATAAACTAGTCACACGGAAATATCGATGTTATGGGTATCGCTCAGCAATTCTTAGTCTTGGGAGGAAAGCCGCTTTCCTTTTTTCTGGTCCGTTTCTGGGTTCCCTCTTATAGAAACTCGTTCTTAATCTCTTTTGAAAATAAACACATAAAAGACCGTTGTAACAAATACAGCGAAGGCTTCGTTTTTATTTATAAATGATTATACAGTATATATGTATACGACTATGCATCGAATCCAATTATTTGTCTAAGATGATTTTTATACTTAAAATGTCCCTGCCCTAATCTGCAGACGTTGTCGTTTAATGAAGTACTATTAATAAATAGAATATCATCATTATCATCCATGTGTGTAATCCCCTGCTGAACATCTGCCACTGTCACGAAGCACGATCCTGTACCAAATAGAATATACTACATATATAGAACAAAACAACAATGCAATTATATAAGTTTAAAAATGGATTAAGCACAAGGTAAATTATATTTTTTTCAACAATCTGGGCGGAAATAGTATTGTATGCATTTATCGTTGTCATAAATTTTGTTTAATTTCTTATTGGAACGGAAGGCGAAATCGTTTGATAAGATCGATTTAACTCCAAGCTATGATAATAATTGGTCTGTACCTATAAATCGTAAATATGTCGAAATACATTTTGGCAATTTCAAATTTATTTTCTCTATGGTTTTGCTGAGAATTCTTATTCTAAATAAATTTAATTTTAAAAAAAATTAATCGATTTTCAAATTCTGTAAATTCTTTATTGATGAATATTTTGTTTTTACACATTTAAATCTTTTTCGTCAACTTGTTCATATTTACGAGTAATTTTAGAATATGAGTTTCTACGAGTTAGTAGAGAGAGAGAATACAGCAATAATATAGCATAATTGGCACGCAATAACACAGAAGTACTAGAGCTACATTATAAACAGCACATTCTGATTTGAATGCTTCCGTTCCGAAAATTTTACACCTGAACATTAAGGCCCTGGGTGGCACGGATACGGTGGAGGTTACCGACGAATTAAAGGGGATTGCGAAAGCTTGATCATAACCAATCAATGGCTGAATTAGCAGCAGCTATTTGTTGTTACCATATAAATAATATTAGTGCAATTGCATGAAATTGTCAAGGCATATCTTCTGTTACTTAACAGACAGAAATTATGGGATTTTGAATCGTGTGATTTGCGATGAAAAATGGATACTATATAAGAAATATCTATATAAAGAAATGATCAATGTTTGATGTTTTAGTGCAGATGTGATTCATCAGAACTTTTTACTATAAGGTTACTGGGTTGCCGGATCCCTACACTCACCATAACAAACACAGCATAGTTATGTTGTTACTTCACGCTGGTTTTCTACGAGGTCGAAGTCTTTCCCCAGTCGAGCCGATCCATTCATGTCACAGCTAGAAAAGCTGCTAAAAGCTCTTCACTATCCACTGCACTAATAACCACTTAACCTACTTTTTCCAGAATTTAGATAACTTATTGGCCGGCTAATAAATACTCGAAAAGTAGAATAATAGACTTGTTCAGAGTATGCTGCGTCCCGTCCAGGGGACCTTTACAAAGGGGGCATTAATAAGATACTGCGACGTTGGTAAAGATGTATTGACGGTATGAAGCGAATACTTTGCGATTAATTGAAATAAAAAAAAATGCTTAAAACTCTTTTACATTTTTTACATACATAAGTTTAGAATATATTTATCTGAAGATATAATCATCAATATATGCCTGATCTTTATCAGGATTGCATACATATAAACATGCTGTTGACTACGTTCTCATTAGTGTTAAATTGTCATATACTATCTATACATAGATCACTTAAAGTAAAATTATAAAACAGTAATTACTGACTGTGTTTAATATAGAAATAATAAAAACTCAAAGCGTTACATTTACAAGGTACACACACCCGTTTAAAAGGCGTTTTGTGTCACGTACGAAAAACTTGAAAATAATTTTAACGCTTTTCTACGCACCAAACGCCTGTCAAAGTTTTATAGCAAAAGTCCATTATTAGGAAAATATATAGGCGTCTATTGTTTCGTGATTACATCATAGTAGTACAGAAACTACGAGTTTACAAAAACGTGAGCCAATAAGCCCAAAGTACTGTGTACACCTTTAAATAATTGGCATTGTGCTTCTAATGTAGATAACATTTATTTTAAGAATTACTTAGACATTACCAACGTCCCATTAAACAGGGGTAAGAAGAGGGCTGATTCAACGAGTTTTAGATCCTACGAAATTAAGTTTGAGAGAGATCCTAAACCATTATGACGCCTCATTGGCTTTAGACTATTAGAAACAAAACAGAATTAAAATAATGTCTTTGTATTTACTATTTTATTTATCTTTCACAAAATTAATAAAACAATTTATACACTAGGTTTTTCTGTCTTACAGAGTCTTATTCTGTGATGAATAAATATACACAGTGTTTTTGTAATATAGGTATGATTGTAAATAAGTGTTTGTTGTTAATAATTTTATGGTACTAAAACCGGCTGTTGTATATGATTTTTTTTTTAATAGTTTAATATTTATTATGTTACATATATATACCTATATATTATATTACGTATATATACCTAGTCCGGCCATAAGTTCTGTAACAAATGCAAATACATTTTTTTTAATGAAGTAATGTAATATTATTTAAATTTATACCTACATATTTATTAGTCAATCAGCAAAAAATAAAAAAAATATTCTATTAGAAATGGCCACCTTTGGCTTTTATACAGGCCTTTAATCTGTCTGGCCTCGAATCTATGGATTTACGCACTGTTTCCAAGGGAAATATCGCCACTGCTTGCTCCAAAGATTTTTTAAGAGACTCAATGTTGCCGTGTCGTTTGGAGCAGGCCATGTCCTCCAAAACTGACCATAATTTTAAGTCTAAAGGGTTGAGCTCTGGACTAGATGAGGGCCAGTCTTCAGCTTTTCTAAAGTCCGGAACGTTGATTTCAAGACGGGCTTGGTTAGATCGTGCTTTGTGACCAGGTTAAAAAAAGGTTGAATGTATCTTGATACACTGCCTGAAGTTTCACTTGCGTATCGCGACAGAAGGCGTTTTGATCAATCCACTCTCTATAATTGTAGAGATTGATTTAGGGCATGTCCTGTGTATCCGCGATAAGCACCGAGCTTCAGGTTTTATTTATAATACGCGACAGAGTCCTAGCGGGAATCTTCATTTCTTGCGATAAGATATTTTGCTTCGTAATGGGGTTTCCACGAATTCTGACTTTAACAGCATTAACAGCCTATGTATTTCTAACAGCACGCGGCCGCCCTGATCTTTTCTGGTATTCGACAAAAAGGTGTTGTTGTATCTGTTGATAGTACGATATACGAACATACGGCTAATACCAAGCTTTTGAAGTGCCTGGAGTATGACCGATGGCTCCATACCCACTTTGTGCAAGGCGTTCACTGCAATCCTATTTTCCTTAACACCCCATCCCATATTCTAATTTGATAATGAACACGAAAAATTATGTGAAATGGCGCAAAATCGAAAGAAGTTTTTAAAATAATATACGTGTTCCAAATTCAAAATAATTAAAAAGTTGAAAAAAAGAAAAGTTTTTATGTAACTGTATTTATGGCCAGACTAGTTATAATATGATATAAGTCTGATTTGATTTAGGATAAGGTTTGGAGCAGATTTTCAGTAGCGTCGTAATCCAGTTTTTGTAACTTTAATTTGCACTTATTTTTAGGAAGAAGGCATACAGATAGATTTTTTTATATGTAAGTTATTACTAAGAAAGCAAAAAAGAATATGGGAGAAACTATCTCTAAATCGCTGTCATTCTCAATCTATGTCTTTGTTTTTTTGTGTGTAACAGAAGAGTTATACTTTAAGAGAGAACATTTATTAATTATTGTATGTAAAATAAATATTTGCCTGACTGTAAGAACGCCAGTGGTTTCGTACAAATCAGCAGTGGGATGAAAAAATGGAAGTAAGTTACTTTCTGGTAAAGCTCTTTGAGCTTTATCAAGTTGAGTTGATAAAGTAAGTTTGCAAAGGTGGACTGTTATTTTATGGTTCGTTATATTGTAATTTGGTATTTTTTAATGTGAAGTGAATAAATTTGGTGTTTTCAACGTTGTTAGTATTTTCACATAGCCAGTGTATTACTGTATTTAATCTCTTTTGTGTCTCAAGTGCGTAAGTTTCGTGCCACGTATCATCGCTAAACATAAGAAAAATCTATATTATCTTTCCACTCTGTAAGATTAATTTACACAAATCCAATATACGTCCCTGGTAAACTCCGTAAGATGTAGTTTGTTCCATACTCATCCAGTTTTCAATTTTTATTTTATTATCAAATATATCTAACTGTGTACCCCTTACATCCATGTATCTTAATTTGTTTATTAAGAGTGGTACAAAAACTTTGTCACACGCTTTGGCCTTTACCTTTTTATCATCTAACTAGCTTACTACAAAGTCACAAAGGTCACGGATAGCTTTAATCTTGAATTTACCTTTTCTTAATCAATGCAGACATTTTGAAATAACCGTTTTATTTTCAAGGTAATTGCCGAGTTGTTTACTTAATATTTTATTTATTTGGAAACCATACAGCTATTCTCAGGTAACAATAGCTCTAAAAATATAGCACAGAATCACACAGCCAAGTTAAGCTTTCCATAGATTAGTACAGATTGAAATAGACAACATGTAGTCACAAAAATAAATATACAAAAAATGAGTTAATTATTTATATAAACTATGCGTGTGCATGTATGCATGTGTGTGGGTCAATGCAACCACTATTGCCTTGTATAATTTTCCTTGTTGTTCTACGTATGTATGTTAAATTCTATGTCGGTTTGTTATAGCTAAAAGTATTTGAAATTGTACTGTTAATTATTATTATGTTTTGTGTAATCAAATTAAGTGCCGATTAACTATTTGATAGTATTTTTTTAGGGTTTCTATAGAAATAGTCGAACTATCAGCTATTGATAGTTTATCAAGGTCTTGATTAATTTCTTTTTATTATTGATCTCTGATGATAACATCGCGTTTATTACACTTCCAATAGCATCTTATACAATAAATGTTAAGTAGTTAGTTGAATAATTAGCAACAGCTTTAATATGCAGAAAATATCAAAACCAGGAATTGAAAACATTATTTGCCTCATTACATTTTAATTCATGTTGGCTTCCTTATTAAATATATATGAAATCAATATGCATTGATTGATGATCATAAATATCATTGGTAGAAAGTTCATAGTATTGGTAATAAACGTAGTTGATTTAATGTTTATTAATTTATTTTAATAATTAAGCAACTAATAGTACATTTCCTCCTTAAATCTTGTAAGTTGGTTTAGTTATGTCTGTTTAGAAAATAGCGGCTTTTATCTGCAGAAGCAGTTTTTAAGCATTGATGGCAAATTTAACCGCCTTTACAATTTTAACAAGAGTATTGTCTAAATCTCTAGTTAGGAAAATAAAACATAAAATCAAAGTGCACAATTTATTAAGGTCTAAATTTTAATATGCGAATATAATTAACATATTCGTAATATTTAGTTTAGGATATCAGGCAGGGTGATGACTGGTGCAGGAATGATAGGTTGCTCAACAACGATGACGGGTTCAGGAACGATAGGTTGCTCAACAACGATGACGGGTTCAGGAACGATAGGCTGGTCAACAACGATGACGGGTTCAGGACCGACAGATTGGTCCACAACGATTACGGGTTCAGGAATAATGGCGGGGGAGGGGAAGGCGTCAACATCAGATGCAGACTTGATGTTCAAAATGATCTGAACAAGAGGAGCACTGGCAGAAGGGCCAACAGGAGCTGGCATGACGGGGGCAGGGTTCACCTCAGTCACGGCACCACCATCAGGCAAGGGGAAGTCCACAAGAGCGGGTCCAATGGAGATGGGCTCGTAGTTGTCAACGATGGCGGGTCCAATAACGATAGGCGATGGGTCAACGATAGCTGGACCAACGTGTATGGGTTCGGGCTGGGTAAGGCCGAGAATTTGGAGAAGCATCTGCTCGAGGGCGGCAGCAGTGGCAGGGTCGGTGCTAGGGCTCTGGATAGCAGCAAGGATCTCCTGCATCTCAGGGTTGTCACTAACGACAGCTGCAGGTGGCAAAACGGCGGCCGAAGCCACGGCGAAAAGAGCGAAGGCGATAAAGAATTTCATAGTGCTGATCTGAAAACATATGTCTTATTAAATGTTGCGTTGAAGACTTCGGCAAAGGCGTTAAAGTACTGACTGTAGATCATTATTACTAGTGACGAGGCAATCTATCTCAGTCCTCAGGAGTGACGAAGTATCTGTATTATACTAATAATAAGGAATCCCTTATCGAGTATGAATGTGGGCGTCGTGGCCCGCTGGAATTATTTACCATTAGGAGAACCATATGCTCGTTTGATATCACTAATTGGTACAACAAAAAATTAAAGGATGAACACAATAAGTAAATTAAACTTAATATAAGAATAAAACTTACTTTTATCCTCGAGAAGACTTGATAACTACATCGAAATCATTCTTCTTGTAGCTTTTATACTAATATTTTTTATCTCGAACTTTAATTTTATCTCATTAATAGGATTAGTTATGCTAACTTCCTGACTAATTTAAGGTGTTAATAAATTAATAAATATTAGTGTTATTAAATAAATTGTTGACCTATTGCTACAAAGGTTTTGCAATTTTTTTTAAAGAGTATTTAATGATATTTATAGAATTAAAAGAATATTCCATAAAATCCTATCTGTTATTCCGAGGGCTTTTAAGGTTTCGTCGGGTTGAGAGGTGATCGCTTATGGCGCTCAGTCGAGACCTCTTTTAGTGGGTAATCAGCACAAGGGGAGCCTCTCAAGAGGGAGCCTCGCTCGAGAGAGCGTTTGAGAGAAGTACATAGCTGCGCTTTTGGTAGGGTTAACCTCAATCCTCCATTTCCGAATCCATTTCCTTAAAGTGTTGTCTGCAGATTGTAGGCGTTTACAGATAGCATCTGGTTTGAATTCAGACGCGTAGAGGCCGGTGTCATCGGCGATGAGGGCTAGCTGTACACTGTGAGTGCGCGATATGTCGTTGGTGTAGAGTGTGTAGAGAATGGGACCTAGAATGAAGCCTTGTGGTACTCCGGCTTGAATAGGGTGAACCTCGGAACGTGTTCCCTCGATGCTGTACCGAAAGATGCGATTGCGGTAAAAGTCTCTTATGATTAATACGAGTCGATCTGGCACACCGAGCTCCTATAGTTTGTATATGAGCCCGTTGTGCCAGACCTTGACCGAATATTTTCGCTAATCGAGGAAAAGCGCCCCGAATTAATTTACTGTGAATGTGTTCCGTGATGCGATGCACTTAATGTGAGTATGTGTGTTGGGTGCGAAACCCGAACTGCTAAAAATTTTTAAACATTTTTTATATTTTTGGTATTTATGTTCTTTTTAATTTCTAAAGTTTTTTGATTAATGTAGGTATTTAAATTGCGAAATTCGTTTGCCATATATATTACAACAGGTTGGAATTGATAGTTTTTACGACAAATGCTTCTAGTTTGGTAATAATGGTGACCAGTAAAAGTCATCAAAATGTCAGTCCGGAAATATTGTTAAGTTAACATATTCTACTCTTTTATTTACGGGCATTACTTTTTAATATTTTAATATTTTTTTCAATTCAATATATTGTGTATTTATTTTTATTGTAATGTAGATGGAATGATTAGTTTGAGTAACCTGTACTGTATATTTAGTATTCGATTGACGTAGGTTTTATAGGTACGGCTGTACTTAATTCATACGATATAAAGCTTTCCACTTAAACTTTGTACATGGTTACGTCATATGGAACTGTCTTTAATTACATAAAACTTAGCCATAATTGCTCAAACTGCGAACAATAAGTAAGTAGAAAATAAATTACTTTGTTTAGTTTCGATTTTGGTATTACTTTAGGGCTAAATCACCGGTTATCATCAGGGGAAGTAATAATAATGATTCTTGCGGCTCACGACATCCATTTTCATCCTCCTCGATACGGAATCAGACGACCCGTATATTTTTATCATTGTAATAATTTTTTATTAATTTCTTTTCAGACGATGGAATTATATATTAATTTAAGTATGTTTGCGTTATACTAAAACATAACCACTATCTCCAAGCCTGACTACACTCAAACTGAAGATACTCTTGACTATAAATTAAAATACTTTGTTAAGTGTCGACTTATGATTTTGGTTTGATATTTGTTGAATCGCCGATTATCATCAGGGGAGTTATAATAATGATTCTTACATTCATTCATCCGCAATACGGAATCAGACGTCCCGTATATTTTTATCATTGTAATAAATTTTATTAATTTCTTTTCAGGCGGCGGGATTAGGAGATTAGATTGAAGGGTTTCGCTCTATGATAGTGACCGAATATAATTTATGACCATGATTTTAGATTCCATTTATCATGGGTAAAATCTCCGGTCATTATCCTAGCAGTCCGGCCCTAATGTATAGTAAGACAATAAATTTCTATCCTCAAGATGAAACCTAAGGAGATAAATGTCGTAATAATTTATGCAATTCTTTTATATATATGTACGTACACTAACCTTCTTTGAATATTAGTCTATAACGGTATGTGAAAATCTAAATAAAATTTGTTTAGTTGTTTTAATGATTAACTTGCACAAATGCGACAGGGAGTAGGTCTCTTTATTTTAATGATTATGATAGAGACCCATGTATAAAAATAATACCTAGACATAGTAAACTCATGTGACGAAGGAAAGAACTTTGTTAGTACTACTAGGTTTCATTTTCTTTCTTATACTAAACTAACTGTAAACTTGTCGTATCATGTAATGTACTACTACCTCATGCACTTCATGAAGAAGATATATGGAAATCTCACAAGATTTTACCTGAGTCTATTTCTATTTAATCTATTGTATATAGATTAAATCGAAATAGACTCAAGTAAAGTAAAATCTAAAATTTTGATTGACTATGGCGATGTGTGCTACGACCTGAATGCAGATCTCCTCAACAAACTTGATCGTCTTCTAAATAATTGCATTCCATTCATTTATAACCTTCGAAAGTATGACCACGTGTCTACTTATCGTTTTCAATTAAAGTGGGTACCAAATCGTCTGCGGCGAAGTCTTCGTACTCTCACTATCCTTCATTCTATCCTGAAGTCTCCCATTCCTCCTTCCTATTTTCAATATCTTTGCTCTAACCATGATAAAACCTTCGCTTGACAAACAACCTTCTAATTCTGTGTCCTTCTCATAACTGCGACTTTATCCACTCCTTTTTTGTTCAATCTGTTCTTCTCTGGAATACCCACCCGCCCGAAGTCAGGGCGGCTACAAATCGTTACGCCTATAAGGTTATTTCTCAAGAGAGCTAGTAAGAGCTATTTCTCAACAGATTGGCAGAATCATCTTAATATTAAATAATTATGTATTTATATATGTAGTATTTGTCGTTTATTTATATATTATAATTAATATAATAGTATTTTCATCGCGACAAAGCGCAGTTTTAAGCACACACGTTATTTCATCTCTGCATTACTCTAAGGTTGAATAGTAGAGAATCGTGCGTTCTGGTCTCTCGCCAAGGCTGTCCAGGGTAATTTCTATCGGTCGACACTTCCACCTTTGCGTGGGGAGGATGGTTCATGGGCCTATTCCGCAAGGGAGAGAGCCGATCTTCTTGGCTCTATCTTTGCGGAAAACTCGACTCTTGACGACAGGGGGAACACTCCTCCTACCATCCCGAGGTGTGAAACCACAATGGCGGACGTCCGCTTCACACAGTGTGCTGTGCGGAAAGCACTATTCTCCCTGGATGTCAACAAGTCGAGTGGGCCCGATGGAGTATCTCCTATTGTGCTGAAGGTGTGTGCTCCAGAGCTGGCACCGGTTTTAACGCGCTTATTCAGACACTCTTATGTCCTCGGCGTTGTCCCACATTCATGGAAGACGGCTCTAGTACACCCGATCCCTACCCCCGGACCGTAAATGCTGGTGTTCCCCAAGGCTGCGTGTTATCCCCGACATTGTTCATTCTGCATAGCAATGATTTTTTGCATACCAGTGGCATTCATTGCTATGCGGATGACAGTACCGTGGATGCACTGTACTTCGGCCGCAGCAATAACTCTCGGGATCACGTCGATGAGTGTCGGAACAAACTTGTGTCTGAAATCGAATAGTCCCTTGTGAAGATTTCCGATTGGGGGGGACTAAATCTAGTCCAGTTTAACCCTTCTAAGACTCAAGTTTGCGCGTTCACCTCTAAAAAAGCCCCCTTTATCGCATCACCACTCTTCGGAAACACTCATCTTTGTGCCAAGCCAAACATTGGCATTCTGGGCGTCGACATTTCGAGTGTTGTCCAGTTTGGGGGTCATTTAGAGAGCAAGGCTAGAATGGCCTCCAAAAAACTCTGAGTACTCAACAGGGCCAAACAGTATTTCAAGCCGGCTCACCGCCTTAAACTGTATAAGGCGCAGGTGCGGCCTCACATGGAGTATTGTTGCCACCTTTGGTCCGGGGCTCCGGGTTATCAGCTATCTCCATTTGACCGAATCCAACGTAGGGCATCTCGGATTGTCGACGATCCTGAACTTACCGATCGGCTAGATCCTTTGGCACTGCGTAGGGATCTATCTTCCCTATGCATACTTAACAGAATTTACAATGGGGAGTGTTCCGAGGAGTTGTTCAATTTAATAGAAACCGCTGATTTTCGCAACCGATCGTCTCGGCGGAACTATCATCCGCACCATCTGGATGGTTGGCGTTCCACTACAATGCGTTTTAAAAACAGTTTTCTGCCACGCACAGTAAATCTCTGGAATTCGTTGCCATCAGCGGTCTTCCCCAACAACTGCGACATTGAGTTATTCAAGAAAAGAGCATATTCTTACCTGAAGGGTAGGCAACGCACTGGCGTCGTTGGTGACCGTGGGCGGCGGTGAATCACTTACCATCAGGTGACCCGTCTTGCTCGTTTGCCTCTTAGCTGTTAAAAATCTAAGCCTTTATACATAACTGTAAATAAAGCTTAAATAAATAAATGAAATTTAGAAGTATTTAACTGTAATTACCAAAAATATATACCTAGAAACAGAGTACTTCAATGTTACAAAAAGCATAAAAAATGAGCAAATAAAAATCCGCAATCTAACAAATTATTAATTCTAAATTACTAGTTTAAATTAAATTATTAATTCTAGTACTAGACAACGAATATCAACACGAAGTTATTCTTAACCAGTCAATTAAATAACAAATTGAAGATCAGCGAATTGAGTGGGTTGGAAGGAGATTGTGCAAGGAACATGGTAGTCCTCATGGATAATTACTTGTGTTGAATGAAACTGTATTGTGTTGTGTAGTGTTTAGAAGTTGTTGTGGCTTAGGTCCTGGCTTCGAGTCGCACCACAAATTGTATGTTTTCGGGTTGAATTGATGGCTGTCTGGGAGTGTTATGTCCCGCGTCCCCGATAGTCCATTTGAACCTTCCTCCGACAGGGTAGGTGATGAAAAGTGAGCGTGCCTCTGTTTTTGCGCAAATGCTCACGGCACTATAAATAATCTGCGCAGTTTAAGGACGTCGCCTGGCTATAGCCACAAGATATCGCCGCAGTCGTAATAACCAGATAAATTTAATGAAATAGTCACAAAGCTGTACCACATTCATGCCCCCATCAAGGAAGTCAAGCTGAGACGCCCTCCCGCACCCTGGCTGACCAAAGGAATAGGGATCGCTATGAGGCGCAGGGACCATGCGTTTCGGAAATTTAAAAGGAATCGTTGTGAGGACAATTGGGTTATTTATAAATTAGGTAGGAATCGGTGTAATCAGATGGTACGGAACGCTAAACGCCGTCACATTCTTGATAATTTTTCTTTGTCATCTCCTGCTGATATCTGGAAGTTCCTCAGGACTCTTGGTATTGGTAAGTCGCGTTTAACAAACCTTCCTAACTCAATCTCCTTAGATGATTTAAATCAATATTTCATTACCTCTCCTTCAATGGATCATCTAACGATTTTGGATACTATTTCATATTTAAATGGTTTGCCGCACCCTAATATTAACTTGCTTCATTTCTCTCCAGTCTCTTCTGATGAGACCAAAAAAACAATTCTTGCACTTAAGTCCAATGCTATCGGATGCGATAATATAGGACGACGCATGATCCTCCCCATCCTCGATTACCTTCTTCTTGCTATTACCCATATTATCAATTTCTCTATAGCTACTGGATCTTTTCCTACTTTATGGCGTAAAGCTTTTGTCCGTCCACTTCCTAAGTCCCAAAACCCCTCATTATCTACCCATTTTCGACCTATCTCAATCCTTCCCTTTCTTTCAAAAGTGCTTGAGTCCTGTGTTCTAAAGCAGTTCTCCCATTATACTTTGTAACAATTTGATCAGTCCCCTGCAATCTGGATTTAGACCTGGCCACTGCACCACTACTGCTCTCCTTAAAGTGACTGGCGATATTCGAGCTGGCATGGAAAATACCAAAGTCACAGTTTATGTTTTAATTGATTTCTCAAACGCCTTCAATGTTGTCAGTCACGACATCCTGTTAGCCATACTCTCTCACTTAATGGTCTCTGATGAAGCACTGGGATGGTTCTCTTCGTATCTTCGAGGGCGCCAGCAGTCAGTTCGGTTCGATGAATCTTTTTCATGTTGGCTTGATCTTGCGTGTGGCGTCCCTCAAGGCGGTATTCTCTCTCCTATTTTATTTTCTGTCTTTATAAATTTCATCACTCATGATCTTCGATGTTCGTACCATCTTTACGCCGATGATCTACAATTATACATTCAGGCAACCAAAGATAGACTACCAGAAATTATTTATATTATAAACAAAGATTTAGATGCCATCAGAAATTGGGCAGACAAGTTTGGATTAACAGTTAACCCTTTGAAGTGTCAGGCCATTATCATAGGGAACTCCCGCATTATAAGTACTTTGGACTTATGCAAACTTCCACCGATAATTTTTAACAGCTCTCCTATACCATTCAGCCCACATGTTAAGAATTTAGGCTTGATTATTGACACAACACTAAGTTGGAATCACCAATTAGCTAGTGTTTGTCAGAAAGTCACTGATGTCCTAAGGTGCCTTTACCGATATAAAAAAAATCTTGCTAAAACTAAAATAACGCTCGTGCAGACCTTAATTTTCCCAATAATCGACTTTGGTGACACGTGCTTCATTGACCAGAATGCAGATCACCTCAAAAAGCTTGACCGACTTCTGAATAACTGCATTCGATTTGTATTCAATCTCCATAAATACGACCGCGTATCGCTATATCGATCACAACTTCAGTGGTTACCTATCCGTCAGCGTCGATCGCTAAGAGCTCTAACCACACTTTTTTCTCTTAAGGATTCTTCTTCTACTCCTGCTTATTTGTCTTCTCTTTTTCAATATCTTAGTTCCATCAACAATAAAAATCTTCGTTCGACGCATAACCATCTTCTTCTATGTCCTTCAGATCGTACTGATATCATTCACTCATCATTCTTTGTTCAATCTATTCTCCTGTGGAATGCGCTACCTGTCCAAATCAAAATGGCTAAAAGTCGCTTAGAGTTTAAAAGTAAAATTCGAAAGCATTTTTTGGAAGTAGCGTTAGCAGATTCACTACATCGAAAATAATTATGTATATATTTATATATATATTTATTTTAAGATATGCTTGTATTTATAATATGTATATTTTTTTGTTTTATAGTTTATGTAAATGTATATAAATATCTATTATTTTACTTAGTATTATAAATTCCTAAGATAATATATAATGATATGTATATATAATTGTATAAGCATTTAGATGTACTTACTTATTATTCTTCTGTCCCTACCTTGATTTCTCTGAACCCTCCCAAGGTTGACTGGTAGGTAATGCCTTGGGCATTAAGTCCGCCTTTGTGGATATGTTAGTTGTACAAAAGTTTATAAATAAATAAATAAATAAATAAAAATTTGATTCCATGAGATTTGATAAATCTTATTATGTCATAGGAATTAATCAGTTGGTTATAAATCAAACTATATTACCAAAAAAATAATTAGTTTGTTTGAATTTATAACTAATATTGAACTAATTGTATTCAATGTAAGTTTTTTGGATTTTATGTTTATTATAAACGTAATGAAACTTTACTGCCTACTTTGTACTTTTAGCCGTTTGCCAAATATTAAACACGACCAATATATGTTTAGATATGCTTACGTATATACATATGTTTGACAATAGAGAGTGCTGTAAAAAAAGATGTGTGTTATATACCAGGCCTGTTCACACTAATTAATATAGACAAGAACTTCAACATGGTGATAAATGTCGTTAATAATAAATATTAATTTAGTTAATCCGTTAGAAGCCACTGATTCAGCCGAAGTTTGGCCCTCTCGGGCACCCTCGAGTCAGTTGCTTTCATGCGCAGGATAAAGAACCAAGCCGAGGCTCCCTCTCGGGATCCTTGTGCTGGTTACCCATAAATAAAGGTCTCGGCTGTGTGCCCTAAGCGCTCGGCCATCTTTCAACCCGGTGAAGCTGTAACAGCCCTCGGTCTAACAGCGGCCATCAGCCATAAAAATATATTAAAAGTGAAATTATCTCTTGACAATAAACTACTGAGAAGCGTGAATCACGGTATTATAGTTTCCGAACAACTTAGTATAGGTCAATACAAACATCGTCTGCGGACGACATGTTGGTGGTTGCCAGTAGGAACTCCTTCGAGAGGACCATGGAGCTCACCGAGCTTGGGGCGGATATCGTCAGCACTTTACGAGTTGGGACTGGAGGTAGCGCCTGACAAGACGGGGCGCTATAGTTCCAGAAGCTGGGGCGCAGCTGAGTAAAATAGTAGCTCAATTACTTTCTTCTCTGGTAAGTGAAAGAATTGTAATAATATTATTGAAGTATTATTATAGTCATAACTACAGTTCAATCGTTTCAAACATTAAAACAAAAGAACCTATTAATAGTTTCAAATATTAAACATAGTATACCAGATGTCATTGAGATCTGTACTATCAACGGAATTTTACTATCTTATTAAATATTTAGTAAGAATGAATGTATGGATAGCAGATAGATAATTTTATTAATAAGCAGTGATTGAAGCCCATCAATATAAATTGATAGAAATTTCCTAAATTTATTCGTTAATCACATAATCAGTAATATGAAAAGTAGTTTATTTAATCTTTGTACATTTGTGTTCATTATCAGAATTCAGCAACTTACAGAATATTTTCCACTACATCTCATTAATCCTGGAACTTCAAAATTACTCGTCAATATTTCTAGATGGGAAAATAAAATATAAAGTAAAAGTACATAATTTATTATGGTCTTAATTTTAATATGCGTATATAATTAAAATATTCGTAATATTTAGTTGAGGATATCGGGCAGGGTGATGACTGGTGCAGGAATGATAGGCTGTTCTACAACGATGACGGGTTCAGGAACGATAGGCTGGTCAACAACGATGACGGGCTCAGGAACGATAGGCTGGTCAACAACGATTACGGGTTCAGGAACGACAGATTGGTCCACAACGATTACGGGCTCAGGAACAATCGCGGGGGAGGGGAGGGTGTCAACGTTAGATGCAGACTTGATGTTCAAGATGATCTGAACAAGAGGAGCACTGGCAGAAGGGCCAACAGGAGCTGGCATGACGGGGGTGGAGTCAACCACAGTCACGGCACCATCATCAGACAAGGGGAAGTCCACAAGAGCGGGTCCAACGGAGATGGGCTCATAGTTGTCAACGATAGCGGGTCCAATAACAATAGGCGATGGGTCAACGATAGCTGGACCAACGTGTATGGGTTCGGGCTGGGCAAGGCCGAGAATTTGGAGAAGCATCTGCTCGAGGGCGGCAGCAGTGGCAGGGTCGGTGCTAGGGCTCTGGATAGCAGCCAGGATCTCCTGCATCTCAGGGTTGTCACTAACGACAGCTGCAGGTGGCAACACGGCGGCCGAAGCCACGGCGAAAAGAGCGAGGGCGATAAAGAATTTCATAGTGCTGATCTGAAAATATATAATGTCTTATTAAATGTTGCGTTGAAGACTTTAGCAAAAGCGTTAAAATACTGACTGCAGATCCTCATTACCAGTGACGAGGCATTCTATCTTATTCCTCAGGAGTGACATCTGCATTATAATAATATTAAGGAATCCCTTATCGAGTATGAATGTGGGCGTCGTGGCCCAATGGAATAATTTACCATCAGGAGAATCATGTTAAACACGTATTTTATAACATTTGTTAACACTAATTGGGATAACAAAAAAATATTGAGATATAAAGACAAAAAGTAAAGAAAAAAGTAGTAATTTATATAATTATAATAAAACATACTTTTATTCTGGATAAGACTTGATAAGTACATCGAAATCATTTCTCCTGTTGCTTTTATACCAATATTTTTAATCTCAAACATTAATTTTATCTTATTAATAAGATTAGTTAGACAAGCTTCCTGATTAATATAAGGTTTTGAGCAATATTAAATTAAAAACTTATTAATGAATATAAATATTGGTTGGGCATAAAATCAATAAAGAGAGAACTGCAGAATGGTGTATAAGAAATAAAAAAAATATGTCATAATAATCGAGTAAATACCAGGCACGTACTTGTCATATTTGATATTACTTTACTATTTCTAGTGTGACAAACAAGATTTAAGTCTTCAGAAGCAAGGAAAAGATTGATAGGGGACTACGACCACACTTTGAATACTGAACTCGAAGCAACTTAGTTCTTTTAGGTTAGAATGGAGCTATTTCGATTTTCAAACTGTTTTAATCATAGCGGAGAAGTGAAAGATAATTATGAAGAGAAATTATGCAAACAGTTCCAGATTTATGGTGAGAAATACTCCTTACAAGTAGAGTATAAAATATCTGTTACTCCTTTATTCGTTATAATACATTATTATTCATAAGTATTTATTATTGTTTCTATATAGAAAATATAACCATAGCATGCGGACGCTCATTTTCATTTCACAATACTTACTTAAGTTCGTTACCTGGTGTCAACATAAATGAAATGTTAATCGTAACTGCTAATTAACTCGTGTTCAATACCTAAAAAATACCTTGAGGAAACCTAAATGACTTAGAAATAAAATAAATAATTCTATTAAAGTCGTCAATCCACAGTGGAGGAGGATGCCGCCTTCTACGAGTATATGTACTTCAATATCTTCTCTAGAGAATTACGCAAACTAGGAAGGTGTAGTCTATAAATTTAAGTAAGTTTGCGGTTTACTAAATAATATCCAAGCTCGACTACACTCAAACTGAAGGTTGACTAGAACGATAAGTAAGTAGTAAATAAAATAGTTTGTTGAGTGTCGGTTTATGATTTTGGTATGATATTAGGGCTGAATTGCCTATTATCATCAGTGGAGAGTTTATAATCAACCTTATAATTCTTGAGGCTCATGGCACCCATATTCATCCTCGATACGGAATCAGACTTCCGTTTAATTTTATAATTGTAATAATTTTTTATTAATTTCTCTTCAGGCGGCGGAATTAGGAGATTAGATTTCGCTCTATGATAGTGACCGAATATAATTTATGACCATGATTTAAGATTCCTCTTATCATGGACAAAATCTCCGGAAATCATACTAGCAGCCCGGTCCTAATATAAAATAAATAAATTTCTATCCTCAAGATGAAACCTAATAAGATAAATGTCGTAATAATTTATGCGATTCTTTTATAAATATATACGAGTACTAACCTTCTTTGAATATCTATAACGGTGTGTGAAAATCTAAATAAAATTTGTTTAGTTGTTTTTAAGATTAACTCGCACAAATGCGACAGGGAGTGGGTCTATTTATTTTAATGTTTATGAAAGAGACCCATTAAAAAATATTTATGTAAGTAATGTAACATCACGATCTATAATGAAATAATCAAATTAAAGCCTCTAAGACTTTCAATGCTGTAATCCAAAATGATTTGGAAAGTTATTAATAACGTTAAAAATAAACCCTATACTTCATCTTCATCTAGTGACCTCCTTAATAATTGTATCGATAAACAGCTTACAGCTTGCAGCTTTGTCAAAAATCAGTAAAACTCTTGCTGAAAAAATCAATCAAAATCCTTTATTTCATTCATGCCCTTATCTATTCAAATTACTTTGTGTTAATGGAAACAGATCAAGCGGAAGTTGAAGACTTAATAATAATGCTTAAAAACAGTTTTATTTAAGCATTGCTTGAGGCAAGTTTCCAAACGTTTTCAAAAAAGCACTTGTATGTCCTATTTTTAAATCTGAAGATAAGAAGCCGTACAGAAAATTTCTATACTACCAGCCCTGTCTCGAATCTTCGAAAAAATTATTAACAAGATGTTGGTTTCTTATTTGGAGACACATAATTTATTATCCCGTAACCAGTATGGCTTCCGGACGAGTTTGTCAACAGCAGACGCTGTACAGAACATAGTCGACCATATTATACAAAACCTAAACCAAGGTCAAAAATGCATTGGCATGTTCCTGGATTTAACCAAGGCCTTCGACACAGTTTCTATTCCGATATTACTGGGAAAATTGGAGGCAATAGGAATAAGAGATAATCAATTATCGCTATTTCATAGCTACCTACCAGATAGAACGTAAAGTGTGAAGATCAATTCGTATACTAGTTCTGAGTGGCCTGTTAGTTATGGCGTGCCACAGGGAAGTGTGCTGGGTCCCAGTCTTTTTCTGGAGTACATTAATAATCTTTGCGATCTCAAACTTGAAAACGGCGCATTATTCTCATACGCTGACGATACAGCTATAGTTTTTAGTTCACGTACATGGTCAGAGACTTACCAGTGTGCTCAAATTGGTTTTGATTCGGTTTGTCGTTGGCTGCATGGTAATTTATTGACTCTTAATATTAGTAAAAGTAAGATCGTCAACTTTGCTATACGTGACTCAATATGCCAAATAGATGATAACTATCAAATTGTCGTGAAACCGTTAAACGTAAATTTAGGTGATACATTAATTGCTTTGACTGAGAATGTACCTAACATTGAAAAGATCACTTCTACGGCTTATCTCGGAGTTTTCATTGACAGAAAACTTAATTTTAAAAAACACAGTAAATTTATCAAACAAGGTGCGTAAACTTATCTATGTTTTTAAAATGCTTCGCCATTCAGCAAATGCTGAGATATTAAAAATTGTTTTTCTTTCTTTGTGCCAATCAATTCTTAAATAATGTATATCTACGTGGGGTGGAGTTGCTAAGACAAACTTTATACAAATAGAAAGAGCACATAGAGCATTGCTATTGTATTTACTATGTACTAATGTTTTTTATTAAGGAGAACGTGTTTCTATTATGTAAAATTTTCATTTTCTGTTTTTCCAAACCTCGGCTTTACCCTACAGATGCGCTTTATAATTTTTTTTCTTTATTAACAGTCAGGCAGCTTTTTGTAGAGGATACAATTCGCAATCAGCACAGGTTAATTTATTTTAGTCAAATGTCTTATTGACCCGAAATAAAGTTGTTGCTAGAACTGTAAAACTAAGAACTTGTTTTAGTCATAGTTTCTTTACATTTTTAGGTTCTTATTTATACAGCAAACATAATAAGAAATTGTCATTGCATGCTCTAAACAAGTTCAATTTAAAACGTGTTCTTCGTGAATGGCTGCTTCAACAAACTCATTTCTCAACATCAATGTTGACGTTGAGAAATTCCTAGAAGTGATCTCTTAATAGTTTTTAAAAATTTTATGTTAAAGTATGTTTTATATCACAAACATGAGTCACAATTCCTCACACAAACACATATGTACGCTTCAATACGTGCGCGCGTATTTCACAACACATGTGTTTGGGCGCACTTCTTAAAATTAAGTTAATTACATAGTTAATTATTTAATATATTTTAATCATGTATATTTTAGATTTATTAAAAAATTCACACATTTTAATACGGTAATAAAATAAGCATAGTTCTCAAAGGTCTTATAACTAGTTATTACTTCCTAATGTTAAATACATGTTTACTTTTTAATTCAATTTTCTTGGTATGTTTTGCAAACTCTACTAAACTCTTTGTATAACGTAAGTTCTGCGGAGTGGTGACCTGATGTCTTGTGATTTATAGGTTTTTAATACCTACTGCAGGCATCAGTTAGCCACGACTATGTACTAATGTTTTTTATTAAGGAGAACGTGTTTCTATTATGTAAAATTTTCATTGTATGTATTTAGTTGTGGTGAAAAAAATGTGGTCGAAGATCAGTTATATTTCTTCAGACAAAATACAGTTTCTTTCTTCTGATGATTCATGTGATGAAGTGAAGAACTTTGAATAGACTAAGATCATTAGATTTTTCTTTATTTCTTATACTAAACTAAACGTAAACCTATCATGTAATGTACTATTTCCTGCACTTGGTTTACATCATATATTTCCGTGAGGAAATAACATATTGAAGTCTTAAATAATCACAGGCCGAATAACAAATCTAAAATGAAGACGGCATATATGGGAACATCACAAGATTTTACCTTGAGTCTATTGCTATTTAATCTATTTACAGCTAAAATTTTGATTTACTTTGGCGATGTGTGCTATGACGACCTGGATGCAAATTTCCTTAACAAACAACATCGTTTTCTAAATAACTGCATGAGATTCATCTATAACCTTCGAAAGTATGTCCACGTGTCTACTTATCGTTCTCAATTAAAGTGGCCACCCATTTGTCTGCGGCGAAGTCTTTGTGCTCTCGCTACCCTTTATTCTATCCTGACATTTCCCACTCCTCTTTCCTATCCAGCTTCCTATTTTCAATACCTTGGCTCTAACCACAATAAAAACCGTCGCTCTACCATCAATCTTCTAATTCTGTGTCCTTCACATAACTGCAACTTTATCCATTCCTCCTTCTTTGTTCAATCCGTTCTCCTCTGGCATGCTATCCCTTTCGAAGTCAGGGCGCCTACAAATCGTTACGCAATTAAGGTAAAGGTAAGTTCGGGAGCTATTTCTCAACAGATTATGAGAATTATCTCAATATTGAATAATTATGTGTTTATATATATTTATATACCATATTATTGTATTTGTCATATATTTCTAGATATATGTATTTTATAATTACGCATATGTTATTTATTTATATATTATAATTAATATACTAGTATTTTCATCGCGACAAAGCGCAGTTTTAAGCACACACGTTATTTCATCTCTGCATTACTCTAAGGTTGAATAGTAGAGAATGTCTAAGGCATTAAGTCCACCTTTATACATAACTGTAAATAAAACTTAAATAAATAAATAAAATTTAGAAGTATTTAACTCACTGTAATTACCAAAAATATATAACTAGAAACAAAGTTCAATGCTACAAAAGGCATATAAAATGAGCAAATAAAAATCTGCAATCTAACAAATTATTAATTCTAAATTTACGGTACTAGACAACGAATATTAACACGAAGTTATTCTTAACCAGTCAATTAAATAAGAAATTGAAGATCAGCGAATTGAGTGGGTTGGCAGGTGATTGTGCAAGGAACATGGTAGTCCTCATGGATAATTACTTGTGTTGAATGAAACTGTATTGTGTTGTGTAGTGTTTAGAAGTTGTTGCGGCTTCGGTCCTGGCTTCGATTCACACCACAAATTGTATGTTTTCGGGTTGAATTGATGGTTGTCTGGGAGTGTTATGTCCCGCGTCCCCGATAGTCCATTTGAACCATCCTCCGACAGGGTAGGTGATGAAAAGTGAGCGTGCCTCTGTGTTTGCGCAAATATTAACGGCACTATAAATAATCTGCGCAGTTGAAGGACGTCGCCTGGCTATAACCACAAGACATCGCCGCAGTCGTAATAACCAGATACATAAAAATTTGATTCCATGAGATTTGATAAATCTTATTATGTCATAGGAATCAATCAGTTGGTTATAACTCAAACTATATTACCAAAAAAATAATTAGGTTGTTTGAATTTATAACTAATATTGAACTAATTGTATTCAATGTTAGTTTTTTGGATTTTATGTTTATTATAAACGTAATGAAACTTTACTGCCTACTTTGTATTTTTAGAAGTTTGCCAAATATTAAACACGACCAATATATGTTTAGATATGCTTACGTATATACATATGTTTGACAATAGAGAGTGCTGTAAAAAAAGATGTGTGTTATATACCAGGCCTGTTCACACTAATTAATTTAGACAAGAACTTCAACATGGTGATAAATGTCGTTAATAATAAGGATATTAATTTAGTTAATCCGTTAGAAGCCACTGATCGAGTCGAAGTTTGGCCCTCTCGGGTACCCTCGAGTCAGTTGCTTTCATGCACAGGATAAAGAACCAAGCCGAGGCTCCCTCTCGGGATCCTTGTTCTGGTTACCCATAAATTAAGGTCTCGGCTGTGTGCCCTAAGCGCTCGGCCAACTTTCAACCCGGTGAAGCCGTAACGGCCCTCGGTCTAACAGCCGCCATCAGCCATAAAAAAATATGTTAAAAGTGAAATTATCTCTTGACAATAAACTACTGAGAAGCGTGAATCACGGTATTATAGTTTCCGAACAACTTAGTATAGGTCAATACAAACATCGTCTGCGGACGACATGTTGGTGGTTGCCAGTAGGGACTCCTTCGAGAGGACCAAGCAGCTCACCGAGCTTGGGGCGGATATCGTCAGCACTTTACTCGTTGGGACTGGAGGTAGCGCCTGACAAGACGGGGCGCTATAGTTCCAGAAGCTGCGGCGCAGCTGAGTAAAATAGTAGCTCAATTACTTTCTTCTCTGGTAAGTGAAAGAATTGTAATAATATTATTGAAGTATTATTATAGTCATAACTATAGTTCAATCGTTTCAAACATTAAAACAAAAGAACCTATTAATAGTTTCAAATATTAAACATAGTGTATCAGATGTCATTGAGATCTGTACTATCAACGGAATTTTACTATCTTATTAAATATTTAGTAAGAATGAATGTACGGATAGCAGATAGATAATTTTATTAATAAGCAGTGATTGAAGCCCATCAATATAAATTGATAGAAATTTCCTAAATTTATTCGTTAATCACATAATCAGTAATATGAAAAGTAGTTTATTTAATATTTGTACATTTGTGTTCATTATCAGAATTCAGCAATTTACAGAATATTTTCCACTACATCTCATTAATCCTGGAACTTCAAAATTACTCGTCAATATTTCTAGATCGGAAAATAAAATATAAAGTAAAAGTACATAATTTATTATGGTCTTAATTTTAATATGCGTATATAAATAAAATATTCGTAATATTTAGTTGAGGATATCGGGCAGGATGATGACTGGTGCAGGAATGATAGGCTGTTCTACAACGATGACGGGTTCAGGAACGATAGGCTGGTCAACAACGATGACGGGCTCAGGAACGATAGGCTGGTCTACAACGATTACGGGTTCAGGAACGACAGATTGGTCCACAACGACTACGGGCTCAGGAACAATCGCGGGGGAGGGGAGGGCGTCAACGTTAGATGCAGACTTGATGTTCAAAATGATCTGAACAAGAGGAGCACTGGCAGAAGGGCCAACAGGAGCTGGCATGACGGGGGTGGAGTCAACCACAGTCACGGCACTATCATCAGACAAGGGGAAGTCCACAAGAGCGGGTCCAATGGAAATGGGCTCATAGTTGTCAACGATGGCGGGTCCAATAACGATAGGCGATGGGTCAACGATAGCTGGACCGACGTGAATGGGTTCGGGCTGGGCAAGGCCGAGAATTTGGAGAAGCATCTGCTCGAGGGCGGCAGCAGTGGCAGGGTCGGTGCTAGGGCTCTGGATAGCAGCCAGGATCTCCTGCATCTCAGGGTTGTCACTAACGACAGCTGCAGGTGGCAACACGGCGGCCGAAGCCACGGCGAAAAGAGCGAGGGCGATAAAGAATTTCATAGTGCTGATCTGAAAATATATAATGTCTTATTAAATGTTGCGTTGAAGACTTTAGCAAAAGCGTTAAAATACTGACTGCAGATCCTCATTACCAGTGACGAGGCATTCTATCTTATTCCTCAGGAGTGACATCTGCATTATAATAATATTAAGGAATCCCTTATCGAGTATGAATGTGGGCGTCGTGGCCCAATGGAATAATTTACCATCAGGAGAATCATGTTAAACACGTATTTTATAACATTTGTTAACGCTAATTGGGATAACAAAAAAATATTGAGATATGAAGACAAAAAGTAAAGAAAAAAGTATTAATTAATATAATTATAATAAAACCTACTTTTATTCTGGATAAGACTTGATAAGTACATCGAAATCATTTCTCCTGTTGCTTTTATACCAATATTTTTAATCTCAAACATTAATTTTATCGTATTAATAAGATTAGTTAGACAAGCTTCTTGATTAATATAAGGTTTTGAGCAATATTAAATTAAAAACTTATTAATGAATATAAATATTGGTTGGGCATAAAATCAATAAAGAGAGAACTACAGAATGGTGTATAAGAAATAAAAAGAATATGTCATAATAATCGAGTAAATACCAGACACGTACTTGTCATATTTGATATTACTTTACTATTTCTAGTGTGACAAACAAGATTTAAGTCTTCAGGAGCAAGGAAAAGATTGATAGGGGACTACGACCACACTTTGAACACTGAACTCGAAGCAACTTAGTTCTTTTAGGTTAGAATGGAGCTATTTCAATTTTCAAACTGTTTTAATCATAGCGGAGAAGTGAAAGATAATTATGAAGAGAAATTATGCAAACAGTTTCAGATTTATGGAGAGAAATACTCCTTACAAGTAGAGTATAAAATATCTGTTACTCCTTTATTCGTTATAATACATTATTATTCATAAGTATTTATTATTGTTTCTATATAGAAAATATAACCATATAGCATGCGGACGCTCATTTTCATTTCACAATACTTACGTAAGTTCGTTACCTGGTGTCAAGACAAATGAAATGTTAATCGTAAGTGCTAATTAACTCGTGTTCAATACCTAAAAAATACCTTGAGGAAACCTAAATGACCTAGAAATAAAATAAATAATTTTATTAAAGCCGTCAGCACACATCCACATCCAATCCACAGTGGAGCAGGATGCCGCCTTCTACGAGTATATATATACTTCAATATCTTCTCTAGAGAATTATGCACACTAAGTATGTTTGCGGTTTACTAAAACATAACCACTATCTCCAAGCCTGACTACACTCAAGCTGAAGGTACTCTTGACTAGAACGATAAGTAAGTAGAAAATAAAATAGTTTGTTGAGTGTCGACTTATGATTTTGGTATGATATTAGGGCTGAATCGCCGATTATCATCAGGGGAGAGTTATAATTATGATTCTTACGAATGTAATTCATCCGCAATACGGAATCATACGTCCCGTATATTTTTATCATTGTAATAAATTTTATTAATTTCTTTTCAGGCGGCGGGATTAGGAGATTAGATTGAAGGGTTTCGCTCTATGATAGTGACCGAATATAATTTATGATCATGATTTTAGATACTAGCAGTCTGATCCTAATATAAACAACAAATTTCTATCCTCAAGATGAAACCTAATGATTCTCATCACCTTTATCTAAAGGTCGTAATTATTTATGCAATTATTTTATAAATACGTAAGAGTACTAACCTTCTTTGAATATTAGTCCATAAAGGTATGTGAAAAACTTAACAATTTTTTTTTGTAGTTTTAAAGATTAGTTCGCACAAATGCGACAGGGGCTGGGTCTATTTAGTTTAATGTTTATGACAGAGACTCATTTATATAAATAAATGTTTGTTTATGACGGTAGTAATGTAACGTCACGATCTATTATAGAATAAGTTAATTGACGGGATGAAGGAAAGAACTTTGTTACTACGTATTAAATTTTCCTTTCTTTCTAATAAGGGACCGCCCTAAAACTGTCGTATTATTTTATTTTAATTTACTTTAACAATTTACATATAAGTATGCCGCCAAACTACAATGTAATTTAATCGTATTATATATATTTTCCTAAGGACTTGATATACATCAAATATTTCCAGGAGAATATAACATATTGAAGTCTTAAATAATCAAAGGCCGAATAATAAATCAGAAATGAAGACGGTAAATATGGACGGTAAATAAGATATAAATATATATATATATATATATATATATATATATATATATATATATATAATGTTTCGTTCTATTATTGTAGGTGAATAAAACCATGTGTTGCTCTGTAATCAAAGAAACGACATTTAACGTTTATTATTCACAATCTCAATCTTTCCTTCAATATTTTTAACACTTGAACACAATAATAAATTACACTCTTATATCTTTCAAACCTCTCAGACAATGGCAGCCCCAGAGTCACAGCTAAATTCAAATTAAAGAAATGTTCTATAATAACTATTTCTTTATATCTCCCCTACAAGGGAAGAAAATTGTCATGAAAATTTTCATATAGACCCATCCTCATCATTTTTATATATTGTTGTAGAGACTGGTATCAATTTTGTGATGTGGAAAAGGTTTGATTTCATCTTTTTTTGGCCCACATCTATACTGTATATTGAATTTGAGATTTTCTCTACAATCTTATATGGCCCTATTTTTAGTTCATCTAATTTCTTCCGGTTTAACTTATTGCCGTTTTCCACAAATACCATGTCTCCTATATTAAATTCATTGCATTTCCGGTTTTTATCAAACAGTGTTTTGTTGTAATCATGTGATTTTATTGTATTTTGCAGCGCAATTTTTCTGTCTCTGGTCCAGTCACTATGGGACTTTTCTTGTTTTAATTCTGTTGGTAAAATTGTGACATCTGTACCATTCAAAAGATAGCTAGGTGAAAAACCGGTAACTGAATGACAAGTTTC
This sequence comes from Teinopalpus imperialis, assembly GCA_029286865.1. Classification (NCBI taxonomy): domain Eukaryota; kingdom Metazoa; phylum Arthropoda; class Insecta; order Lepidoptera; family Papilionidae; genus Teinopalpus; species Teinopalpus imperialis. The sequence continues at coordinate 2,134,516 of JAGSMU010000034.1, forward strand.
AGTATATTTCTTAACACATTCATGTGCTTTAGTTGTCCAGGACTTTTTATTATTTCCTTCATTCATTTTACATCTCATTTTATTAACCAATGTCTGATTTAACCTTTCGTTCAAACCATTTGAGAAAGGAGCATTGACTGCTGTAAAAACCATATTTATCTGTTTGTCCTTTAAGAATGTCTTAAATTCTTTTGAATTTATCCCTGGGTATTGGTCAGTTAGTAGCAAACCAATGTCCTCATAGTCTGTTATACTCTTGACAAGTTTTATAAAATCATTTGCACTCTGACTTTTTGATGTTGAGATGAATGCATATCGTGTAAAGTGATCTACTAAGAGATGCAGATATTTCTTTGTAGTTCTTGAGCCTCCGAACCCGCCAATTGTATCTATAGACATTATTTCAAATGGTTTTGTGGGTGGACCTAGTAATGACATATATCCAAATTTGTCCTGTCCTCTTGATTTATTTTTAATACATATTTCGCAGCTTCTACAAACTTGTCTTATATTTTTCGTTAAGTTTTTGGTTGTAAAGAATGGACTCATTGTCTTTAGCATCTGTCCAATTCCGATGTGACATAAGTTTTTATGTACTGATTTTAAAAGTTAGACACAAAATTCTTCTAATATAATTATTTTTTCTTTTTCCTTAACCTTCTTGAAGTGATTTTATCTTTTTCGATTAACTTGTTTTTATTTTTTTGAATTTCTTCGTTTTTATACTGATCTGTTAGAATATCTTTCATTTTTATAAAGTTTACGACTTTGAGTTGTTCATCTGTGTTTTCTGTTGCTTCTAATTTTTATTTATCGAGTTAAATGCTGTTTGGCACTCTTCTGACCAAATGAACTTTTGATTCTTCCGCAATAATTTATGTAGTGGGTCCAGTATTATTGCACTATTAGGGATGTACTCGTGGTAAAAAATTATTTTCCCTAAGAATTGTCTTATATTCTTTTGAGTTCTTGGCACTGGGAAATTCTTTATTGAAATTAAGTTATCCTTTACTGGTTTCACTGCATTGTTCTGTATGATATGTCCTAGATATTTTACTGAGTCTGAGGAAAATGCACATTTCTTAAATTTTAACCTGAAACCTTCCTTCTTAATGGCTTTCAGTAACTGTGTGAGATGATTTATATGCTCAGAAAATGTTTTCGAAAATATGAGGATGTCACCTATATAGTTGACAGCGAAATCCGTAAGCTTGTACTTGTTATGAGTATATTACCTAAAATCCTTTGGAAAATAGCAGGAGAGGTCTTGAGTCCAAAAGGTAGGCAGGTCCACTGGAAATGACCCTCCTATGTTATAAATCCTGTCTTTTTCCTGTCTTCAATTCGCAACGGTATTGACCAAAATGCTGAGTTAATGTCTAGTGTTGAAAAGAAGCTACAATTTCTTGTTTTCATCATTAAATCTTCAATTAACGGAAACGGTTGTGCTTGAGGTATTATTATTTTATTTAAATCCCTGAAGTCAATGCATAGTCTAGATCTTCGGTTTTCTTCTTTTTTAAATGCCAAAGTAACTGGTGCAGCAAATGGACTATATGATTCCTCTATTAGTTCATTATCCATTAACTTTGCGATTTGTTCTTCTATCTCTTTCTTGTCTTCTAATGTGCATCTGTAGGGTCTCTTACTGCAATATTTGGTCTATTCTTGCTTCATATCCGTTGACAGTTCCTACATCATATTTATTTTTCGCAAAAACTGATTGATTTGTTGTTACTAAATTGTTTATTTCCGATTTTTGATTTTCATCTAAATGGTTTATTTTTATTTCAAAGACGTATTCTCCCACAGATTCATTGAAATTAATTGTGTAGTTAATTGGAATTTTTATATTTTGTTCACTACAGTTTTCCATTGTACAGTCCATCTTATCTTCAATAGTAATCCCTTCCACTCTGTGCATGTTTTCATACTTCACTGTGGTTTCTGAGTTATTTTCAAATCTTCATTTTGTATCAATCTGAATGTCTGTATTAAGTCAAGTCCAATTAAAAAATCATATTTGAAATTTTGTTCATCAATGATATACACATCCACATTTTCCTCGATATCAAGGATTTTTATCTTTATATTTGTCAAACCGCTTGTCTTTTTAACACCATTAATTGTTACTAGGTCAGCTTCATTTAGTTTGTTTCCTTTCCCTTTTATTTTCAATAGTTTAGAATTAATCAGAGAAACATTTGACCCTGAATCATAAACTCCATCTATCTCCAATATATCATTTAATAATAGTTTGACATTTATTAATGGTGTTACTGCTCGTTTATTGATTGGTTTCATTTAACTCTGCCTTAATCACAGAGTTGTTCACATGTTTAATAAAATTTTTCTTTGTTTTATTTTCTTCCTTTGCTCTGAACCAGCATGTAGTTTCATGTTGATAACGGATACCTTTATTTAATTTCTCACAAATTTTACATGGAACCTTTTCCTCATATTTATCATATGTCTTCATTACATTACCATCTGCATATTTCCTTTTAGGTGATACATTTTTCTTGTTTACCATATGTTCATACTTGCTTACTTCGTTAAACAAATCCACTGTATCTCTTAGTGCTACTCGATCGATTCTATTCAAAATAAATTCTGGTAAGCCAGCTGCAATGAGATCTATTAAAGTATCTGTATAAATAGATCTTCTCATATCCAGCAGCAGTTTTTCTTTTCGTATGGCATAGTCTAACAGTGATCCGTCTTTGTATTTAAACCACAGTGCATATGTCACTGTCATTTTCTTTTGTTCTTCTGTCAATGTAATCCACACTCTTCGAACCTGATGTCTTTTCATTAAACTGTTTTTTACTTTAGTATAGGCTGCTGTTATTATTATCTCCTTGTGATAACCAGCGGCCTGGAGTGTTTCTGGTATAGCATATACCTTATTATCACTGATTGTTATTGAGGTTATCGCCATTACATTAGTTTTGTCATCACTTCCTGACAACACCGTAAATTCAAAATGCAGCCTTTCCATTTTAATGGACATCAATAAATAAGAATGTCGTTTTATAATGTTTCGTTCTATTATTGTAGATGAATCAAACCATGTATTGCTCTGTAATCAAAGAAACGACATTTAACGTTTATTATTCACAATCTCAATCTTTTCTTCAATATTTTTAACACTTGAACACAATAATAAATTACACTCTTATATCTTTCAAACCTCTCAGACAATGACAGCCCCGCTTTACCAACGTAGTAGATTGCATATACCTTTTGCATTACCTATTGCGTAGACCTTATACCGCCATCTGTCGACCGAGCCCGACTCCACACTTCTTTACCAACGGAGTGAGTCACAGCTAAATTCAAATTAAAGAAATGTTCTATAATAACTATTTCTTTATATATATATATATATATGTATATATATATATATATATATATATATATACATATACCACGATTATGGACGTTCCTATCAAGCTCTTCCCACAAAAGTTCAAGGGGATTGAGATCCGGGCTCTGAGGAGGCCAAACCAAGTTTTTTGACATCCCTTGTGCCTCTTTCTCTTCTAAATATCCTCTACATAATTTTGAGCTATGCTTTGGATCATTATCTTGTTGGAAAATGAATCCATCTCCAATTAATCGCAACCCGAAAGAAACGGCATTTTGTTCTAAAATGTTTTTGTACTGTTTCTTTTTGTTTACTTCAACGCGGATTTCTGTTATTTTGCTGTTATGCGTCTATTTCGCTTGCTGGTAACAACAATTAAATTATCTTTACTAGACGTGGTAGCTCTCAGCTTTCCCGAGCGTGGACGATCTTGAAAACTGCCTGCCTCCCTGTATCGAGTTATTGTGTCGTGAACACAAGTCTTCGATAACTTCAGTTGTGAAGCAATCTCACGTTCGGATTTGCCTTTATTATGTAAAACAACGATGGCAGAACGCACTTCACTGCTAATTCTCGAGCATTTCCCATTTTATGACGTCTTCACTGCTTCTACAGTGACTCTACCACACGTTTAGAGTAATTGAGATTGTTTGTGAACAAAACCAAGTAAACTAGTGTAAGAATAAGTCAGAAACACGTGTTTTTAGGAGGTAAATAATCTTAATTATTGACCAATACGTAACAAAAGTAAAGTAATTAGTAATGAGGACATTATAAAAATATTATTACGACTCTACAACATGGCTCTAGCGCAGCGTTTGTCAGTGTTTGAAAACAATAGATGTTTATTGTCCAATAACTTGAAAGTAAACAAAAGAATGACATCTTTAAATATTCGATACTAAAAATAGAATATGCAGATCTGCATTTATTTTATTTATCCTATGGGATTTTATTACAATTGATGGATAATTATGTTGTTTATGCGCGGTCTTAAACTTTTGGCTGGCAGGGTAAGTACCTAATATAAGAATAGTTACAATTAGTACAGAAATAATCCATACACGAGACTTACGTTCTGTACTTTCTAACAACATGGTCGTTAAAAATGTGAAATGTGTGAAGATATCTCTTGACAATACCGACTATTGAGACGCATGAATCACGATATTAAAGTTTGCGAACATAATATAGGTCAATACAAACATCGTAGCATCGGTCGGCCGGCCTGGCAACAAATCTATTTTCGTTCTATGTCATACAGCAATGCAGTTGTTAGAGCAAGGCTGATACATTACATACGTTCTTTTGCAGTGTAGAGTGAATATTAACAGCTCTATTAAGCTACTTTTGACATGTTGTTGACAAGTTTCATCGGGATCACAAGCGCTAGAGCTGCGGCCTATCTATAAACAAGCTGCAACACGAATAAGTCATCTGGACCGGGGAAACGCTACGCTTTATTACAATACAAGCGTAAAATAGTAGCTTAACGCTAACAATAATAAATGACGTATAATTATAATCATAACTATAGCTCAACCGTTTCAAACAATAAAACAAAAGAAGAAACCAATAGTTTAAAATATTAAAATTAATAAACCAGATGTCATTGATTTCCGATCAATGAAATGTAGCACCAAAGGAGTTTTCTATCTTATTAACTATTTAGTAAGAAAGAATGTGCAAACAGCAGATAAATAATTTTACTAATAAGCAATGATTGATACTTATCAATATGAATTGATAGAAATTGACTAAATTTACTCGTTATTCACATGATCGGTACTATGAAAAAGTTGTTGATTTAATCTTTGTACATTTGTGTTCATTATTAGAATTCAACTATTTATTCAGCATATTTTCCACTTCATTTAATTAATCCTGGAACTTCAACAACACTCGTCTAGATGGGATAATAAAATATAAAATAAAAGTGCATAATTTATTATGGTCTTAATTTTAATATACGTATGTAATTAAAATATTCGTAATTTAGTTGAGGATATCAGGCAGGGTGATGACTGGTGCAGGAATGATAGGCTGCTCAACAACGATGACGGGCTCAGAAACGATAGGCTGGTCAACAACGATGACGGGTTCAGGAACGATAGGCTGGTCCACGATGATCACAGGCTCGGGAACGATAGGCTGGTCCACGACAATTACGGGCTCAGGAACGATGACGGGAGAGGGGAGGGCGTCAACGTTAGATGCAGACTTGATGTTTAAAATGATCTGTACAAGAGGAGCGCTGGCAGAAGGGCCAACAGGAGCTGGCATGACGGGGGCGGGGTTCACCTCAGTCACGGCACCACCATCAGACAAGGGGAAGTCCACAAGAGCGGGTCCAATGGAGATGGGCTCATAGTTGTCAACGATGGCGGGTCCAATAACGATAGGCGATGGGTCAACGATAGCTGGACCAACGTGTATGGGTTCGGGCTGGGCAAGGCCGAGAATTTGGAGAAGCATCTGCTCGAGGGCGGCCGCAGTGGCAGGGTCGGTGCTGGGGCTCTGGATAGCAGCAAGGATCTCCTGCATCTCAGGGTTGTCACTAACGACAGCTGCAGGTGGCAACACGGCGGCCGAAGCCACGGCGAAAAGAGCGAGGGCGATAAAGAATTTCATAGTGTTAATCTGAAAATATATAAAGTCTTATTATATGTTGCGTTGAAGACTAAAGCAAAAGCGTTAAAGTACTGACTGTAGATTCTTATTACTAGTGACGAGGCATTCCATCTTAGTCCTCAGGGTTGTCAACGCATCTGCACTGTCATAATAATGAGAAATCACATATCGAGTATGAATGTGGGCGTCGTGGCCCGATGGAATTATTTACCATCAGAAGAAACATGTGTTCTTTTGTTACCCTTAATACAATGGTAGTCGTCAAGGGCGCCTGCTTATCTACATTATGATCATAATAAGCAAACACTTATTGAATGTGATGTGAGCGTCATGACCTGGAGGATTCACTAACTATCGGCATAACCATGTGCTCGTTCGTTACCCCCAATACAATAAAAAAATAACTAAGGGTATGAGGAACAAAACGTGAATGTATTACTTACTTTTAGTTCGGAGAAAACTTGGTAACTACATGCAAAGCATCCTTCTCGTTGCTTTTATACTAATATTTTTTTTATCTCAAACTTTAATTTTATCTTTTTAATAAGATTAGTGACAAACTTCCTGATCAATTTAAGGTATTAATAAATATTTGGATTATAGACAAAGGTTATGCAAAAAATTAGTTAAAAGTCCAGTATTGATTGTGCATTGCAGAAATAATTAAAAGAATATTCCATGACAATCAGGCAAATTTCATACGCATACTTCTCTTGTTCGATATTAATTTATCATTTTCTTTGTCAAACAAGTAATATTTAATTTTTATTTAAGTACAATATTTATAACATAAACAACATACAACATAACGATAACGTATACAACCCTACTTAGAACATTGGACTTGAAACCACTTACACTTCGAGGCTAAACCAGATTTCATATAGTTGTAACCATAACGGAGAGGTGAAAGATATTCTGAAGGTAATTTACGCAAAAGAGAACTTTATGGAGGGAATTAGCGAAAACTCATAACGCGTAAAGGATACAATACTTTCTAGTAAAATATTCTCTCTTCTATTAAATATTTATTTATTATTTAGAATATTCGTTGTGAGACATTTTTATTCATATATCATATTTTTGTTTCTATCAAGAAAATATTCATGTACATAAATCGCTGAGAAGCAGGCATATATTAAGTACCCGATCTCAGCACTAATGAAATTGTGAACAAGCGTACAACGGTACAAACATTCCGAAGAAACGTAAATGTCTTATAAATATAAAAAATCTACGTAAACCGCGGAGTGGAGCCGCACTATGAGAGTATTTGAATACCTTCTCAACATAAATCAATGCTCACTAGTGAGGTCTAAGTTGTTTACTTACGCCAAATGGGTATGTTTGCAGTTCACTAAAAGATAACGACCTCGTCAAAGCTACCTACATACTCAAACTCAAAGTTACTCCATTAACAATAACAATACATAAGTAGAAAATAGAATACTTTGTTCAGTAGTCGACTTATGATTTAGGTATGATATGAGGCCGAACTATATGCCGAAATATCAGAACTTATGGCAAGGGACCAGGACCAGGACCAGTTGCGATAGAAAAAAAACAAGCAAAATGTAATCAACTTTTTGATTCTTCCAGCCTGATGATATTAATGATATACATGATATTCATCCTTGATAAGGAATCAGACGTCCCGTATTATTTTATCGTTGTCATAAATTTTTATTAATTTCTCTTCAGGCGGCGGAATTTCAAGATTAGATTGAAGAGCTTTGGTGTATGATAGTGAACGTAAATCCAGAGTGACCGAATATAATTCATGACGATGATTTTAACATTTGTTTGTTATAGGTAAAATCTCTGAAATTTTTATGAATAGTTTTTTTCTTATTGTATTTTCGGTTCGGTCCAAAATGGTAAATTTCTATCATGAAGATGAAACCTAATGGACAAATATAATAATTTATACAACACTTCTAAAAAACTTACTGCATTGGCTAAGGTACGCATTAAACCTATTTGCAAGATATTTTAACAGCAAGTTTAGTTCGAATACGTATGTCATCATTTTTTTTTCAGTTTCTTTGAAATAAGTTCCTAGTTGTTATGCATTGTTGGAGAGCTAAGAAAACGGTTATGTTTTTAATATAATCTGCAAGCCAAGTTTCATAACATTTTTTTGTTTTTAAACCATTTTAGTGAAAAAAATATTGAAATAATATCGTTTTTCGTCTCGAATTTTTAAATTTGAACCGTTTTTTAAATTTTAGATTTAAATTGATACTATTTATTGTATTTTTTTATAGTATTTTTATTTTTCTTATTGTAATAGCGTCACCGTTTTCGAGATATTGAGATTTATCATTTATGTTATAAATACCAAGAAAAAAATGTTACACACAGTTAAATTTCCGAAATCTCTATTATATGCAGCAACAGTTTACTGCGAGTGGGCAGCATGCTCGTTTGCCACCTATTCTATATAAAAAAAAAGCTTCGTACAATTTTCTTTCACCATTTTTAGACAAAAAATAGAAAATCTCAATATATCGAAAATGTTAACACTTTCCCTACTTACGGGACACATTGTATATTATATTTATTTAAGGTTTTCGTTAGGGAACCCATTTATAAAAATAAAAGTTTATTTATGTGTGTGTATTGATGTAAGTTTTTGAAATAAGCAAATGAATGCCTCTAAAACTTGCAATGTGACGAAGATTCAGTTGTTTCTCCAGGCAAAACACAAAGTCTTGATTACCGACGGAGAGTTTCCTTCTTTTCAAAATTTAAAACTCCTCCCCTGGACGTGTGTTTGTAAATTCATGTGACGAAGGGAAGAACTTTTTTAGTATTACTAATTTTGTCAAGAGTATTTATGTCAATAAATACATATTAATAATTCTGGTGGTAAACTATCTCACACATTTGGCTTGGATCATATATTTACGACAGGAATATGTTCAAGTCTGAAATAATCAAGGGTCGAATAATAAATCAGCAATTAAGACGGCTAATACGAGAACTCTTTAAATTTCTACCTTGAGACTATTAATCCCGTAAAATCTTAATACAACATAGATACATTAAAATAAGCTACTGAAAGTTATACAATGTAATATATGTTTAATCATCGTTTGTATATCTGAATGAAATGAAGAAAAAGTAATCAGAAAATGGCCCAATAATCTTGCTTATAAGATTAAATTAATGGATAACGAAATTTAATATAAAAACCTTATAAGAGTACGCTTTCGACATAGTCACCGAGTGTCTAACGTTTTAAAAGTAAGTGCTAAATTTTCTTTTAATTATATACTCTGATTTAAAGACTAATTCTTAAAAGTATTTTACAATGAAACTCTCATTATAATATACCTTTGTTTATTTCAGACCAAAATCATGAAATTCTTTATTGCCTTCGCACTTTTCGCCGTGGCTTCGGCCGGCGTATTGCCACCTGCGGCCGTCGTAAGTGACAACCCTGAGATGCAGGAGATCCTGGCTGCTATCCAGAGCCCCAGCACCGACCCTGCCACTGCTGCCGCCCTCGAGCAGATGCTTCTTCAAATTCTCGGCCTTGCCCAGCCCGAACCCATACACGTTGGTCCAGCTATCGTTGACCCATCGCCTATCGTTATTGGACCCGCCATCGTTGACAACTATGAGCCCATCTCCATTGGACCCGCTCTTGTGGACTTCCCATTGTCTGATGGTGGTGTCGTGACTGAGGTGAACCCCGCCCCCGTCATGCCAGCTCCTGTTGGCCCTTCTGCCAGTGCTCCTCTTGTTCAACTCATCGTGAACATTAACTCCGCGTCTAAGTAATTGTTTAAATTATTCCTACCCCCCCATCTACCACTAAGAAGTTGATTGAAGGTCTCTGAGTCCATCATCATTGTGGACACCACAAATAATGGCATCCATATAAGAAGATTTCAAATGTAAAATAATCAAATTTTCAATAAATAAATAGAAATATTATTTATTAACGATACATTTTATTTGACTTATTCAGATAGAAAAAAAAAAAAATGAACATGTGACACTCGAGTTTCATATAGTTAATACATACTACTGGGCCATAATGTTTGCATCTATAATAACATTTCTTAATTTTGTTTTTTCTTTCTGAATGGAACTATCTTTGATAAGGTCAATTCAGGATAAAATTGCAAATTCGCATATTTTCCTGTTCGCACCAGCTTTTATCAATAGGATCTTAATTTTAAACCGATCCTAAATTGCACATTTCACCGAGAATAGACTTTTAGATGATAATTCAAATGTGCTAAAATAAGCACAGCATTCTTAAATGAAAAGATTTTATTAGTTTAGTGTTATATTTTAGTTGGCGAGAATTTTAACTTACTTGATGCTATACATTACTACGATTTACTTTTTTTATTCATTATATTACTCATATACACAAAATATCGTTATTTTTAAGATACTAAATGAATTTTCAAAAATCCTTTTTAATTTATTCTTAACTACATTTTTGGAATATTTGGTGTGATATTTCAGTGTACAATGTTTTAAAGATTTATAAAACATTGATTATATTCATTCGAATAACATAGAATTATAGTCACCCGCATTATACCACAACCTTAATAGCAATTCTAAAACGAATTCAAATGGAGCTGTAAAAGTAAAAGTGTCGATGAGAGTATTAATTGAAGTGTAATCACACTAATGGCAGATCCATTCGTGTGTTTACACGACGAGAACTCTTGTGACGTCATTGACAGAATACGAACGTGAAATAGCAGCATAACGCTGCTGTTTCGTATGTTGAGTGTAAGGATCCACGGAACAAACCACTGGTAACGACGCATTCAATCTCTTTCCTCTGGAGTGACAACGCATCTATATCTTGAATCTTTTTCGAAGATGAATGTAGATTTATGGCCCGCAGTTATCTCTTAGCATCACATGAACTGTGTGCTCATTTATCGCCCATGATATAACATTATATTATATAAACAGATCATGTAAGGATTTTATTTAACTTCGCGGAGAAAGTCTACAGCTTTTCAATCCTATCTGTTCAATGAAACTATTGACCAGAAAATTCACTTATCTATCTACGAGTTTTATCTGCGTAATTTAATATCGTAATTTGGCAAGGAAGTAGTTTATTGTCGGTACAGTATTTGTAAGTTACAAGTATGTATAATTTTATATATAATAATAAGCTTTTCAAATATTTAATGTAATCCTACGTAACCTTAACAATCAGTACAGTATAACATGGTTGGTATGTTCATGTCTAGTGCGTGGTTTAGGGTTTAGAGTTATTCTCAAATTTGAGATAACAAATGCTTGACAATTCCCTTCATTCTTGATATCCTCCTAAACCTCCATAATCATATGATGAATGAATAGGTTGAAATAAAAGTAGGGTGATGTTGAGTCCAGGAACAATAAATTTGGCCACAATGATCAATTATCATTCTGAGAACTCGGCCGTCACAACCTCTTTCGTAGTGGTAGAGCGAACTCCACGTCTAAGTAACAGTAGTGTTTACTATTGCTATTTAGTCATGGAGTTGATGGTCAAGATGTGTTGAACAGAATGAGCAGATCCAATGCTTATAGTTGTCAACATTCGCTTATCCAATGGTGAGGGTCTCGTATTGGCAAAGGATAGATGTACTAACTTTGATGGGTTTGGGCTTGGCGATATCAAGAATTCTGAGGAGCATCTGCCTAAAGGGCAACGGCGGTAACTAGATGGTGATGGTGGATGGCGGTGCTATGGCTCTCGATATGGACCAAAATTTCCTGAAACTCAGAGTTGTCAATAGCTACGACCGTGGGCTACCGTTCAAGGCCACGGCAAGAAGCTTCAAAATAACTACATGATGTTGACATAACAATATTATAGTGGTATTATATTGCAGTGGTATAGCTACTCTGCAGTTTGTTTCGAGGTGCAGAACGAATAGGTCAGCTCGTCCGGGATAGGACCACTTCCTCACAGAATAGCAATGCGAAGTAGCATCACAATGTTGCTGTGTTTCGTCTGGTGTGTTTAGGGATCCGGAGATCTTTATTAGTGGCGACGAGGCATTCCATCTCAGTCCTCTAGGCTGAAAACGCATCTGCATTATGATTTCTTGTAAAGGATGAATGTAGAGGTCATGGGGCCACAGGAATCACTTACCTTCAGGTGAACTGTGTGCTCGTTTGTTACTCTCATGTAATAATAAAAAAAAACAATTTTGTTTATGGAAGGCTTTATAAAATAAGTCTTTATATTCATACATTAGGACATAGATATGTCTATAACCATACCACTTGTCAATTTCGAATTACGCGGCATTAATGTCAGCAAGAAACAAAATTGGGGATACTTGTGGGTCGTCCAGGCTGGAGTTACACTTAACTTGAATTCAGTGTCAATGACGATACTGCCCTCTTTAGTTGTTGCCTGATATCATTTGCATGGAATTATAAAGTGCTATAAGTTTTGGGGGAATATAAACGAATTGGCACTAACCTATCTTTTAAAAAGGGCATTTGAAATTGATAAATTTATCAAAACTCAAAATTACGTAATCAAGGCTAATTTTTTTTTATAATATTACGGATGACAAACGAGCACACATTTGACGTGATAGTAATTGAACTACGGCCAATGTCGTGCACATCCACCATCAATAAAAATTCAAGATACACATGCATTGTCACTCCAGAGGAAAGAGATTGAATGCCTTGTAATCTGTCATTTATTCCGCGGATCCCTGAACTCAACATACGAAATAGCAGCGTTATGCTGCTATTTCACGTTCGTATTCTGTGAACGACGTCACGAACGTTTTGATACCTTACAGTGTCGGGTCTATGATGCATAATACTTTGGGAGGCACATTGGACAAATTAGTAATATATAATGTTTATTACTAAGTAACTGTACTAATAAATATTTTTTAACAATGACGACATATTTTACAATGTTTAGATAATAACATTATCCGCCTTAATTTAATCTCTTTAGGTAATCTTCAGCGATTTAATCCATAGATTAAATAAGAAAGCCATAAATTAAATTTGCAAGTTCGGTACTATAAAGAATATCTTTCGTCATATTACTGACAAGATACTCAAGAGTAATTGCATGGATCAACTACAAGGAAGTTTAAATTGTTTAATATATTGGCACATGCGCGTCAAAGTAGATTCACAGAATAGTACAATATTTCTCAGTACTGATTTTATACTTTAGGTAACCGGTTAACAATGATGACTTTATGCATCCATTTTATTCAGTCTATTAATTTCTTTAGATGAAGCGTAACCTAGTGGTTAGAGTTCTTTGCCGCTTAGTTGCGTGACCTAGCTTTGACTCAAAACTGAAGCGAATAAATGTGCCACACTTGCCTTGCAGTCCATGGCACCTACGTGTTTTAATGAAACTGAATGGGGTGACAAACGAGCACAAAGTTCACCTAATGGTAAATGACGTATCTAGATTCTGTTGAGGTTGATGCTGTTAGCCTATGCGGCTCTTACAGCTACATCGAATACAGGGTTCACGAAACAGTGGTCCATTAGCTGGCCAATTTTGTTTCTGGTTCTCTTACTTACACAAAGCTCTCATTAACTGAGCGTGTCTGTCTACTGTGATCTCGTTAATATCTGATTGCCACATAAGTTGCCAGTTCCCTAGCTTTGATGTCTATTGACCGTCCGAGGTTAGGTATGCGGACCTAGCCAGTGACGGTTGCCACCTGTTATCAAATTAACATCAGAAATTGTGGGCGGTGAGAACCGCCCTGACACGTGGGTGTATCTAGTGTACGCGGTGTCGCGAAGATTACGTCGCGCTCGAAGTCGAGGGTGGCGTGAGGTGTCGGTAGTGTGTGTTGTTGATCCGAGGTCCGTTGTAGACGGACTGGCGCTTGACTCCCCCGTCGGGGTCGTCGAGGACGTGACGAGGTCTACGGTTCCTAACTATCGGATTTAGTACCGGCTCGTAGGTTGGGTAAATGACGTAGGCGACCCATAAACCCTTTTACTCATCCCCATCATGGCTCGACCACAGGTAAAACACATCCCTTGTTACCCCTGAGCACTAGGGTTTCCCTTTACGTTAGTGTATCTTACTTATAAATCTCGTATTATTGCTAAGGCCTAATTGATAATAAAGAGGTATCTTATTTTTATTCATAATCAGGTTAAATACAAATTAAACAGTCAGAAAGGAACGTTCTGTCCTTTATAACTCATTCTTTTAAAAGTTTATTATAAAGAATGAACATGCCATACCCTGTCGGCCAAAAGTGTAAGATCACACATAAACAACATAATTATCCATCAATTGTAAATAATTAATTAATTAATTTATTGAACACATACATCTATCTTTACAGGTTTGCCCAATACAATAGTGATTACAACTTAAATATAACTTGTCATAATCTAATACGCTGCCCTTGTAAATTCCTTCTTTGGACATTATTTCAATGAGTTGGTTATATGGTTATATCTCGCTGCGCAATGATCTGCATTCTGCTCTATTTTAAGAATTAATTTTAAGCCATCAGCAAAAGAAAAGGGTGTGGCATTATGAACTACCTGGGGCAAATCATATATGGTTATAATGAAAAGGAGAGGCCCTAAATTACTACCTTGACTAATTCCTGATCTGGTAAAATAAAGTTTAGAAAATCATCCATTACAATCAACGTATTGACATCGATCATTTAAATAGGAAGCGAAAAATTACAACGTATGCGGTGTGCATCCTACGCTAGCTAACTTCATTCGGAGGACGTCATTATCCACTGTGTCGAACGCTTTTTTAAAATCAAAGTAGGCAACGTCCACTTGTAGATCGGCGTCCACCGTCGGCCCCAGGTGGTTCATGAAGTCCAACAAGTTCCCCGTTATCCCCCTCCCTGGACGGAAGCCGTGCTGCGCGTCACATAACAAAGCGCATATTTGTGGATTAGGCTACTATGAATGGCCGATTCAAGCACATTTGCCGGTGTGGATAATACTGCTACGGGTCTATAATCACTAACCTCTGAACCATCACTACTCTTAGGCACGGGTACAACCCGAGTGAGTTAGCAACGATCGGGAAGCCTTGCAGACCTAATACAAACTGAATAAGTGTAGCAACGGTTCCCCTAGCACCTCCCGACTGTCCCCACAGATAAACGCTGGAATATCATCGCGCCCGGCCGAGGATTTAGACGGTAAGCGTGCGAGCGCGCGACGCACGTCAGCGAAACGCAAACTCGGTAAGTGCATCCTCACAGCCGACACCGGCGCATGCGCGCCCATCTCCGCTGCGCTTAACTCAGGCGGCGCCGGGTTGTTTAACCCGAGTTTACTTGGGTTTGTTCACAAACAATCTCAATTAGTCTAAACTTGTGGTTTCTACAGTGACGTCATAAAATGGGAAAAGCTCGAGAAATTACCAGTGAAGTGCTTTCTGCCATAGTTGTTTTACATAATGAAGGCAAATCCGAACGTGAGATTGCTTCACGACTGTATTTATCGAAGATTTGTGTTCATGCACAATAACTCGATACAGGGAGACAGGCAGTTTTCAAGATCGTCCACGCTCGGGAAGGCCGAGAGCAACCACGTCTGGTGAAGATAATTTCATTGTTGTTACCAGCAAGCGAAATAGACGCTTAACAGCACCAAAATCTGCGTTGAAATAAACAAAACCCGAGTTAAACCTTTACCATTGACTACAGAAAAACGGTGACAGAGATGCGAAGTTGTATGGTCGCGTTGTCGTTCAAAAACCTCTGCTAACTCCGCAAAAAATTGAAGGAATTTTAAAAAAGGAACAGTACTAAAACATTTTATGCCGTTTCTTCCGGTTTGCAATTAATTGGAGATGGATTCATTTTCCAACAAGATTTTTCATCCATTGGATCATCCAAAGCATAGCTCAAAATTATGTAGATTATATCAAAATTATGGTCCCCTCAGAGCCTGGATCTCAACCCCATTAAATTTTTGTGGGAAGAGCTTGATAGGAACGTGGATCGTGGCCCATCCTCGCGAGAAGAAATGTGGAATGCTTTATGCGAAATTTGGAACAATATATCACAAGACAATATTAAAAAATTGATTGCCTGTATGCCGAGACTTGTGAAAAAGTCATGAAATATAAAGGAGTATTTGATGAAAAATCAGTTTAGCTAACTACAGCCTTTTTTTACTGTTAATATTTATTTACACTTTTAAAGTATATTTTTTGTCAATCAATGTTCTAATAGATGATTAAACAGGTTAATTAAACATTTAATATTTTATTGGAGTTTTATTTATTTTCCTACTATAATTAAGGTGGTCTTAAACTTTTGACCTGCAGTGTTTACAAAAATAAAGGAAGAAAAGAATCAATACATAGAGGACATTCAAGTATTATGGAAGTAGGCTTTTTCTTAATCTTGCAGATAAAAGAGCTGTGGAATATTATAAATCTTACGTAAAAAAAAATATATAAAATGTTTTCAGAACAATACTTATAATTTAAATTACTGATACTATTTTTCTTAAGGTATACTGCTTTTTTTTTTGAGTTTGTAATCAATGTGGTCTATAACATACCTTACAAAAATCTGAAAATTCTCTTTTGAAAAATGAAGTACAGGAATGTAGTCGAAAAAGTTCGCGACACGCGTATAGCGTATAGAAAACGAAGACTCCAAAAAGCTTTAAAAAAAATACGTATTATGGCTGTATGGCCTGATACGTTAGCCTTTTAAAACTAAAAATTTTACAAAATAGGCTAAACATAACCAATATCTGTCAGTAAATTAAATTACAATAAGTTTAATTATAAGTATTATAGACTATTAAATATTGTAAGAAAAAAAAATACAAAATGAGATTAAATACCATATTATTTTCGGCACCATTTAATAAATCTGCCAGAAGTCCCCAAAGAGAACCTGTACCTTTTCAAATGTTATTACCATTGAAACTGAAGAAATCAGTCTCGGGGAAAGGAGACAACCTTAAGGAAGCTGCTTGTATGCAAGAAATGGCCATAATGTTTGCGTGTTTCAAAAAAAGCGACTTTAATCAGCAGGAATGCTTGAAGGAAGTAACTGCTTTCCAAGGTTGTTATCGGGAATACAACGAGAGAGTTACAACGCAGAGAGAGCAAGGGAAAAAGGGTATCTTAATTGCCGGGGAAAAGAAGCTGACACATAGACAATTAAACCAATTGTTAAAAGCGTTTCCCCCCAAAAATTAGAAATGTTACTATATATTTTAGATGTAATATTAATTTAGTATGAATAAATCTGTTCTATTTAATGTTGATTTTTAATATAATCGGTGACTTGCAAGCAGGGTGGCTAACAATTCTCTCTTTCAAGAAATTGTTCTCTAGGTACTGGTATACTCATAATTAATGAGGTGATGTTAGTCAAGGGAAAACATATCAACATCTTAATTACTTATCAAGGTTGGCCATAGTTATCATGAGGAATTTTAAAATGACAGAGCTTTTTAAAGTGGTAGAGCTAGTTTCTGGTTCCAACTGGACTGGAAACAGCCCATACCCTCAAAGGACAACAATATACAATAGCCGCATAACATGTATGCTTTAATGGTTGTAAGTGCAATTACAGGGTTAACAATGCACATCATGAATTTGTCTTGAGTATGGATATCCTGGGTTGGGTCCTTGCTTGTTATCCCTATTATTATAAAAGAAGACAAAAATTGTGCATCATCTTTGTATTTGGTAAGTAAACAGAGTGCTAAGGAATTTTTGTTGCACACAAACATGACCAGCTTACCGATCAGACTTCAACACTGCTTTCTTAACATTTACTTAAATATGTACAAAGTATATAATATTTTTTATATTACCATGGATCTTATGTACAAACTTAATCAAAACCAAAATTTAGAAATATATTCCCCATGTCTATAACTACATTTTAACCTCAATTTTAAAACCAATATGTATGTTATATTTGGAAGAAAGCAGTGGCCTTTGTATATAGATTACACTGCCGTACTTAAGCTTTCTCCCTAGAGAGGATATTGGAGTATACTCCATCACTTGGTCTCATTGTATTTTGGTGGATTCATCTTCAAAGTATTTTATTTCCTCTCAGATTTCACATGTTATATATTCAAATTAACAATTTAATTGGTAATTGACACCAGAGATTAAGCCACTGTACTTGCATACTGTGACATTTAAAGTGATCACTAGTAAACATTGAACTACCACAGCTATCCACCCCGCTGAATAGTATTTTAATGGATAAGAAACAAAACTTTTAATTAAGCATGAGTGATTACACTCAGAATTACAATAATAATAAGGTAGTGAATTGTGGATCTACAATAAGCAATCATGAGACAACTATGTTTCTAATTAGAAATTTAATTGATTTATTGATTATTTTCAATATGAGACAATAACAACCTGATTGTTTTTGAAATATCTCTTCAAAAACTGGGACTGAGGGGATTTAATTTAAACAATATTCTCTATAATATAATATTGGGTAAAGTCATAAGCAACTTCCGATGCAGCTTAGTAGAATCTATTATTTGTATCTACCTAATATGAGTTAGCAGGACAACAAGTTGTTGTTTTCAATATAGATGAGGCTTAGGTTAATCTTTTGTCAACTGTTTTGTGAAACTGCTTTTTTTAAACTGAAATAGAGAGTCCAAAAGTACATATTCACCATGTAATACTTTGGGAATTTAAACAAGGCAATAGTGCTAAGTTGACAGGTGAAAAAATATGCAGAGTATATGGTGAAGGGCTAAGAACTGATTGGGCAGTTAGATATTAGTTTATAATATTCCGTTCTGTAGATACAACCTAAAATTGGCCTCTATAAAACTGGGCGTGCTTAACAGAGCGAGACTGTATTTCATGTCTGCCCACTTTGCGCAACTTTACAAAGCGCAAGTTCGACCTCTAATGGAATACTGTCCTCATCTCTGGGCCAGGGCACCCCAGTACCAGCTTCCGTTCTTCTGCTTCCAGCATTCAACTGGGAGCGATTACCCGCGGCTTGATTCACTGGCGTTGCAAAGTGATGTGGCATCTCTTTGCATTATTTACTGAATTCACCATGGGGAGTGTTCTGAAGAGTTGTTCGGATTAATTCCAGCCGGCAACGCATTTGTGATTTAATAAAGGCGGGCAACGTATTTGCGACTCCTCTGGTGTTTTTGTTCATGGGCGGCGGTGATCACTTTACCTTTGACAATTGCTTGATAAGGATCAACCACCCCTACCAGATCCGAAAGCAAACATCTGTGGCAATTCAGAGTCAAGGGATAACTCACCACGAGTTGTTGAGGTGAAATTTAACAAAAAGTTACAAAGACTGCAAGAGAAACTCCATGAAAAGCGTTCTGCACTCGTCAATCGCAAAAACATCATTCTTTAACACGACAATGCGCGGCCACATACACCAAGGGTGACTCAAGAAAAAAATTTTAGTTTGGATGGTCTGTTTTACCATACTCATCTTACTTCCCGGATCATGCGCCGACAGACTTTTTGAATGGAAAAACCTTCAATTCTGAAGAGCAAGTCAGTGAGGCTGTCAAAATCTTCACTTCCACTCCAAACCAACCATATTTTACAAGGAAGGAATTGATAAACTACCAGGTAGATGGGACAGGGTTATGCATAATACTGGTGAATACATAATAAATCAATATAATTTTGTTACTTAATGAGAGCAAAATAAATGTTTGATAAAAAAAAACGGAAGTTAGTAATGACTCGATCTATTAATTTCACATAGACAACATTACCATTGTAAAATTGTCGATATGGAATTATTGTCATATATGTTATAATTCAATTTATATGAAATAGAGCTACAATAATAAACTTCCAAATGTCCAGATATGATCAGATTTTTAAGTTTTGTTTTGTTTTAACATATTTGTATTTTCAACTATTTCTGTGGCCTATAAAATATATTGACAGGAATTGGGTCCCTTTTGTGGCGGACGCAAATTATATTTTATTTCAATAGTTTATGATGACTATATTTCAAATAATCTATTATTCCAACTAATTATTATATTGTTAAATATGGTAAAATAAACATAAACAGATTGTTTAATTCATATATTTAAAATATCAATTTGTCAATTGTTAAGATCGTAAGTAAAAGTATTAAATAACACACAAGTATCACTTTGGGGCAGTGTGAATCCATTGCGGCGAGGATACTTGAAGCTCGATACGTCGCACAGTTATCAATTCATCATCAATTTCATGGACATTGTAAAATCGTTCTAATTCCTCTATTGCTTTGTCTTCAAGCTAAAATAAAAAAGTTAATATTTTTCATTCAATTTAAAAGTTCCTTAAATGTTAGCACACACTCCCAAATAAAAAATAACTACATTTCTATGTATCAAAGAAGCACCTCTAATATCCTAATAAATTGAGGGATATATATATATATAAATATAGCTAAAGGTATCAACTTATAGTAGCTACCAACAGGTTGGTTCCCAAAATATTTATTTCATGAAATTATATTTTTAAATGAAAGTTAAAGAAATGTTATAATATACCTATGGACCAATATTTTCACATCTGATGTTTATTTTTATTCACCCGATTGATTCCGTCCACTGTGATATGGTTTGATAGTAAAGTGAGTGGAATATAATACCCAAATATCACTCATTTGTGGTAAACAAATATTTTTAGCAGCTATCAATAGGAACTAGACCACACTACGAATTGTGCTCATCATAAAACTGCTCTCTTAAGTCAATGATGATGTACTGGTTGCCAACTAGAGGCATACCCATTGGTATTGATAAATCTGCCCTTGAAGTTCAAACCTTCCTGCCATGACAACAACCTAGTTCTGAATAATGACAACAACCTAGCGAAATACTAACTTTGCATACGAAATGCAATAATTGGTGATGACAAAATCGAGGCAAACTAGATATTATTACGCCTAATTAAGGGAGAATCATGTATAGACGGGGAAGAATCTTACATTTCAAATGAAAATGAAAAAAAAAATGTGCTAAGAAGAAAAAATTAAAAAAAAATTGTTAGTGCTAACATGAAACTTTCGTATTGTCATACCTGTGTTAATGCTAGAGGTTTCGTCATAATCCTTGAAAAGTCATCTTTCTGTTTCTTTTGATCGGCCAAAATTTGATTAAACTCAACAGCTTGGGCTCTACGACTGCTGTTGGCAACTGGTGATTCGCATATTTTCCATGGATTCTTAGGTTTATCGGGTGGATTCCCTAAATTCAATTTATTTGTCAAGTAAACATCTAGATTTTGTGGCGTTGGTACGTCGTTGCCTTGCATGGCTAACTTCTTCCGTTGCTTTTGGGAAAGTTTAGGACCGACATGATTTACAAACAAATTGCAATGTGGACTCCAGTTTGTTTCGGAGAGGGGCGATTCTTTCGGAGATTCCGACATACGGGAAGTACTAGGCCCATAATGATCTTTGGCTGGAGGACTCATGGCATTTGAAGAATTGCTTTTAGTTAGTTTCTTAAAAGATTCAGTAGGAGGTTCGTTAAGGATGTCTTTCGCTGTTATTATAGCTTTTAGTCTTGCTTGAATTACTTTTTGTTGCTTTTGTTGTGACGATGGCACTTCTATCCATCTGTCCTTTTTCTCGCTTTGCTTTTTCTCAGATTCTTTACTTATAGAACTCAAAGATAATGTTACGTCTCCAGAGTTATCATTTGACAAGTCCAAGGAGGTCACAGAGCTCACAGATTCATATCGCTTCCTAGCTTTCTCACTCTCTGTGTACTCAATTTTTTTCGTCTGTTTACCTTTCTTTTTACTAATGTCTATTAAACTGTCGTAGTTTTTCAAATCTTCTTCGATAACATTTAGATCTACAGGATAATTTTTTGCAAATTCATCAATAACTTCATCATTTGGACAGTTAAAGAAAGGCGTGATGACTCGCGATGACATGATCGGATTGAACTTGCAGTAGAATTCTGATATATCTTCTAACAGAGTCCCTTCTAGTAAATCAAGTGATCGGTTCTCTAGTATATTGCAAATATTAAGAGAAATAAATTCCATACAACATTGTTTAAGTTGTGAGGCGTTGTATGTGTGTGCAAATTGGCAAAGTTCAGTGCAGTTTTTCAGTGTTATCAAGTTTGCTAATGTGACTTCACACATTTCTCGGAGACGACTTATAAACAATTGGTCCGCGACAACAAGCATGCTGCAGATAAAATCTATGCTGTCTGAACTCTCAACTTCCGGACAAGAGTCTGTGTAAAGGAAATTGATGACCGGCAATAATATTCCATGATTTATTGGCAGCGTTACCGTGGACATCACTTTACTCTGCAATGAAATTAGTAATGGGATAGAGAGAGAGAGAGAGAGCGATATGGGTATCATTTGCTAAACGGGGTGCTTTATCCTAATTATTTAAAACAAGTATTTTAGAATTCTGATACGGCCGAAAATTTATTTATATTTATAGTTTGTGTTATGAGTTGTTCGTCTGTCCAGTTTTGATGTGACAGTGAGCATACTTGACATATGGTATATTTATCTTACTATCAAGATGCTGCACGAAGTGTACGACTCGACCGAGTAAGAACCACACCCTGACAAAATACCAGCGTAAAATAGTAGCATAACGCTAAAAGTATCGGGTTCCGGAGGCCCTTGTTATTGGCGAAGAGGCATTTAATTCAAGTCCTCAGGGGTGAGCAGTAGTCCACATACGATATAATTATCGATACAGGTCTCCGGTGCTCAGTTAAGAGTGGGTATTGGATGCACACATTGCTCAAATACCGGTGTGCCCGATACAATAGAGAGTGGTCCATGAACTTGAAATTAACTGTATCAAATGGGATCAATAAACAAAAAAAGAACCATATTAGAAGTACAATATTGAATTATTCAAAATTTAATTCATAATTTTTCGAAATATTTTTTCTTATAACTTCGAGAGTTACAAACGAGCACAAAGTTCACCTGATAGTAACTCATTCCTGCGGCCCGTGACATCTACATTCATCGTTGACAAGGAATCATAATGCAGATGCGTTGTCACCCTTGAGGACTGAGACGGAATGCCTAGTCACCAGTAATAAAGGTCTCCGGAATCCTAAACTCACCGAACACAACACAGCAGCATTATATTGCTAGGGAATGCTGGCAATGTGTGAGGTGGTGGTCCTATCTCAGTCGAACTGACCCATTAATTCTGCAGCCAGAAACCAAACAGCAATGGATCTCTACCGCTGTTAATGGATAAACAATAATGAACGTTTATTAATTACCTCGGTCCAGGAATGCATGAACATTCCGTGAAAATATTCAAGTCGAGCGGCCAATACACATTTATGTGCAGGTATCAGTGTACCATCTTTAGAACACACATTAGTATCAACAAGTTCCGGGAGAGATTCGCGTTCCCAGCACAAAGGCGCATTCTTCGTGAACGTTGCACTTTCTTTTAGGTATATCGTACTATCCCTGTAACTATATAGTGTAATATTAGTAATTTTTCGAAAGTCATTTTATAAAAATAACAAACATCCAACAGTGGCAGAGCTACACTACATTTTCATTCCAGCTGCAGAATTAATGGGTCAGCTCGACCGGGGTAGGACCACTCCCTCACAATACCAGCGTAAAATAGCAGCATGACGCTGCTGTGTTTCGTCTGGTGAGTGTAGGGATCCGGATACCTTTATTACTGGTGACGAGGCATTCCATCTCAGTCTTCAAGGGTGACAACGCGTCTGCATTATGATTCCTTGTCAAGGATGAATGTAGGTGTCCTGGGCCGCATCAATCACTTACCATCAGGTGAACTGAGTGTTCGTTTGTCACCCTCAATGTAATATTAATAAACTAACGTAATAACTATAATCAGAAAAAAAATTTTTTTCAAATACAATTTACTAGTAACTTGGCGTATTTCAGTTAAAGTTTTCTTTATTCATAATATACAATAATTACCTTTGACGATCAAAAGGTAGAGCCAAGCTAATAACAGTTTAAAGCTGCATCATGAATGGGTTGGATGGAGGATCACACCCTCACAGAATATCAGTGCAAAATAGTCGCATAATGGTATTTTTGTCTTTCGCATGTTGAGCGTTGTGACCCAGATACGGTTATGGGCTGGTATTATATCTCAGTCTTTAGAGTTGACAATATTTGTGTATAGTTACTATTTTTTTTTAAACAAAAGTTTACTATTACTTACATCAAAAACATTTCGGTTATTCTCCCCAACGAAGCTTAAAATGCTTGCGCTAGGAGACGGTTCATGACAAGTTTAATTTACGATAGACAATAGTTTAATATATAATAATACAGTCTATAATTTGTTGAAGATAAATGTAGATAATATATATATAGATTATAAAATAAATATTGCCAACCATAGCTAAAAAAAGAGTGTCGTCTATACTATAGTTTTATATAAAAATAAAAAAATAAAAACAAATACTTACTAATACTTATCAAGAAGTTTATGTAGATTCATAACATGCAATCTCTTAGCCGACGCTTGCACCAGCTTTACCGGGTCGCAGTATAGATGGGTGCGCGGTGGCGTGCTAGTACTGCGTCGATTTCTATTGCCTCGTTTGTTCTTCTCATTCTTCTGTTTATATACTTCGAATGCGGTTACTTCCATGGGATTTTCTGTGGAATATCAAAAAGTAGAATTAAAATATTTTTGTATTTAGTTACAATGATTCATTTTTCATATCAAAATATATGTATTAAATGTTGGTTTACTTGTATTACGTATATGTTAGTATTAACTTGTAAATATTTACAAATTATTCTTACCAATAGGATCAGTTTCAATTTCGATATTTTCTTTCTCTTTCTTCACTACGGCGTTTAGATCTTCCCTCCTTATCTTAAGTCCGCAAGGTCCGAGTTCGGCAACATCACATGTACCAATGTACATGTACCGCAAGATCCTTTCAAATACTTCGGGATGAAAATTCTCTAACGTGACTATGGGTTTTTCATCCGTGTCTCCGCGTGATTCTTGGTATAATTTATAAAGGTGTTCACTGCTAGACGCCACTATGAATATATGAGCTGGAAATAGCTTTGTGCCGACCTAGGAGGACATAAAGTAACATTATATTCAAGTATATATTGTTTTAGCGTAGACAAAATATTAAGGAATTTCTAATTTTCTTCTGATTTGTCTTTTATTATAATTAAATAACGTGAAAGCCAATACACTTTGTGATTTCAAATAATTATTGGAATCGAGAGACAAATAAATCCGGATTCGTTTGTTTGTATTTGCTTGGCGAAATATAGCCAATACAAAGTAATAAAAACTCTAGTCTTTATTCCCTATTCAGCGGGCCTCCCACTCGCGAGTCTAATTAGATAAAACTGTAGAGGTCTCGGGACCAACAGCAATACTACGCAACAAAAAAAAATCTAGTCTTTATAATTTTGTGTTATAAAACTGTATTCTTACCTTAAATATGACATCATGTAATATATCATTTTCCGCGGCAGTTTCGAATAGAGATTCCATGTGTTTGGTCAAACTCGATGGCGAAAGCTCAGGCAGAGATGTTAGACCACAAGTGGGTTTAATCTAAAACAGTAAAAAGATCAAATATTACAATTATAAAGCAAAACATGTACACAATGAAAGATTTAGTGAAAAAAAAAAACAAATTCATAGGAGTAAACTAAAGCTTGTGTTTTGTTATTATCTGTACAAAATAATTAACTAACCACAGAGTAACAAGAATTTCTATTTATTCAGTCCATTGAAACTTACTTGGAGACAAGCGAAGTTCAATCCCTCATTATCGACAGCAATAGAAACGGCCCTATGAATGTTCGGTATCTTCACTATCTTCACCGCAGTGCAATCGTCTTTCTCTAAAAACTTAACAAGAGCAGACTTATTGGAATCATTTTTCTTTTCTTTCTTAACATTCTGCTGTCCTGTTGTTGTTGCCTTTCGAGATATGCTACCAACGAATGCCTCTCCATACTTTGTTATGAAATACATCGCATCGTGGGTGAGAGATATGTGCGTTATTACAGTTTGATGGGTAAGGCCGAATACACATCTAAAAATTTAGAACCAATTAGTAATATATGTATTAGAAGTATACAACAACTAAAGCGTTATTTTTATTTTTTATTAATTGAGGGATTTAAGGTGTGAACGAAAAATACTGTAAATAAATAAAAACAACGCACTAACATCAAGTTTTGTTGTAAGTTGCAAAATAGTGCCAGAAAAGCCAATGAAATGTTGAAATCAGTGTATGGCGATAATGTGGTGACCCTAATATACTGTTTACGGAAATGAGTTAGTTGAAGACGAGTTCGGGACATCATTCGAGCTCAATAACATACGAAAAGGTGCAGAACAAGTGGCAGAAATGGTTCGTATAAACAGGCAATGCACTATTCGAGAGATTTTAGGATAACTGGAAATCTATCATAAACAAGTAAATGAAACGATAAGTGTGTAACTTGTTCCCAGACTTTAGACTGACGATCAGCAGGAATGCTGTGTGTGAGTTTGCGTGGAATTGAAGGATCGTCTTAATGCAGATCCGGACTTGATGACAAAAATTATAACTGGAGATGAAACTTGGGTGTATAGCTATGAGACTGAGACAAAATTTCAAAGTACCCTATGAAAAAGGAGTGTAAAGGGAAGGAAGTCGAACGAGCTCATGCTCACCACGGACCACTGTTCTATGAACCCTGAAACCGGATGAAGCTGTAACAGCCGCATAGTCTAACAGCACTAACATGGACAGAATCTAAATGAGTTCATGCTCGTTGCTCGATGCAAGCTCATTGCTTTGTTCTTAATAAAATCATTCACGATATTTTTCGACATCAGAGGTGTATGATAGTAACATACACCAATATGGGTACTGTTGGTCCATTGAACCGGATCGTACAAGCTATTTGAATTTTGGAATATTTATTTCAATGAAATTATCACTTTTTACGATTAATTGTATATAAAATATTGTGAATCTTCGACGCATTATGAACTGAGGCTTCGGGTCATAAATCATATTTATCTGTCTGGCTCGCTCGCACTTACAGGTCTTATGGAGAGGTGTAGTTATGTGCTTAAGAATTGTAAAGATGTATATCGATAACGGGATAGGTACGATCGATATGCTAAATTATGTTAAGTATTAATAGGAATAATTTTTCGCTATTTGAAAATAAAAGTTTTTAATTTGTAACATAGAATGTTTGTTTCGACGTAATCATAGAAAAAACTTATTAAATTCTTTTAAAAAACGTGGAACACGTTGTGAATTACAGCCCGAGCTTGAGCGTTGATGTCACCATTTAATTTCTTCAAAACCACGTTAGAAAATAAATCTCCATTGTGCGTATTGCGTAACGAAGCGTAAGTAATGTAATGAGTGTCATAACAAAAAATCTTATATTTATAGAAAAAGAACAACCTTTACTCGTAATGACCAATCAGGAGTCAGAGTGCTAATGAAGGTCACGATGACGCATCGATCCCGCGTGCGCAGGTAGCTAAGTATCGATAATGGGTTGCATTGTGTGCACATTCCTATTGTCAGTGTCATTTATTGCCCGACGACTCAGTTTAAAATGCGTCGACTATGGTGAATTGTATTTGTGCATGTTAAGAATTATTATGATAAAAAAGACTAATAATTCTAAAGTAACTTGGTGTCGTGAATTGGACGTATGTACCGGTGATTTGTATGTTAATAAATAATATTCAAATTCAAAAAACAGTAATGTGATTAGGAAAGGCTTAAGTAATTCCCACTTTTATATTATAAATTAGTGTGCAAAAATTATAATGATCATTATTTTTTCAACAGTGATAAAACCACGTCGACCTGCCTAATATTATGAAAAATAAGTTTGTTTTCTTACCTTGTAAGTCGGTTAGTAGTGTCCTGCCAAATGTGGAGCTGTCCCACATTAGTTAGCAACAAGACAGTGATGCGGGAATATACACCTTGTTCACTTATTTTGCTTTCTACGCATACTTGGCGCAAGTTAATTTGCCTGTTGAAGATATGTGAAATTACAGAAATGTAAATGTGTATTTTTAATAAAGAAAATTTCGAAAGTTATCGTAATATTTAATTTTGGGGCAACACTCGAGCTTAGTAATCACCACAGCCCTGTGAGACTCAAACCAAACGATTTACTCTATAAAGGATTTTTCGAAATCCAAATAAAAAAAAATCTAGTCGTCAGTTTGCAGTGTGAGAAGAATTTGAAACATTGTGTCCAAAAATAGAGTAAGATACAAAATATAATACAAGCCTCAAAATAGTACCGATCTCTTTTTTTTTTTTTTTTTCGGGTCGTTACGTTGTGTCAGGTGCCCAACGTTTAGACCTACTATCGTTCTTATTACACTAGTATTTCATGGACACATCGGATTCAGGATATGGAGACCATATGTAGACAAGTGAGAGCAATGTTTGTGTGAATTCTTACTGCAGCTCTGTAATAACTGGCATATGTAGTCGATCTCATTGGGTAACAATCAGAAAGTATCTCCATAAAACTTTCAAGAAGCCGGCAGCGCATCTGCGTCAATTCTGATGTTGCCGTGGTCGGCGGTAATCACTTACCATCAGATGAGCTGCTTGTTAGTTTTCCACTAACTCGTATTATATATGTAGGATTGTAAGGAGCGGACGGTCGATTGATTGACGATTTAATGGTGATGTAATAAACGGGAACGACTGAAGTGAATGGTAAGATAGAAGAACATATGGATGGAGTCATTGCAATTTTGTGCGGAATGGCGATTAGATGCTTAGATGATTTAAAATATAATACTTTTATTGTACTGTATTTGGTTTTATACGAAAATAAATTAAGTTTCAAGGGGATTTTCGGTTTATATTATTCGACTACATATATTAAAAAAAAACTACATCCTAAAAGTTTTGTAAGTCTTACTTGATTGCGATTTTCTTGCACATATGCTTATGTAGAAGATAAACGTCACCGCGACTGGTGGTGAATACAGTTCCGGCATCCGAAGTGGCCACCAATTGGATCTCTGCTTGATCCTTGGTATTAATGGACACAGTTACCTGCAATTAAAAAAAAACACTAATTTTATGTAATATAAAAATAGTTACGTACGATTTCGTTTGTGAGAGCCATGGTAGTTCATTACTAAATAATAAATATTTCGAAGATACGGCCACGTGATGGATAATACTCTAACATCCTCTTTAGAATGTATGCTCTATAATGAGATTTATTTTAGTAACTAGTTCTATATTCCCATTTTGAGTCTATATTAGTGCGGTGAAAATTTTTGGTTTGGAGAATATGTGAATGCATCTGTCTTTATCTTTATTGCAACGTGATGACCCTGATTTTTAAAGTAAACCCGTGAAGCAAGGATTTAAAAGACAACATGAGTGTAAATATTTTCTCTTGGTATAGCAGACATATCTAACATATTTTAATCAATGTATCTTTATAGAAAAATTGTCGCCGCTATTGGTATAGCTGCTATATGATATGTCTGCACATATCTAACATATTTTAATCAATGTATCTTTATAGAAAAATTGTCGCCAGTATTGGTATAGCTGCTATATGATGTCTGCACATATCTAACATATTTTAATCAATGTATCTTTATAGAAAAATTGACGCCGCTATTGGATTTTCAATTAAAGATTCTAAAGAATATGGACGATAAAGTTTAATAGTGTATTATTAACTAAACGATAACAAGATAGTGATATGAGGATGGAGGAATTAAATTATATGACAATTTATATTAAGACTTATTAGAAGTCACTTTTAAGTCAAGCATTAAAAGACCTGTGGGTATCTAAAATTATGATCTTGTACTAACTCGTTTCGGTGCTGGCACCACTTTATCCTCCTGTGGATGCCCAAGTTGACCCAAGTTAGTGCCCCACGTGTAAACAGCTCGTGGGTTCCACGCCACTGCATGTAAACGACCAGCGCACACTCCAAGTGGGTCGGCAAGCTTCAACAACGGTTTAGCTGTTGCTAATTTAATTAAAGTTGGCGTCTTGGCGTTCGGCGAGCTTATGTTTTCTGTGGTATTTATACCATATTGAACCACCTGAAATGTTAACTTTTAACGGTTACATTAATACTTATAATTGGTCTTTATTACTTAAACTCTATCATACAGATACATCTACTCTCGTTGGCTATGAGATGAATGTACACGTATCATTAAGTAGGTCTTAGTGTAAACGACAATCATCAAATGTTTAAGCACAATTATAAATATTTATTCAATCGGCATTGTCACAAACCTAAGAACCGACAAAAATGTGTATATATATATATATATATATATATATAACGAACGCGATTGGGACTTGGGAATCATTTTTTATATATGCAACACTATAAAAGAATATAGATTCTATTTTTCGAATTGAAATTAAAGACGATGGTGTTTGCGTTAATTTTAAAGATTTATGAATTTATATATTTTGCCAACTCACCGCGCCGCTTTGAAGCAAAAAGACAGTCGAAGTGAGTGTTATTGCTACAGATAAACAGGGCTCTGGTAGTTTCAAGGCCGTGGGGCGAAGCGCCGTACAATGCGGACCGCCTGCCCTGGCGGTCTGCCCCCCGCACCATACTTCACCTCCATTTGCGTCGCACACCCATACACTATGGAATTTTCCGAGGCACACCTGTAGTGGATGAAATAGTTTGAATGGAACACGTCATTCTTATTGGCTCAAAACATATTTTGATAAAATTGATCATGTTATAATAACGTTCATGCACTAGTTTCATAATTTAGGTCTCTATTTATTTATTGTCCATAAAATGAACGGAGAGTTTATATTCCTTAACTAATTACAAATATATAATAGAAAGGACATTTTATCTTTAATGATCACGGCGTGAATATAAGTGGTAAGGTAACACAGAGATACGGAACCAGAGAAAAAAATAAGTATGATAATTACTTTGTGCACGTAACTCTTGTATGCATTTAGTTTTTTTTCGGGCTGATGGCCGCTGTTAGCCCGAGAGCTTTTACAGTTTCGCCGGGTTGAGAGGTCTATTAGTGGGTAACCAGCTCAAGGGCTCCCAAGAGGGAGCCTTGGCTTGGACCGTTACCCAGTTCCGCGAGAGCGTCTGACTCGTGCTTGATTGCGTCGATCGTCTCTTTGCTTACCAACGAGCTAAGTCATGTCACCGACAATACTAAACCGACTCAGGTATACGAATTTGAAGATATGACGTCATCCACATTACCTTAAGATATTTATTTCATGAAACAGTAGGTATTTTTAAAGATTCTTTCTCATTAATTTCCTAAATAAGTGGGTATACCTGAGCCCCCTTGACTACGTTACTTACCTCTGTGTCCACCACCACGCGGTACCACCCCGATGGGATCCTATTCCCTAAACGAAGAAGATTTGAAGATACCCGGAACTTATAACAAAATACTACGGATAGAAATAAAAAAACAATGTTTAAATAAGTCTATTTTATTTGCGGACTCATGTGATAGGACCATAGTTTATTGGCACTATATGGATTAGTGTCGAACTTGTAACTCTGGGCCGGATTGATTGCGGAGATTACCCTAACAACCTTCTTTGGAGGCTCATCTGTGAACACTGTGTTATCAGGAATTAATCTCTTAGGCGCTTCCACTCTAACCTCTTTCATTTTAGACGGTAATTGAGTTTGAGATTTGGGAGGAGACATCGTTATCGGTTTCCAGTTACTAGGATTTATTAATGGCTCCCCTCTTATTAAGCAATAGGAAAACGAAACGACGAAAAAATAAGTCAACGATAGAAGTAATGCGTAGGATATGAAAGTTCCCTTATTCTTTTTAATAGCTTCACGCAACGCGTCGAAACATCCGTAGTTTTTGTAACTGGCAATATTATCCGTAGCAGTTTTCGTGCACTCCGGATCTAATGGTATAAGTAGTGTTTTATTCTTCAATATACAACACTGAATCGGAAATAGCATTCCGGCATTCTTCTTCTGCCATTCTGAATTATTAAAATCTTCATAATTATTAGCACCGCAGCATTCGTAATTCGACATTATATACTCCCATAGGACTGATATTACATCATTATCTTTACCGTAGTAATTGCGTACCGTTGATTGTAGATAGCTTCGTGTTTTAGGGTTATTCGAATAGATGTTATAGACTCCTGATACAAAGAACAGCCAAAACGCAATAGAGGATATCACGGACACTAAAAATACATAAGTTTGGATCGCGCATTTTATTTTGCAACCTGCCCCCATAATGCCACAGCATGAAGTAAACATAGTTAACGCGGATATAATTATAATAATCGTTGTTAAAGGAGTGAACCAGAGTTTTAAGTTTACAATATAAGCCACTACTGGGACGAATTGGCTTTTGGTCACGACGTAGTTCACGTCACGAAACATGTCCGTGTTGATGAGACACCATACACAAGCTATGCAGCTCAATAATGCCACCGAAAAAAACGTGATGTTCATACAACTTAGACAGGTACGTGGTAAATTAGTCGTGTGCATTTTTTTCTCAATAAGCATGCACTTTTAAAATAAACATATCAAAAAAATTACGTCATACTTTTAATTGACATTGACAGATATTGCATAGATAATGGTGTTTTAATTTTTGATTTTTTCATCTTAATATATTGTTTTACTAATAAAATTGTAAAGAAGGGACGATAATTGATTTAAATGAAAGTGATAAATAATTAAGTACCATTAAATTACTATTTTTTTTAGTTATTTAAAAATTCAATGTATGTAACTTTTTTTTAAAATAATTAAAGGCATTTCATTCTAAATATTGATTGTTATTTTACTAGACAAATTCGCATTTAGTTTTTGTTGTATATGTTTTGTTCATACGAAATCAAGCAGTTACCAATTTCCCTCCGAGGACACGAAGTTAATTCATACTTTTACTCCCATTAACTACAAAGTTTAGTGTTATTATCTAAAATAATTTATTAATCCTAAATAAGAACTTTGATGATGGTTAAATAGTCTTAATATCTTTTGCATTATATATTTGGAGATGTCTTAAAGCAGACATTTCTATTTTTTTGTTCGCTGTAAACACTCGGCGATGTTTACGCTTTTCGTATACCCTCTTATTTCACGGTAAAGGTAAAAAGGTCTTACTCCCGCCTCCCTAATAATTAATTATCAAAGTTTTTCTTTCTCGTTGCCAGAGACCAGATGTAAGACGAAAAAGATCCATCGAGGTTGATATGGTCCGTCTAATTTAAGGCTCAAAATAAAAACTTGAAGAAAAAAGTATTTACCTGTTTAATGGTGTTATTCGTGCGACTGAAACATGTAAGCAAATCGGGTGCGTTGCGTTGTTGCTGGGTACCAGTACCCAGAGTGTAGTTTGAGTTACTTCCCCACACATAGATATCGCTGGGCTGGTCCCCAATGTGTTTGTACATGTAATGACGATCAAGCATGGCATGCTCTAAGGCTTTATAATCATCCTTGTCAACAATATCGGTGTTAACACCTAAAAAGGAAGGTGATTTTGTTCACATTATAAATTATTTAATTCAGACTTTTTGTCACATTAGTAAGTTACTGTGATTAATTCAAGCGGAATTATAGATACGAAGTTTACATTAAATTCGTAATTTTTTCCTACTCATAATATACATAGTATTCAATTTGATTAATGTCTACCTACATAATCATGTACTTTGGCAAAGATGTCAAAATACCATGCCATAGAGTATAAACACTTCAAAATTGTTGTCATTTTGCATCACCAAATATTAAGCTAGGCATATAAAGATTATTTCTGGATGAAGGCATTGGATAACCTTTCACTCATTTCTTCCTGTGGATCTTCTAATAATTGAGTAAAATTAAAAAATATATATAGAGAAATGTGTAAATAACAGTAAAATTACCTACCATGATTTTATTTAAAAAAATGTATTTGAATATACAACATTTTTACATTCGATTTTAATAATAGAAAATATAAAATAATGGATTAGTTCATTTTTAAATACATTTTACTTTTTTGCTAATACTTAGTATATTGAAAATACCAAAATATAAGAATTCTTTACAGTTACAGAGGCACATAAAACTGCATTCCAGTAGTGGCATATTGCCAACTAATGCATTTTGGCTCCTAGCCATACCATCTAATATCAAAACCTACTAATAGAATATCATAGTGATTTAACACTTTATTAAATGAAATTGATAAGCATAATTGAAATAAAATTTGATATTATAAGTCTACTATGAACAATTTGTCCATGTAAATAAGTTCTGTATCATAATATATTTCTTTAAATTTTATAAACTTTTTTAATTAAGAAATCTACTTATATCAGCTCACTGTACCACAATGAACAGAGCATTGTGATTATTATTTTAATCATCAAAATTGTACATATTGCATATATTTTATTTGTTATTAAATAAAAATTTCATTACTCTCATTTAATAATGATGGAGTACAGAATTTTATTGGTGACCAAAAATGGTAAGTATTTGAATATAAAGGAAAATATAAAAATATAATTTTAATAATAAAGGAAAGAGTTTCACGAAAGTTTTTTGTAAATTGCAAATTGCAGTACAAGACTTCTCACACTACAACTATACTGGTTTTTTTTAATTTTCAATCTAACTATGAACATGTCAGACTATTAAAAAACTATCTAAATATTATTATAACTTTGTACCTAGTTTCATGAGGGCAACTGCTGAATGTATCTGGCCATAGAAAATACACCTGTGTAATGGTGTATATCCCGATTCCTGATCACATGCATTAACAAATGCTTCCATCGAGTGGTGTACTAACCATTCCATCAACTTACTTCTGCCACGGGATGCTGTCATATGCAATGCAGTACGTCCCTGTAATGCATGCATTTTTAACATAATAGATTCT
Organism: Teinopalpus imperialis; assembly: GCA_029286865.1. NCBI lineage: Eukaryota > Metazoa > Arthropoda > Insecta > Lepidoptera > Papilionidae > Teinopalpus > Teinopalpus imperialis. Next base: position 2,169,445 of record JAGSMU010000034.1, read on the forward strand.
TTGGTAAAATAATAATAATAAAACAATTGCACAGCCTACGGTTGGATTCCATGATGTAAAAACAACAATATAATGTATACAACTCCAATATAAACACAATATTATGGATTTTTATGCCAGATAACCACTTGATTTATGTATGAAAAAGTATTAAAAAAATTCCTCATGTTATATATGTTGCATAGCATCTATATTCTTCTTATATTACAATGATTAAGTTTAATAATAGTATTTAATAAATGAGTTATATATATATTTATATATATATATATTCATAGTGTACATTTCTACACAAACAAATTGGAATATTTACCATATTTTCCTATTTAAATAATGTATTAATAATAAAAAATATATAAATAAATTATCAATAAATAATACATTTTTCATTGAAACTATTGATGCACATAAATTTAAACAGAAATATATAGATGATTTAACAGGTGGAAGGAAGGTCATCTGGCACTAATAGTGATAAAATTGTATGTAGTTTACTTTTTCTATTTCATAAAGACTGTTATTGTATGTTTATGTATTTATTTTATTTGTCTAAATAATGTTATGGCTTATAGATAATAAAGTTATTTATCAGAATATTAGAACAAATGTTTTTATGTTTCCACATAGTATATCAAAACAAGAAATCGCCAGCTACCATCAGCTGACCCCTTGCACAAAAAGGAAAAAGCTTTAAAATTATATTTATATACATATAGGAATAAAAAACCTTACCTCAAAGTCTAAAGCTTTAGTGAAATTGGCACATGTTGCTTTTATAAAGCTTGCTAATGATGCATCACTAACAGATCTCTTGGTTATGGCACTAGTTAGAGCTTGCCCATGGCTCTTGGACCTACACCTTCGGGTACAATCCAGATCTGTAGTGGCTTTACTCATATTTCTTATATATTAAACTGTATCAACTTTATATTATTCAAAGTACCTTTTTGGTCCATTCACTTTTTTAACTTGCTTGGCTTATGTATTAATTAATTACTAATTGTCATAAAGTTGTCATAAAAACAGGTACCAGACTTATGATATGCAAATGAAAACTCACTATTTTTTAAAAAAATAACATAACCCCAGCTAGAGCTAAGCTCTAATGTAGCCCCAAAAGGAGCTACAAGAATCCTCTTAGAAGGACATAATGCCTGTGTCAACCAACTGAAAATAAATAAATAAATGGTTAATGTTTTTTGGTAATGGTAATTGATAATAGATTTGTTTAATTATTATTATTTGCCGATTTCACAACATGACGTATAAAGCCGATATTAAATATTGGCTAAAGTGGCAATTGGACGCTAGTAAGCAAAGGACTACAAATAAGTAGAAATGTTATACCATTTTTAGAAACATGATTTTCATTTATTAGTGGATTTTAAAACTTAAAAAAAAAGCTGTACCTTTAGAAGTAAACAGATGTACGAAGATTTTTGATTTCTGAGATAAAGATACAACTCATATTTTACGTTAAACAGGCTAAAACTAGGTACATAAGATCTAGTCAGTCGCGTATTACATAAAACTTATATAAAAACAGTCAAAAATAATATTTTTATTGCAAAATTGTTCAATTTTCTGTCTCAACGAAATGACATACAAGGTTACTTAAATTGTCAAAATGAAAACTAGAGATGTTATTTCGATTAATTTCAATGGAAAGTCGACTTTGATTTATATCGAATAAATATTTAAGGGCTGATTTGACAACTGGACTGAAGTCCCTTGGACGATGCACTTAAGAATTCTAAATAAACGTTTTGAGAATTAATAGTATTATTTTTTGTTCTGCTTAGTCTTGAGCACAGGTGCAAACCTCTCGACATTTATGAGAGCTTGGAGAAGAATTACATAACATGGTTCTCCAATCCTGTTTTCATCATCATCGAGACGCACGGCACGGTTTCCATATTTTATACATTGTGAATATTTCTCGCATTCAGACGAAAAGATACGAACGCGAACAGCGAAAGATTGGAATAATTTGCCTGCATTTGTCTTTCCATCTGAGTATAATGTGTGTCTTCTAAAGTAGAGTGAATAGGCATTTGAGGCTGAGCACTCAACGTCACCGCCAACGTCACTAGCATCAACGTCTTTAACGCAGCATAATACCAGGTGGGTTTGTAGACAACCATCAGCTCATTGTATTTTAAAAATATATTTTTCGGGGTAGCTCCTATGGTATTCTGAACACACTTGCTGGCTTTGGGCAGATGTATGTACATGATGGTGTGCTTGATGCTAATTAAATATTATATAATACATTAATATATTGATTTGTTTTTTTGGCATGGATCAAGGTCTACTGTAAATAATTTGTATGTTTATTATTATTATTAATAGAATTTGGGTTATATATTTTTTTTATTTATTTAAACTTTATTGGTCATACCTTACAAAAAGGCATACAAAGGACGGACTTAATGCTAAATAAACCGAATAATTATACGGCATGTATTTGATTCTTATAAAGTAAAATTTTATTGGACCTAGTCATTCAGGTCCAGTGTTATAATTCAGCGCATTGTATAAATGACGTCAGAGGGTCAGGGAATATGTGACTTGTGATTAGCGTTATAACAGCTGAGCTCGCTCTATCACATCCTTGCGTCACTTATTAACAAAAGATCTTAAATTGCACCACTATTAAACACAGTTAGAGCAAGAAATTCAATAAAACAACCACAATTTACGTTGTGTTTTCTTAAAACAATGTTGGAGCGCTTCCGACGACACTCCTTTTCACATACATGGGAAAATAAACAGGATTGTTTAATAATTTAATAATATTTATTCCGTAGACAATTCAAAACTAAAACCCTTCCATTCACTAAAAGTAACAGTTTGGCTGGCTATAGCACAAGGGTACATCGGATCTTATTTTTTTTGAGGATCAGCAACAGCATGCAGTGACCGTAAATTACTGCATACTCGCACTGCACACATACATATTAAATGAATTTTCTTTCCAAACCTGTCAAGGACTGCAAGTCTATGACCGAGCCACGTGGTTTCTACTATAGTCAACGCTATGGCTTCGACTCATAAATCATATTTATCTATCTGTCTCGCTCGCACTTACAGGTCTTAAGGAGATGTGTAGTGGTGTGCATAAGAATTGTAGAGGTGCATATCGATAAGGGAATAGGTACGATCGATAGGGTGAGTGGGGGAACATGAAAAACGGGGTAACACAAAGAAGCATAAAGTCAGTTTTTGTGTAATTTGTACAATGCAGACAACATTCATTCTCAAAATGAACCTGAAAAATTGTTTTGTTTTGTTTCAGCCATTATATAAATTGTCAGCAGAAAAAATGAAACGATCTGGAAAATCCACGTCGTCGTTGAGTTCTTAAGTTAAGTATTAGGTAGAATAAAGACTTGGTATTTGGTATTTTTGCCATAAAGTGCCAATTTGCTGTATTAATGATTTGATTTTTACTTAAATATTACAGAATATAAAGTTCCTAAGTATGCCAAATTTAAGATAAGTTATTTATTATTTATATATTTTACTAGCTGTGCCTGCGACTTGGCCCGTGCTGAATAATTATTTTCTAAAATAAAAGTAGCCTAAGTAACTCCCTACTACATCAGCTATCTACCAATTAAAGTCCCGTCAAAATTGGTCGAGCCGTTTCAGATATTAGCCGGAACAAACAGTCATAACAACATTAATTGTAAAAAATGTTATTTTGGTACATATACCGTGTATACATCAATACGCATTTAGTAAAAATCGGTTTTTTATATTACAAACAGACACTCCCATTTTTTTTATTTCTTTAGATTGAAGATAGATAACATTTTTTAGGCAGTTTTTCTATGTTTTTAGTTATGGCATTTTTCTAAGATCTTATTAATTGGTTAGCTGTTTAATTTTGAAATATTTAATTTTTTACGTATTTTGTTGACGAAAATGGTAAAAGGTACATGTACGTAATTGTGTTTAAAATTATGTTAGCATTAACAATAAAAGATTTTATATGATTGATATCTTTCATTTTCTGTATAATTTTATCCAAGTAAAGCCTCTCCACCTCTAGTTCAATATTTCCCCGGCGGGGCAAGATTAAAATATAAAAAACAAATAATTTGTGTTATCTGTGTTATTTGAAGGTATTTTGATATTATAGACAGTTTTGAACCGTCATTATCGTCTGACATTAATTTGAAAGATTTTAGAAATTACTTCGATCTTTCTCCACCCTTTCATCTTTCACCATGTTTTTTTTTTCGATAAAAACATTGTAATTAATTTATTTTTGCTTTCAAATAACTATAACAGGGATTTATCGATATGACATAAAAAAAATGCTGTTTGTACTTTATTCATTATAGATATAATTTTAGCCAAATTAATATGTACTGTCTAAAAGACGTCAAACACAACACATCTCATCAAAAAACCATTCGATCTTTCACACTCACCCTATGCTAAATTACGTTAAGTATTAATAGGAATAAGTTTTCGCTATCTGAAAATAAAAGTTTTTAATTTGTAAGATAAAATGTTTGTTTCGACGTAATCATAGAGAAACTGTATAGATCGTAATGTGGCCCTGAAAAGGGCCGTTTTTATCTTTTCTAGGGATGATGCATCGACCCCTCGTGCAGATAGTTAAGTATCGATAATGAGTTGCATTGCGTGCACATTCCTATTGTCGGTGACATTTATTGCCCGACAACTCAGTTTAAAATGCGTCAACTGTAGTCTCTATCGTCGTTATCGTTCTTCGATTACAGGGGTCGGAGTGCAGCGAAGTTATAGCCAGAATCGTCATCGTACTCCTTACTCCTTCTAAAGCCATGACTTATTTGGCGTATCGTGTATAATACTCGTAGTTTAGATAAAAGAAGATATGATTAGATTTACAATTTTTTTTTTTGAACGGTAAGTGGCTTGGTATATTGAAAATTATCTGGTATAAATATGCTTACATAAACAAAAAAAATAGATTCTGAGGAAATTAAATTAGTGTAATGCGAAACTGAATAGAAGACAATTAAATGTTTTTCAGAGACTATATTTACAGTGGTTCACGCTTCAGCTTATTTCCTGCTGCATGCAGCATAACACTGTTTCATGTTTCATTGGTGAGTGTAAAGATCCGGGTACCTATCTAATGACAACAAGGAATCCCCTCTAGATATATATATATGCACCTTAAAAATTTGGTCAGGATTGATGTATCGCAGCTATGTTTCTTTTCACCTCATTCCGAATACAACCCTTCAATAAAAAACATAAACCCAAAATCACACAGCAAATTAACTAACATAAATCATATTAGTTTTTAACAAAAAAGAAATTTAACTTTTTACTAAGATTGGGTTCTATAAATAAATTCTGAATATTATCTAAGATCAATAAAAACAATTAAGATCAAAGTGAATTCAAATACATTTTGATGTTTTAGCAACCATCTTTTTATAAATTTCAAATAAGCCCCATTATAGGTAACAACATTTAATGGAATGTCATTAGAAAACCAAACTGTCAAGAGAGTTTCAGACCAACCATCATACGAACAAGACCTGGCTGTATGGATTAAAGTCCTTTGCCTTTCCCATTAGGGATAAATTAATATCATCATCAACCAAACTGTCAAATCAAAATATCAGATGGTACAGAAGTTTCGGAATTGTGTAATCAAAAAGTAAAACCACAATTGGCTTTGCATATACTATACGGTAGATTTGTTAATACTGACAATGTTTAAAGCTCTGCATTGTACAACCGGATTGTCTCGTGGTTTAATATCGAGGTAAAAATTTATTATAAAATAATTTGTCATATGAATTTTGTAATAATTTGATTGATACCAGACTTATTATTTTTAGGTCCCTACCTTCATTTTCAACATGTAATTCAAGATTTGCTTCAACGAATGATCCAATAAATAGGAAAGAGGCACCTAAAATCGATAACGAGGCAATTTTGGCTTTGCCTGAGGAATCACGAGAGAAAAAATCTCTTGAGTCTACTATATCTGTTCCCAAGAAGGCAAGTAGTATTGTAGAGAATATGTAATGCATCAATGGTAATTAAATTCAATGATGACAGGATCCTATGTAGTCATAAAACACCATAGAGTCCAAGCTTCCATATCATATCTGACTGTTCATTTTGCAAGGGTTCTTCACAGACTTATAAATCTAAAGAAGAAAAAACTTAGCAAACAAAATATTCTAGTCATAAAATCTTGCGGATTACTCTACGATCACATGAAATTTGAACAAATATACAGTCATACTTTGTATAGCCACCTTCAGCCGTGCTTTACATGTAACTTAAGTCATCATCATTAATCATTTATATATATATATTCAGAATAAGATTTAACATACTATGCATATAGTGCGGTTGAAAATGGATGATAATAATTTAACATCTAGAAAAGAGGATTATATTTAAAAATATATATTATCTGAACGAAAGTATTTAATTGATGTTTTTGATATTTCAAATTATAGATTTCAGAATAAAAACCTACACAACACAGCAGTCATTATTATCATCAAAGCACATTAGCAGTGCATTGCTTATCAGGCCTTTGCAGTATATTGTTATGAAGTATGATCCTGAGCCATATTAGATGTTAGTGTGTTGTTTTAGATGTATGTGATGTTATAGAATATATAAATGTAAATCAATATAAATATCTGTGAATTAGCATTAATAAGGGCTCAAGTGTATTTGATGGAAAATTGCTTTTGTATCTCATTCATGTGGTAATTATATATGGTTTTGAATTATGATGTTGTAAAAGCAACTTAAATTCTATTTAAACTAAATTCAAATTTATTAGAAACAAATACATATAAGCCCCTAAGCTACTAAGGGATAGAAAATTTAATTAATAACATATTGGTTTTGATATAAAATGATTCCTATTCACAAAATGAATAAAATATTGAAATTATCTAATTTACAATAAATGTTCTGTATTGGACATTAGCAATTGTAATATATAACTTTATTTTGGTTAATTTTTGTTACAGCTAATTAAAAGCTAATCCATTGTTATTTGACAACTCTTTTGGTGTCTACTAAAGTTTTGATCAAAGCTAGCTAGGTAGCTAGCTTCCATGATAGCTTAATTCACAGTTAACAAGTAAAACCAAGTTAAATCTAGGTCAACTAGGCCTTAGATTGGTTCTTTAGTCTTGTAAAAACTAGAAAATACATAATTACTTCAACTTACTATTCTTTTAGGTTGATATCACTCCAATTTCTGGAGTACCAGAGGAACATTTTAGAAACCGGCGTGTTCGCATTTATCAACCACCCAAAAATGCAATGCAGAGTGGCACCAACAACATTCATCATTGGGAAATGGAGTTTGATACTCGTCAACGATGGGAGAACCCACTTATGGGATGGACATCCACTGGAGACCCATTGTCTAACCTGAAATTGCAATTCTCATCCCCAGAAGAAGCTATAGAGCATTGCGAGAAAAATGGTTTGATCTGGTATTTAGACTGTCCTAAAACAGAGAAGGAATTTAAACCAAAGAGCTATGGCATTAACTTCTCATGGAATCGTCGCACTAGGGTATCAACCAAGTAATGTTGTTAATGTTTTATAGACCTATATAGCAATATAGAATTATAAGTAAATTTCATTGTGTGCTTTATTTTACCTTAATAAAATCTTAATAAATTATTGTTACTTATGTTCTTAATTTTTGTCATTAAATTAAAGTTGGTTTAACACAACTATTGTATTATAATCAATTCTATTTCATTTATTTTCGATAAAGAATTCCTATATTAATATAAATGTACTAACACAAGTTTTAGAAAAAATTCCTCAACTCAAACTCAACTTTTAAGTATTTATTTTGATATTATTTAAATATTTAAAATTTTATTTCCACAATTTTAGTCAAAGTTTTTTAATGCCTATTGTCATTCTCTCGCAGCAGCTCATTGGTTGGTATGGGTATATTTTAAATAAAATACTAAATTATGAAAGCTTATTTTCAAAAATTAACTAGCTTTAGTTTTTCTTTTGCTTGGGCTTAATGTTTTATAGCATATGAGAAAACTATTTCTCTTGGGTTGATGGGGTTCTATACATCCGATCAAAAAGCGGAGGAACCCTGTTAGGATCAATTTCCTGTTCGTCTGTAAAAACTTATTTAATCCGAATTTACGGAACGTAAAAAAATACATGAAATAGATTTAGATGATCCAAACGCGACATATGCAGCGACGCGATACTATATGTAGCGTATATAAACGAATCTGGATTTTTGGGGTAAATATTTATGGGTAAAATTTTTTCATTCATCATTTTCATTTGACGTAGCAAATGACCATATTATATTGCTTCCGAATATATTATTGCCGAATATAAAATATATTATTAGAGAATTTCAAGAACTACGATAGCATTCAATCGTGCTCTGACTTAATTAATTTTGCAAACTAGAAGTTGAACAACGTGCATTATCCTATAATATTCAACGATGGAAATATTAATAATTAGTAATTATTAATTAGAATGATCGTACGTACATATCTCATTCATAATATATTTAATGATGAAATAATGATTAGTATAAATGATTTCGTAGATAAATATTTCTGGTGTTACGATCCATTTTGGGCCTTTTGGTATTCATGGATACTATCATGTTTCAAGTATTTGTCAATTTTTTTTTAAATTACATTAAGAGTAACACACCAGCACACAGTTCAACTGAGGGTAAGTTATTCCTGCGGCCCATGACATCTACGTTCATCCTTGACAAGGAATCAAAGTGCAGATGCGTTGTCACCCTTGAGCACTGAGATGGAATGTCTCGTCACCAGTTATAAAGGTCTCCGGATCCCTGCACTCACCAGACGAAACATAGCAGTATGATGCTGCTATATTACGCTGGTATTCTGCAAGGACGTGTTCATACACCGGTCGAGCTGACCCATTCAATCTGCAGCTAGAAACAAACTGCAGTTTAGTTCTACCACTGTTAAATTAATATATCAGTTATCATTATACCTAATTTAAATCATCGTCGTCTTCATGACGTAAATATTAGAAATTGTCCCCGTGGTCTAATTTGATGAGAATCCAAAAACCAACCAATTCAATATTGAGATATCTTTTTTTATTATATCAATCAATCAATCGTGGATCATACATTAAGGAATAAATTAAAATAAAAGTTTTGTTTCATAAATTTCTTAATGTATAGCTTATTATATTCTTAATGTATAAATAAAATAAACAATAAGCAATCATAATTCTAATAAGTCCTACAATTTATATTTTTGTAATAATTATAACTCATCATTACGCCTTATCATAGTCCACTGTTGAATCCCAGGAATTATATATCTTTTGTAAATTGTATTTATAGTGCAATTGAATTTGTAAGAGCGTATTCCGTTACTGATATGAATGTTCGAGACCAAGTTTTCTGTCATACTATAATAGGGGCGTATTATCTTTTAGAGCCATTGCACAACTTGCTAACGACGACCTCGCGTGTGTTTGCCGACTCGAATGAATTATGCGCTTAATGAATCACGGACTACCCACATGCAAACACCGCCAATTTCAATTTTGCAGTGTACACAGCTTTTCTCGTTACCGGGGAATATTAAGCAAATCCTAAAAAATGAAGAGCGTCATAAAATTTAATGAGATAAGAAAATTATAATGTAAATTGTTTAAAATTTACTATATATTTTTTATAAAATACGTCATATTTATTTGTTTTTATTGCAGTTTTGCAAAGAACCCGTTTTGTTAGGATTTAACAACGGCAAGCTCTTTTTTTATGACTAATGGCCACTGTTAGCCCGAGGGCTTTTACAGCTTCACCGGGTTGAATGGTGTCCGTGCGCTCAGGGCACTCAGCCGAGATATTTATTTATGGGTAACCAGAACATGGGTTCCCGAAAGGGAGCCTCGGCTTGGACCGTTACCCTGGGCGCGTAAGCAACTGATTCGAAGGTGCCCGAGAGGGTTCGGCCCTCTCGGGCACCTTCGGTAACCTCGGTCTCTCGGTTACTTCTGATTAACTAAATTAATAATATTATTATTAATAACGATATTTACCACCACTTGGGACTGCGTTGGCGCTGGAGAAGAAATGGATTTTTTTTACATGGGGGAATGCCTACGCACCCACCGTGGGCAAGGATAGGATATGTCGGACTCGCGACTAAAACCCTATGGTGTTCCACCTTCGTCGCGTATGGCAGGGTTACGGGAACGCTTTCGCACACTTCCGCGATCCCTTCTCCGGGGGGAGGACATCCTCTCTCCACCCCTCCAGGCAAGGGGTGCCGGAACACGGACGCGCCTTCCAACTCGATCTCCTCTGTAGGTGGGAAGCGGACTCCTCCGAGTCCACCCTTCAGAGGCCATGGGGGCCAGGAAAACAGCAAGCAATCCCAGACCCCCCCGGCGGATCTGGTCTGCGGCTCTGCCGCCAACCGATGTTCAGCCGCAGACAAGGACTCCTCTTCTCCCGCGGCCCCATCGCAGCCGTATCATGCGGTGCGACCCCACTTGAGTCGCGGAAGACAGGGAGAGCGGCAACGAAACACCGACAACGGCCGAAGACGGCCTCGCTCCGTCACTTCTGCCCTCCGCAGTCCATCGACACGCTTCTGAGGCGAGCTCTTTACGAGCCCACCTGGAGCGGCGGCCTCAGAGAACCTTGGGCCGGGTGCTTAGGTTCCCCTCTGCTTCACCTTGGGTGACCAAGCTACGGTTATACTAATTGGTGAAAACCAGCCTGAAATATGGCAGTAACGCGAATAATTCTGACTGCGACATCCTCGCCGTTGGCGGGGGCGGTAAGTTGGTACAATAGTAGTTTAAGGTAATAAGGTTAGTGTGTAGTGTTTCGAGCAGGGTTTGGCCTGTGGTCTTGTCGTCGGGGTCGTTGGGGTCGTGGCTCGGTCTCCTTCGGACGCGGGTGAATTTGTGGTTCGAAATGGGATTTTAAGAGACGGCACTCACAAACAGCGGGTTTGGATTTGTGACGACAAATTCGAAATATCGGCCGGAAACCAACTTCAGGTACTGAGCTATGGTCGGGAGCTCAAGATCTATATATGTATATTTTAATTACGCAATAACCACGGTGCACTGGTGGCCTTGCGCATGAAGCTTTAACCTAAACGGTAAGCAGTCGTGTGCGAATAGAAACTATCAGTTAAATTTATAAGACATTTTGGCAAACCCGGATTTTTTGGTAAGGACCCTCCGTCCTTTTTAGGGAGGTTACCTTAACAAAGTTTGGGTTAGGAGAAAGGCTATTATATTTTACGGCTTTAGACGTTACATATTTAATGTCCGCGCTTCAAGTTTTATGAGTTCTAATATAACTTTTTGGACTGAGTACTTATATAGTAAGGCTTTGACGTTCTATTCAGTTTTGTTACCGTTGAAAGCCTGAGCATAAGTATTTAAGAATAAAAATTATAAAAAATCTTAATAGAAATATTATAGAACATAGTAATGATATTATAAATTGGAATGGGTAGGTCGGGTAAGGACCACGCCTTCACAGAATACCAGCGTCAAATAGTAGCATATTGTCTTGTTTGACGAGTGTAACAATTAGTAATGTTAAAAGCGTTGCGTAAATAAAAAAAAGGATACGAAGACCCAGCCACTGGTAAGCTATTCTAACTCAGTCATCAAGCCATTCTACCTGTGGGTCCTTATACTAACTTTTCTTGCTTTTAAAGTTATCAAGTCAGTAAATTTTAACCTAGGAATTTATAACTTGTGAAAATGACAATTTATAATTCATCGTCTATTTCCGAAAAAACAAGCAATCATCTTTCACCAGTGCTTTGAACTTTCTTCACTTTCATCGGCAAATACTCAAAACCCTCAATATTATAACTTCCAACCTAGCTTTGGTTGCAATCATACAATGCTGAAGATTGCCTCTGTCATATTTTTGCATAATTTTACCACTTTATACGCTTTTGAACTTTCGTCACCTTACGCGGTCCAGTTTCCAAATACAATAATACGTCTGTGAACGTACAAAACATTTCATAGTTAGCTCACGCCTAATTTGGAACAAATTTGCAATGGTTCTATTTTCACATACAGTGAGATATACTCTAAGCGCACCATTTTAATTCACACTATGCGATTAAACCGAGTTTGACCCCTGGTGCCATCTACCAATGCAAAAATTCTACGCGCTAATTTACCACATACTCGGCGTGTAGGAAATCGTCGTGAGTGAACCTGAATGCCTAAGAAATAATAATAAAATTTCGCAAATCCACTGTGCAGCGGAGTGGTGGACAATGCTCAGCAGTGAGATTTGTATACAGCCTTTAGTGAAATGTAGTCGTAGCTATAGAAATAACAGTAGGAACTTTAATGCCTAAGAAATAATGATAAAATTTCGCAAATCCACAATGGAGCAGCGTGGTGGACGATGCTCTGCAGTGAGATTTGTATACAGGCTTTAGTGTGATTTAGTCGTAGCTATAGAAATAATATTAGGAACTTGAATGCCTAAGAAATAATAATAATTTTTTTTCAAATCCACAATGGAGCAGCGTGGTGGACGATGCTCTGCAGTGAGATTTGTATACAGGCTTTAGTGTGATTTAGTCGTAGCTATAGAAATAATAATAGGAACTTGAATGCCTAAGAAGTAAAAATAATATTTCACAAATCCACAGTGGAACGGAGTGGTAGACGATGCTCAGCAGTGAGATTTGTATACAGGCTTTAATGAGATATAGTCGTAGCTATAGAAATAACAGTAGGAACTCGAATGCCTAAAAATAATAATAAAATTTCGCAAATCCACAGTGGAGTGGAGTGGTGGACGATGCTCAGCAGTGATATTTGTATACAGGCTTTAGTGTGATTTAGTCGTAGCTATAGAAATAATAATAGGAACTTGAATGCCTAAGAAATAATAATAGGAACTTGAATGCCTAAGAAATAATAATAGGAACTTGAATGCCTAAGAAATAATAATAGGAACTTGAATGCCTAAGAAATAATAATAGGAACTTGAATGCCTAAGAAGTAAAATAATATTTCCATCAGTTATCGTATTAATTTTGAATTTATCGCGGTATACCGTTAAAACGGTTTACGATAAATAAGTCAAGGTAAGGTAGTAACGGAATCACTGTTCGTTCATTAAAACGCCTCGAGGCAAGCAAAATATTACTGATACGTACGTTTCTCCTGGCCCTTATTATGCAAACGCAATTTTACTTTAAGACGAGAATGTTATTGTGCAGAACCGTAATGAAATATTATGTATGGTAAAATATAGCTAAGTAGGCAGAGTCAACATGTAAAAACTTTATGCTATATGTTTGATGAATAAGAGATATGACGTTAAGTAACAATGTATAAAATGTAATGTTTGTTTGGGTTAGTCGTCTTTAGACGTCCTCAATTTTGTTTAATTTATGCACATACATGATTCCTCTCTGTTTTATTTCACTGTCAAATATTTGGTAAGTCAGCTCATAAAATCAATTGACACTTTTAAGTTGGAAATTCAGAAAGCTTCTCGAGCTTGCCATGAAATTAAAAGTTAGCACCCAACCATTCAGAAAATGACGTTCTTTTTCGCATTTTTAATGATTAAATTTGGTGTAACTATGAAGTACTATACTTTGATATATAGAGAAATGTCAGAATCTTCTATTTAATAAATTATTTTTCATTCGACATGTACTAGTACAATTACTCATTATGATCACTCCTTGATAATTTTCATAAAAAAGTTGCAGTAAAATTTATTTTAGGTAAGTTTTTATTTTTCTCAGCTGGAAATTTTAATTTCAAATGCACGATAACCGTTAAGTTTTCCCAATTTTTCATCTTTTCGGTTGATTTTTTTAATAATGCTTGGGGTGACCTAATGGGAAGGGATGATTGCGTCTCTTGATATTTTATGCATGAGATATTTATCCTGACTAAGATATAAGATACATATGCGCTGTCATCCTTGAAGACTGAGATGGAGTGCTTTATTACCTGAAGTTCTCTAGGTCCCTACACTCGCCATACTGTTGCTATGTAATTTCACGTTGGTGAAGGTCAGGTCCTACCATTTTGCAGCTAGGAACTAGCTGTAGTGTGACGATTATCTATCAACACTTAGAACACCTGTTGATAATCATTGCTAAGCCGTTCCCTATAAAGAAAACGCTATACTAAACTGTATAAAAATCAGAAACATGTATTTTCTAGTTTTATGGTACTCTCAAGAAATAGTATACACAATATGGCAAATGCAAATCATTTTTCGAAGCAAAAGCTACTCATCAAATACATTACATATATATACATACATATATGTATATACATATATATATATATATTTATATATATATACCGTATATATATATATATAAATATATATATATATACGGCCATAAGTTTGTTACATATGAAAATGCATTTTTTTTTATGAAGTAATGTTGTAATATTATTGAAATTTATACCTACATATTTATTAGTCTACGCAAAAAATAAAAAAATATTCTATTCGAAAGGTTTATACAGGCCTTTAATCTGTTTGGCCACAAATCTATGGATTTACGCACTGTTTCGCCACTCCTTGCACAATGTCGCCGTGTCGTTTAGAGCAGGCCATGTCCTCTAAAACTGACCATAATTTGAAGTGTAAAGGCTCAATCCTGTCTGGGCTAGATGAGGGCCAGTCTTCAGCTCTTATAAAGTCCGGAACTTTGGTTTCAAGCCAAGCTCGCGTAGTTCGTGCCTTGTGACCAGGTGCAGAGTGCTGCTGGAAAGTCCACGGTATATTTTTAGAAAGTGTATTGCTGACAATACTGTATCTTGATACATCTTGGCTGAAGTTTTTATTATTATTATTTTACATTATTCACAAAAATGTAGTTTTGTGACTCCTTGATAAGACACGCCCCACCAACCATCACTGACGCAGGACGATGACCACGTTGTACCTTTCCGACCATTTGAGCAGCTTCTTTAGAACTGTGAGCGTACACTTTATCATTTTGCTTATTGTAGTGTTTTTCAATCGATTCAATCGATAAGCACCGAGCTTCAGGTCTTGTTATATAATACGCGACAGAGTCTCGACGAATTCTGGCTTTAACAGCATTAACAGCCTTTGTAGTTCTAACAGCACGCGGCCGCCCCGATCTTTTCTGGTCTTCGACAGAGGAAGTGTTGTTGTATCTATGGATAGTACGATATACGAACATACGGCTGATTACAAGCTGGAATATGGCTGACGGCTCCATACCCACTTTGTGCAAAGCGACCACTGCAATCCTATTTGCCTTAACACCCCATTCCATATTGTAATTGGATAATGAACACGAAAAAATATGTTGTAGGTATATATGTATATGTATATATATAATTTATTTTAAATAAGTATATAAGTATATATATATATATTATAAAAATATTATTATTAATAACAAAATATAACAGTATTTCATTTCATTTGATTGCAATACAATGCTTACACGTTGTAGTGTATAACCATCGTTGTCTACGCATCGCAGCTTTGACGTAGGTGTTTAACGATAGATATTCGATTATTTTTATATCTTACAGTGTAAATGCAACGTTAAAATACTTCTATCTACTTCCTTTTTCCAAAACATAGCGATGCTCACGACAGGGCCTTTATCCAGAAGGTCGACTTAACCCATTCGTTCTGCAGCTAGAAACAAACTGCAGCGTAGCTCTACCACACACAAAAAATGGACTTGGTGTCATAACGGATGACCCTTCGCTTTTATTTCGATTTCCTTGTTCATTTAAAGTGTGTTAATGCATTCGACTGGTAGTGCCTTTTTTGCCTTACTCAATTTATCCCTGATGGGTAATGAAGAGATTTCTATTAAGCGGCGTCCCCTAATGGCCATCGTGTTGGGTCCACCCTACCAGCCCAACAACGAGACTTTCATCAATGTTACTGGAACGATAAACAAATTGAGACATGTCAAATGTTATTTTACCATTGTACTGATTGTAATCATATTTGTTTTATTTTATTTTAATTTGTTTAACTTTTCACGTTTTATTTATAAAGAACATTTCAAGGTTTATAATTGTATAACATATATAAAAACAAATATAAGAAATCAAGTAAAATTTGGGATTAGGAATTATAATGAAGTAGTCACCCCTGAGGACTAAGATCTAATGCTAAATCACCAGTAGCAACGGTTTATCTATACTTACCAAACGAAACACAGAATCGTTATGTTGCTATTTTACATTATTTTTCTATGGGTCCGGGGTCCTAACCCAATCGAGCACACACGTGGCTCTAACACTCTCAACAAACTGCAGCGTGACTCTATCACTCTCAATAAACTGCAGTGAGACTCTACCACTTTCTCCTGGTAATTTAAAAGGGGACTACCGACTGTTTTCGTGATGCTGATAATGTAAAAGTTTAATATATCAATAACGTCCGTCTGTATCCTAAGGAGATGTTTTCATGAAAAGAAAATTATTGGTTGTTATAGTGTTTTTAAGAACTGGGTATGTTGTGAAATGTAGTAAAATGTCACATGTTTCGAAGTTTTCTACGATCCCTTTGCCTTATATCAGATTGGTAAGGGCAACAAATGAATGATTATTTTTTTAAGTAAAATAATACAGCACTATACTATATCCATCCATCGGAGTTTATTATATGAAAAAATAGTCATGCATGATAAAATCGACTCAAGAGTAATATAACTAATAATATAACTCTAAAATGAGTTACTGTCTATGTTATGTCTTTTGTTTAATTATATTTTTGTACCAGTATTCCAGAGTATGCATTTTACACGGCACAATACCAAAGCACATAAGCTTTTCTTCAGCTCATTTGAAATCACAATGTTGCGTCTGACGTCGATGCCTGTCATAAACTCGCTGCAATTTTAAATTTCCCCTCTATACTTCATTCATTCGATGTGTATCAATAGTTGCTGTATGTTGTGTACAAGATCCTGTATTTGCTGAAAAGTTGTGTATTAAGATTTTTTTATAAAATATTGTGAAAAGTAAACAAAATGTTTAATTTATTTTTAATTTAATAGACAAATGATTGAATTATACAAATAAAACTATAATAAGTATCGCGAAATGTTAATTGATTTTTTTTAATATTACATTGAGAGTAACAAACGAACAGACAGTTCACCTGACGGTAAGTAATTCCTACGGCCCATGATATCTATATCGTTGACAAAGCATCATAATGCTGATGCATGGTCACCCTTAAGGACTGAGATGGAATGCCTCGTCACCAGTAATAAATGTCTCTGGATCATTCACTGGACGACACACTGTAGCATTATGCTGCTATTTACACTGGTATTCTGTGAGGGCGTGTTCCTACTCCGGTCGAGCTCACCCATTCATTCTGCAGCTAGAAACTCTACCAAGGTTAATTTCTTAACATTCTTACCATTGCCAATATTATTTATTGGACTTAAAACGAAAGCAACGTCTGGGTTATGTACCTCTATTATATATAGAATCATTTATAGAGAGAGGAAATAATGAAAAGCATTTATTTCTAGTCTTATCAACGTCTTTCATATTATGTTAGGAAAATCAGTAAGCGTTAACTGCAAACTAAATAACTGTTTTAGAAAGATTGGCAGACATAATATGTATCTTTTTTATTATTGAGTGTCATTGTACTATTCACAATTTATTTCCTTACCAGTTATTACGCAGGGACCTTACATATATTTAAAATTGTACAATAAACAAGTTCATAGGTGTCGGGAGAGGAATCGACTTGGTTTGCTTATTTATCACGACCCCTAGACACTAGTTGGGATAAGTAGCTTTATCTAAATTTAAAGTGCTTTCATGTTTACTAAGTATATCCTTTGTTGTAACAAATACAAACTTTTCTTTATATGTCAAATTATTTGTGATTATTTTTGTGTAATTATTTTTGAAATAGTGTTCCGATCTATTCTCATCTAAATTTTGAATTTAATATTTGTTTTACTGGCGCGTGACGTAGTAGTTACAGTTAATGATTGTTGAGTCGCGTACTAGGTCGAATGCTTATGCTGTGATAATATTATATATAATAATAAAATAATCGCCGAAGTCAAAATCGATTAGGAGGTCATCATAATGTTTGAAAGCACTTCTTAATAGGTTATAACTTTCTGAACGAGCTAAGTAAAGTAGTAAATATTTTTAATAAAACTGTTATTTCGACATCTGTTATAAGCAGATGAAACTCTTCTTACGACGTCTTTTGTATATATATCGTCGATGCATTGATAATAAAAGATGTGTATGGTAAATTAACCGAGTGCAATTATAAGCTTTATTCTGCTCTGTGGTGCAAATGAACAGGTGGTGGTATTACCTCTTTGGTTCTTCACTAATTGAACTTTTTCAACATTTTCGTTGTAGGTCCTCTCACATTTGAAACTATAATACTTACCATTCAAAAACATAGCTTTGATATTACACTATTTATTTATATATATATATATATATATATATTTCACCCAAGTATGAAACAACAACTGTGAAAATGTTTAATTTTTTAATAATATATTTCAATAATTTTAAGGGCACACTGCTGTTTAACACCGTAAATTATCGTGTTAATGGAACCGGTTTAACGGGCTAATGTCATTACGGCATGCATAATTGCGTCAGACGTTAGGCTAGAGTCACTACACACACTAAACAGTGTGATAGCATTGTTTAATGCGTGTAAAAGCCGCACTTGCATATGTCAGCTTGACGTGAGCGCGATTGGTATGGTAGGTTTTTTTTGATAACTACGTCTGGCAATTAATATTAAGTATTCTTTTGGTTTCAGTGGACTAATGAAAAAGTGATTTACGTACTTCAAACTTAACCAACTTTATGGGATCCGCGACATTAAGGTTATAAAAATCGTCCTACCTCAAATTATCAATAATAAATGCATGTGTGTTCACTCAGCTTGGGTGTTAGACGTTAACCTTAGTGTGATCCCATCTTATCAGAGTTTTAAGTACTACGAATACTGACTTGAATGACGCTGTCCTGTCCAAATTTTAATAAATTTTGCTGTGATTGTTTTATGAATTTGTGACCATCATCCAACCGTGAGTTATAAAAAATCCGATAGAAATAAGAATATTACATTTTTCCCAATTTGCAAATTTTCCCGGAAACTTTTTTTTTCCATAAACCTAATCCGAACTGTTACGAACATTTTCTCAACACACGTTCTCAAGTGATGCGATTACTAACGAAGAGCATTTGACTTTTATTTATATAGATCAATACCAATATCTATTTTCACTATTGATATAGGAGAAGCATGAATAGGAGGCCTGAAATCTATTGACGTCATTATTGATATAAAGATATAGACACTTCCTACTTTTAAGCCACCACAATGGCTTAAAATCTAGCTGGAAAAAAAGGTTGGTTTGTTATAAAGTAAAAGGCAGGTCAACTTTTAGAATGTAATTATTGCGGCTTCACCAAGATACAAGACACAACAAGATACAACGTCCGATTAAAAACTAAACGATTTTTTTCTTTTAATTGGGTCTTCGGTTTATTCATTCGACATGTAAAACACATATTAAAAAAAAAACACATTATAAAAATCTGTTATACATATATAATTAATAAATTTGGTTATATTATTTTATATGGATGGTATATAGTATTTTCAACAACGAATCTGTTGTATTTGGTAAATAGCTGCATCGTGAATTGTGATGGTCCGGTATTTTGTGATGATACCATCACAATTTAAGGTGTTATGAAATGAAAGTCAACATTAAAGTTAAACCCACTTAAAAACAAATTTAATTAAAACTGATGTTTCCGAATAAAACTCTTGGATGTGCCGCGTAAACCTAATTTGTATCACATTGGGGCTAACCTAAGTAGGTAATCGATAACCTGTTGATATTACAATACGGGCTACAGGTAAGCATCTCCTTGAACTTTGCAATATTAAGGGTTTAATTAATAAGGTTAATGATTAATGTATCAAACCTTCTAGAATATGTATACATTTTAATCTTTTAAAAGACACATTGAATAAAGATACATATAGTTTTTTTTTAGTAATGAGGCAAGTAATGTGACTTGAACGGGTCAGCTTGATCGAAGAAAGACAACACAGAATATCAGCATACGGCTGCTGTATTTCTTTTATTGAGCATAGAGAGTCGGAGACCTGTTAGGGCAGTTATTGGTAACGAGACATTCCATCCAAGTTTTCAGGGGTGAGAATGGTACGATAGATGTATATAATGCGCGAGAACGTGCGAATGTCAACCATGTTAGGGTTCTTCTCGATATTTATATCTCACATTTCACCACAAAACAAAGAGTTTTGTGGTGAAATGTGGCTAGATAGATCAGCTTGTGTATTTTCTGTTTGTCTGTCGTAAATATATTCTATAAAAAACCGAAAGACATGCTACTTTACGGCACCTACCATCTAGCTATAGACCCATCAGTCTCCTCAGTTCGTTGGGGAAGATTTATGAGAGGCTGATACTAGCTAGACTGCGTCTTCGATAGAGGAGATGCATCTTCTGCCTGATGAGCAGTTTGGGTTCAGGGCTAATCACTCTGCCCCCTCTCAAGTCCTTCGGCTAGTGGATTACATCTCGAAACATAAAAATAGAAAGAGACCCTTGTTGACGGGGGTGCTACTCTTTGACGTAGCGAAGGCTTTTGACAAGGTCTGGCACGAGGGCTTAATTTATAAGCTCTGTATGACTACGCCCTCACAGAATACCAGCGTAAAATGGCAGCATAACGCTGCCGTGTTTCGTCTGGTGAGTATAACAATCCGGAAACCTTTGTTACTGGTGACGAGGCATTCCATCTTAGTTCTCAAAGGTACTCTCTCACGTCTCTGCATTATGATTACTTCTCAAGAATGAATGTAGATGTCATGAGCCACAAGAATCACTTGAATGCAATCAAGTGAACTGTGTACTCGTTTGTCTTATTCATCATATGCCCACATAAGTGTAAGTAAAAGAAAATTGGCTAGTACTTCAAAATTTTGTTGCAATAGTACCAGCTGGTTTAAGAGAATATAAAAACAGAAAGGTTATGTTATATCAGGATATCAGTCCTGTGAAACTGATCGAACTGTGTGCTCATTTGTCACCTTATCCATCGTAGGCCCATATAAGTCTAAGTTACAGTATATTTGCTATTACTTCAAAATTATATTGTACCAGTACCATCTGGTATCAGAGCATATAAACACAGAAAGGTTATGCCGATTTTCTTTGAAACCGATCGAGCCATATTAAGCTAGTAAGTAGCTACAATGCGGCTCTACCACCTCAAAAAGAAGGGGTGCAACGTAATAGCCATTATCTTAAAATATATAAAGACATGAAATATTTACAAACATAAAAAGGTTTGTATTTAGGGTGCATGTTTATGGAAAGGAGAAAGTAAATTCATACTCTAATTAAAGTTATACATTAAATTTCTTATTCATAAAATTATTTAATTTAAAATTTTATTTCTTAAACACAAGCAAGGGCGTCTTTATCTCCTTAACTTGCTCGTAATAATATTTTAATTAATACGTTCGAACCGTTTTCACGTCAGTTCTAATTAATCTAATTAATTAATCAATCATCCAAATAGGAAATTGCTTTCGGTCAAATTTCATTTGCAGATCAAAATTAATTTACACCTGCATTCAGTGAATAATTTAAACTATTATTTGGTTTTGGAATTTTGAATGAATAAACTACACTAATTTCACAAAGACTTACACCATTACAAACGTTAGCTTTGTTTTTTTTACAATTTTTTACTTAATTAACCGTTATGCTGCGTTATGTAAACACACATGTGAGGGGTTAGTCATTCCCAGCTGAGTCAACCCATTCTTGTTAAGCTGGAAACTATTGATTTATATATACATATATATATATATATATGTATATATATATATATATATATATATATATATGTATATATATATATATATATATATATGTATATATATATATATATGTATATATATATATGTATATATATATATATATATATATGTATATATATATATGTATATATATATATGTATATATATATATGTATATATATATATATATGTATATATATATATGTATATATATATATATGTATATATATATATGTATATATATATATGTATATATATATATATATATATGTATATATATATATATGTATATATATATATATATATGTATATATATATATGTATATATATATATATATATATGTATATATATATATATATGTATATATATATATATATATATATATATGTATATATATATATATATATGTATATATATATATATATATATATATATGTATATATATATATGTATATATATATATGTATATATATATATGTATATATATATATATATGTATATATATATATATGTATATATATATATATATATGTATATATATATATGTATATATATATATATATATATATATATGTATATATATATATGTATATATATATATATATATGTATATATATATATGTATATATATATATATATATGTATATATATATATGTATATATATATATGTATATATATATATGTATATATATATATGTATATATATATATATATATATGTATATATATATATATATATATATATATGTATATATATATATATGTATATATATATATGTATATATATATATGTATATATATATATATATGTATATATATATATATATATATATATATATGTATATATATATATGTATATATATATATGTATATATATATATATATGTATATATATATATGTATATATATATATGTATATATATATATGTATATATATATATGTATATATATATATATATATATATATATATATATATATATATATATATATATATGTATATATATATATATATATATGTATATATATATATGTATATATATATATATATGTATATATATATATGTATATATATATATGTATATATATATATATGTATATATATATATATATGTATATATATATATATATGTATATATATATATATATATATATATGTATATATATATATATGTATATATATATATATATATATATATGTATACTTAGTTTCATGTCTCTTAGAATAGTTTAGTCATGTCATCTCTAGTATGTTCTCGTCATCTCTTTTAATTCCATAATTTCCATATCTACTCATATATTTCTTAACAAAATCAATTATAATTTTCGTTGGTTTTCTTCATGCATCGCATTCAATTAATTTTGATTTGAAATTGATCCCTAATGTAGTAAGTAACATACTCGTTGACTTTTCAACTTATCCGTCACGCGTATATTGCAAACTATATTTTTATATTACATTTCGGTTCATTCTAGTAACTCAAAATTCTCCCTTGTCATTTTAGACGGGTGGAAGCGCTTTTAATCGGATACTTGTTTGCTCACTTATTAAGGCCCTATTGTTTGTTCCCTGTATTATTTAGAATAATTGGAACAAATCAAAAATATTTTATTTCATGAACTACGAGTAATTAAGGAAATCTTTATAGTTTTAGATATTGTTATGTGTGTCAATATATGCGACAGTGATTTTTAATTTAAATAGAACTGAAGTCAGACACACCTAGTTCTTTAGTTTACTCGTAAAAATTTAAATACGGGTTCGTTACATAGTGATAATTTTAAGTGAGTAACTTAGGCTGCTGAGTCCCGGTTCCTGGGTTCAACACCCAGAATATATAATAATAATAATTATTTTTTCTGCGTGTGTCCCCTACATCTTCCTCCGATGTTATTGCACATGAATTACATCGGCATAGTGTAGGAAAAAAAGATAGTATAACCCGCAAGAGTTAACTTGAGACCTGAGTGGAATGCGCCCCCCCCTCTCGATCCCCGCCTTCTTAACCGCTCTCGCCAACGTTGCGTCAGTACCGTTAGCAATCTCACAATTAACGTACGTGCATTTGGTTTCCTTTGTTTTTTTTACCTGATTGTATCAGTTTGGTAGTTTTATGTAAACATGGGTAAGATTATACACAGTGCTGAACAAAATCGAAAAAAAGAATCGTGCTATCAGAATCATTCAATTAGGATACGAGTGTGATGCAGATTGAATTATCTGGAATACAATCTATAGATAACCAGTAAATAGATTAACTATGTCAAAAAAACTTTTAAATTTTCTGCTTGTATAATTGTTGTGTATAATTAGTTATGTTACTATAATTAATTATACACAATACTATTATAATACGAATACAATTAACCATAAAAAATATTTCAGCAAATAGACGATATTTTTTGTGATTCAGTACCTCGCTCTTATGTCATCCGAGCGAAGTCTCAAGTTAACTCTTGCGGGTAATACCTAGTTAAGTTTAAAAAGTAAGTTGTGTCGGTACAGAAGCTCATGTACTTTTAGATTGGCAGCATATACTAAAATGATACTTCATGTCGACTCTACTGATGTCAGCGTCGCGCCATGGGCCACACGCAATACGCATCGTCAGCTAGCTTCGTTATACCCTTTTTTTTTTTTCGGACCAAAGGCCACTGTTAGCCCGAGGGCTTTTACAGTTTCACCGGGTTGAGAGGTGACCGAGCGCTAATGGCACTCAGTCGAGACCTCTATATATATGTAACCAGCACAAGGGCTCCCGAGAAGGAGCCTCGGCTTAGACCGTTACCTTGTTTCGCGAGAGGCGTCTGACTCGAGGGTGCCCGAGAGGGCCGAACCTCAGCTCGGTCAGTAGCTTCTGACAGAGGATTCTTTAAATTCGCTATGATTATTAGCTATCTGTACCACCACTTCGGAATGCGTGGGCGCTGGAGAAGAAGTGGCCCAAGAAACTCCAGCGACGCTTCTATCTGTATGGACTGGAGAGAACCGACCAGTGACATGGCGTTATCACGAATATCCTTGTTTGCGACGCCCTCGCCGTCGGCGGGGGCGATGTGAGGGTGCAATGTACGTGTGTTGTGTTTAATGAAGGGCTTGGGCCAATAAATATCGTCGAATACAAGAAGTAATTTAAGAAAAAAAATGCTAATTAAATTTCATACAATAAAAGAGTATTCAAATTGCTTTATTAACCCTTCATTGTTTTGAAACGAAATTACTTTTAACATTTAACATAGACTTCTGGTATGGGCAAATCTTAGATTTAAAAAGGTTGGTTGGTGTAAAAACACTTCTTCAAATCAGCACTATTATAATTTTCAGCGCAAATGGTACTAATACTATCTTGAGGTAGTGACAATGATGTTCCACTGATTGATAACCACCATGAAAATATCTTCTGGTAATTACCAGTTGACATCAACGGCATAGGATATCGTTACCTTCTCCGGTTTGATGAGATTCATCTAAAATAAGATGTGGAGGAAGTTTTAGATCAAGGATCAAATATCAAACAATATCACGGGACTTACATGCAACACATCTAGACCCGAACCCCAACAATAGAAAAAAACACCTATGATCCCCAAAATAAATCTAGAATACAGTAGCTAGGTACTATAATCATAACGCCACGCAGTCATCAATATTGATAAAATGGTAATAATGATAAATTTGTAAATAGAAAGACCTAAATTAACTCCATCAGTTACTTAATGATAGTTTTGTTCTGGTTGTTATCGGATGACGACAGCATACCAAAATTACCAATCCCAAAGTATTTCGAAAAACACATTGTCATTCATTTGTTGTGGCCTTCACTGGATTAATATAAGGCTTACACAATAAGATTAGAGTAACATGGTTAGTTTAGAGAAACAATCAGATCTTCAATCGGATCTGAAAACAAACGTCACATAAATCGAATCAAGGGTACGTGGTTTAGAAGCTGCGCAGACTGTGTCACATAGACGATAAGTTATACTTAGTGCAACGCTTGATTTGCTTTTCAAATCGTACGCATGAAAATTATATTTTATGGTCACAGAAAGTGGGTGGTAATTATACACCATTGTCCTGTCTTTTAATAACAACATGTATGTAATATATTATATTATATTGAATAGTATTGAAAAAGAAGAAGTATATTACATTTACACTTAATATAATGCAATCTTGTTTTTATATCATCTACACATGAAAATAATCAATTCTTACGTATTTTCTTATTAAACTTTTATCTAAAGCCATTATGGTATTTAAGAAATAAATAACTTACAAACGGGTGAACTGTGTACTCGTTTGTCTTATTCATCATATGCCCACATAAGTGTAAGTAAAAGAAAATTGGCTAGTACTTCAAAATGTTGTTGCAATAGTACCAGTTGGTTTAAGAGAATATAAAAACAGAAAGGTTATGTTATATCAGGATATCAGTCCTGTGAAACTGATCGAACTGTGTGCTCATTTGTCACCTTATCCATCGTATGCCCATATAAGTCTAAGTTACAGTATATTTGCTATTACTTCAAAATTATATTATCAGAGCTGGTATCAGAGCATATAAACACAGAAAGGTTATGTCGATTTTCTTTGAAACAGATCGAGCCATATTAAGCTAGTAAGTAGCTACAATGCGGCTCTACCACCTCAAAAAGAAGGGGTGCAACGTAATAGCCATTATCTTAAAATATATAAAGACATGAAATATTTACAAACATAAAAAGGTTTGTATTTAGGGTGCATGTTTATGGAAAGGAGAAAGTAAATTCATACTCTAATTAAAGTTATACATTAAATTTCTTATTCATAAAATTATTTAATTTAAAATTTTATTTCTTAAACCTAGCAAGGGCGTCTTTATCTCCTTAACTTGCTCGTAATAATATTTTAATTAATACGTTCGAACCGTTTTCACGTCAGTTCTAATTAATCTAATTAATTAATCAATCATCCAAATAGGAAATTGCTTTCGGTCAAATTTCATTTGCAGATCAAAATTAATTTACACCTGCATTCAGTGAATAATTTAAACTATTATTTGGTTTTGGAATTTTGAATGAATAAACTACACTAATTTCACAAAGACTTACACCATTACAAACGTTAGCTTTGTTTTTTTTACAATTTTTTACTTAATTAACCGTTATGCTGCGTTATGTGTGTTTTATGTGAGGGGTTAGTCATTCCCAGCTGAGTCAACCCATTCTTGTTAAGCTGGAAACTATTGATTTATATATACATATATATATATATATATATATATATATATATATATATATATATATATTCTCTCCTATTATATATATTATAATAATATCCGCAACACCAGACTCTTCTGTTGTTGCCGATATTATAATTTTAAATGGTTTTTTTCAAACTGCCAAGTCCGTACGTTTATTGTATGCTTAGCATCCATCTTCTACTCCCTTCAAGAGCGGTGTATTACTAATCCGATCGTAGAGTGTTCGGTCACGTAAATACGTGTTCGAACACAAGAAAACCGGACATGCCATCACTGGAGGATGTGAATCTAAATTTTCCTATGTGTACTTAGTTTCATGTCTCTTAGAATAATTTAGTCATGTCATCTCTAGTATGTTCTCGTCATCTCTTTTAATTCCATAATTTCCATATCTACTCATATATTTCTTAACAAAATCAATTATAATTTTCGTTGGTTTTCTTCATGCATCGCATTCAATTCATTTTGATTTGAAATTGATCCCTAATGTAGTAAGTTACGACCCTTCTTTCATATGTCCAAACCACGCCAGCATACTCGTTGACTTTTCAACTTATCCGTCACGCGTATATTGCAAACTATATTTTTATATTACATTTCGGTTCATTCTAGTAACTCAAAATTCTCCCTTGTCATTTTAGACGGGTGGAAGCGCTTTTAATCGGATACTTGTTTGCTCACTTATTAAGGCCCTATTGTTGGGAGATGCGGCGTTTTGTTGCGCCGAGGAAAGTACATGGCTGCACTTTTGGTGGGGTTAACCTCGATCCTCCATTTCTGAAACCATTTCCCTAAGGTGTTGACTGCAGATTGGAGGCGTCTACAAATAGCGTCTGGTTTGAACCCAGACACATAGAGGCCGGTGTCATCGGCAAAAAGGGCTAGCTCTACACAGCGAGTGCGAGGTATGTCGTTGGTGTAGAGTGTGTATAAAATAGGACCTAGGACGGAGCCTTGTGGTACTCCGGCACAAATAGGGTGAACCTCGGAGCGCGTTCCCTCGACGCGGTAACGAAAGGTTCGATTTCGGAGAAAGTCTCGTATGATAAGTACGAGTCGATCTGGCACACCGAGCTCATATAGTTTGTATATGAGCCCATTGTGCCAGACCTTGTCGAAAGCTTTCGCCACGTCGAGGAAAAGTGCCCCAGTTTGGTAGCCCTGAAGAAATTTACTGAGGATGTGCTCCGTGATGCGGTGCACTTGATGTGTGCATGAGTGTTGGATGCGAAACCCGAACTGCTCATTGATTGGTAGCCCTCGGGACAGCATGAAGTCCATGAGGCGGGCGAGGATGAGCCTTTCATATACCTTACCCAAGACTTTGAGTAGACTTATGGGTCGATAGGCTGATGGATCGGTTGGATGTTTTGAGGGTTTAAGAATCCCTATGACGTCGGCTTCCTTCCAGGTGTTCGGGAAGGTGCCTTTGGATATGGTCGCGTTGTAGATTATCACCAGTAGGTGTAAAATGGACATGGGTAGGAGTTTCATCACCTTGTTGGTGATGCCGTCGGGGCCGGGAGCCTTGCGTGGTCGCAGGTTTTTAATTATGGACTCAACTTCGGTGCATGTGACTTGGGTAACGGAATCGCGAGGTGGTTCCTTACTCCTCCGGTCGACCTCGCTGTCAACCATTGCAAGGTGAGCGGCGTCGATCGGTAGGGTGCTCGGTGAGCATAGGAGCTCCAGATTGTCAGCCAGACATTCGGCTTTCTCTTCGTCTAAGAAGGCGGGTGGTTTATTAGGACGCGCTAAGGGAGGCATTGTTTGGGCGGTGCCCCCTTTTAAAGATTTGGGAAGTCGCCAGAAGGCGAGATGGGAAGGTTCGATATTGGAGAGGTGATTATCCCACCGATCGTTCCCGTACTGGGCTATGCGTGACCGGACTTCACGCTGAAGGGTACGTAGCACCAGCCGGTTACTTTCAGTGCGTTATATGCGCACTTCCACGTCTCTATGAGGGTTCGAATCCATGACTACCTCTGTTTGTGTGGATGCTTACGGCACTATAGTATATTCTGCGCAGTTGATGTCACGACAACAACCAGAAGGACATCATAACTGTTTCATTTTATTATCATCTTAAATGTTTTATAATTTATTTCGTACATGGTTAAATCGAATGCCAAACCGCCATGGTTTTGGAAATCCACATGATAAAAGCTCAAAAAATATGTATCTTATTTTCGCATAATGCGGTTTTTTTTAAAAGCTTTGTATATTTCAAAAAAATAGTTGAAGTGATGTAATAATAAGATATTAGTTGTGATAATATGTACTTATGCTCGAGAGGTAAGAAAATGCTTATTAAAGCTGATTTTTTTTTTTTTTTTTTTTTTTTTTTTCGGGCTGATGGCCGCTGTTAGCCCCAGGGCTTTTACAGTTTCACCGGGTTGAGAGGTGACCGAGCGCTTATGGCTCTCAGTCGAGACCTCTATATATGGGTAACCAGCGCAAGGGCTCCCGAGAGGAGCCTCGGCTTGGACCGTTACCCTGTTTCGCGAGCGTCTGACTCGAGGGTGCCCAAGAGGGCCGAACCTCGGCTCGGTCAGTTGCTTCTGACAGAGGATTATCTTAATTAATATCACTATTATTATTAACTACCTGTACCACCACTTCCAGAATGCGTGGGCGCTGGAGAAGAAGTGGCGCAAGAAACTCCAGCAACGCTTCTATCTGTATGGACTGGAGAGAACCGGCCAGTGACATGGCGGTATCGCGAATAACTTTGTTTGCGACGCCCTCGCCGTCGGCGGGGCGATATGAGAGTGCAATGTTTGTGTGTTGTGTTTTATGAAGGGCTTGGGCCCTGGTGGTTGCGTCGTCAGGGTCGTCGAGGGCGTGCCTCGGTCTCCTACGGACGCGGGTAAATCTGTGATTCGCGATGGGATTGTAAGTGGCGGCACTTACAATCAAAGGGTTTCGGTGTGTGACGGCAGAGTCGAAATATCGGCGAAGCCTGCTTCAGGTACTGAGCTATGGTCGGCAGCTCAAGATCTATGTGTAGATTTTCGTTACGCAAGAACCACGGCGCACCGGTGGCCTTGCGCATGAAACGATTTTGTATTACCTGAAGTCGGTGAATGTGACGCGGGGAGGCATGCGCAAAGACGGGGCTTGCGTATGTCATTATGGGTCGGATGCACGCTTTGTAAAGTGTAATTTTATTACGCAGGGACATTTTGCTATTTTTATTAAGTAACGGGTGCAAACGACCTAGGACGAACGCTGCTCGATTCCGTACGAGGTTGACATGCGGACCGAAGGTGAGTCTTTCATCTAATGTGACGCCTAAGTATTTGACTGTCTTTTCCCAGAGTTGGACGATCAAATAACTCTATAGTTTGGAGATGCGGCGTTTTGTTGCGCCGAGAGAAGTAAATGGCTGCACTTTTGGTGGGGTTAACCTCGATCCTCCATTTCCGAAACCATTTCCCTGTTGGCTGCAGATTGGAGGCGTTTACAAATAGCGTCTGGTTTAAATCCAGACACGTAGAGGCCGGTGTCATCGGCGAAAAGGGCTAGCTCTACACCGCGAGTGCGCGGTATGTCGTTGGTGTAGAGTGTGTATAAAGTAGGACCTAGGACAGAGCCTTGTGGTACTCCGGCACAAATGGGGTGAACCTCGGAGCGCGTTCCCTCGACGCGGTAACGAAAGGTTCGATTTCGGAGAAAATCTCGGATGATAAGTACGAGTCGATCTGGCACACCGAGCTCATATAGTTTGTATATGAGCCCGTTGTGCCAGACCTTGTCGAAAGCTTTCGCCACGTCGAGAAAAAGTGCCCCAGTTTGGTAGCCCTGAAGAAATTTACTGAGGATGTGCTCCGTGATGCGGTGCACTTGATGTGCATGAGTGTTGGGTGCGAAACCCGAACTGCTCATTGATTGGCAGCCCTCGGGACAGCATGAAGTCCTTGAGGCGGGTGAGGATGAGCCTTTCATATACCTTACCCAAGACTTTGAGTAGGCTTATGGGTCGATAGGCTGATGGATCGGTTGGATGTTTTGAGGGCTTGAGAATCCCTATGACATCGGCTTCCTTCCAGGTGTTCGGGAAGGTGCCTTTGGATATAGCCGCGTTGTAGATTATCACCAGTAGGTGTAAAATGGACATGGGTAGGAGTTTCATCACCTTGTTGGTGATACCGTCGGGGCCGGGAGCTTTGCGTGGTCGCAGGTTTTAATTATGGACTCAACTTCGGTGCATGTAACTTGGTGACGGAATCGCGAGGTGGTTCCTTACTCCTCCGGTCGACCTCGCTGTTAA
Organism: Teinopalpus imperialis; assembly: GCA_029286865.1. Classification (NCBI taxonomy): domain Eukaryota; kingdom Metazoa; phylum Arthropoda; class Insecta; order Lepidoptera; family Papilionidae; genus Teinopalpus; species Teinopalpus imperialis. The sequence goes on from JAGSMU010000034.1 coordinate 2,200,909, forward strand.
CCATTGCAAGGTGAGCGGCGTCGATCGGTAGTGTGCTCGGTGAGCATTGGAGCTCGAGATTGTCAGCCAGACATTCGGCTTTCTCTTCGTCTAAGAAGGCGGGTGGTTTATTAGGACGCGCTAAGGGAGGCATTGTTTGGGCGGTGCCCCCTTTTAGGGATTTGGGAAGTCGCCAGTAGGCGAGATGGGAAGGTTCGTGTTGGAGAGGTGATTATCCCACCGATCGTTCCTATACTGGGCTATGCGTGATCGGACTTCACGCTGAAGGGTATGTAGCACCAGCCGGTTACTTTCAGTGGGATATAAGTCGTGGGCACGAGTCGCCGCATTCTTGCGCCTCATTAGGTCCTTTATGTCGTTTGGCAGGGTCCATCGGTGGTCTTCCACCGAGGGAACCTGCCTCGAACAATCCCCGATTACGGTCTGGATGTGCCTAGTGAGGGCATGAACTGCGAGTTCGTGTCGTTGACTGAAGATATGTTCCTAGGAATAGCATCTAGGTGCGGTGATGTGGCTTCCCTCAGGGCGTTCCTGAGTCGGTGCCAGTCTACAATGGTTTTGGTGGAGGTGAGGTTGGGGCAGAGGGCCTAACCGAAGAAGAACGGGCGATGATCGGAAGCGAGCTCATGGATTACCTCTATGCCTTGGAAGGCGAGATTGATGTTCTTACAGATGGCAATATCAAGCACGTCCGGTGCGTGACCCAATATGTATGGAAAATGGGTAGGTGTAGTAGGCGCTACGACGTCGAAGTCGAGTGCGTCGCTTGCTGAGTCTAAAGCCAATCCCGGGGTTGATTTTAGTTGCATTCCACCGAGGTGTTTGCTATTGAAATCTCCCGCCAAAATGACTGAGTTTCCATGGTGATGCCACCAGTCGCTTCGTATTTGTGCGTCACGTCTGCGCGGTAGACGGACGCGATTGCGGAAGCGGCCGGTCATGGCTATTGACAGACCGAGGCTTCTAGGAAGTTAGGGTTGGCGTATCGACGGGCACGCAGTGCAAGGACTTTTTATAGTAGATGAGAGTTCCGCCATTGAAGCGGCGGGAAGTTCTATCATTCCTAATGATGTTAATTCCGACGTTACCGGTGAGGTGGTTTGAGGAACGTCTCTTGCACTAGGAGCACGTCGACTATGATCGAACAAAACTGAAGATTTCGGTCGCGTTGATTTTACCACCGTTCGCGTTAAAAATGCGACGTTAAGGGAACGCGTTTCACTCTGCCGCTATAAAGGCCCTATGCTTGAAAATTGAAGATGGCTCGACTACATACGTTGGTAGCGCATTGTGGCAGCAATCCTGATTTCGGGCTTGCCATTGGAGTCCCTTAGGGCTTTTGCAAGGGCTGAGACGCGGCTGCTGAAAACGGCGGCGAAGCGACACACAAGGTCGGAAATGCCGTTAACCGGCCGTCCGGCTGATGGAGGGCCAACCGGTTGAGCGACGGTCACTACGCCAGCAGGAGCTTCCATACGGACGTAGAGGACGAACAGGAGCTTGGTGGCATTAGGCGCGGGAGGGCGACGGTGAAGCCATCTTAGTAATTTGCAGGGCAAGGGCTGGCTTGGGAGCCTTAAAGGCCGCGTATCAGCTGTGTGTCCCCTGAGCTGCATTACAGGACAATACGCGGGGCCCGAAAGCAGCCAAAAGGGCCTTGTCGGGTCTCGGACAGTTGGTGGTGCCATGGTCACCCAGGCACTTTACGCATCTGGGCTTCCCGGAAGCAGTTTCGAGCAGAGTGGCCATAACTGGCATTTGTGGCACTGGCCCGATTATGAGGGCGCTCTTATTGTGAGCCCAGAAAGGTGGGCAGCACGTCTTCGTTAACACTCCGCTTCCCTGCCCGGACCTTCGAGGGTCATACCACGCGTTGAATGGCTTTTGTTGCCCACTGTACATCCTATGCACGGATAGGACGGGTAAATTTGAGCCTGAGGTCCTCTTTGATGAGGTCTGGTGGGGATTTCCGCGGAAGGTTTTAATTATGGACTCAACTTCGGTGCATGTGGACTTGGGTAACGGAATCGCGAGGTGGTTCCTTACTCCTCCGGTCGACCTCGCTGTTAACCATTGCAAGGTGAGCGGCGTCGATCGGTAGTGTGCTCGGTGAGCATTGGAGCTCGAAGATTGTCAGCCAGACATTCGGCTTTCTCTTCGTCTAAGAAGGCGGGTGGTTTATTAGGACGCGCTAAGGGAGGCATTGTTTGGGCGGTGCCTTGCGGGATTTGAAGTCGCGGTAGGCGAGATGGAAGGTTCGTGTTGGAAGGTGATTGTATCCACCGATCGTTCCTATACTGGGCTATGCGTGATCGGACTTCACGCTGAAGGGTATGTAGCACCAGCCGGTTACTTTCAGTGGGATATAAGTCGTGGGCACGAGTCGCCGCATTCTTGCGCCTCATTAGGTCCTTTATGTCGTTTGGCAGGGTCCATCGGTGGTCTTCCACCGAGGGAACCTATGAACAATCCCCGATTACGGTCTGGATGTGCCTAGTGAGGGCATGAACTGCGAGGTTCGTGTCGTTGACTGAAGATATGTTCCTAGGAATAGCATCTAGGTGCGGTGATGTGGCTTCCCTCAGGGCGTTCCTGAGTCGGTGCCAGTCTACAATGGTTTTGGTGGAGGGTGAGGTTGGGCAGAGGGCCCTAACCGAAGAAGAACGGGGCGATGATCGGAAGCGAGCTCATGGATTACCTCTATGCCTTGGAAGGCGAGATTGATGTTCTTACAGATGGCAATATCAAGCACGTCCGGTGCGTGACCCAATATGTATGGAAAATGGGTAGGCGTAGTAGGCGCTACGACGTCGAAGTCGAGTGCGTCGCTTAGCGAGTCTAAAGCCAATCCCGGGGTTGATTTTAGTTGCATTCCACCGAGTGTGCTTGCTATTGAAATCTCCTGCCAAAATGACTGAGTTTCCAAGGAAAGGAGCGCCACGAAGTCGCTTCGTAATACTTGTGCGTCACGTCTGCAAGGCAGGTAGACGGACGCGATTGTGATGGGGCGTGGCCGGTCATGGCTAGCTGACAGACCGAGGCTTCTAGGAAGGTTAGGGTTGGCGTATCGACGGGCACGCAGTGCAAGGACTTTATAGTAGATGAGAGTTCCGCCATTAGCGGCGGAAGTTCTATCATTCCTAATGATGTTATAATTCGCGATGTTGGGATTGCGAGTGTGCGGTTTGAGGAATGTCTCTTGCACTAGGAGCACGTCGACTTGGTGATCGTGAACAAAATTGAAGATTTCGTCGCGTTGATTTTTAATACCGTTCGCGTTAAAAATGCGACGTTAAAGGGTGCGGTTTTACTCTGCCGTTATAAAGGCCCTCTATGCTTGAAAATTGAAGATGGCTGACACTACATGTTGGTAGCGCATTGTGGCAGCAATCCTGATTCGGGCTTGCCATTGGAGTCCCTTAGGGCTTTTGCAGGGCTGAGACGTCGGCGCCGTTGAAAACGGCGGCGAAGCCGACACAAGGTCGAGGTCGCTTTCGTTAACCGGCCGTCCGGCTGATGGAGGGCTGCTCAACCGGTTGAGCGACGGTCACTACGCCAGTAGGAGTTTTCCATACGGGACGTAGAGGACGAACAGGAGCGAGAATAGGCGCGGAGCGGCGATCAGTGTAGCTACCTTAGGTGCGACTTTAAGTGCCGGGCGTTTCGGCAGGAGCCTTTGGGCAGCCAAAGGTAATGGTGGCTGTGTGTCCCTCTGAGCTGCACAGGACACATGCGGGGGCCGAAAGCAGCCAAAGGGCCTTGTCCTTGGGTCTCGGACAGTTGGTGGTGCCATGGTCACCCAGGCACTTTACGCATCTGGGTTTCCCGAAGCAGTTTCGAGCAGAGTGGCCATATAACTGGCATTTGTGGCGCGGCGGAGGTGTTTTATGAGGGCGCTCTATTGTGAGCCCAGAAAGGTGGCAGCACGTTTTTCAGGTTAAATACCTGCTTCCTGCCTCGGACCTTTCGAGGGCCACAATTACCATGTTGAATGGCTTTTTGTTATGCCCACTGTACATCCTATGCACGGATAGGACGGGTAAATTCTGAGCCTGGAGGTCCTCTTTGATGAGGTCTGCGGGGATTTCCCGCGGAAGGTTTTTAATAACCACTCTAAGTTGGCGCTCTTCTGCCAGGGTGTAGGTGTGAAAGAATACACCTTTGTCTTGTAAGTAGCGGGTGACCGCTCTATGGTCATCCGTGGTTTCTAGCTGCAGTTTAATGCCTACAGCGGTGGGGATCGCTTGATATTTGTAGCGATTGGAAAGGGCCGATACGACAATCGGCCATTTATCTTGTGCCTGTATGAAGACAGGCGGCGGGCGTTTTTGATGGCTGTGAGACAGCCGAAGTTTGGGGGGAGCCAGTAGTGGCGCGCTGAGGAGCGGCGGGGGCTTGCTGTGAGGCTGCAGAGGGGGTGCCATGGGGTTGGGCCACAGATGTCGATGGCCGGGGAGAGGGGACATCGCTTTCCCGGTTTTTTTGCCTTGGGTGGCGGCGTCGGGGCGGGTGAAGCTCGCTTTTTTCGCTTCTTTTCCACCAGCGTGAAGTTGCTGATGTCTTGCGGGAGGTCCTCGGGGGACGAAGGGCTATCTAGCTCCATTTCGGAGACCGAGGAGGACGATGAGGCAGAGGCCCTTGAGGAGGACCTTGAGGGTGATTTTTGCCCCTCCTGTAGGGGTTGCTCTTTCATAATGTCTTCGAAGACATCGGGGTATTTACTCTTCAGGCAGCTGACCAAGTGTACAAGGAAATCCATTGTTGGATTCTCCATTGTACACAAATTATTAATAATATTAATACTATTACGCGGGAGGTGTGGCCTCCGGTGGGGTGCCGGGGTGAGTAGCCTACTTCCCTCCCTGCCGGGTATAGGCAGGGAGGATGAGTGCCTAGTTGTGTAGCCCTAGTGCGTCCAAGTGCCAATCTTATTTGTGCACTTGGGTGTGTGCTTAGAGCTAACTAAAAATACGCGTGAGACAATTATAAGTCTAGCGGGTTGGTCAACCTTGGCTAGGGCACTACCCAAGGCCAAGTTTACGTTGACTCCTTCCGCTATCTTGCGTTTCCCAGAAGGGGAACCGCGGGCGTACGGGGCTTGCCCTACACTAGCTTAGTTAACACCGCAAGGTATCCACTAGTATAACCACCCAGGTGGCTTTACAATAGCTTTCTTGGAAACTAAATTCCGATCACAATAGCAACAGCAATAAAAATTGCTCGGTGTATTGTTCTCGGAACAATGGGTGCGCAGGTGGCTTGCTCGGGGGCAGGTAGCTCGGGACGATCGTGGCGGGGCATTTTCGTGGCGGGGGATTAAAGCTGAACAATCATAAAGTTAGTTCACGTTTAATTGTCTTTTATGTGTCTCTATTCTATGTAATAAGTAAAAGTTTATTAAAAACTAAAACTATTATGATTGGAGATGGTAAGGATGTAAAGGTACGACTCGCCGACCGTACTAAACTATTTGGGTATTGACGCTTTTACGGGTATTCTAATGGCATTTGTACACCGCTTAGCTGGAGGTCAAACGCTGTTTTGTTATTGTATATAGTAAACTTTTGTAACTCGTCTAACTATCTCTATATTTTTTATTAAATTGAGAGTAACACAGTTCACCTGATGGCAAGTGATACCTACGGCCCATGACATCTACATTCATCCTCGATAAGGAAGCACAATGCAGATGCTTTGTTACGCTTGAGGACTGAGATGGAATACCTCGTTACCAGTAATAGAGGTCTCAGGATTTCTACACTCACCAGACGAAACAGCATTATGCTACTATTTTACGTTACCGTACGTATTTTATTACTATGAGGGCGTGGTACCCCGAATGAGCTGACCCATTCAATCTGCAGCTACAAACAAACTGCAGTAAAGCTCTACTTCTCTTATTATATCTAAATTTACATTGTATAACAAACGTAAATGTTTAAATGTAGAAAGATAAATAAAAGCAAAAAATTACTTCCTAAAACAGTAGCATAATAAATAGTCTCCACGGATGTATGCTATGAAATGGGTAATTAGTAGTTTAGTTTAAACGAGGGGCCAACGAAGTTATGAATTACGTAACTAGGATGAATTTATAAAGTTAGTTTACTTTTACATATATTAAATAATACGGGGAAGGTAAATTTGTTTTGAACATTTATTGCAGTTTGCGGAGTACATTGTAGGGGGACTAAAGATTTAATGATTCAAACACAAGGTTTTGTTTTTTATTTTAACATATGTATGTTTTCGTTGCATGCTTCATTCTTGTTACGCAATTTATTTTTATGGAGGTAAGATAAAATGAAAAAAAAAAGATGTTGATTGATATTATCTGTCCGTGTAATGTCCAATTAAAGATTTCGATTGATAGCACATAATTTAAAGAGTATAAGTAAGTTACCTTTAAAGTGAGTTCAATAAATTTATAATGTTGCCATTGTCTGCATCAAGTACGTAATCAGTAGTTATTTTGATTTATCAACAGTAATTTCTTATAAGATTACAATATTAGAATATTCATAGATTGTTTTACATTTGTTTTAAATTGGACAGCATGTTTAATAGCATATAAGGAAAAGAATTCTGTCAATTGCCTTAGTACATCATTACAGATTCTAGACATTTTTTTTCCCACATTAAAAGTTTATTTGTACTGAACATGTTTGCTAGATTGAGCGTTCTGAGGTATCGTTGCTCCATTTGGATATCACTTCTATTAATGAATAAAATTATTTCTTATATATCATATCGTATAAGTAATTATGAACCGACTTACGGTTGTATTTAGAGTTCAACTATTTGTTTTTATTTTCATAGAAATTTTGTTCCTCCATAACGTTATTTTATGAATCCTGCAAATTTGAAGCACAAACTAACTATAAGTACTAAATACTGTGGTTTATAAGGTATAAGTTATACACAAAAACTTTTGCTGATGTATTTCTTTATATGGCCCGCTTAGCTAATTTGAATTCTGCCTCTTCCTATCCTTGGTTCACTGTTGCAATTAAAACTGGACGGATCCAATCTTGGCAGTTTATCGTTATTTACTTAATAAATTTGTTTGTTTGAAAGATCCCTATTAAAATAGAAACGTATGTTATAACTAGTGACATAACTTAGAAATTTACATCTGACACTACGATCTTATAAATTATTTATGCTTATATTTCACACTGATATTCTATGAGGGCATGGTCCTACCCCGGTCGAGCTGCCCATTCACTCTGCAGTTAGAAACAAACTGCAGCTTAGCTCTACCACTGGTTAAAAAGTTACCTAGTCAAAAAAAGGCGTATCTACAACATTATTTTTACAAAACTAATCCGCCCAGAGTAAAACTCCAATAAAATATTAAATGTTTAATCAATAAAACAACGATGGCAGAACGCACTTCACTGCTAATTTCTCGAGCTTTACCCATTTTATGATGTCTTCACTGTAGAAACCACAAGTTTGGACTAATTGAGATTGTTTGTGAACAAACCCAAGTAAACTCGGGTAATAATAAGTCAGAAACACTTGTTTTCAGGAGCTAAATAATCCTTATTATTGACTAATACTTAACAAAAGCAAAGTAATTATTAATGAGGACATTATAAAAATATTATTACGACTCTACCACCGCGCTCTAGCGCAGCGTTTGTCGGTGTTTGAAAACAATAGATGTTTATTATCCAATAACATGAAAGTAAACAAAAGAATGACTTCTTTACATATTCAATACTAACAATAGATTATCTAGATGTGCATTTCTTTTATTTATCTTAAGGGATTTTATTACAATTGATGGATAATTATGTTGTTTATGTGCGGTCTTAAACTTTTGGCTGGCAGGTAGTTAATATTGAACACAACAAATACAATTTAGTGATCAATCTTAATCGAATTCCGCTTGACAAAACATTCATCAAAATAGACAATGAATATTGTAACGGTAGGCAATCAAGACAATTTACAGACTTTGCTTCCGTTATAGCTTTGATAATTATGGTAAGCTAAGTGACGATGTTCTGCAAATACAAACATATCCATCAGATATTACATTTCAATAAGTTGTAATACAAACAAACAGACCAGCAGATTCATATCATGATAAATGATTAGGTCTATATACCGAAGTAACTATGTAATTATTGCCTTTTTTAAAAAAAACAAAAAGTAATCTCTTTTTGTTTATTTTAAAGCTATTAAAACTTTTAACTTTAACAAACTTATACCATATATGTTTGTTTGATTTTTTATCTACATTTATTTTATTACATTACATCCAGCCACGGGAGCAGTTTCTACATTTCTTCTTAATTCTCAGGGTTTGATATGCAAAGCCTTGTTATCATTAATTGCTTTTCTGATTTCTAACACTAGTACTTTTTTTGACAATATATTGAAAAACAATATATTAGCAGAAACATATAATTCGAATAGTATAATTGATATAATTATTAAAAAGATAAAATACTGAATACATATTGTTGAGAAATTCAATTCATCATAGCTTGGTCCCTGAACATCGCAAAATGAAATTTTAATTAAAGTTTGTTATGTGTGGCTTACCCGTAATTCATTAAAACCAGGCAACCTTTGTAAACATTTGCAGTGCCGCTGTTAGAACAGGTTCAGTGATAAACAAGATAATGCGACCTAACTATATTGAGACAAGGGTACGTAGTTTCGAACAATCTTGCATACGTTGGAGTCTTAGCACCTAGATCCTTATACTAACGACAATGTCTTTAGATAATAACTTTACTTTTTATATATATTACAACTTTACTTACAATTTTTATATTGCTTTAGGTCGACAAACCAGCACGTGATGGTAAGTGCTTCGTGCAGAAAATGCGATATTACCCAAAAGAATCCACTGGAAAGCCTCTTCACTAACTGAATTTACTGTATTGCTAAAAATTACAAATTTAAATATTATATTACCCTAAAAAATATCTAATAACGATTTATAAAGCTTTTCGTGGAAGAAATGCAACTGTAATTAGACAGTTATTTAAGTATTTTCACAATATGAAAACTTTTCTTTTCAAGTTAATGATAAACATAATAAAGCTTGGACTGCATTCTCAAATTTATTTTTCTTGATTATTTTAATGTGTATGTCATATGTGCGAGATTGTGCGCTCAGAAAAACGGGGTAGTTTTAACATAATCCTTGTAAAAATCTCAAATATATAATGTATATATGTAGATTATATTATAGGTAATAGTGCTGGGTACAGGCATTCTCTCTTCAGCAGTAATCTGCCCGTATAAGTTACTCCTTAAGGGTTGTTTTGTTTCGAACTAAAAGGAGTATCTTTATCATCCTTGTTATTAAAATTAACCATCGGTAAAAGTAAGTTTTGTAAATACTTTTATCAAATATTAAAGCTGCAAGCAAATTTCTATAACATTAAGTTTTATAATTTATCTTATAGTGAATAAGGAAAGGAAACAAAATCCGCTAATACTAAACGTGTTTTTGTTTCAATGTTTGGGTAACCTTAAGTATATATACAAAGTAATAAATGGAGATACTTTCGTGCTAGCAATCAAATCTTTGATCGATACATCGACATTTAATAAAGGTGCTTTTCGACATTTTCTTGATCTTCAATAAAGTCGATAATAAAAAACGGGAGTGAAATGATCTTACATAGGGAAATAGCTGTTTATACCAGTTTTATTTTATAATTTTATTTCTTTTGTTTAGTAAATTAATTATACACTAGCAAACTAGCGACTATGCTTGGAGGGATCTGTTTAGTAAATTTTTACAGCGTATGAAATAGCAGCAATGTGATATTTATATATTTAGTCTTCTCTGTATTCACATAAATTTAAGATAACCAGCAGCGGTCCTATGACGAGTCGGCGTTCTTCACCAAACAACCCGGAGCGTGGAGCATATTTAATTTTTTAACAATCAAATATAATTTTAAACAATAATTTTAGTAGGTTAATGTAGTCGGAACTAAGTTATAGAAGCCTCGATAGCCTTATAGATAGCCTAGATAGCCGGTTCCTAGTCTAGGTCCTTAGGTTTCGGGTACGGTATTCGCAGTTTCGGATCCATCATACTCCTAGCACGTGCATTTTAAGCTTAGTCCTAGTGGTTAACCGGAATGTTAGTAATGTAAATAACACTGCAGCACTAGATTCTTTAAATAATATATCCATGTTATCGTTTTATGTCACTGATATAAACATTATCAAATACATAAAACAATTTATAACTAAGACTAATATTTTAAGTTTAACGACTATGAAGACAATATTTCCGATAATTTAAGTGAAGTTTTGGCCTACTTCCAAAAAGTAAGCTTTTCGAATGATAAATAGGAAGATGCGAAAGATAGAGCTTTAACAACTTCTAGTTAGTAAGCTCGAAAACTGATGATGTCATTAGTCTTGATATAGTATGTAGTTAGTATGGATAATTTAGTCTTTCAATAAATTAACAAAAATATTCAAAAAGGGTCTTAAAATAGTTGGTATAGATAAGTTTGTCTTGCAATAAATGAACTAAAATGTTCCAAAAGAAAATTCAAATTACACGTAGGTAATTACAATTAGATAACAAGGTTGAAACGAAGAATTTTAATCAAAAGTTCGTCACTCGAATATGTGTTTTATTTTCAACAAATGAGATGTTTAGGTCACGAGACATACTGACTTCTGCTGATTAACAAATATTGTTTTTTGGTTTATAAATGAACCAAGGTCGCCAACTCTGACATTGCACCACGAGACCATTAGCAATAAAATGTATGCAGTCTATGAATACAGTATCTGCCTTTATGCATGCTACGAAATTGGTACTTAATTCAGTCGCAGTCAACAAAGTTTGGAGTTGCCTAACTGTGATAAGTTCGTAAAGTAATTTTATTGTTTCATATAGACAAAAATATTTTAAAAAAGTTAACATTTTTTAAAATATTTTTTTTATATTTACCATCGTAATTTTGAAGAATATGAAATAGTTAAAGCCTTTATAATCATAATTTTTTTTTAAATTTTAATGTATGTTTTCGTTTCGTATGCGCCAGTACTAATATCGATACTAAGTAATTACTTTTATTTATTTTCGTTAATATATAAGCACTTTTTTCGATAGTTATTATTGCACATACCACAAAGAGATCTACAGATCACCTGATATTATAAGTCATTACTGCGGCCAGTTGGTAGTTATTAATGCCCACGTCCGTCTTCGATGCATATTGATGTTTTCATTTTCCAACTTGTTGAATGCATTCTCAACACTGAGAACTAAGTCTATCGTCTCTACCAATTCTATTTTGAAAATAGAAAACCATGATAGATTAGCGCCTAAGCACTCATCTATTAAGATAAGGTATTAACCATGGTACGGATGCAACATAGAATTCTAATACTTCAGAAACCGATAATTACTAACTCATTTAACGACAGAATTAATAGAGAATAATTATAAAAAAATCCAAATGCAAGAAGATATAGTGGATGCAAAAAATGTAACAACAACGCCTACTGAAAAATATTCAGAAGAAACATACGAAACCAGTTTTTCTACTTCGGAATTTCCTTTTGACTTGACTAGTTATGATAAGATTTACAAAATGATGTCTTAAATCTAAAGCTAAATGACAAACCAAATATACCAGGAGATAAAAACAATCCAATTATTAATAGCAAAACTTATAAAAGCACTAATATTACGCATCACATATCTGACATCGAATGCTACGTAAATAAATCTGATTTGGAACAAAAAGACAAACAAAAGCACCTTATAAAAGCAACCGCCATTGAGATTGATAATTATAAATATATTACTAAGAAGAATAAATATATTTTATTTATTTTTTAAAAGAATATAAAAACGGACCCAATTACAAGAGCAAACACCAAGTCTTATAGAAGTTAGTAATCGAGTTTCAGCTAAGTTGAACCGATGTATTACAGTTTCAAAGTATTTAACATAGTTGGTGTTTTTGAATGGAAACTTTAGATTTGTTAGAAATTTTAAATAAATTTCTAAGCGGTGCCTAAAGCTATAAAATATTGCTTTCTGCTTGAGCTTTAGCGTAAAGGCACTTAAGCTGTCAAGTTTTATTTAGCATCTTCATTAAATATGTAGTTTTGTGAAAAATCTTAAAATAGACGCAATGTGTCGTTTTAAACAAGAGAAGTAACTTAGAAACATGTAATGAATGTTGACAGTCGCGTGGCATAGTGGTTAGAGTTGTTGTTGAATGTTGTTTCAGGGGTACCTGGGTTGTTGTCTGTCACCATGAAATCAAGGACTCGAGATGTCGCGCGTGTCTACGAGAGGAATACCGTGGGGTTTTAGCCGGTAGGAGTCCGGCATAACTCTTCCGTCACCCCCGCGCCGGAAGGGTATCTATGAAGATTTTCAAACGTAAAAAAAAAGGGGACCTGGGTTCGATTCCCAGCCGAAAGACAATACTTATGCCATTCAAATTATTAGTGTCCGGCAAAAGACTAATCAGAATATCTTGTGACTCCTACTTATCACTTACACTTTACAGATAGGAATCTACATCCATATTACACTCTAAGCGGATCCTCGTTACGAATTGTAAGCCACCGGGTCAACACAACGGAAACCGAAACCGTTCTGCATACTAATTAACAACCTGTTGAAATGCCACCGTACGAGATTCCTACATGTTACTTACGGATACGAATCTACAACCGTATTATTCGATAAGCAGATGTTTATGACGGATTGTTGGCCACCGAGCCGATGCGACTGTGTCAAAACATATTCGCCATCTTTCTGAATACTAAACAATAACCTAGTGAAATAACTTTCATACATTAGATACGAATCAATTTTATTTGGAATCCCAATTAAGTGAATCCTACATTATTGTTTATCGCCATCATTTTCGTATCTAATTTACAAAAGAATCACAATGAAATATTGATACATTAATATTTTTTTCTTTTGTCCCACGTAATTCACAATTTAAGCCTTTCTTATAATTACTGTTGTTGAGTAGTTAAGTAATCATTATTTGTTTTACAAATTTGATTACATGCGATACATATTTTTTTCATTGATATATGCGATATTTAAACATTTCGAAGTGATCATATAAAATATACAGCTTTTTCGGCGTCTTTTGCAGAGGCATTCCGTTCTATCTTAATTACAAAATGCCATGCTTTAATAAGGAATAATAGGAATGCATACTTTTGCGTATATTAACAATGCTTTTCAACACTCTTATTCCGAAATAAAAATTATATTACAAATAAAGAGCGAGTATAAATCAATCAAATCACAGGCGTAAATTACTATATCAACAGATTTGGATTTTCGACGTACTTCATGTCTTGTCTTGCTTCTGACTCGTGAACGGACGCATGTCGCTTGTAAACGGTATCCGGTAAACTTGTGTCTAAATTTTTGTTTTACCATACATTAGGTAAGGAGGAGGAGGTAAATTAATATTATAGAGATTTAAAAATTAATACAACATGATTAGTGTTCAATTTATTGTTTTGTTTTATGTTTGTAAACTCTTAGATTATTCAGTGCTATGGAAATTACATATACATATGTAGTTACATTCGTGTAGATTCTTGCGCCTCTTCTCCTCACTAGTACACTTTCCAAATGAGTTTAAATACTCGTACATATTCTTGGAAATAAATAAATAATTATGCCTTTGATGGAATTAGGCGCAGTTAATTAAATAGTTATAACCGAATTGATCCATACTATAGCTTAAGTGAGGTATGTACGTTAGTGAATAATTTATTAACTCTAAAAAAGCTTAGTCTACGTTTGAGTTTAGTCTATCTTTCATACAAGGTTACTGTGACTTAAGACCATTTTCCAGTTCAGGTGGTTAAAAATAAAGTTTCGATAAATTGCCCAAAATAAGGGCCGACAGCGTTCAAATAGAGTAATAACTAAGCACCGTTTCTATTAAATATTACGTCTACCTAGTTACTATGCTTTAACTTTTCTGAGATAAAAGGTATGCACTGCAGATACCAAAGTAACGATTATGAATAAAAATAAATGAACGAAATTTTCAATTTCGGTCGAAGTGATTTCTTGTGCAAAAATTTGTGGTCTGATTGGCTAGATGAAAGAAATGTCGTAATGTATTGTTTGAAATTTAAAAATGTTTATTTGCCCTCAGGTTAGCTGTAATGCATTAGACAATCAAGGTTACTGAAAATATATAGCGCAGCTTTTTAAATATAATTTTATGGCTATGGCAAACGAGTATACAGTTCACTGAAGGTAAGTGATGACAGAGGGACATGACATCTAAATCCATCCTCAATAAATATTCAAAATCTTGAACTTGGTCACCTGTAATTGTATATCCGGATCCCTACACTCACCATATGAAACACCGTAGCGTTATGCTGCTATATTTCACGCTGGTATTCTGTGAGCACGTGGTCCTTCCCCGGTCCCATGCTTCGTCACAAAACTATAGTCGATGCATTTTAAACTGAGTAGTCGGGCAATAAATGTCACTGACAGTAGGAATGTGCACGCAATGCAACCCATTATCGATATTTAGCTACCTGCACACGCGGGGTCAATGTGTCATCGTGACCTTCATTAGCACTCTGACTCCTGATTGGTCGATACGAGTAAGGGTTGTTGTCTTTCTATAAATATAAGATTTATTGTTATTGTTATGACACTCATTACATTACTTACGCTTCATTACGCAATACGCACAATGGAGAATTTATTTTCCAACATGGTTTTGAAGAAATATTTTCAGATAGCGAAAAATTATTCCTATTAATACTTAACATAATTTAGCATATCGATCGTACCTATCCCGTTATCGATATGCATCTCTACAATTCTTACGCACATCATTACACCTCTCCATAAGACCTGTAAGTGCGAGGGAGACAGACAGATAAATATGATTTATGACCCGAAACCTTAGTTTATAATGCGTCGACAATAGATGCAGCATAGTTGCAACAGTCTCTGTGATAAATATTTTGGGCTTTAACCATATTAGAGCAGGGGCGCGCTTCGGAGAATCTTCACACGTGTTAGATATATTTCTAATAATCATAAGCTGTCTTATGATTAATTGTAATATATAAATATATACATCCCAATTTTAAGCTTTAACAATTACGGCTTTTCATTTTACATAACCCTCATGTATCTATTATAAATTCGATTCTTAACGCAAACAAAATTATATTAAATTGCCTCGGTTGCAATGAACAAAGATTAACTTAGAGCATTAAAATTTATGTACAAATAAACTTGAAAGAAGCCGCAAGATTTTCATTACCTCTCCAAAATATTTACAATTATGGTGGAGGTATTCGAGGAATAGACTGCAGTATTAAATAAACATTCTAGGGCGATTGCTACAATTCTTTTTATAATGTACAGGTATTTAACTTAAAATTGAATATTTTGTGTATTAAATATCCTAATTATAGCTGAAAGCACCACTATATTTACACTTATATAAGCTTTGGAGATTACATAAGGTATTCATTGAAAATACATATTCGCTTGATATTTTAAAATGAGAATATAACCTCTATTAATTTATAGGACTCCTATTTCTTCGAGTAATAAATGTAAAGCCTAATTATGCCTTTAGATTTAATTATTGTAGTTTTTGATGTACACCCATATTTTTGTAAGTTATTTAATAAGCTACCTTAATTGCTTCTAAATGCATGCTTTGAATATCGGCTAAGTAGAATTCTATGTCACTAGTACATGTACACTATAGTCATAAACGGTATGTTATTCTGTCATTGGTCCGATATAAATAAAAAACATTTACACAAACTATTGATTTGAAACTATTGACAAAAAATTGACGCGTCTTCATGACCTCAACTTATTTTTATAAGAAAGTTAGGTGAAAAACTAGAACTCAGCTCACGATTAGTAAGAAAGCCCTATGACCCATTATACGTATATTTTTCTCGATAAGTAATCACTTCAAGTCTAGGATGAAATACCTCACCACCAATAATAGAATCTTCCACTTATTTGACAAATCATAGTAGAGTTACTATTTACGCTCATATTCGACGAAAGCTCGATCTTGTCATTGTCGAGACGAACTAATCGTGCTCCAAACAAAAATATTTGTTTTGATGTTGGTTTTTGTTCTATAAATAGTAAATATTTAAAATCATTTCGACTCATTGCCGTGTCAATGCGAAGGAAGTATTATGAATCGCCGAAAGCTTACAATGATGGCCCCGTGTAAATCCCCTTAAACCGCAATTTACTTTATTTAAATGAAGGGGCTCATTGTAATTGTTTGTGATAAGGTTTTTCCATTTTAAAGATGCTTGCGAACCGTAATAAATTAAATAAGAACACAGAGATTCCGAGCTTTCGCGGTTTTTCGTACATGGTAAATGATTTAGAACAGAATGAATGTATATATACGTCCTATAAAGCATTTCAAGATTTCTTGACCGGTGATTAAAGGAGCATTCAGATAACCTGATTGACTGCAGACTATAAATTCATACTTTCATGCATTTTAGAAAGTTTGTTTAAATTGTAAATCTATCTTCAATAAAGTTTCATGAAGCACATGCCTTGTCGCGCTCTGGTCAAGATTAAACCTCTAGTACTTTATAAAAAAAGATATATTGAGAAATACTGTAATTAATGAGTCACTAACAAAAATGATTTTATTAAGATCATCGTGCAATTTATAACTTTTAGTAATATGAACGCAAGCCGATTATATGGAAATGTAGTCATAACGTTAAAAGCAAACCATTTTGAGGTTAATATGAGAAAATATTAGTCCTGGATTCGATGAATCTAAAAAATGATTAAACTAATAATCGATAAGCGATTGATAATTTTTTGATGATGTATC
Source organism: Teinopalpus imperialis (assembly GCA_029286865.1). NCBI lineage: Eukaryota > Metazoa > Arthropoda > Insecta > Lepidoptera > Papilionidae > Teinopalpus > Teinopalpus imperialis. Next base: position 2,217,786 of record JAGSMU010000034.1, read on the forward strand.
TTAAAAGTTAATGCAACTAGCTGTTTTGGTATTTAAAGTTTTATCGAATTATTTTTCTTTATTTACATATAAACTTTATTGGTTTACCTTACAAAAAAGGATGCAAAGGACGTACTTAATGGCCGTTAGGCATTCTGTACCAGTCAACCCGTGGCGTGAAGAGACATTGTGGTAGGTAGTGCCAACATTGTAAAAAAAAAATATATTTTTAAAACGTTTTATTAGCATTATGTACGCTCCATCATGTTAGTACAGCTAATTGAAATGATAGTTTTTCATAAAAAATACATTACTTTTCTAAAAAAAAAACCAGCAATGAAACACAAAATCAAAAACAGCTGAAGCTCGGATCAACGAACGCCCGGGCGCGGCGCTCCGCAAAACTTATAACTTTGTAGGTACAAAATTTGCAGGCGCCATAAAAGAATTAGAGGTGGCGTTCACAATAAAAAATGCAAGTAATTTTAGATAGTTGTGACGTACCTACCTGTTTTCAAATTATGATATTGGACGGACTAAAAACGGAAAGTCTGTTAACATAAAGTACAAGAATACTATTTTAAATTCATTCTGATAGATTAATTAACTGTTGATCATAATTGCATTTAATTTTAACTATCAAATTATTCTATACCATTTCATTTTTATAGTTGTCTGTTGATAGTACGATATACGAACATACGGCTGATACCAAGCTTTTGAAGTGTCTGGAATATGACCGACGGCTCCATACCCACTTTGTGCAAGGCGATTAAGGCAATCCTATATATATTTGTAATAATGAATTATAAATATTTCTACTAATAAAAGAATAAAAATAACATACCATACATATAGAGAGGTCTATATATATAAAGATATACATTACCACTACAAATAGTGTTCCCGTACCAGCCTTTTAAAAGATAGCTTATTCGCTGCTCTTCTTATATCCTTGGGCAAGGAGCTCCAGAGTCGTGTAGCCTGAAGGGTGAAGGAATTGCCAACGAAATCAGTGATGTGATTAATTAATGCCTTGCTTATATATATATATATATATATATATATATATATATATGTATTGTGTCAAACACAGGCACAAAGTTTTTGTTTTATTACATTGAGAGTAACAAACGAGAGTAACAAACCCATGACATCTACATTCTTCTTCGACAAGGAATTTTAATGCAGATTCGTTGTCACCCTTGAGTACTGAGATGGAATGCTTCGATACCAGTAATAACGGTCTCCGAAAACCTGCACGAAACACAGTAGCGTTATGCTGCTATTTAATGCTATTATTATGCGAGATCGTTGTCCTTCTCCGGTCGAGCCGAACCGTTCACGCTGCGTTTGGTAATAAACTGGTTTTACCGTTAAACGCTAGTTATTTATTGTTATAAACACTAAAGTCACCACACAGTAATCTTAGTATGGCGAACATATCGTTCACCAAACTATAAAACTTACGGACGCTTGTTATCAAAATATGTTCGTAGGTGGTCAGATTATCACATCCGTATTCCGCCACTCGTTTCGTAACATTTTAAACTGTGTTTCAATATTTACATCGTGAATATTTTTACATCTTTGCACTGGTAATAAATAATTGGAACTCTTGTTTCACTCTATAAATATCATATTTAAGCATGACATCTACATCAAACGTGGCATGACATCGATAATAAAAAATTTATAACCACTCTGAGATAATGGTTATTGGAGCGTGGTTAATATAATTTTCAAGCTATTCATTATTCAGATCAGCTATTCAGAGTATATATTTTGATTTTATTATATTATTATCCAGCAGTATTTTTACTACGTATATTACGAAAGTTAAAATGGTCAGACGTTACACTTGAAACTTGATTACTTATTACTTGTTTACAATTACTGTATTACTTGAAAACGTTTATTGAATTTATAAAAACATCGTCATAATTTAAACTATAATGAAACGTAACAGGGTCGCTAAATGGTTGATAATTTACATGTGAAATAATATGTTACAAAATTTCATGAATACTAAAACATTCCATCCATACATACATACATCCGTCTTTTATATCCTGGTCAAATTTTATATACGTCAAAATGAGAAAATAGGAAGAAAAATGTTGAATCTCGGAGATAAAGATTCACGTCTAGGTCAGAGATCATGCATCAAGTAGTGTCAAAGCTTCGTGTAGCATTGGTGGTCAATCTTTACATCGTCAATGCCTTAAATTCGATGCCTTGGGGGACGATCAGGGATGCTCTGGCGTAGTTATACGATAAGTGTATTGAGTACGTTAGTCAGGACGCACCAATTCCCCGGAGGGACGTAAATTTCCACATGGATCCGTATTGTGTCCACTCATGTGATACCTCGCGTCCGCCTCGTACGAATCAAACTCCAGTCAATCAAAGTTTTGGGTGCTATGCGTCGACTGCTACCTAATCTAGGGAATAAGGCCATCGCCTCTACGTGGGGGTCTTGAGATCGATGGAGGGTCTGTATGGTGACATAAATATAAAGATCTGTCAGTGACATTGATAAAAAGTGGATCAACTACGACAAGAACGAGCTACGAAAACCATGGTCAAAGGGCAGTCAAGCTCCACAGACTATAGCGAAACTTGGATTATCTCGCAACAAGAAATAATATCATGTCCCCTCATTTTATAAAATTATTACAATATTTTTTTAAAGACGTTCATTTTTAAAACGATTATTATCTTAAAAATATTTTTTTACTTATTAATTTAAATTTAAAATTATCTTGTCTGAACAAAAATAATAACATTAATAGAATTGTAGGCGTTGAAAGTAAAAAAAAATATTACATAGACTTGAGTTTTATTTTTAAGTAAATTTATTTTAAAAATGGGAAAATATGCATAATAAATTTGAAATATATAGATTTTTAATATATATATCTCATACATACGCGAAAATATATAGTATATAGCATTTTTCTGATGCTGGTTGAAAAACCTTCACAGTTTTGTATATTGCATATCCTATCCTAAGTTACTTCTCGTGTTCTAAGTGATACGCTGTGAGCGCTTTAAAGTATTTCACAGCAAAAATACATATTTAAAATTCAAGATGGAGGGAACTTGTCGTCTTTAAGTGCTCTCACATGAAAGCTCTTTATTTTTATAACCTTCGCCTTAGCTTATTATTTGAGCACATCGTAACATGATAACAAGGCATAGCTTTGTCTAACAACCATCAAATATATCAAAATATTAAGTCTATACCTATGAAATTGTCGTTCTTCAGTATTGGCCATTTCAAACCAAAAAAAAGTTTTGATTGGTTGTGACCGTTTCAAAACAGCTTGTGCGACTCTCTAGTCGCCTGACGGATGAACGCGATGTTTTGACGAAATGAATTTGGCTGTTTTCAGATGCAGGACCTCACGGGGAATGCGGAGCAGGATATGCAAGTAGCAAGTATCTTTTCTTGCAGGCTGGTCCTTAGGATATTTTCCTCAGTACGAGCAAATCCTTTCCAGGATTTGGCAGAATTTTCGTTGCAACAGGATTATAATGTTTTAATTTCACTTTTATTATCTTATTCACCACAAAAAATAAGGTAAGGGCACTTTCATTTTTGGATTGAGGATCCGGGGCGAGTCTGCAAAGTGGCGCCTGGGCATTTCTCAATTTTCGGATCCAACTGCTGCTACCAAATGTATGCTTTTTTTTAAAACCCTATTCAATTACACAATTGAATAGGGTTTTAAAAAAAAGCATATTTATTTGAGACATATATTACGAAACTTTACAATAGTACACTTGGTTTATATTGTATTTAGGCAACCACTCTGCTTGGAGGATGGAACTAGACTAACTGTAATTAGAATGAATGTTGGAGTTAGAGTTAGGGTATTGCTTACGGCGCTGAGAGGGATGCAGGGTCGGCATTAACTCTTGCAGAGATCGGGTGTAACAGAACGCACAACCCGTTATTGGTTTGCCCGGTTCCGTTCTGGAAATTTTGATTTGAAAAATGAACCTCGTGGTCGTCCCGACACTTTGGTCAACAATGATGAAATAAAGGCGATTGTGGAAGCTGATGATACTCAATCTACAGCCGAGCTAGCATCAGCTTTTGATGTTAACATCAAAATAATATTGGTCCATTTGCGACAAATTGGAGTGGTGAAAAAGCTGGATAGATGGGTTCCCTACGAACTTAATAATCGCCAGCGCAACGCACGCGTTGAGACCTGCCTCGCGCTGCTAAACAGGCACAGAAGTGAAAGAATTTTGAACCGAATTGTTACGTGCGACGAAAAGTGGATTCTGTCCGACAATCGAAAGTGCTCAGCAAGTTGACTAGATCCTGGTTCAGCACCAAAGGAATGACCTAAACGAAAAATGACCTCTAGAATGTTGATGTTGACTGTTTAGTGGTCTAGTGCCGGTGTAATTCATCATCATCATTTCGGTTTTTTACCAAACGGCATGAGCATTACTGCAGATGTGTACTGTGGAGAACTGAAGACAATGATGGAGAAGCTCGCACATCTGCAACCAGCTTTGGACAATCGGTTGTCCCCACTGCTCCTACACGACAACGCGCGACCCCATACTGCACAATAGACAATCTCTAAGCCGTAAGAGTTGGGGCTGGTAGCTCTCCCTCATCCACCGTACTCACCAGACCTTGCATCCACCGACTATTACTTTTTCCAAAATTTGGACAACTTTTTAGCGGAAAAAAAATTCAATTCCCGAGAGGCAGTACAAAATGCCTTTGAGGAGTTTGTTGCCTCTCGTCCGGCTGATTTTTACAAGAAGGGCATCAATACACTACCACTACGTTGGCAAAGATGCATCGATTACATGGGTAATCGATGCTTTGAAAAATACTTTAACTTTTTTCATACAAAACGGCAATTTCATAGGACAAGACCTATTAGCTAATAGATGGAAACTTTAATGTATTATAAAAAGATAAGCTGTGAGTTGTTATTTCGGTAACCCTGTGTAAATAACATGAATGATTTTTTTTCTGGTAAGTCAGAATTGGTAATATAAAAATTAACGGCCCCAAAATTTAACGTCAACACAATAATACATAAGAAAGTTAAGGTAACAAAATCAGTGACGCCTCAATATTAATTTCTATCTGTAATCGGTAGTTCTGATACAACTCGGAGGCCTCTGAACTCGAGACAAAGAAGTCGTCTATGTCGTCTGATATTACAATACTGCCTTAACATTTTGCCATAAGATACTATTAACTACGTTCACTCGAGCATGAACGTAAATTGCTCACGTTTTAAGATTTATTTGGTAACTTTTTAAACAAACTTCTTTCACAGTTTTCTTTAGTTGATGTAGATAATATGAAGATTTTATTTTTACAATAAGCCCAGTGAAGGAATCATAATTGAAAATCATGCACTAAATCCTCCAACTTTAACTTCTTTACTTTAACGTATAACCGTGCTGAATTTAAAACGTGTAAAGCCATGATTTGGGTCATTAATTACCACGTGGTGTGGTTCTTGGAGTACCTTTCATGGGTTCTCAGTCAGAAATAATTTTTGTACAGGTCTGATTGTGCATATCACGGCGCCATGACATTGCATGTTCAGACCTTTTTTGATATGAAATTATGAAGGTGTATGTAATACTAATGTTTGTTCCTTATTGTGGTTATTGACCTGATTTGATAATATACCGGAAACACGTATATATGTATATAAATATAGTATATAGTATATATATATATAAATATATATATATATATATATATATATATATATATACATTTTCTATAGTCCAGGGCCTGTGAAGCTACTTGAGGCCACGAGTTTTAAAGGACCACGAGATAATTATTTGAAAAAAATAATCTCAAACGTCAAAAAAAATCAACAACCCCAAATATACAAATAAACAAACACGACGGCTATACTATATATATATATATATTTATTACGTATACGCAATTTTTCTTGCGGTTTTTACAGAAGTTAAATTGAATGGAAGCAATGTCGATTAGTCTTCGTGACAACAATATATTGATCAAATCACGTCATCCTATCATATAAATTTATATTGCTCTTATTTACTTTTTATGGAAGTACGGATGATAAATGAGCACATAGTTCAACTGAAGATAGTAATAATTGGGGTTCATAGACTATTTATCTATCTTTTTTTTAGAAACGATAAACGAGCAAGCAACTCACATTATGGTAATTGATCGCAGCTGTCAATGAATATCTGCAACACCAGAGGTGTCGATTTTCTTGAAGGTCCCTGAGTCTAATCTGTTCGGACATACTTAGATTATGCTTAAACAATTTAGTGTATAGTGCTCATTGTTGGATTATAAACTATCGAGATGAAGATTATACAGTTTTATATTTTATTGCATATACAGTAAAAAATTCAAACAGACGCAACATTTCATCGCAATGCAGGAATCAAGCCTATCAGAAACTATCAATCACTCGATGATTTGAGATGCTCTTTGTTGAATGCGGTCAAATGGAAGGAGAAGGAGAATAAGGTGCCCAAGCTCAGAGATGACATATCTATAATAGATGATTGATAAATGTCTCCGGAAATTTCTAGCGTAAAGTGTATCTCCTGATCTGATCACTTGGATAGATAGTTTCATCAAGAGACAGTTTACATGAGTATTTGTTGGTGGCTTCTCGCCTGAAGCTGCCATTTGCCATTGCTGTTGGAGCACATCAAGGGTTAGTTCTATCAACAAGCAATTTACTTGATGATAAGAGATTACAGCCCCCCATGAACATCCACAACAAATGCAAATGTGCCACCGTCACCACTGATGAATTGACTGCGGGTTTTACCAACATGAAAATTAAAAATTGCTCTGTTATCTTTGTGTTATGTCTCTCTCACAAATGTGGTAAGCGATGTGAGATATTATTATTAAAACGACGATAAGAAACACATTTTACATTGGTTGCTCTTTGTTTATAGACAAACTATTTTAAATTATAGGTTAGCCTCAGTTTTATTATAATGTTTAATGAAATGATAAACCTGAGTTAACATACTAACCATATCGTCTAAATTAAATCTTTTTTTAACCTAATTGACTAGTTGAAGAATAATATTGGTACATTTTATTCTTCGAAAGCAGATTTACCTTAACAACTGCTTTGTTTCTAACTAGAGGGATTATTTTTATCATCCATGTTATTAAAATCAATAACCCGAGAAAATCTACGCTTAATATTAAATGTTAAAAAATTTAATGATTATTTACAGCAATTGCTCTGCAGTAAAATCTAAAAATTAGAAACAGTAAATTTGTATAATAATCAAAATTTCATTTCGAGAATTAACTTTGAAATGGCATTTTTTTAAATAATGGCAATTTCAAATTGTGTTTACCTTTTGTTTATCAATTTGTATAGAAAATTAATGTTCTCTTATTTCAGCTCTGATATAATTTAGGAGGACAGTAAATGGTAAGTGTTTGTATCATTAATATTTTGGAAGCATAGTAACAAATTAATGTACGCAGGTGGGCTACGACAAAGTTGTAATCCTCTATGAAACAAGTAGATACTTTAAACAAACTTTCTTTAGTGTTGTGAGACGGCCTCTTGGCTTCAAGTCTGCGTACTTGTATATTGAACAAGGTGTCATTATTTATTTGTGTAAATTTTAAAGTAAATATTTTTTGAAACATTAGGCTTGAATTTTATATATTTTAGATGGCGTTCATTTGCTGTAAAATTAACAATAGCAATTTTGTATATTTGCTGAAATTGCTTATAAGTTACAAATAACAAGGACGTAGGACTTGACAGATATGTAAAGAAAGACTACGTCGAGAGCTACGAGCATTTCACTAGTTATTATTTACACCAAATGGTATAGCGGGGATATGCTAGGAATTTGGTATTACACAAACACTGTACAGTGCATGTTTCAATTATTCACATTGCACTATTAAAATGTTTAACTTAAGATTAAATATTTAGTTGTCTTAATGTTACTATTAATATATAAAATATTTTTAGTAACTTATAAATTAAATATACTGTCAACTACATACTCATAATTATAATAGACGACTTTGTTGGACAGATTTTTCATGTGTTTCCTTTAAATAGCTTTTCAATTTGATTATTTGCACACGGTCGCATCTGATGTTTGTCAAAGTTATGTGAGGGTTTTTTTTGCCATAAATGATATAAGAATTTTCTTTATCAGTATTATTTCTTCTTCAGTATAATTTCTTTAACATCATTACCACACACCTATACGTCTATGATGATGGAGGAGCACCTAGATTTTGAATTCTGGACTCTATATTACAGATAGTTTTTTCAGCTTATGGTTATATAAATCACTTGGAGTACTTGGGATCATCATCGTTTGTTATATTTAGATAAAGGTCAGATTGGCTTCTAATACTTCATCATGATCAGCCTAATTGTATATATACAGGGTTATTGGTAATTCGACGTATTCCCGTTAAGTGGTGATAGGGTGAGACTATTTGCGATAATTTTAACCCCAGTATGTATTATGTAAAAATTGAATTATTTTTGAGTAATCATCTTTTTTAGCTTTTTTTCAAAAAAAGTCAAAACATCATAAATTTATTAGATGAAAAGTATCAATTTAAATCATTTCTTCTTCTGATGCATAAAAACGATTAAACACTGGTTATTTATCAATATTAAAACAACAATTACCAGTCCAAATTTAAAAAAGCGAGACGAAAAACAGTATTATTTCAAAACGTTTATGTTTTAAAAAGACTTGACGTATATAGTAAAGGTGCAGGATCCGATCTATGTTTGTGGCAAAATCTACACCAGTTCTGGCGAAGTTTCTGGCTATTTTTCCATCTGATTAGAAGGTCGCTTTAATAGTCCCTTTGTTCAAGAGTGGTCAAAGAGACCAAGTCAAAAATTACAAGCCGATTTCAATTTTACCGGTCTTCGCTAAAGCATTCGAACAACTACTTTATCCCTTAATGTGTTGGCATCTCAAGCAGGTAATTAACCCATATCAGTACGGATTCGTCCGTGCTAAATCTACTGCTACCACTACTACTAACTTCGTTTATAAATGACATCTCATTAATATTGGACAGTCGTTCTTCCGTTGGTGCTATATACACCGATTTCAGCAAGGCCTTCGACCGAGTTAATCACCAAATTCTTCTTAAAAATCTTTCTACTATTGGTATCGCGGAACCTTTCCTGAGTTGATGCGAATCATATCTTTCGGATCGAATCTCTAAAGTGGTAGTAAGTGGTTATCGCTCCGACCCTTTTTCAGCGAGTTCTGGGGTTCTCAGGGGTCACATCTTGATCCTTTGCTATTCAACATAATTATCAACGACATAGGAAATTGCTTTAATAACTCACATTTTTATTTATTTACGATTTATTGACGATTTTAAGTTTTACAACACTGCAGACGCGGGTCTCCCACAAGAGGACTTAATTGCTTGGTTGTTTGGTGTGACTCTAATAGTATGGAGTTAAATATTTGTAAATGTTACTGCATGCGGTTTTCAAGAAATAAAAAGAATGTATTTACTACATATTATAAAACAAAATCGTAAAACATAGAACAATTAAAAAATTTTAAACTTATTGTAATTACTTGTAATAGAAAAATAATATTACAAGTAAACACAATAAGGGACTTGGGGGTGCAGCTTGATGCTAAATTAAAATTCAATGCTCATATCGATAAAGTGTGCTTCAGTGGTTTCAAAAACCTAGGCTTCATTCTTCGCAACTGTGAGTATTTCAAGTCATATAAAACCAAAATATTTTTGTACAACTCGTTTGTTCTTTCTGGCTTTGAGTATTGTAGTATCGCCTGGAATCCATTTTACAATGTCTATGTCAAAACGCTCGAAAGCGTTCAAAAAAGATTTTTGTGGCACTTGGCATACTCAGGCAACTTAGGGAAGGTTCTTTCGACATACAGACAAAGATTAAATTACTTTTAAAATAGCCTCACTCGTGGACGGAAGACACATGGTCGACCTGAGGTAAAAATGCGCCTCTAAATAGAATCATTAGAGAATTTACCACATACGTAAAGTCTAAATATATTGATGATTGATATTGATCAAATTGTTTGCACGTTTAAAAAGTCCTTAACCTATAATTATTAAGTTTTTGTTTTCATTTCTTTTTGTAGTTTTCATTTAAATTTAAAATTTAGTTTAATATTACTTTTATTATTTTCTTTGTTACATTTTAATATCGTCACTCGCCATTTATTAATTAATTTATTTTTAATCGTATGCTGTCTTCACCTTTAATTGCGATGGCATTAACCACGAAACTATTCCAATGTTTTTGTATTTTCTGATTGTAAAAATGTTAATTGTGTTGGTGTTCAATAAATAAATAAATAAATAAATATTTTTTTGAGATTTTCTTCTACTAAAATGCATTAAGAACAAAAACAAACGTTATGAAACTTGGCTTGCAAATTATTTTTAAAACATAAGTGATTTTTTAGCTCTCCAACAATGCATAATAACTAGGAACTTATTTCAAAGAAATTGAAAAAAAAATGATCACAAAAGAAGCAGGCCGAAATTTATATTTTCATATCCCATATCTTTGTGATTTACTTCAAAATGTTAAAATGTAAAAAAAATTGCGCAGGTAACAGCAAGCGTCGAGTTCAGAGATCACGCATCAAGTACGTTACAGCCTTATGATTTTAAATGAACTGAAATAAAGGATGTACGTGCTCGTGAATCACGTTATGTAACTAAATAGCCACTCAGGAAAGGCGTTCATTATATTTCTGTATTCTTTATTAAAATAATTTTTTTACTTCATATATTTATTTTAATAACATTTAGTCGTAGCCGTAGGTCATGTACATTGATTTGTATTTATTATTTTAATGTTCCTTAAATGAGATTTACAAATATGTTGGTAGGCATAAAAACAAAAAGAAAAGTTATTTAGCTAAAATATCAAATTACAAATATACATAAATACATAAATAACTATATGTTATATGTCTATATCATATGTTATTTGCAGATATATTGAGATAATTATTTAAAGATAAAAACATTCATTTGAGATAACATGGCGTAAAGAGATCATGTTTCACTACGAAATATGTGAGACCTTGGAAATAAAAAAAACATTTTAAGTATCACATAAAATCCTTAACAATTGTATAACTCCAGATGCCATAGAAATATATATTTCTAAACTTTAACTCAACTTTTGGCTTATTCCCAATGAGTAAACCTATCGAATAAGTTACAATTTAAACAATCTCAAGGTAGTTCGTGAAACTCATTGAGATAGATAATGTAAATTATTCAAGAAAAGAATTCATTGAAAGAGTATAAAAGAAAGTTTGAATAAAAGTTTTTGTCAATAAGTAAATTTTTTTTTATTGAATATGCGATGCTCGGATTTCTTGGAAATTGAAAACAATCAAGTTTAGGATTACGTAAAAGCAGTACTTGAAACTCACAGCCTGGGGTTAGTGGTTGGAGTTTTTTATAATTTCGCGTAAAGCGCACAGTGGTGGATTGCCAACCATCGGGATAATGCGGATGAAATTTTGCATTCTGTCGTGATGAAAGATGTTTAAACTCAGTGGCTGTAATAAATCCGAACAACTCCTCAGAACACATGGTAAATTCAATAAAAAATGTAGAGATGCAACTTCGAGATTTAACCTAAAAGAAGTTTAACAGTAATTCATAAAGAATAGTCTCTGTACATAAATCTGGTACCCTGTCCACTTCAGCAGATTAAATAAGGGAGTACTGTTTATAGATTTTTCTTTCATTTAACGTACCAATCAGAAGACGAAATAATTACTTCATATACCACACAATATTAATAATGAAGAACGATTTCCGATTCCATAATTAATATGCACCGTTAATTTTGTATGTCACAAATCATGTGGAACAACAAGTCGAGGACTTTTACTTTTTTGATAGTAAGCAACCATGTCTGAACGAAAATTATTGTGATTTATATTTGATAGCATTCATTTTTATACAACTAATTATTATAATTTGAATAAAATTGCTTTACATGGAAAGGAAATGTCGTCTTTTTGTTATTTTGATTTACCAGATTTTTTAAAATTAGTTAAACCAGGTTTAGTCTAGCCCGCAACTAGTCTAATATAGCATGCATGGCAGAGGACAATGTCTGTGAATGGCTTCTCCTTTCTAAGTTGTCTATGTCAGACACTATTCAGTTCCATTATCAGATCATATTTATGATCCAGTATTATAGATTACATAATTGATTTTCTAAATGACAGTTAAAAAGGAGGATCAAGCTCCTAGATGGAAAAATATGCAAACGTAGTTATGTAATAACAATTCAGTATCATAAAAAAATGATTAAAAAAGTTAAGATCAATTTTTAAAACTAATGGTAAATGTACAATAGGTATCATGATGTTATTCACTTCAAAGCGAGCACGTTGGAATATTAAAGGTAAGGGGTTACATTTCAATTGTCATACGAGGATTTCGTGCCCGAATTTCTAAATTGAAACATTCTTCTCTAAGCTAAGAATGTGTAAAATTTTTGTTTAAATCCAGAAACGTGAATAGTTTATGTTTATTTTTCAGTATAAGGTATAGTTTATTAAAACTATTTTACGGCTATAATGTAATTTCAGTATTTCAATGAGAGAAAATATCACATTTTCCCCTTATATCGTAGAGGACAGGATACCAGGCTTGTGAGCCACCATTTTATCTGTAATATAAATTATTCTGGTTTCGGTGTATTGGGAAATTTTACGTGACGTACGTTAAATTACGTTGTCTTACGTGCCTTTTTGCAGTCAATGTTTACGGCTCTATAATATTTCTTGAATTATTGATAACACATGGTAGATGTAATACTTACAATCGATGAATTGGGTGATGAGCCAGTCTTACTGCAATATAAAGGTTAAAAAGATGTGTATAGTATGTTTCAAAATATTATGGACATTTATTTCATGTCTACCTTTACATCGGAATCGACTTGACGGGAGCGAAGCGGCTAGGCTTCCAGAGTCTTTTTACTCACTAAGCGATAGCCTGTTGAAATACCGCCATAAAAGGCGGCCTACCCGTCCATTGCAGATACGAATCTACTTCCATATTATAGATAGTAAGAGGGTTTTTTTTTACCTTTAGCAATTTTTTTCCAGTAAAAACAATTTTAATGTTTTTTATTGTACGTAAGTGAAATTCTGTTATTTCAGTCGTGTTAGATAGAGTTTGTCCACGTTTAACGTCGTAAGGTCCCTTCCGCTAAATGACTATTGTCGTTTTTCTGTTTGTTCTCTTTTATTATACATGAGGAAATTCCTTGTGGATATCCGCCCGGGTCCACTTTTTCCACTGCAAGGGTGTGTTATGTTGGACTTCTACCGAATTAAATCACTCGAGGGCCACAGAAATACTCGCGCAAATAGCCGCTGTGCCACCAACGTTGGCCACCGAACAGCAGCCTCTCCTAGGCATCTCAGTTTCAATGGAATTCACAATGGTGCAATGGATTCCTAGAGACAGCCATGGATGAGGATAGGAGAGCGGCAGAACGGATTACCGACACTCCTCTCCCTCCATGACTCTTCCTCAACTGCGGAGGACGGAGAAAGCAGCCCCTCACAAGGTCACCCCTCACTCCGTCTATCCACTTCAGTGCTTCTTAGATGTGGTCAGTGAGTCCACCTGGAGAGATCACCACACACACACAGGCTGGCTTAAAGCCAGTGGCCAGCCGTTAGATTGAGAATGGGAACAATCAATGGGAGTTATATTAAACCAAAGTTACAACCATATAGAGTATCTAACGTACCTGCCAAAGATTAAGTGAGTTACGCTTATCAGCAATTTTATAATCTTCAAAACCATTTATTTATTTATTAAAAAAGAAAAGACAAGGCAGCGCATCTGCGACTCCTCTGAGGCTGCGAATATTTATGAGCAACGGTGTTCACTTATGCACATCAGGTGACCTGCTTGCTAGTTTGTCACCTACTTTATATAAAAAAAAACGGATTTCATTAAAAACGAATGTGAATAGGCTATTAAATAGTACAGGCGGTGTAAAACAAAGTTTAAATGTATTCCAAAACTGAGTGCCGACAGCGCTCAAACAAAAAGGGTCCTAAGCAAATATCCCCCAACAGAACTTAACTTTATTTTCTTCTCCTCAACATGTATCCATAAGAATAAATTGTTAGACTACTGATTTCTAGATCATTTACTGTCTTATATATCATACCACACACAAATCTTGCGTAGTGGTTTCGCAGTTAGAGTAGTATTGGTAAAGTTCTAGCAATGGTAAAGCCAGTCTCTTGCTTGTTACAGCTGCAACTTAAAAAGGTGGGTTTGATCGGTGAAGTTTCACAGAATGTATACAACTATGTGGTGAGTGTACTGAACCCAAGACCAAGGTAACCGGTAGTGTAACATCTCATCTTAGTCGTCAATATTGCATATTCATCTTGAATCGTTGCCGAGAATGGTTTCTCCCTCAGATTGTCGTGAAGCACGACCAATAGCTACCTACATATATCTATTGCTAGCACATAAACTTGTATAGCCTGTTATTCTAACAAGAAGAAGTTATACATTTTATTTGACAATAACAGTTTGCCATTCACGAAGTCTTCTTCCTCAATTGTTCTCTTCGAACCATTGTCTCCTAAAACTACCACTTACAACTTGTAAAGGCATAATTTTTAATTTTAAAATATCTTTAACTGTATTACCTGTGCTCAGTACAAATATAAACTCCACGACAATCATTAAGGATGAACAGTCTACCGTGAAAGTCAAGTGGGTCAAGATGATTTGTACGGTCTTCCCACTTCAATTTCAAAGGAGGCTGCGGCACTCTACGATTGTATTTTATAATTAAATTAAACGCGAAGGGACTTTGAAAGAAAAATATAAAAAAAAATCTTTTTATCCTAATCATCAACATAAATAAATGCCCTATTAAATCTAATAAAAAAAAGGAACGAAGGAAGGGGACTAGGGGTGCATGAGTCTCGTATGAGGCTTGAAAATGTTGCCAGCTGGAAAAAATAATTGCTCGATATTTATTAAGTTGTCTTAATTTACATTTAACAATATTGCCTTAATACTCTGTGGTGTACTCAAATTATAGTTGTATAGTAAGTGGCTACGAGGATGCTGGATTTTCTTACGAAGCCACACAGGTACAACATACAAAATGTCTTCTGACATGTTATCCTTGTATTTGTTGCACAGGTCACGTGAGTTGTGATTGACAGGTGAGGGATTGGAAGCATGTCGAAATGATGATAGCAAATAATGTGCCTATCTGACTTGCAGATGCTATATATGTAGGCAGAATATATGTAGGCACTACAC
Organism: Teinopalpus imperialis; assembly: GCA_029286865.1. Lineage (NCBI taxonomy): Eukaryota > Metazoa > Arthropoda > Insecta > Lepidoptera > Papilionidae > Teinopalpus > Teinopalpus imperialis. Next base: position 2,233,147 of record JAGSMU010000034.1, read on the forward strand.
CTAACATAATGTCTCTCCACGTCAGTGACGGGTTGACTGGTACAGAATGTCTTGCGGCATTAAGTCCGCCTTTTGTATCCCTTTTTGTAAGGCGTGACCAATAAAGTTGTGACCAAAAAATGTAGGTGGCAAGTGTATAAAAGTTCCAACATTCCTGCCGTATCTAGTACATAAAAAAACCGCGGATTTTTAATCCTGCATATTGAAACGGGTAATTTTTTTATTTAAGTAGTGTGAGATATGTGATCGTGGCGCTAAATTAAAATAGGTCGAATTACGTATATATATATATAAATTATTTTATGTTAGTGACCAACAAAATTAACATATTCACTTACAATTTTATTTTAACGTTATGTTTACAGTAAAAATATAAATAAGTAATTTTAAATAATAAATGATAAAATAAAAGAAACCATGTAGTTTAAATTAGTATTTTAGTTTAAATAAGTGGTTCTGGTAGGTTTTGATTGGCAGGTTGGCTGGTTGGTAGGGTGGTAGTGGTAAATTGGTAGGTTGGTAGGTGGTAGGGTGATAGAGTCGTAGGTTGGTAGGTTTTGATAGGGTAGTAGGTTTTGATAGGTTTTAGTAAGCTTTAATGGGATTTGATAGGATTTGGTTGGTTTTGGTAGGTCTTGGTAGGTAAGCAGGTTGGTATATCTTTGATTGGTGGTAGTGTGGTTGGTTTACTGGTTTAATAGGTTTTGTTAGGTTTTGATAGGTTAATGAGTATTAACAGATTTGGTAGGTTTTGGAAGGTTATGGAAGGTTTTAGTAGGTATTGTTAGATATTGATAAGTTTTGGTAGGTTTTGATATGTTTTCGTAGATTGTGGGAAGTTTTGAGAGGTTTTAGAAGGGTTTTGGTAGGTTTTTGTAGGTTTTTAACCTAGCAGCTTTACGGGCTGCCTCTTTTCGATTTCCTGTCTGGCCATACTAACGCGGAGCTCCTCCCGGGTGATTTCTCCTTCTTCTTCAGTGGATTGATTAGCAATGTTCCGAAGCCTAATTGCATTGCGGTGTCGTGGGGAAAGATTGGATCTTCTTGGTCACGACACTGTTAATAATAATACTCGCACGGTTTATTAATAGTTCTTGCACAAAACAAACAAATAATCATTAATCAAAACAAACAAGGTGATCTTTATATGCTTTTTTCAAAACAAATCATGGACAACATTACACTTTCGCGACTTATAGCTTGTATACTGACAAGATGTCTGATTGACCGAATGTTCTGGAATGGTGCAGACAAAACGGTTTGACGGTTGTTGTCAATCGATTGCTATATTTTTGTTTACATTTTGATTTGGGTTTTTTATATATTTAAATATCTTTCTAGATTAATTTTTTACAAAAAAATTCTGTGAATTATCCGATTTTTTAATAGTTGTTGTGCTATTCGGGGCGGAGACGAATCTAACAAAATAGAGATCATTATGATTGGTTGAGCCGTTCTTGAGTTATAAAACACTATAACCCTTTAAATGAACGAATTTTGATAACGCTTATACCTGAATGATGATTGCCCTGTTTCTCTTGGCGTCTAGGTATAGAATAAGAATTAATTATGTGTAATCAAGCTTCCGTTATTTTGCTAACAAAAACTACTGGCTATACTTGTTATAGTAAATGATTTAAGGATATTTTAAGTAATATAAAATAAAATAATAGTAAATAATTTTTAGTAATCATGTTTCGTTCTAATTTTAACTACTACAAATTATTAATATAAATTGTAATTATGATATTAAAGCCCAATGAAATCTCAATGAAAGGCTATGTACTATTATTACAGTAAAGCAAACGAATATTCTGATGAAGGCTTAATTAAATCACATTAAACAGCAGTTTATTTGACGATTCTTGCTGAAATCTCGGAATAACTTCAGTGGTGTTGCCGTGGTTGAAATTAGCCAAATATGTATTTTTTAAACCTTATTTTCAATTCAATTCAATTTCAATCAAAAAATAACATATATACATGAATTGAATACTTACGTACTCGTATCTCATTGATAAAGCAATTATTATCGCACGCTAAAATTTTTCTAAATGGAGTGAAAATACTTTTTCCCTTCCCTTAAACCGGTTCTTATTAAAAATATTGTATTGTTTAATATACTAATGCTAATTTTAAATTTATGCCATTTAAATGATTCTTATTTATGTGACTTATAATTTTATTGGGCTGGAAAAAGAATTAAAAACGAAAAAATTGGTATAAAAGAAACTTATAAAAACTAGGTTCCAAAATAGAAATTTGAATATGTCTGAGAGTATAAAGAATAATAATTAAATAGCTTCAAAGGCCCAAGAGGAGTGAATAACAAAACAAGACAATTAATTATTAGAAATACCAAAAACATTTACGAGAAGCTAATGACTTGAATAAAAAATTAGAAAAAGTAAGCTGTTACAACAACTTACTTTTTCTAATTTTAAAAATAAAACAAAAAAATTCATATTTTCATTTAATCATAATTTTCAACATGGTTATTTTTAATTTTGTACCTTAGAAGACAATCATATTTCGCAGGTCTCACATAAACTTTTTATTTACATATTTTACAATTTAAATGTATTTTATATAAATCTACGCATACACCATGCCTGAGACAAAGTTGTCTGTATTCTCTCGCTAAGATTATTTCAAATGTACATTGTACATTGTAAGGTTTAAAATTAATCTAACTAGGTAAAATTATGAAAAATTATTGCATTTTCTCTCGTCTATATACAAAATTGGATATTTTAAGAAATGTATCTATAACGTAAAAAAGATAAATTACAATGTTTTCAAATGTGAATATTTTAGGCTAGTGGCTGGTGGTGATACATATGTTTTATGGGAAATATGTAAAAGTCTATGAAGGTAAAGAAATATAACAGAATAGAGTTTTAGAACAATATGACGTAACGAAAGTGTTGGTTTTCATAGATGTTTGGTCGAGCTTATTAAAATATTGGTCCTTATGTAGAACTACCATGTATAAACCCTCCATCTATAAAGGAGGTTAAAAAACCTAAAAGAACAAATAATCAGAGAAACAGTTTATATCAAATCAATAGAAATGCCTTGAACTTTTATTGATTATTGGTTTGAAGGTATTGGATTTGTAATAGATGGTAGCCCTTAGAGAAAAACATTTAAAGAAGTTCATTCATATAATTATAAGCTGCATTTTAAGCAAATAGTGACATAATTTAGGATAAGAATGATTTTTATTTAATTTTAACCGATGAAAAATGCTAATGAACGGGAGAATCAACTCGATGTTCGATTTGAATATATAAAATTGGCAAGTCTATCCAATACAACAATCAAATATTTTAATTTATCGATTTGTGCATATTTTAAGCGTACTAATTTCGTATGTTAAGGCAACTATCAGATTTTGAAGACCGTCAATTTGTAATAAAAAATCCAAATTGGACGCAGTGTCCTATTGAAATGTTCTTTTATTAGTAATCTAAGTTGAATTTAGGTACTCGGAAAGTAACTATTGAAAAAAGAATAAACTTAACTATTTTATCAAATTATGTAACTATAAAAATATTATAACATAATTTCAATATTTTGTCTGGTTTGTGATGAACTTATTTTAATTATACTAGGATAGAAATTAATAAATAATACAACAGTTTAACGATTGAATTTTGAAACATTAACAGAAAAACAAATTGAATGACGTGGCAATTTGTAAATCGTTGAAATCTTAGTAAGTTTTTAATATAATTCCGAACTCTGATCAAACTGGCGAAAGCCCTCGGGCTAACAGCGGTCATCAGCCCGAAAAAGAAAAAAAAATCCGAACTCTGACTGATTCTGCAGGTAAAATGCAAATGGTTAAAGCTGATCATGGAGAAAATATTTCTATGCTATGGCCAAAAAGCCTTCAAAAAAACTGTTGCTATTAATTTCTACTGAATATTGTCTTTTACTATTTTAAGCTACAGCTAATGTAACAACTAGTATAAAAAAGCTTTTAATGCGATTTGTGCGGATCATTAGTATCTGTGAATTACTTATGGGAATTTTATCTTTTTTAATTGTTTTGTACATTAAAAGAGGCGATGATTTGTGATCTTTATTATACAGGTAATTTTTTCTTTTAATATTTGATTGTTTAACATTATGTGATTTTTTTTGTAAGGCGTAATTTACTTTATATCATGTTTTCTTAATTTTTTGTTATATAAAGTTCAAACATCAAATTTTGCAAAAGTCCAAGATTAAAAAAACCTCTTTGGTATCAATTTGAATTCTAATATGTCTACTAACTTATGTTAAAGCTGAGTGTCGTCAGAGTGTGCATTAATTAAAGTGTATATTGTTGCCTTGATATCAAACGCTAATTGATTTTTTCGCGTATTCAAAAATATGCTTCATTATTTCAATTTATGTGTAATATATTTTCAAACTGTAAATAATTTTTCATTAAATATTTCGTGACATACTAATTTAATTTTAATTTCACCCACCGTTTTAGTATTTTTAATAGAAATCAAAGTCTAATGTTTTTAGTTACAAATATTTACGTTTGACTTTAATTTCCTTAGAAAAGAAGTGTTACACATAGAGTCAATACAAACACTTAAAACGAGTATGAAAAGATCTAGACAAAAAACGTCTAACTTTATGTCCTTTATCCACTGTTACTTATCATAAACTGTTCATCTACTCTGCGTATAAAACTTCTAGGTTATGACTTATAATACGTTGTCCGTATTCTACAATAAGTCGAGCAATATTAAATTCGGATCCGGAATTGAATGTTTCTGTGTATTTCTACAATCTATTTGTCAACTTGAAGGTAAATACCTTAATTTAAAATTAAAGGAACAATAGCGTATCTATATTTATCTAGCGGAACACTAGCTCTAACGTCGGCGTAATTAAATTGCATCACAAAATCTATAATTATATAACAATATTTACACGTCAAAGTAATTAACAAACATTATTTATAGTATAAAACGTTTAAATGTCGAAACAAGCTGATATTATAAAACGAATAACGTTACTAATTAAGCGTTACGCTGGAAAGAAATCTAACACGAGACTAAAAGCGTATTTCAAAACTCGCGTAGCAATAAGTTTAACATTATTTTCCTTTATTATTTTATAAAACTTGATCAAATATTAAAAAAATAATGCAACAGTTTAGAAGATTCCAGCTACTATGAAATTTACATCTAATGTTATATTCACTGTAAGGTCTTACGAGTTCATTCAAATTCGCTAATACTAATTTTTTTTATTAATATCACGCATTCGAATATTTTTTTATGAACATAATCTTCGACATTAAAAACTATCACTCGGTAAATCTAATACTAGTTTAAGTTTCAACTGGTGCCTGGAGCCTCGTCTTCGGGCTCGTTGATCATGGATCAGCTGGGTTGTTCGTCACTTTCGCGGTGGACTAACACTCGGACAACAGTAGGGGGCGCTGAAGGCGGTGGAGCTGCGTCGGGAGAGGCTTCTGTGACCAGAATGCTAACGGAACTATTAGCGTGTGGGGAAGGTGTCTTGGCTCGGGCAGGAGTCGTCGCCCTCCGCGCTGAACTTCGCCGTGACATCATTCGAAGTGAACCTACGACATTCACACATTACCACCTTAAATTTACGTTCGAACCGTTTAACCTTTAAACGGTTCCCAACTTGCGTCATATTCAAGCAACATCGATAAGAGCAAATTAAACAAAATTTTATATACTATATATATATAATAATATTGCGCAAGTATTAAAATTATATTTTATACACTTAAATAAAGATAAATTTATTAATGTTTTGATAGCTTGTGGGCACTGTAAAGACATAGTCCTTTCGGATTTGGAATGTTTGCCAGTGACGATACTAATTCCGGAAGACAATCATACTTTTCTCTTATTTTCCTTTTTTGTCCCTTAAGGAACACAATTCAATGTTCATTTTCAATCCCTTTATCTCACCATTACACAGCGACGCATATTCTTCGGGCAGTAAGGCAATTCTTTATTCATACAAAAAAAAAACAATTGAATAACATTATATTCTTTGCAGACGCGGGATATGTTGTGTGTTGGTTTTTGGGTGATACAGTCACGACGTAGTTATAAACTAGCTGTAGCATGAATAGATAGCTGATGACGAGGCATTCCATAGCAGTTCTCAGGGGAGATAATATATCTGCGTTATATTTCGTTATAGCGGATTAATATTGGCTTATGGGTTGCAGGTATTACTTATCACACATCAGGTGAACTGTGTGTTTGTAAACCTTAACAGCATAAAGATGCTTGATATTTGATACTTTGTTGAGGTTGGATGTAAATTAGGTTCCGTCGTAATCGCTTACAATCAGGTGAACTGTGCGCTCGGTTAGCACTCTTATGTCATAATAAATATATTAAGGTATATCTTCGTAATAATAAGGATTACGTTTTCAGTCCAAAGTATCATCCACCGTCTACATAACTCCGTCATAAATAAATTTAATCCTTTCTATATAGTTGTTATATTTATATTGATCAAAAATTATATAAATCGTGAATGGAATAACAGAATAAGATATCGGTTCTATTTTGTTGGTTTTCAGAACTCCGAGGTAATGATTAATAGGGATAACTGGGGGCATTCGTATTGCGACGTTAGAGGTGAATTTATTTATCCAAGTTCAGTAAAAATATTGTACTTATATAATAATAAAGTTCTATATAAAAAAATATAATATATTTTACATAAATTAATGATAATTTGAAAGAAATAAAGATCTTATTAAAGAAGCATTCAGATAAGTAGATACAAATAGAGAAAAAGAAATCGAGGACGACTCACTAAGAAACAGAGCTGGCGGTTGGCGATCCTCCTTTACTCTGCTCTCATTTTGCTTTTCTGGGATATGGCAGATTAGATCACAGTCAAAATCACAAAAATCACTTACCAAAAATATCTCAACCTTACAGTAAAAATCTAGGCGTATCTATAGTTATACATGATGTTACTTTAAATTTTATGAAAAATCATGCAGCATACAATAATTTGTCACGTCTGCTAACTTAATCATGCCATTTTTTCGTAATAGCTACTTAAGACTTTCGACGTAACATTAATAAATAAGACAAGTCAACAATCATGCAAAGCACTAAACACGGAATCCTATAAAATTTAATACATTAGAAAACGTACAGGACTATACGGGTTCTGGGGAATACATAAATTCATTTGAATAACAACCAAATACAAAGTGAACAATGTTTTCGTTTTGTTGGCAGATCAAATGAATTTATTCATGAGAAGCTTTCCACTAAGTAGCTTAAACAAAATATATTGTAGATATTTCTGAAGTAATTTATTTATATAGTGTATAGAAAAAAATCAAATTATTTTGATCGTAAATTTGTGACATATTTTTGTAATTTTATTTGAAATTGACGAAACAGATACATGTTTGTGTACTATTTATCTCGAGTTACCATTATAGGTGTTTACGTAATAACTTGATGGCTTAAGCCAACCATAATAAAATTTCTGCAATCAAATTCGTGCTCTATTCTGGATTTAACTAACTTTTTCTTCTTAAGCACTTTAAGTTAAATGTGATCCTAGATGTGATAAAGATAATATAAAAAAAAAATAACTACTTTTAAATCTTATTGAACAGAATAGTAACATTGTTACACCAGATGTTGTTTTACCAGTATAAGCATGAACAAAATCACTTGAAAGTATATCTACGAAATATTCTGCATTTTTATGATGAATCATTTGATTAAAAGTGAATTATACGTGGCGCCGTAATTACAAATAAGACGGTAACTTATTGCAAAGCTTCGAAACGCAAACCAAAAAGTACAACTACTATAGGAAGAGACACGAAAAGCAACACATTACATATGAACCTGCACGTTTCAGCCCAGAATCTTCATCAACAGCGTCCTGATGACGAAGAAATAGCGGCAAACCGTAGGCAGATCTTCGACGCGGCGGCGCCACATCTGACCCACTCGCCTGAAATACAGAAATTATCTACAAAATGTTATTGTGAACACTGATTGCTGTGAGTTGGGCTTGTATGAGAACCGATCATGGTTATCATTAGAAGACCATGGGAATAAATAAACCAAAAGATAATTATTGACTTACTTGTTGTATATATTATTATAAAGTCTTGAGTTGTTATAATATTTATGTGTATATAGTGACTTGGTACATGGTGATTCCGAGTTATCACGACCCAAAAATCTTCTTACATATATAAATAGTGTTCAAAAGTTTGCTGAATAATTGAGTTGGTGTATTGGATTATGTCATATGGCGTTTAAATTCTGAGAAATTGACCGACTAAAGACTTACTGTTAAGAGGTGTAATATGTATGCACGCGGAGCATACGTTTGGGCACGACGAACACGTGCCGAGTTAACTGTAGAGTTTCGGTCCACTATTTAAATAAATGAAAATATCTCGAACTAATTAAAATAGAAAAGATATTTTTTAATTCCGCTGATCTAATAGTTTCAGATAAGATTTCAATATTGTGCAAGAAACATACTTGGAAATATATTTAAAACCGACTCGTAAATTTATGGGTTAAGCAATATGTTGTTTAACAGACATCGCGGCTGTTGGAAACTTATTAAGGTTTTGCATAAAGTTATGTGAATTAAAAGCCACTAATGATTTGATATCACGCAGACGGAACTAACGTTCATGTCTTTGAAGAGATGGTTCTTGATGCAATGTTAGATGAAATTAGGAAATTCAGTAGATAATGGCAACACAACGTGGAACATCTTCGATTTAGTGGACCGTGGTTGTGGTCTTTAATGTTGTTGCTATTGCCTAAAGAATTCATACTTACCGATAAATTGAAAACTCCAATGACAGCGATATTTATTTTAAGACAAACAGTTATTACCCTTCAAACTTAGAAGAGCTCAATCAGAAGCACCAGACTCTAAGCGTTTTAATAATCTTAGTTACCCCGACGATATACTTATTTTGAGCTCGTCGATAAGTGTTTTGCGTGCACATCTCCAACGGTGAAAAAATATGCGGTGAATCTTATCCTAATATCTTAAAGTCTGTGTGTGAACTAACCTATTTTTAGGGATTAAATAAGTTCAAGTTCGTATACCCCTCAGTATACCATTCGTATTTGGTAATTGAAAATTGTAGTCTATTATTATCTTAGGTATAGGTATATAAGACAGTATGTCTTAAGACAATGAAGAGGAGATAGGCTCCTAGCAATACCCAGTATATTTGCGAACGAGGTACCCTATCTGCGTTTTAGAAATATTATTCAGGCTCAAAACGGAGTTCGTATCTGTTTATCGCCATCACTTTATATATCACAACAGTGGACAAACTTCAGTAAACAGTTATACTGTAAGTAATGAAGCTACAAAACAATGAAGCATTCCGTGTGCAGTTCCGACAGCGGCGGTACTTAACTCGTTACAAATTCAGACTTAGTGCTCAGCCAAACGAGCTAAATTTTTGAGTTGTAAGTTGCGTAAAATGAGTCGCGTTATTTACGATGCCTTCGGTTTCATATAAAAGTTCTGTTTGTACCACGCAGCGACGCGAAATGAGTAGTCTGCTGACACGTGTATAATTTCAAACGAATTGCGTTCGAGGTAGTGAGGGTATAAGGTATGGGAATGTCCTTACATCAGTCTTTCACTATTGAGTTGATTTACGAAAATTATTTACCTGGCATCATCTTCTGAATATGCATCATAAACATACAATATTTTTATTGGATCCATAACGACACAAGCACTGCGTACAAAAGTTGCAATGCAAATGAATATAATACATTCGTCTGGCGGCCCAACAGATTTTCTGTTGATCGTAGATTACGCGATTCACAACTAAATTCTTTGAGCGTAATTCTTACGCTCGCTTGTCTGAGCACTTAATCTACGGCTTAGGAACACGATTTTTATATTCAAGATATTTGTCGCTCTCATATCTATAGAAATGATATATTTATTAATAGGTGAAAGGTTATACATAAATAATATTATAATAAACAGTGAAACAAGGATTATAGAAAACAAATTAGAACATATCTACCTAGCTACATAGATAAATACCTATAATTGATCACTGTAGACTATCTATACCAGTACTCTGTGTATATACGTGAAGTGAATAAATATCAAATTTTGGATTTTAAAAATATCGAATGGTTTAATTTATTTTGTTTTCCAAGTTTACCTGATCACCAGGAGCAGCGCCTGGTAATAAAAGAAGAGGTAAGTTGAGCCAAGCTCCTCCCAAATCGCTGATATCTGAAGCGTCGGAGGCCCTAGAAGATTTCCTACTGGAAGCATGTGACCCTCTTCTGACATGTAGTAAGGCGCTTAACCGGCCACCCCAACCACCTCCAGGGGACCACTTCGTACTCTCCTCCTCGTTTGAAGGACTGCGATTCTTACGTCTAAGAATAAAATATATAAAATTTCTAATTGTTAATTTTGTTAACTACGAGTATAATTCTCAGTTATAGTATATAGTAGTCGGCTATATTCAGTTTTGTATTTCATAGCATGAAAAATTAATTTATACCCAGATATAAGTTAAATTTAAACGTAAAGTATAAAACAAAATATCTTACTTTACATACTCTCTCCACGTCCGTTGTATAGTTCGTGCTGCTTTGTCTTCTCTTTTCCATATCCTAGTGGAAGACACTATCTCTAACTCTTTTCTTGTTGGAAACTGTTTCTTAAACTTTATATCCATTTGCTCTTGGAGTTGTCTAAACGTTTCTGTTTCTTCTACATGACCCAATACGTGTTTAACCAATGCATGCAGAATATCTAGGCAATGTATCTTGTTTCCTCTCGCTATAGGAAGATTAAAACTAACTAATGCCACCGTGTTTGGCTTGGATATACCTAATGGGGGATCTAGAGACGCTATAAAATCTGATAGTTGAGCAAAGCTTATAAATTGTGTTGCATGTGGATCGTATCTGAAAATTATTAATGTATTAGCAAAAATATTAAAATGGAAAAATCTTTGAAATTCAAGAGAACTTACTTAGACCATCTGATGTAGAACATCTCAAGATCATCTTCTACAATACCAATCTCTTCTTCTTGATGAGCTTGATTGAAATTCTCAAGGATTATGGCGATGTACATATTTATCACAATCATATAACTTATGATAATGAATGATGTAAAATATGTTATGGCTAATAGTGGGCTTCCACAATTGCCGTTGATATGACCTATGTCTCCCAATTCACAATCGGGAGGCTGTATCATAAGTGATTCAAGTACATCGTTCCAACCAGCTGAGGTCATAAGACTAAAAGAGAATTGTGTAACTCCATTACATATATCATATATTCAGTAAATGTAACAAACTGTGATCAGTGCTTACCGGAAAAGTAACTGCATACTTCTACCGAAGGTTTGAAAATTGACAATATCGTCTAAAGCACCCTGCTCCTTGACGTGACCAAACACTGACATACCGATGATGGCATATATAAATGTTATTAAAGCGAGCAAGGCACCTATGTTGAAGAGGGCTGGAAGAGATACTACTAGTGCAAAGAGAAGTTTCCTAATACCCTTAGCGGCCTGAAAATTTCATTCATATAATTATAAATAAGAAAAAAAATATATTACATTTTTACAATAAAATGTGTAATAAAAACTTATAAAGGCCACGTTGCTTTTGGCTGAAGTGAAGCGGGTTTCGGGTACGATTCCCTGGAACAATATCACAAATTGTGACATTACGGGTCGGGGTGTAGTGTATGTATGGGCCGTTTCCCAGGCACTGTAATATTACTTACTGTAAATATTGCGCATGAATCATAAGTGCTTTTGTGTTCGCGGGAATGTTTATGGCACAAAAAGACATTCTGAGTAATTGATGTCACTTGGCCTAACTAATAACCAGTACACACCACTGTGATCTAAATCAGCCAGAATATATTAACCAAAAAAAATTAAAATTAAATTGATTGTATCAATAATATCTAGTTTAATTTCGACAAATGTCATGGTTGATAATATATAAAAAAAATGGTAAACTCACTTTAATCAGTCTTAAGATTCTCCCAATTCGAAAAACGCGAACTACTCGCAATAAAGTGGGAGATATAGGGAGATCAATCATAATGTCCTCCATAAGAATGCCTAAGATAGAAGCTAAAACTAGAAGAAAATCGAAAACATTCCACGGTACCGTGAAATAATGGTATCTTAGACCAACGATTTTGACTATTGCCTCTGAAATAAAATATACATTAAAATTTATGTTAAATAATATAAATTTTAAAAATAAAGTTATCACTATATTTATTTTCACTACATTTATATTTATCTAAATATATTTAGATTTATTAAAGTTAATCAAAAAATAAAATTATCTCCTCCAACATTGGAGACTACGAATAGATTTGTAAATAAACGCATTCCTTTGGCCCTCTCGGGCACCCTAGAATGAGTTGCTTTCGCGTCCAGGGTAACCGTCCAAGCCGAGGCTCCCTCTCGGGAGTCCTCGTGCTGGTTACCCACTAATAAAGGCCCCGGTTGAGTGCCCTAAGCGCTCGGCCACCTTTTAACCCGGTGAAGCTGTAAAAGCCCTCGGGCTAACATGGCCATCAGCGCTAACAAAAAATGCTATATACAAGCAACCATAAAACTACGCACCAAATCATACAGTCGAAATGAAATTCTGTCTGTATAACTGTGAATACTTATATGCAACACTACTCGTAACGTAAGAAATAAATGTTGAATATTTTTTATTTCAAATTTTAAATATCATATCTATAAGTAATAGTAAGAGTCAAATACACTTGCTATATCGTTCGTAATCCTTATCTTAATTTCAAAATATTTATTTTGAGATATCAAAGTTTGTTGAATGTAATAAAATAATATCTATAAATATGTCATAGATTGAATTAATTGAAAATAAAGGGGCATTGCATAATTGAGATGGCAAGTAACGCCTCGTAAGGCCTATACATCTATCATAAAATGTTCTTCCGTACCGTAGATATTATGGAAATAGTCTAAAAGAAATGCCAGTACAATCTTGTGATTTTTGGCCGATGGCAAAGTAATCATTTTGAATGTGTCATGTGCAATACAGAAAATATTCATACCATTGCCGAGGCAAATGTCAGGCCACACACAAACATGGTAATATAGCAAAGCCATCCCAACAAGGGAGACGCTCATGTTTAGCAAATGTACTAATTATTTATATACTATTACTAGTTATAACTACTATAACAAAGTCACCGTAGAATGTTTAATTTATGCTTTCCTCTTTTTATTAATTACTTTCATAACGAGACGTAAGTCAAGGGTATACCGAAAAAACTTACCTAAACCAAAAACAGTCGTAAAAAATGCGTTACTAACTTCTAAAACAAAGAAAACAGAATGTGGTTGATCGTAATGCTCAATACCCATAGTGAGCATGTTAAGAAATATGAGCACGAATATTGCTATTTCGAAACGACGGGAATTTGATAGGTCGTAGAACATAGCAAGAAATTGGTTTCGAGGCCTTTTTATTACTTTTTGCGGCTTTTTTCTCCCCAACTTCTTCATAGCGGTGTAATAATGTTTTTGGCTTTCTGTTAAAAACATCTCTAATACACCACCTTCATACTGTAAAGAAAAACGAAAACTTTTTGTATGGCCGCATGGTAAAAATTTACACAATAATATAATAAATTGTACTTACCTTTTTTTTGAGCATATTAAAATTATCTATAATTACTCCTATGAATAAATTTAAAGTAAAAAAAGAACCACAAACAATAAAAATAACAAAATATATATAGGCGTATAGATTGGCTTCTCTTGCTGGCTGCAAATCAACTCCTCGCGCGTCCACAGCATCAGCCATCACTTCCATCCATCCTTCGAATGTTGCTACTTGAAAAAGAGCTAAGTATGCTATACCAACATGGTCAAAAGATATCTTAGAATTTATCCAAGAAAAGTTATTATAATAACATTCCCATTTATCGTTTACTACCTGTAAAAAGACGCTTAATAAAATAAAATGACATAAATGGAAGGATTAATTAAATTTTAAGATATATTTTACCTCCAAAGGCAGCAATTCTCCTTCATTATCAACGCATTTGAAGAACTTTCCACCGAAAAACTGAACACCCATTATGGAGAAAATTAACCAAAACACTAAACATACTAACAATACGTTGAAAATACTTGGGATAGCGTACATCAAAGCATTTACTACTATTCGCATTCCTTGCCACCGAGATATAGCACGAAGGGGCCTTAGAGCTCGTAAAGTTCTTAAAGATCTCAACACTTTAAGATTTTCATTTTCTTCAATTAACAAACTAAACACTGAAACCTAAAAAAAACCGATTATATATTTGATGCAAAAAATTTTAATGACAAATTCATTACAAGGTCTACTTACGAAAACTATAGTAAAATCCAATAGGGTCCAAAAACTCGTGAAATACCTAAAGAACCCTAATGCTATCCACTTTAGAAACATTTCGATTACGAAGATCATGCAGAATCCTAAATTCGTCCAATACAGTATTTTCTTTAAGGGTATATTTTTTTCTAAATGGATGTCTTCAAAGCATAGAGTTATACTGGACGCAAAAATCAGCACTAGAACAAACCATTCAAATGCTGGAGTGTCGACATATCGCAAAATATAAGTACGAAGAAACATCCACCTTTGGCCAAGTTTGGTTTGAATGCAAGTATCCCAGCACGAACACCTAATAGGAAAATTTTTATATTTTTATATGTTCCCAGTGAAAATAAACCATACTATAGGAGGAAAAATATTAAAACACATTTATCCAATTTTCCATACATACGCGGTGTAGCATTGCCGGGGAAAACAATCTTGAGGAACTTTAGGCTCTTTTCTCTTTCCAAAACCGGGAAATTTTCCCATTGCATCAGTATATTGTCCTTTGGAGTCTTTTCTCCCTCCTATCGTAAGTTCATCAACGTATGATACTAAGGTTTGCCATGGATGTTTCATATCTTCTTCCCCAGGTCTGTTTATAGTTTCTCTACTTAAAATATTTGGCAGATCTTTTCCTTGTCGTCTACACTTAACTGGTGTAGTTCGACTAGACATTTGAGCCATTTCGTACTGTTCATTTTCGTCTAAAATGAATGATATATATAAATTTAACAATTTTTTAGTTGAAAATCGTTTTTATTATATTTATCAATATTACATTTCCTTTACCTTTGGAGTCAGAAGGCTGCGTGTGATAACCCGACGAAGATTGATTTAATAAACGTTGAGCGACTACTTGATCGGTTATTGAGGAGGTTTCATCTAAATTTTCCTTAGAATCCTCTCTTATACTCGTTATTTTATGCTCAGCAGCTAGATCACGAACGTCTTGTAATGTTTCTTGACTACCGTGATTCAGGTTATTTCCAGCTTGATATAAATTTGGATATGCGAAGTCTGAGCCTACTGAAATTGGTCTAGAAACAAATTATTGTTATTTTATGATATGTTTGTTATTTCTATTAGCAAGATCATAGTGTGTTTAGTTGCAATAACTACCTATTTAAAGCTTCTTGATAACTATGACTGTATACATTGTCATGTGGAAAAAGAATAGTTTCTTGTACTGTGGAGGAGTTCCTTTGCTCGCTGGCTATCGATGCTCTTTGTTCTTTTATAGCATGTTGTTGTAACATAAATTCATTTACTAGCTCTTCTAATTTAGTTTTTTTTTCAGTCTCTTTACTCTTTGATATAAGGAAACCTTTTTTTCTGACAATAGAACGTATTCTATCAAAACTTTTAGCTAATTTTGAATCCTCACCAACCTCCTGAAATATTCATGTTTCTATTTATTGTATATATTTGTTTTACAGTGATACATTGAAGTCAACTACTTATTATTTAAAATATGTAGAAATTTGTCTTACCTCTTTTCTGTTTTTAAGCTCCTCGCTATTAAAACTATTGAGAAGTAGGGCAAGAAAGAGATTGAGCACCATAAAGTTTCCCATAACGAGCGCAGGTAGGAAAATGAAAAAGCAACTTTCTGCACCACTCGCACTTTCAGCACGCATGCAATCCCAAAGAGGTTCAATCCATTCACCACACAGGATCCGAAATATCATCATGAAGGAGTGAAAGAAATCATTGAAGTTCCACCTTTATTGAAAAGAAATGTGTTTAAAATTATTTCCTGGATTTATATAATTTTGTACTTAATAGGATAAGGTATTAACACATTTGTATATAATGGTTAGTCATTTCTTTATTTAATGTTTAATACATGATTTTGAATTTAACGCGTAATATATTTGTATATTAAATATCAATAAAGGCATAGTTTATTATTTTGATAATCATTACATACCTGGGCACAGGATCTGGATCAAATTTTTCTGGAGTATATGACTTAGAAAATAATTGCATACCGATAACAGCAAAAATGTATATAACTATCACTAAGACGAATGTCAAATTACCGAGAGCACCTATTGTCGATATAATAATACTTAACAACACTTTCATTGTAGTCCACGATTGAGCTAACTTTAACACTCGTAACTGTAAGAAAATACATTATATTTGTGATACATTAAAATAAAAATGAAGAAATAAAATCTGGAGTAATAATCTTACCAAACGGAGTCCTCTGAGTACGGATAAGCCATCGACAAGCTCAAATATAAGATCGAGAAGACTTGCGGATACGATGATCAGGTCAAAGATATTCCATCCACAAGAAAAGAAATCTTTGCTCATAGCCATTACTTTCAAAATACACTCTAATGTAAATATTGAAGTGAAAACCTGAAATTTTAAATCTAATGTTCTTAGATTGTCATTTATTTTGAGATTGTATTATTTTTACAACAAATACCTTGTTTCCTATATCTAAGGCTTGTCGAACATTTTCACTCATTCCGTGATGTTCCAGAGCGAGAAAAAGTGTATTTAGTATGATACAAGTAGTTATGAATAATTCAAACAAAGGGTCTTTTACAATTCCATATAAGCAATTCTGGAATTGTAACCAACCCTCGTAATCTATGCAGCAAGTAACGCAGCATTCGCAATTTCTGTCCACGAGTTCATCTGTGAGAAAATTTGTGATGTTAACTAACTCAAAATAATCTTTAAATTAGTCACAACATTTTATTACAACACAGAGAAATGTACATAAAGAAGTGTAAAGAAAGATAGAATAGACACATGAAAATGGCAAAAGCGTTAAAAAGCATATTTACGAGTATATAAATTAGTTCAATGGCAAGCGTTATATAGCAGTCATTCTATTGCGACATTGTACATAAGTAAAAAAAGTCATGCATACGAAAGCAGACAAAAGGAGCTAATAAGGAAAGACGCAGGAGACTGATTACAAATTAGAAAAGGCAATTGGTCTTTTGATATAATAGTTCCATCGTTCGTTCTTAAGGGAATTTAATTAAATGTGATATGATTGATGCAGTATTTGAATCGCATAAAAAATATTTTCACTTTATTATGTAAATTGTTACAATTTCAATCGATTTCTAAAAGGGTCCACTTGATTGCGACTAGAATCGATTTGTTGATAGTGACAGCGATCGATTGCAATTTTACCCTGCAGTCTTCCCGTAAGGAACAGGGGTGGACTGGGGGGCAGAAGCGTTGGCATCTGTAGTGTTTTACTAACCTGTGAAGTAAGTGCAATTTTGCTCGTAATTGCCCATATGAGATTTGTGCGTGGCTGCCAATAAACTGAGCTCATTAATTTTCGTCGTTTCCGCTTGGGGGAGGTCGGGCGCGCGCTTGTATGGCCAGTCCGCCCCTGACGATATTAATGAGGGTAGAAGCGTAATTGCAATAGTGTTATTTAAAAGTGATCTATGGGGTAATATTCCATAGAATTGTGAAACTAATTGTGATTTTACACTATTATTTATTATTAATTATTATTATTAATAAAGTGAATAAACCAAAAAAAATAAAGGTACAACAGTAGCTGTTACCCTCAAATCAGTATTAAAATATGGTACTTTTAGAATACTTTACAGAAAATGTATAATGAAAATCATCTTGGTTGGAAAATTATTAAAACTTTGATATAAAAGTCATATTAAATAGAAATCTTTTTTACACAATGAATCAATAAAGTATTCTATCTGTAAAGTGTCGAATTAGATTATTGTAGAATTAGTTATTATATTAAAACATATTTGTTTATATAAGAGCGTTTGCACGTAATATACAGGATCAATTTTAAAATTGAATTTACTATGCGATGAATTAAAAAAAAATTGATTTTCGAAAAATCTAAAAATACTACAAATATTTCTTATATAAAAAGTAAATAATAAAGAAAATAGATAATTGCAAAAATGCAAATCGAAATAAATCAGAATGTGTCACCTGTAACATAGATTTATCACAGGTACTTTTCAGTATACAAAAAAGGATTGAAGATTTTTTTTAATCATTTTCTTAATAAAAGTAGGAAGTTGCCAATGTATAAAAAATATAAGCACCGGAAGTTAATAATACAATAACTTAAAATATTTTGTCTTTAAGTAGAATAATTAAAAAATTATGAAACAGCAAATCATGCAAATTTATAGTTAGATTTTTATACATGTTTTACTTTTGTATAATACTCGATAAATACTAAGTCTACTTAACTAATATTTTTTCATTTAAGTATTTTATTAAGGGATTGTAGTGAATTTAGGTATTATGAGCTCTGGTGTTTGCAAAGCATTCATTCTTTATGTCGAAATACTTATATTGTGCTTCCTTATTCTAAAGCGTGCTTAAAGATTTAATAGCAATGCAATCAAATAATTTCCTCTCATCCAGTGTTTCTACTTTTCAATTGCATAACAAAATTTGATGGCATTACTTAGAATTTGTAATTTGAAAGTGTACACCAAGTAAGTGGGGATTTAGTTTACCTAGCACCACGATTTGATTGAGGTAATCAGGATTCAAGGGATATTTCTCTTGGATAGTGCCTTTTTCGTCCTTTTTTTTCGTCTTTTCGAAGCGTTTCTCAGATTTTGGAGCGTTTTTATGTGTTGTGTCCTGGATTTGACTTTCCTATAAAGTAGAGCTACAAATTTACTTCAAATTTTCTTTGATGTATTTTTTAAAAGAATATATTTAATGCCAAAATTGCTATATTTATGATGTGGCCATAACAATAAATAATTCTTATTTTGCCAATATTCATTTTATTACAATAATTATCTCACTATATTGTTCTATTGATTAGATTTCTTTGGTGAAAATATATATAAAGCGGCCGATCTACTATATTAATCCTTAACTAATATTTATATATTAAATAATGTTTTTATTATTACAAAAGAAAACTACATTCTTTTGATCGATAAATTATTGAAAAATTTATCTCAAATAATTTGTTTATAATATATTATTGTCTATGTAACTTACTTGTTGAATTTGGGGGATTAGGGGCAACGGTGTTGGAGGATGCTGTGGAGGTGGTGGAGGTGGCAGGAGAAGCGTGCGTCGCGGGTGCGGCGCTTGGTCATCGGACGTGTGTTCACCTTCATCGTGGTCGTCGACTACACCGGAGTCGTCGAGTGACGATTCTCTGTTGTTACTGTGATCACTTAACTGACGACCAGCGACGTTTAATGCACCACGACCTGTTAAGTTATCTCTTGAAGGACTGATATTTCAATTTCTTACTATAAACTTTTTAATTTTTTTGAGGTATTTTGTCATATATACCTCAATTTATTAAAACATTAAAGATACCAAATATATATGTAAAGTAATTAAATTAACATAACCAATTATTATATATATTAACGTAAAAAAAGTTGTCTTAAAAATTACACAATCGTATCAGTGATATTGTAAAATTCGGGCATGTGTAATAGAGGCTACAACTTATAATTGAAATGTCTAATTGATACTTTTTAAATTATATTAAATAGAATATTGTTTAATTTTTGTAGAAATACAAATTAATTATGTTATATTGCAGTTCTTATTTTTCTTTCAATTTACAATCTTATATCCATACCTAAAGCATTATCAGGATGCAAAGTGTGGGGTGGCGGCGGGGGCGGAGGGGGAGGAAGCGATGGAGGTGGCGAGCCGCTAGGAGTCACTGAACGCGACCGTGATCTTGATCTGTAGAGTACAATAATGGAGTTATTTTAAAATAACATAA
Source organism: Teinopalpus imperialis (assembly GCA_029286865.1). Taxonomy (NCBI): domain Eukaryota; kingdom Metazoa; phylum Arthropoda; class Insecta; order Lepidoptera; family Papilionidae; genus Teinopalpus; species Teinopalpus imperialis. The sequence goes on from JAGSMU010000034.1 coordinate 2,253,345, forward strand.
TATCTACACTTACAACTAACAAAATACGCATGGCATAGTTTTTGAAAAATGATCTCTTTGATGATTTCCTCGGTGAAATCCTATGGTTATTACTAGATGACGTCAACTGTGGTATGTTAAACGTACGTTAAATTATCATAAATATTAGTGCAAGTACTGAAGAATTTAGCGTCCTTCTACTTTCCAGAATCATATTTAAACTTCTGTACTTTTGTATTGCACAAATATAGTTCACAATTAGGAATCGAACTCAATTTTCTATAGAGTATCGAGATACTTGATAATTGTTGGGTAGACCCTAGCTTTGAAACTTTGCCTCTGCTTATTTTGAGAAGGTCAGCGCGAATTTTATTCTTGAGTTAATTATATTTTTCTCCACTACTAAAAACACTTACAGCACACAAGATTTGAATTGATAATTACTGTTTGAAATGAAACGTTTGTAAAATTTGAGTAAAACTTCACAAGACCAAGTAAAAATACCTCTTAAAATTAAAAGCTGTATAATTCATATATAATAGTTTTTATTATAACTATAACATGCATTTTATTTTTGTATTGTGTATACTAAGATGTAAGTACGCGTAAATTTCTACGCAGTTTAATCCAATACATAGCATACGCGTAATGCGGTATGCTAAGCACATCGCTTGCTTACCACGCTTAATTGTCACCATTTCAAACACTATTAATATGCAAATTTCTCTTCACTTTGACGCGGACCCATTTAAGAACGATTCAGGTGTAGGTACTCGTAAGTATCACACTGAACGACCTTCTATGAACACGTTAAAGAGATAAGCGAAACTTTTGTTTATCCTCTTGAATGGTAATCAGTAAAATTTCGAGATTTTAAAAATATTTTTATATATACATGTAATAGGTCACGGAAAAAGTTTTTTCGCACTTTATATACAAAAAATATCTTGTATTTACAAGAATTTTTTTTATCATATTTTATTTACATTGGATTATAATGTTATGTGACTTCTGGTTCAATAACTTATTCCCATTTTCCCAAAATCCCATTTCTCTAGAAGTTTTGGGACTTCTGATCAAAAAACTGCGGCATGTAGTTTTGACATTCCTCCTCGATATTAACCTTACACTACCTAGTAAATTCTGAAGAAACCGGTCAAGGTGAAAATCTGAGGTTGCAAGGTCAGACCTATGTGGTGGATGCATTAACACTGCCCAACTAATATCTCTCAATATTTTTTTGAGTGGTTAAAGATGTGTGTGGTATGGCGTTTTCATGATGGAACAACCACACTATTTCTGTTAATCGATGAGATCCGAATCAATGGTTTTGACCAGTGGTAAAAGCTTATAATGAACGATGCCCTTTTAATCCCACCATACACAGAATCACCTAATTGCGAATTAATCCAGGTTTTTCTACAGTCTGTGGAGCTTGACTGTCCTTTGTTTCTTTTTCATACGTTCTGGACGTGTCTTTCCATCACTTTTCACCACGAGTGACCAATCTTTTCAAAAATGGATGGAGAATCGCAAATGAATATTCATTTCTTTTCAGTGCGCTCGTGTGGTACCAAAATATCGAACTTTATTGTATGTCCAGACTTTTTCAAATATTTAAACTACTAATATGCCGATCTTCTAATAGTAATATTATTTGAAATTTATTATTTCTCAACTGTAATGTTAATATTTCTGTAATATCCCGAAAGTCTGTATTAAGTATATCAGTCACTTTGACACTACTTAATTTTTTGTCACATTCAGTGACACGCTAATATTCAACACTTTTTTCCTTACAAAATATTCCACATTCCGAACTATTTGTTACTTATTAGTTGTCACAGGACTACAGTTAAAGTTTAGTCCGTTCCATGTTCTAGCGAATAATGACTTAGGGTTAATTAGAGACGAACTCAAACTAGAGAACTGGTGAATTCGTGAGTGCCTTCGCAAACACTTACATTTGTATGATTTATCGAATATCTTAGAGAATTATTTTCGGTCTCAAATCAAAATATCATCAAGAAAATCATATGACATTCAACGGAATCCCAATAAATGTGGTAATAATTATTTAACTTATCAGAATGTTTTAAATATTATGCAGCAATATATTTTTAAAATTGCCTTGAATATTGTCACGTACCTTTCCGATACAGCTGCAACCGCTGCTACGTGATGTATTGCACTTCTGCCTCTCTTGCGTCTCCTAGTTCTTTTTCTGGAGTAAGAGGCTAGTAATAGCCCCTTGCGAGCATCAATGCGCTTCTTCGAATCCTTAGCTAGAGTCCGCACAGCCAATGACGTTGGATCGAAGCTGAATGTTGAATCGTCACGGTGCTCATTTAGATCCTTTTTCCGTTCCTTATTTAGAAAATAAACATTAGATTAAATCTTGGGATTTTATAAAAATATAACGGTAAAAGCTAATTGTTAATTATAGATTACCTCTTGCGTAATCTGTGATTCTTCTTCGTAACTTAGCGCTACGACAGCAAGCATCAGATTGATAAGGTAGAACGATCCGAAGAAAACAACAACAGTGAAAAATGACACTGACATAGGCCCACACGACGACAGAACCTTAACCAAAAATTTGAATAACATTAGTACCACATCAAGGATAAAATATATTGGGATGTATCATATTACATTACTAAATTTGTGGCAGATAAATATGTAGTAATTTCCATATAAAGAATTTCATCTCGCAGTGTAAATTATAAGATAAAAATAAAATGGTTATACTACATAAAATTTACTCCACTATCGATCGTTCAGAGTTAACCGTTTACCCAGGGCTGTTAAGTAAAATGTGAGTAAATTATTCGCTAACCAACAGTTAACGAGCATAGTTTCGCGGGGTCGTGTTTCGTGCCTACGCGTTCCCAATTAACCTTCATTAGAGTAATTCGATTAAGGATTTGGCGTATCGCTTCGCTCGCATATCGTTTCGATCGGACATTTGTGGCTACAATTCTACATATCCACAACATTTCAGTCATTACAATAATCAATTTTATTTTTTTGGCGATAATTGCATAATTGTAATAATGTTATTAAAAGGTGAAGGAATTGACGGGATAGCCTTTAAATTTTATGTGGTATACAATATAATTATATGGCAAGTTTTGTATACCCCATTTTCTATTATTATATGATATATAATTAAATTGATCAGTATTTAATTGGTAGATTACGAGATTATTATTAAAAAGATAAGTTAAAATTCGTATATTTTAGTTTATCTTTGGCAACATTTTTGTCATTACAATAAACAATTTTTTTTTTGGTGAAAGTTGCTTATTGTAATAATGTTACTAAACGTATCTATATATATAACGTATAAATATATATATATATATATATTTATATATATATATAGATATATTATTAAAATGATAAGTTAAAATTCGTACATATTTGGTAATATTATATAACAAAACGTTTCTCATAATTATCACATAATTAAACATTTGGGTTATTGTGTGAGCTTTAACTATTTTATATTGTATTTTTTTATAAATTCCGATATTACTCTTGTTTCATCATAATTTTAATGTTATAAATAGTTTTATCTTATTTATTTTAGTACGAAATTCTCGTAGAAAAACATTCATAAAAAGCACGTAAACTTAACTGTATAGTCAGTAGATAAAAAGATTAAAGAATCATAAGTATACTACTCGTAAGTAGTTCAGGAACTTATCTAACTACGTAATGAGATTAGAAATATGGCCAATGTTCAAGATTTAATTACGTTTGATAACTACAACAAAGTAAGCGTATTCATGACGTGGGGCCGTTTGGCGTAGCTTCGTGTAATTACTTTCTAGGGAAAATATTAATTAAATGGGATTCATATTCACGCACACTCTAAATAGTAATAACGCATATTACGTAGAGGCATATCATAATAGTGATACTACATGTTATGAGAGATTCCGCGCATCTGTTTATGGGTAGGCATTAAAATGGTAAATTATGGTTTTAATCAAGATGCAAATGCGTTAAAACCTTTAAAGGCTACGATGCAATTTCTCATCACCAGTACGTTTACTGTTTGCATACCACCTGAAACGCAGCTACGCCAAGCTGCAATTTTAAATAAATAGTTGGTCAAAACGGATAGTATTTTTTAAATTGAAAACTCGGTACCCAAGGCGGAACTGCTAGTTTCGAATAATGCACAGCACATTTAAGCCAATAAAGAGATATAGAACTACAGCACTTTTTTAAAAATAGAATTTTCTCCGTCTGTTTTGAGCTACTCGTATGATACTTTTTCTACTTAATTAAGTTCCGAATTTTAACTAAGTGCACAATTGTTAAAATTGTTGTAAATGGCTTTATTGACTTTTAAATGTATGTCGCAAAATTTCATCAAAGCCACCTACTGATTTACTATCTCTCCTCTTAATTATTCGACGCTCAGCAGTCGCCGAGAACGGTCGCCCGGCTCCCCGCCACGATCGTCCCGAGCTACCTGCCCCCGAGCGAGCCACCTGCGCACCCATTGTTCCGAGAACAATACACCGAGCAATTTTTATTGCGGGTGCTATTGTAATCGGAAATTAGTTTCCGAGAAAGATTATTGTAAAGCCACCTGGGTGGTTACACTAGTGGATACCTTGCGGTGTTAACTTAGCTAGTGTAGGGCTAGCCCCGTACGCCCGTGGTTCCCCTTCTGGGAAACGCGAAACCGGAAGGAGTCGACGCAAAACTTGGCCTTGGGTAGTGCCCTAGTCAAGGTTGACCAACCCGCTGGACTTATAATAGTCCCACGCGTAGTTTTAGTTAGCTCTAAGCACACACCCAAGTGCACAATAAGACTGGCACTTGGACGCACTAGGGCTACACAACTAGGCACACATCCTCCTGCCTATACCTGGCAGGAGGGAAGTAGGCTATTCACCCCGGCATCCCACCGGTGGCCACACTTCCCACAAATAAAGTAGGAAAAAAATAAAAGTGAACAGAGTGCACAATGGAGGACTCTTCCTCAGAGTCGTTGCTGCACTTCATCAGCATACTAAAAAATAAATACCCCGATGTCTTCCAGGACATAATCAAAGAAAGACCGCTCCCGGATAGACCCTCCTCAAGGGCCTCCTCCATATCCTGCACTTCATCCGCAGTCTCCGAAATGGAGCTGGATAACGCAGCGTCCACTGAGTATCCCCAAGCCGAAGACACCAGCGATTTCACGCTGGTTGAAAAAAAAAGAAAAAAGCGGGCTTCACCCGCCCCGACGCCACCTCCTAAGGCGAAAAAACGGGAAATGAAGGCCCCCTCTCCCCAGCCATCTACGTCGGCCCTGCCCCAGGGCCCCCTCACAGCTGCCCCACAGCAAGCCCCCGCCGCTCCTGAGCGCGCCCTAGCTGGCTCAAAAGCCTTCGGCTGTCTCACAGCCATCGAAACGCCCGCCGCCTGTCTTCATTCAGGCACAAGACAAGTGGCCGATTGTCGCATCGGCCCTATCCAATCGCTACAAATATCAAGCGATCCCCACCGCTGTAGGTATTAAACTGCAGCTAGAAACCACGGACGACCATAGAGCGGTAACTCGCTTCTTGCAAGACAAAGGTGTTTTCTTTCACACCTACACCTTGGCAGAAGAGCGCCAACTCAGGGTAGTAATTAAAACCTCCCGCGGGAAATCCCAGCTGATCTGATCAAAGAGGACCTTCAGGCCCAGAATCTCCCAGTCCTGTCTGTGCATAGGATGTACAGTGGCCATAATAAAAGCCATTCAACATGGTGATTGTGGCCCTCGAAAGATCCGAGGCCGGGAAGCAGGTATTTAACCTGAAAACCTGCTGCCACCTCTCTGGGCTGACTATAGAGCGCCCACATAAAACGGCCCACCAGGCCAGTGTCACAAATGCCAATTATATGGCCACTCAGCACGCAATTGCTTCGGCAAACCCAGATGCGTCAAGTGCCTGGGTGACCATGGCACCACCGAATGTCCGAGACCCAAGGACAAGGCCCTTCTGGCCACTTTCGGTCCCCCCGCATGTGTCCTATGCAACACAGAGGGACACACAGCCAATTACCTTGGCTGCCCAAAAGCCCCTGCCGAAACGTCCGGCACTAAAATCGCGCCCAAGGTCGCTACCCCGACCGCCGCCCCCGCGCCAATTCTCGCTCCTGTCCGACCTCTACGCCCCACATGGCATACGCCGATCGGCGTAGCGACCGTTGCTCAACCGGTTGAGCAGCCTCCTCCATCAGCCGGACGGCCGGTTATCGAAAGCGACCTCGACTTAGTGTGTCGCTTCGCCGCCGTCTTCAACGGCGCCGACGTCTCAGCCCTAGCAAAGCCTTAAGGGATTCTAATGGCAAGCCCGAAGTCAGGATTGCCGCCACAATGCGCTACCAACATGTAGTGTCAGCCATCGTCAACTTTCAAGCATAGAGGGCCTTTACAACGGCAGAGTAAAACCGCGTTCCCTTAACGTCGCATTTTTAACGCGAACGGTATTAACAATCAACGCGACGAAATCTTCAATTTCGTTCGCGATCACCAAGTCGACGTGCTCCTAGTGCAGGAGACATTCCTCAAACCGCACACTCGCAATCCCAACATTGCGAATTATAACATCATTAGGAATGATAGAACTTCTGCCGCTAATGGCGGAACTCTCATTTACTACAAAGTCCTTGCACTGCGTGCCCGTCGACACGCCAACCCTCACTTTCCTAGAAGCCTCAGTCTGTCAGCTAGCCATGACCGGCCATGCCCCCATCACAATCGCGTCCGTCTACCTGCCTTGCAGACGTGATGCACAAGTATTACGAAGCGACTTCGTGGCACTCCTTTCCTTGGAAATTCAGTCATTTTGGCAGGAGATTTCAATAGCAAGCACACTCGGTGGAATGCAATTAAAATCAACCCCGGGGTTGGCTTTAGACTCGCTAAGCGACGCACTCGACTTTGACGTCGTAGCGCCTATTACGCCTACCCATTTTCCATACAAATTGGGTCACGCACCGGATGTGCTTGATATTGCCATCTGTAAGAACATCAACCTCACCTTCCAAGGGATAGAGTAATCCACGAGCTCGCTTTCGATCATCATCCCGTTCTTCTTCGGTTAGGGCCCTACGTCCCAACCTCTCCCTCCACCAATACCATAGTCGACTGGCACCGACTCAGGAACGACCTGAGGAAAGCCACATTACCGCACCTAGATGCTACTCCTTGGAACATATCTTCAGTCCACGACACAAACCTCGCAGTTCATGCCCTCAATAAATACATCCAGACAGTCGTCGAGGATTGCTCGAGGCAGGTTCTCTCGGTGGAAGACCACCGATGGACCCTGCCAAGCGACATAAAGGACCTAATGAGGCGCAAAAATGCGGCGACTCGTGCCCACGACTTATATCCAACTGAAAGTAACCGGCTGGTGCTACGTACCCTTCAGCGTGAAGTCCGGTCACGCATAGCCCAGTACAGGAACGATCGGTGGGATAATCACCTCTCCAATATCGAACCTTCCCACCTCGCCTTCTGGCGACTTCCCAAATCCCTAAAAGGGGGCAACGCCCAAACAATGCCTCCCTTAGCGCGTCCTAATAAACCACCCGCCTTCTTAGACGAAGAGAAAGCCGAATGTCTGGCTGACAATCTGGAGCTCAATGCTCACCGAGCACACTACCGATCGACGCCGCTCACCTTGCAATGGTTGAGAGCGAGGTCGATCGGAGGAGTAAGGAACCACCTCGCGATTCCGTTACCCAAGTCACATGCACCGAAGTTGAGTCCATAATTAAAAACCTGCGACCACGCAAGGCTCCCGGCCCCGACGGCATCACCAACAAGGTGATGAAACTCCTACCTATGTCCATTTTACACCTACTGGTAATAATCTACAACGCGGCCATATCCAAAGGCACCTTCCCGAACACCTGGAAGGAAGCCGACGTCATAGGGATTCTCAAGCCCTCAAAACATCCAACCGATCCATCAGCCTATCGACCCATAAGCCTACTCAAAGTCTTGGGTAAGGTATATGAAAGGCTCATCCTCGCCCGCCTCAAGGACTTCATGCTGTCCCGAGGGCTACCAATCAATGAGCAGTTCGGGTTTCGCACCCAACACTCATGCACACATCAAGTGCACCGCATCACGGAGCACATCCTCAGTAAATTTCTTCAGGGCTACCAAACTGGGGCACTTTTCCTCGACGTGGCGAAAGCTTTCGACAAGGTCTGGCACAGCGGGCTCATATACAAACTATATGAGCTCGGTGTGCCAGATCGACTCGTACTTATCATACGAGACTTTCTCCGAAATCGAACCTTTCGTTACCGCGTCGAGGGAACGCGCTCCGAGGTTCACCCTATTTGTGCCGGAGTACCACAAGGCTCCGTCCTAGGTCCTATTTTGTACACACTCTACACCAACGACATACCGCGCACTCGCGGTGTAGAGCTAGCCCTTTTCGCCGATGACACCGGCCTCTATGTGTCTGGGTTCAAACCAGACGCTATTTGTAGACGCCTCCAATCTGCAGCCAACACCTTAGGGAAATGGTTTCGGAAATGGAGGATCGAGGTTAACCCTACCAAAAGTGCAGCCATGTACTTCTCTCGGCGCAACAAAACGCCGCATCTCCCAACTATAGAGTTATTTGATCGTCCAATCCTGGGAACAGACAGTCAAATACTTAGGCGTTACTTTAGATGAAAGACTCACCTTCGGTCCGCATGTCAACCGCGTACGGAATCGAGCAGCGTTCGTCCTAGGTCGTTTGCACCCGTTACTCAATAAAAATAGCAAAATGTCCCTGCGTAATAAAATTACACTATACAAAGCGTGCATCCGACCCATAATGACATACGCAAGCCCCGTCTTTGCGCATGCTTCCCCGCGTCACATTCACCGACTTCAGGTAATACAAAATCGTTTCATGCGCAAGGCCACCGGTGCACCGTGGTTCTTGCGTAATGAAAATCTACACATAGATCTTGAGCTACCGACCATAGCTCAGTACCTGAAGCAGGCTTCCCGCCGATATTTCGACTCTGCCGTCACACACTCTAACCCCTTGATTATAAGTGCCGCCACTTACAATCCCATCGCGTATCACAGAGTCACCCGCGTCCGAAGGAGACCGAGGCACGCTCTCGATGACCCCGACGACGTGACTACCAGGGCCCAAGCCCTTCATAAAACACAACACACGTACATTGCACCCTCACATCGCCCCCGCCGACGGCGAGGGCGTCACAAACAAGGATATTCGCGATACCGCCATGTCACTGGTCGGTTCTCTCCAGTCCATACAGATAGAAGCGTCGCTGGAGTTTCTTGCGCCACTTCTTCTCCAGCGCCCACGCATTCCGAAGTGGTGGTACAGATAGCTAATAATCATAGCGAATTTAAAGAATCCTCTGTCAGAAGCAACTGACCGAGCCGAGGTTCGGCCCTCTCGGGCACCCTCGAGTCAGACGCTCTCGCGAAACAAGGTAACGGTCAAGCCGAGGCTCCTCTCGGGAGCCCTTTGTGCTGGTTACCTATATATAGAGGTCTCGACTGAGTGCCATTAGCGCTCGGTCACCTCTCAACCCGGTGAAACTGTAAAGCCCTCGGGCTAACAGTGGCCTTCAGCCCGAAAAAAAAAAAAAAAAAAAAATCCTCTTAATTACCATCTCATTATTAATCAGAAGGGTGTCTTCGTATTTACACGCCATTTGAACATGTATATGATATAAAAAATATACTTCTTTCATGAGTGTAATGTAAAGTAAGGAAGAGTAATATGTCACAAGAGAACCTCAAGGAAAAGTATTGCAATGTGTCCCGTTAAATTTATAGTACAATGTTGAGTTGACAAACGAGCCCACAGATGGTAAACGATTACACTCCATAACACTCATAACGTCAGAATGTAATGTACGTTTCTGCTCCTGTTGCCAGGTTACCTCATTTTCAGTAAATGGGTCAGCAGGCCATTGAATAGAGGGTTTCATATGTTAAAATGTATTTTTATCATTTTGGATTGACTATTCACAGAATTAATTAATGAGAGCACTTCGTTTTGTTTCTTTTTTGATAAGAAATGAAACTTTATAGTAAGAAATAAACAATGAATGATGATGTTGATGATGCTGTCGAGTTGACAAATGGGCTCACAGATGGTAAATAATTAAGCTCCGTAACACTAGGAACAAAATGTACAAGCGCGGTGCCATTTTCGTAGACGAAGTTAGAACGCTTCAGGTCCAATAAATGGGTCTCGTTTCAGACGATTCAATAGTGGATTTCATACGTTAAAGTGTATCGTTTTACTATTTGTGATTGACTATTCGAATAATAAATTGATTATTAAGATTTTCTTTTCTATTGTTTATCTGCCACCATACATTTGGTACTAACGTTACTATTACTGGAAGGATGGATACACCTTTCAGATTATTCTAGTTTCAACATCAATTTATATTATAGAAAAAAAAAAGTACAACTGTTGGGGCATCGGAATGATGAGATAACACGCTTATTTTTATAAAACGTACGAGTGACAGGTACACAACAACTCAAATATAGATCAGATTATAATTCGTTTGATGTCATTATATTGTTATTGTTTGTATTATGTAATATTTTCAATTTAAATATTTCTTCTGATATTATTGCACTTAAGAAGATTATTCATTGTTTCTTCTTTATAGTTGTCGAAGTAAATATATTCTTGTACTTAAATAAATATTATATTAGGTTTGGGGAAGGATCACGGAATAAAATCTTTGAATGTTGTCCGTTGTAAGACGCTATGTCTATTGTATATTCCACTAGAGAACACAAATGAGTACCTACGCTATATAAACAGGCCTAACCAAATAGCGGTTAAATGTTTCAAATAAGTTACCCTACTAGGGTTTGCAGGCGCAGGTTCCCATAGTACAGAATTCTAAATAATACATTGAATAGTAATGGTCGTGTAATTAGAAGAGAATAAAGCCATATAACTTGAATGTGTATCATACAGATGAACATGGTTTGATGCGAGAGTAAAGTAAAAACAGGCCAATGAAGAAAATATATATAAGATAGTTATATTACGATTATGAGATACAATTTTTTTAAGATAAATATATATTTATTTCTCATATTCCATTATGATATTCTTTTTTATGTTTACGAGTACAACACATTGTTCTACTAGCTTTGTGTGGACCATGTAAGCTACATAAGTTCACGTATATCTTTACATTCTAAAACTAAAACTTGATCGCGTCTAAAGAAATATAACGTTATAAAAAAATATTGTGTTTTTCTAATATGTTTATAAGTTTTTACAGCGGATAAGTGTTTAATTCTAGTAGAGTAGTTTTAGAATAAATGAAATGGTTAGATTTAAAGATATCTATGTACTTTTTGAACTTATAAATCGTTTTCTGCAAATAACTAAAATTATGTTTCAATAAAAGTTATTTGTTTATATTGGTTAAAATAAATTTTATTATATATTACTAAAATTATGTTTGAAATCATGAAATATCATCAGTAAAATTCTAGCTGCGTGTTCTTGCTTGTGAGAACAAACAAAACGAGTTAGTCCAATTTCTTTATAAATGTATGTATTGTAATGAAGTATAAGAGTATACGAACCTTTTTCATACCTATCTTTTGAACCTATGTAAAATAAAGTAAATAAAATTGCAAGTTTATATATAAAGAAACCGTACCATATTATAAACATTCTCCCAATAGTCCAAAGTGATAAGTTGAAACGTCGTAAGCATAGACCAAAGGAAGTTATCGAAGTTCGTGTATCCATGGTTAGGGTTCGGTCCCACGCATAAGCATGTGTATTGTGAAGGACAGTGCCGCGCCCCTGTTAAGTTTCCACAGATAATGGGCACCTCTTCATCGTTCACCATCCAGTTAGACGGTTCTCTGATCCATCTTTAAAGAAAATATTTAATTTACTATAATGTGTAATGTACTATTCTTCTGTTCGATTTTAAATAAGGCGATATACATATATTGGTTATTAACGGATGGGACAATCAACAGTTGACAGTGGTAGAGCTACACTGCAGTTTGTTTCTAGCTGCAGAATGAATGTGCCAACTCGACCGGGGTAGGACCACACCCTCATAGGATGCCACCGTAAAATAGCAGCATAACGCTCCTGTGTTTCCTCTAGTAAATGTAGTGGTCTGGAGACCATTATTACTAGTGACAAGGTATTCCATCTCAATCCTCAAGGGTAAAGGATAAAAAAAAAACCTAGTCCAGGATATATTTTTGATGTTACTAAGGGTGACAAATGAGCACCATTTCACCTGGTGGTAGGTGATGACTGTGGTCCTCTTACATCTACATATATCCATCTTTGTCAAAGAAGATTCAAGGTATTATAAAGTAATAATCATTTGGGCTAACACGGACACTAACTCGTCGTCTCCTTATTTAGTCCTATATCTATTACCTGGGTAATGTGATCGGAGAAAGGTTCGGATGAAGGGTAAGGAATATACTATGTACATACACATCAGTCCTAGGAAAGATGCTAATTTATAGTTACAAATAAATATTCAAAAAATCCAAAAATCCCGTTACATTATCAGAACCTCGTCGGTTATACGCGTACTTACTGCAACCATAATTCGTCAGAGAAGTTCTCTCCAGGCTTAACAACGAGGTTCTTCACACATTTGTTCCTCAGTTCACCCATGTAGACCTGCAGAGCGAATAGTGCGAACACCATCAGGCAGAATATAGTCAAGGTCATGACCTCTGCTAGCTGTTTGAACGAATGCAGGAGCGCGTTGATGATAGTCTTTAACCCTGTGGAGAAAGAATATTTTAAGTATGACAAAGTAATATCATTCGAGTGAGTGTAATTTAAAATGGTACTTAGACGTCATCACCTCTACTCGTAAGTACCTTCATGTAATCTTGATAGATTTCGACCATGGCAATATCTTCTTGTAATTTCTTAATGATATCAACTACGCTGAATACATAATAATGTCCAAAGTATTTGCGCAAGCAAAAAGTATCACTAACTCTTTGTAAATAAGGTCGGAGAAAAGTTCGAATGCAATGTCAAGGACTTGGGATATACGTACGAGTACATGCAACATACCCAGATCCCGTTATAATTGTGATACACAAATATTTTTCTGGGAATTGAGCTTTGGACCCTTACCCAAATTAGACCTACAAAATGATAAGCAAGACATAATATCTAGTTATAAAAAAAGATGAATTTAAGCTTTTTGTTGAAGCTTTATATTATACAATAGTAATTATATGTATGCAGTTTTTTGAATATTTAAGAAAATTAAGATGATTATTGAAAAAATCTATATAAGATATTTTACGAAATCATGCAAACATATTATAGTTAAAATTCAGTATTAGTAATATATATTGATTAGATTTCTGAAATTAGTAGTGTATTTATTTATTAACCTTCATAAAATGTTCTCTATGTTTTTATTAAATTAATTTATATTTAGTAAAAGCATAAAAAGAAACAGAAAAAAATTTAGTTTTAATGCTTATAGGAAATTTTATATAACTTTATTTATGAAGAAATACTTTACCAGGCATTATAGAAACAGTCTTCAACGCTCTAAGTACCCTGAAGGTCCTCAATCCGGCCAGATTCCCAACCTCCATTCCTATCGTAGCATACCCTGACGTGATGACCACGAAGTCCAGCCAATTCCAGGGGTTCCGCAGGTACGTGTACTTATTGAGAATGAACCCCTTCGCTATGCACTTAATTATCATCTCCGCTGTGTATATCGCCAAAAATATGTACCTGGGGAGGAAATAAATAAATAATCCAAAACAATTATATATATTTTACTAACGAACGAGTACACCGTTCACCTAATGGTAAGTGATTCCTGCGGCCCATGACAACCACATTCATCCTTGAAATCATAATGCAGATACCCACGAGGACTGTGACGGAATGCCTCGTGAGACCTTTATTACTGGTGACACTCACAAAACGAAACAGCAGCATTATGCTCCTATTTCACGCTGGCATTCTGTGGGGTGTGTGGTCCTACCCCTAATCTTAAACTGCAGTGTAGATCTAATACGTAAAATTATAAATGTCTAAGAATGAAAATGGCTCAGTACCTTATGATCCTGACCTGATGATGATGAGGATGACAATTAAATTGAAGCATTGCTTAATTCTCATCATATATATAGATCCCACTGCTGGGCCACCCTAGGAGAAGCATTGGAGTATAGTATAAGCAGAAGAGTTCACCGCGTGGCTTCAATTCAAAATGCAAATGCTTCAAATATTTGATCTAACTTAGGAAGACAAAGTCCATAAACACCAGCGTCTATCATTAGCAAATACTCAAATTGCACATGAATCATGCTATTTAAGTATTTGCTAAAACCCAGTGCTGTGTAAAAACCTATGAGAATTTTGGTTGAATTAATGTAATTGGATCTACGGTTATCTACACTCACTGTACGAAAGGGTACATATATACAGTTGCTAGTTAACAAACTGGTATGGTCGAGTTAAACCATTCATGCTGAAGCTAAAATCTAGCAGCACCGTTTTTTTCATTTTTATTGCATTTAGGGTAACAAACTAGCTCACAGTTCACATGGCAAGTGATTACTGGAGCCCATGACATCTACATTCATCCTTAACAAGGAATCATAATGCGGATGCTTTGTCACCCTTGAGGACTGGAATGCCTCATCACCAGTACAATCTCCAGATCCCTACACTCACCAGACAAAACACAGCAACATTATGCTACTATTTTACGCTGGTATTCTATGAGATGGTCCTACCCCGTTCTGTTATTATTCATTCTGCAGCTAGAAACAAACTGCAGCGTAGCTCTACCACACCAAAAACTTACTTTTTATGTCTTGAATGTAAAGAGCTGTATCTTATGTTTATTGGTATGTCTGTCGTTCAAACTATTTATTAGATTACTTGGCTTGTTAGCCTCGTTCTTGATATTTGATTCCTAGCCGGGGCCAACATTTGTTAATTTACGACATAATCATCTTAACATCAATCACATTAACGGTGTATGCGAACTATCCCCGGATCGCATACTTGCTTTGTGACTCTGTGATTGCGTAAAATTTGACGCCGTTGTCAGGCACTGGAGCAGTGACCAGAAACACATCAGCATTGTATTTAAATCAATTAATGTACTATTACTACTTAGTTTAAGAGATCTATTTTAATTTATGGCATCTATTAAAATATTCCTGCCCTGTCAATTAATATCTTGGACAATTAAAATTATGTTTGAGAATCCCACAATCTAAAACAAAACACTAGACATTTACTCCTTATACAGTATATCCTTAAGTGCTGCATGTTTTCCCCTTTATGTTGCGCTTTGGTTCTTCTCTCTGAGTAAGAAGCGTTTTCCAAATCCCACTTCTGATAACAATTTGTTACGTACTAATTTTATTTTTTCTCTTTGAATTTGGAATGTCTACTTGTATTTGTAATCATAAAAAATAATTTAGGAATAAAAATCCATAAGGCATTTATAAAAGGACAAAACACAAGGGATCAGATGGGAAAGGGTTATACATCCCTCGTACCCACAGGTATAGTTTCTGTTGTCTTCTGTGTTTTCTTCTTTTATAAATATCTTCGTAGAGATCAGAACATCACATAAAAAATGGTAAGCTGAAGCGCTTATGGCTCGCTTATGGTTTAATAAATATTGGAATGGCCGTTTCTACTATGATTAGTAAATAATAACCGAACGTACTATGTTAAG
The DNA here is from genome assembly GCA_029286865.1 of Teinopalpus imperialis. Classification (NCBI taxonomy): domain Eukaryota; kingdom Metazoa; phylum Arthropoda; class Insecta; order Lepidoptera; family Papilionidae; genus Teinopalpus; species Teinopalpus imperialis. The sequence continues at coordinate 2,269,092 of JAGSMU010000034.1, forward strand.
TAAATAATAATTGAGGAGTCCGTGATTAAGGAAGTTTCAAATATTAACAGTTGAAATAAATATATCGAAGATACATATTCAAATAAACTCCTTTAACTTCCTTCACCGATTCTCGGGCTCTTGTAATGATAGATTTACTTGCAACCATTTTAATATGTTTTGAATATTAAGATTATTTTAGATAATTGTTTGTCTTATATCAACTGATATTGTTGCAAAATTTGCTAAGCTAAGCTGTTGTGTGAAATGCAAGCCGACGGTTGGTAGTCGTAGGCTTTAGGATTTTCTCGGTAATAGGCACGAAGTACGTGTTGCATATTTGTTTTGATTTTAATATATATATATATATATATATATATATATATATACTCTTTTATGTAATTAAGTATATTTTTAATCATATGTTTATTAATTGAATACTATGTTATAGATTTTTTTATCTCTATTGTATAATGCATATGGAATATTTTTAGTTACACCATAGCAGCGTCACACACCAATGCAAGTACAAAAGTACACTCACCGGTTTTTTTCCTATATGCTGGAATGAACTCTTATGTGCAAGATTAATATAGATTGGACTAGATAAAAAACTGTTTCTGCAGCTGCGTAATATTTTATTGATTACGTCACACTTGCGTATATTGCAATCAATCCCTGCCTTCCTCGGCTGTACGGAATAAGCATTCCTTAGAAATAGGAATATAATAAAAATAAGAATCTAAAATTAAATTAATGTAAGTCTTACTTACAAAACATACACTAATATTGGTGTCTGGCTCGGACCAAGCTAAATAATATCTCACTTTTACATCAGTAGTATTTACTAGTGAGAGCGTATTTGATATTGTGATAATAATTATTAGATAAAAAATATGTTTTAATATTTATCGTTATTTCAAATGCATGGTTCAAAACCGTGATTTCCTTTTTAGATTGTTATTATTTCACAGAAGTCAGTTTATCGCTGAATAACTTTAATATTTTCAGTTGATACTTTTCATAATCAAGAAACCCTTCATATATCTTAACTAGGTCACTGAGTGTGATTATGTTTCAAGAGTGCTGAGTTATCAGCGTAATGACGTCATTCATTCCGATCACTGCTTGTTGAGTGGACTTCAATAATGAAGCATATTCAAAAGACATATTTCACGATATATTTTTGCTACATTTTATATTTACATATAAAAGTGGTAGAGTCACACTGTAGATTCTCGCTGCAGCATAAATGGGTTGGCTAACGAACAGAACAGTATACCAGCCAACAATATATTATATCGGGAACTCAATTATAGGTACTGAGCATGACATCCTATCTCCCAGAGATGCACATGGCGTTATGAACAGTCTTTGAGGGAATTAATTAATTATATATAAAAATGTTCACTTTTTATAATATTAATTGTGACAAACGAGCACACAATTGATCTGATGGTTAGTGATAACTGCAACCAAGGCTAGTAAGGCTTTTTTTGTTTTTAAAGAAGCGTTGACAAACGCACTGACCCACAGACATTGGTAGAATCAGAGGAGTTGCAGGATAAATGTGTTGCAAACGTATGCAAATATTAAATCCTCTCCAATTTTGTTGGTGGGAATATATAATAAAAAGCTTGATAAACAGTTCCTGTTGATACATTTCGAATTTTAAAATGTTAATGTGTGTGTTTTCAAGGGTGATTTGTGGCAAGTCCCAAGGCATATATTCAGGTTGCCCCGGAATTTCGACCCCAGGACTTAATCACCGGGTAAGAATTTTGTTTATTCTACTATGTATGTTTTTGTGTTCTACGTTCGTTGCCAGTACTTTAGTTGGTCTAAGAGGATGGTGGTTCAGGAACTTGGCTTATAAAAGCCTGGGGGTGGACCGAGTGCTTCAAAGGACGTACCTTACGTTGTCAGATGCTATACCTTCGTACGGTAGCTTCGTTCTAAGGATTCTGATCCTCATCACTAGTCAGTGAAATTCGTATTTCCCATATTTAGGAACGTTTTTCGCTATCAGTTTGGTATCGGATACTTGTCTATTGGCCAGCAAAGCACATATATACATGCATGCATTCGAAGCAGCCATAGATAAAAAATATCATATTCCGTTATATCCACGTATATGTAATATGTAATGATAATATTGCCTGGAATTATAATCAAGTTCACGGGAATCTTTATCACTGTCTAGAGTAATCTTTGAGATCGTGTATACGACTGTGTGACGAATGAGTAAGATTTCAACAGATGCAAGTGGAACTCGATTTATTTGCGACTGGCGTTGCACTGACATGATAAATGGAAGATTAAACTTATGTGAAATACGACAAACCACTTTTAGAGTGATGTACTGCTAGAAGGAGTGAAGATAGAAATTTCGAATTATGTTCTAGATACAACTGGCTTCTGTAAAACAGCTTCTATTCACTTTATATAATAAAAAACTGCTCTACAAAATTGTTCGAGTTTATTTACTAATAAATTGCTCTTCAAGAAAAAAATGCATGTTACCAAAATAACTGCTTTAGAAGGTATTTCGGAGTATCATATAATAAGTTGATGTATCATACATAAGTTTTAAGTTGGCTTTATATACAAACAGAAAAATCTCACAATATATCTTTGATTTTGTGTTGTAAAATTTCAAACATATAATGAGGCAATTGCGTTTACTACTTAAAAATAGTAATCATTGAATGATTCCGACACCATACCTGGTGGGCCTTATACTAGGACGAGGCATTATTTTTTAGTCCTAAGAGGTTGGAACACATTCATATTACCATTTTCGGGATGTATGTCAGTCGTTACCCATACGTAAGAACGTGAAATCAAAAACTCACTGGTATAAGCTAGCTGTGAATTGCATACGTAGATTCCTAACGATATTTTCCTTCCCCATAGATTACACGTTAAACAAAGCTTTGAAAAATTAATTTAATGTTAATAATCATAGTAGAAATGTAATAGTATGAAATAAGAGAACAAACTAAGTAAACTAATAACTATAAGAAGCCAGTATTTATACAAAGACTATAAAATATCAGTTTTTGTTACTGTTAAACCAAAAACTATGTTATAAGATAAAATAACAAAAAATATTTGTTATTAAAAATGTTAAGAGAAATATTAACTTATTGGCGATATGTATCTTTTTAAATCTGCTTGACTTTAATGTGAACTGCTTTGTATTAAGTGACATAAATTACATTATTCTAATAAAACGAACAAAATTACATAATTTTAATACATTCACAACTTAAGAACGTTGAAGAACCTTGTTAACATAATAATTGAGGATATTTTTCTTGTATAGTTAATATAGGATATTACGCTGCTGACAGAAAGTCAAATTCTTTTTACATTTACTGAAATTTTCGTACGTTATCCTCACATTTTTTCCACACCGAAAGATTAATTATAACTTTGTCACAAAATTCACATTTCAAGCCTCTAAGAAAGATAAATTGATATTGAAGGAGTAATGCATTTGTTTATGTGAAATATGTACGCGTTTTACAACGTACGATTACAACGTACCATTTATAATTTTTTGGAGTGAATGCAGTCATTTTATATTTATGTATTAGGTCTATACCTATGAAATTGCCGTTCTTCAGTATTGGCCACTTTAGACCAAAAAAGAGTTTTGATTGGCTGTGAATTCTTAATAAAAAGTTTTACAAAGTCTAAAAACTTTTACAAAGTCAGTCTTATGTTTATTGATTAGCTTTGTACTTTCATTACGTTTTAACATTTTTCGTCGTAATGGATACTTTAATAATTCGTGTAATTATGGAATGTCTCGCGCTGCTCAACAGGCACAGAAATGAAAGAATTTTGAACCGAATTGTTACGTGCGACGAAAACTGGATTCTGTTCGACAATCGAAAGCGCTCAGCAAGTTGGGTAGATCCTGGTTCAGCGCTAAAGCAATGCCCTAAACGAATAATGACCTCTAGAAAGTTGATTGTCACTGTTTGGTGTTCTAGTGCCGGTGTGAATCATCACAGTTTTTTACCAAACGGCATGAGCATTACTGAAGATGAGTACTGTGAAGAACTGCAGACAATGATGGAGAAGCTCGCACATCTGCAACCAGCTTTGGTCAATCGGTCGTCCCCGCTGCTCCTATACGACAACACGCGATCCCATACTGCACAACAGACAGTCTCCAAGCTGCAAGAGTTGGGGTTGGAAGCTCTCCCTCATCCACTGTTCTCACCAGACCTTCCACCCACTGACTATTACTTTTTCCAAAATTTGGACTACTTAAGCGGGAAAAAAATTCTATTCCCGAGAGGCAGTACAAAATGCCTTTGAAGAGTTTGTTACCTTCCGTCCAGCTGATTTTTTATATATATATGTGTATATATATATGTATATATATATGTATATATATATATATATATATATGTATATATATATCTATATATAGTTTCGAGTGCTTCTTACGAGATATCTAACCTACGGATAATTTTATAGTTGTGTTGTGTAATAATATTAATTAATATTAAATATTTATTATATAATATAGTATAGAATACATTTTTAATATCATTACGCATTAATATTAAAAATAAACATTTAATAATATGATTAACTTGGCTTGGCTTAACATAAGTATTTAATATTATATATGTAAAGCTGTTGGATTACTAGATCAATGAAATATATGCTTTTATATCTTATTTCGCAGTTTAGGGAATTTTCTCTAAACAATAGTCATTTTTTAATAAGAATATTAACATCGCATATATTTCAACTAACTTTTAAAGAACGAGAGTTTCATTTATGAATGCACGATATAATCTTATCTTATAATCTAAATTTATATGCATTTTTCTCCTATAACCAGGCTTTCATAAAATATGACAGCATCCTTATAACATAAAGCATTAATGTGAAGTATCGGAACGTGAGCTTCAAGCTAAACCGTGCATACCCTTATGGGATAATATTCCTAGTGAATTAGAAAATTACAAGAAAGACTATTTTATTTATTTTTAATATTACCATAAATAAAATAAACGTACATCAGTTTATTATATCAATTTATCCAATGATTTCTTATATCTACGACAAAACATAAATCATACCGAATTTTACTAGTTTTTATTTTAACTCCTGATTTACATCAGTCGTCTTAGAAGAGACGTGGTTATACTTTTTTTTTATGAGTGCAAACTAATAGACTAAGGAACGGGTGTATATCATATTTTTAGGTATATTTTTTGTCTTAAAAACATTACACAAAATGAAATTATCTTGGTTCGTTAGTAAACACAACCACTTTGTTAATAAATAAAAAGGGAAATACTTCCGTGTTACTATTAAAATCTCGTACGTAAATAAAATGGTACCTAATAACCTTAGGCGAATAATACCCCCGTTTAATTAAGAAACGTAACAGCCTGTTTTTTTGTTTCATCTCATTTTTCTTTTTCTATATTTGAACAGTGACTCAGTAGTAAATAAAATGAAGTATTTGCGTATACGAGTTGAAGCATGAACAGTTTAATATTTTATACTGCCAAGTCCAAGTAACTCTCTCAGTGTGAGATATGATACTTGTGCCGGGTTGAGATAAAAAATAGTACTTGCAGTCTTTAAAACAGTAAATTGTGTGTTAATAAAATTGTTGGCTTTAAACAAGATTCATGTTTTTATTTTAATTTGTATTGAGTTTTTTAAATGTAACCTATATTAGTATATTTAAATGTAATGTTATAATATAAATTATATCACTGAATATTAAAGAATACCATTAAAATTGCGAGGTAGAATTGTAAAATTCCAAACAATAACAATTTCAAAACTTCCGTTATACAGGGTTTATAGCTTGTAAAAGGAAGTGTGTTTACATGGAGAATTTATACAAGATTTGAACAGCGTATAAAATAATTTAAAATTTTGTTTGTATGTTGCCTTAACATCGCATTGCGTCAATTAATTAATATGAAATATAAATTAACAGTTAAGTAATATCGTTCTATTAAAATCAAGGGAAAATAATGAAATACTAGACTGAGATTTCTCGTACATTTTTTATGGCTGTTGGCCCAAGGGCTTTTACTGCTTCAAATACAATGCAGGCTCGATCAGTGTCTTTTGACGGTTTAATGTTCATAACTATAATGAGGTTTTACTAAGGGACATCAATCGAGAGTATAAATGATATTTAAAACTTACTCGGCCTCTTCGATCGTCTCCGACATGGCAAGGAAGACACAGTTGAGCAGGATAGTGGCCATGACGAAGTAATCGAAATACTGATTGGTAGAAAGGTAGACGCAAGCTCGCCGCACCGGTGACCATGGCGACCACCAGAATAGGGACCTCGTCGCTGTGAACCGGTGGATGTAGTTTTTACGAAATCTTTTCGAGACCACGCAGAACGTCTGTAACCAACGAAGTATTCATATTATTCACAATGGTAGCTGTTACATGAATGTTTCAGGATGGATAAAAGTGTAAAAATAAATAGATAAAAGAGTAAATCAGAACAACTGTGTGCTCGTTTTTTAGCCTTAGTGTGTTGAAAACGTAACTTCGGAGTCATTATCACTGATATTGATTGATATGATATTTATTCTCGGCATGTTTATCCGTATGTACATATGATATGTATATATATATTTATATATATATATATATATATATACAGTAAATAAAACTATTTATTACTATAATTTGTTCTCATACTAGGGCAATAATGTCTTTCTTTCAGTAGACCTTTGACAATTAAAGTTGATTATGTTAAGAAGCGGAGTTTATAATACACAAAGTTGCGGAATCAACAAGGCTATGAAGAATTTTGAATAAAAAGATTTGATTCCTTACAGTGCGACGATTTTGAGGCGATATTTGGGATGTTACGCAACTATTACTCGACGTCATCCTTTACTTATGTTACAAGAATTTATTGTGGATACATTCTATTGCATCAATATTAACGTTATATTGAGGATTCCAAACTGCTGAAGATGTATTGTAATATAGAACGGACTAACGAAATATAAAAAATAAAAAAGTTGCGGATTTTTTAGTTTCCAGTAATGCGTAACATATAATCGAGCATTTTCATTATCAGTAAACCTATCAATATGAAACTTAAACAATAATTTATTGTCTAAGTTATACTTAAATAGTCTGGCCATAAATACTGTACATAAAAAATTTTCGTTTTTCAACTTTTTAATTATTTTGAATTTGGAACACGTATATTATTTTAAAAACTTCTTTCGATTTTGCGCCATTTCACATATTTTTTCGTGTTCATTATCAAATTACAATATGGAATGGGATGTTAAAGAAAAAGGTAAGGTATACGCTTGAACACACACTTGTAAGTGCGTGTCTTATCAAGGAGTCACAAAACTACATTTTTGTGAAAAAGGAGTGAATACTTCAGCCAAAGTGAATCAAGATACAGTCTTGGATCATGTTGTGAAACCTCTCAGCAATACACTTTTTAAAAATACACCGTGGACTTTCCAGGAGGACTCTGCACCTGGTCACAAGGCATGAACTATCCAAGCCTGGCTTGAAACGAACGTTCCAGACTTTATAAGAGCTGAAGACTAGCCCTCACCTAGCCCAGACCTCAACCCTTTAGACTTCAAACTATGGTAAACTATTTTAGAGGACATGACCTGCTCTAAACGACGCGGCGACTTTGAGTCTCTTAAACAATCTTTGGAGCAAGAAGTGGAGAAATTTCCTTTGGAAACTGCGTAAATCCATAGATTCGTGGCCAAACAGATTAAAGGGATGTATAAAAGCCAAAGGTGGCCATTTCGAATAGAGTATTTTTTTATTTTTTTCTGACTGATTAATAAATATGTAGGTAGAAATTTTAATAATATTGTATTACTTCATTAAAAAAAATGCATTTTTATTTGTAACAGAACTTATAGCCGGACTAGGTAATTAGTATCATTAGTATCAGTATGGGAATAACTTATTCAAATCTTGTTGAAGTAATTCAATTTTTATAATTTTACAAATTTTTGTATCATCAGCAAATTAAAGTATATTTGACTGATGGAACTCCGTTTTATATTATTCTTGATGCCTTTACAGCTCAATGCAAATATACACCCGCAAATTTAAAAAAAAATCCGTATGAACATTCCAGAAATAGAATGAGCGGAATAAATAATTTGCACGATAGGTACATATAATTCAAATAGTTTTCAATTGCCAATAGGCATTTTTGTAAATCTTTTTTTTAAATTTGTGATGAACCACTTACATAAATAATTCATTATATATAACAGTAATACGCATGTGCATCTTGAATGTTTGCATATATTTATTGCAGCAATCATTAATTTCATAAAAATAAATAATTTTAATAGTCTGCATAACACAACGTTTTAATAAGCACAAAGACAACGGTAACGTTTTACACGTTTAGTTGGCGGGCTAGCAGCTTGCTAGCTAGCTAGTCATGCTTATTTCACTTCAAAAGTTTTTTCTGTTATTCATTTTTGTTATTCAGCATATTGCAGGATACACCGTATGGAGGTGAGGTTGGTATAAGAGGAAACGGTGCACGTTGGTATATTCCGTATAAAATCGGAACGCTCCCTGTTGAAAATAGCATTTTTTAAACAGAAAATAATTCTCCGTAGTTCATTTTCACGGGGAACATAATAATTCTCTATTCGACAACAGCACGTAGAATGTTGCTATTGCGATTAATAATGCATAAAACTCCTTTCTATCGCAGTTTTAGCGTCGTTTTAGTATTTCATTGCCGCAGTAAATTTTATACTCGTGAAACAAGCGTGTTTGAAGATAAAAGTTTTGTGTACAAAATACATCTTTGATTAACGAAAGTGCGCAATTTGATTTTTAAATAAACTAAAATAGAATCATGACTGTTGCTAAATTATTCATTCAGTTTCTATTTTTATATCGCAAACAAATGTATTAACGAGTATAACTAACGTATAACGAGATTTTTACGGTCATTTTAGTGACGTGTGTACCACACACCTGTTCTGCGTGCCATAGACACCTTGACCTGTCCATGAAGGTGAGTCAAAATGATCATGCAGGGTGAGCTTCGGCTGAGTCTTTGCTTAAAATAAGATCTTATGATTCTCCAAACAAGCCAAACGCGTCAGCTATATGCTCCTTTTACATATTTATGCTCGTCTTAGCTGTTGCAAAGGTATACACTAGACTTATTTAGTAATTACAATTTATGTAGCGTCTTTTAAGTGGTCGTACTCTTTAAACTTAATGTTGCTATATTCACTATCTAGCTAAAGCTATGGACTTTTATCATTTCTCATTATTCATTATCATCTAAGTGTAGTACTAGTCCACTCGTACACTCGCTGAATATAAGCTTACCTCACGGACTGTCACGAAATACGACCTTAAGCATGGATTCGAAAGACGTTTGTAATGTTGGCTTTAATAACTTCATTGGATACTGGGCTCGAGCTAACAATATCTTTGTGGTCTCCCTCTATAGTCTTGTAACCAAAAATCATATTATCTGGTCATTTGTGAACGGGAATTCCTACTTGTTGTCCAAGGGTAGTCTTTCGATCTCTCCTAGGAAGATTATCATCGGATATCGGAACTGCGGACGGTGAGAACCGTCTTGGAACGCTAGTGTATTGCGCCGCGCTCGGCGTTGCATCGGGCCTTTCTGGTGGTTCCTGAATTTACAAATGATTTGTATGTGTTCTGCTGTCATTTGCTATATCGGTTCAGGGGTTTTTGCCTTTTGCGTACTAGGAATGGCGGTTTCATTTCTTGTTTTTCACTTAAAAGTTTATAAACTTTAATGCATTTTTCTTATCTATTGTATACAATTTTTTACACTATTTGTGTACACTGACGTGATTTGATGATTGCAATTCATTGATTCGTTAATTACATTATAGGTTGTATTTTTGAAGATTACGTGAATAAATGTTTACTTGCGTTAATAAATTTTAAGGTTCGCAATTTATGTTAGTATTTTCACATTAAATATTTAAATGGAAAACAAATAACAGTTCAAACAGTAAATAAATACACGCATAAAGTTTTGAACGTATAACCAAAACGCTGAACATGTTTTCGAACAAAGAGAGCCCTGAATAAACAGCTTCCTCCTTTGCTATTACGGAGAATAACATGTTTTCTGGGTGACGTATGCATAAATAGTTGAACAATTTATCTTATTAAGGCATTCGTATAAAAATTTAGGATAGCAGAATTAATTGGACTAGCGTTTAACATATGGTTTTTGACTCTTTCTCTTTTTTTATATAGCATTACGAGAGACAATTAAGCACACAGTTCAAATGATGGTAAGTAATTACTGTTGCCTTTGATACCTACATCCATTCTCAATAAGATTCAAGATGACATGAGGTGTTACCTCTTAGAACTGAGATGGTATTCCTCGTTACCCGTAATCGGGTCTTCGGAACACTACACTTACCAAACGAAACACCTATTGTTGTGCTATTGTTATAGTGCTATTTCACACGAACATTTCGTGGTTCTTTTTTTTTAAATCTATCCTATCTATAGTATCTAACTTTTTTGATTTATATCGCTATATCGACATGATACGCAATTTTTTTTCTCAACCTGTACTTGCATACACCACAATCGGCTCACATGGTTTCAGCAATTCGAAGCCACCTTGCATACTGCTTACAACTCTTTAGGATGAGTTTCGCCTTAGAACGGAGTGTAGTGAATTCATTGATCTCTAAATGAACTATGATATTTCACAGAACTTTAATGAACAGACAACCAAGTAAAAGTTTTCTAATGTAGATATCCGTATATTCGAAACAAGGTTGTACCTAAATCAACAGACCCTTTTCACTGCACTGCTTTAATATTATCTCTTCAGTTTATTTATTAAACCTCAGTAAAGTTAACACTCATAAAGCTCTCATCTTAGTTAAGCAAATTTTTTTTCTTAATATACTGTGATCAATGAGTATTGTTATATCATATTATTATACCAGTCTTTAAACAATACACCAGTAGACGGTTTCTTTTTTAATTTAGGAGTATCTTGTGATTAAATAAAGAAGAACTAAATTACGGTAGAACCTTTTTTTAGCAGCACTCTTGCCTTTGGGCTGTCAATATAATAAATAAAAAGATTTCTTTAAAAACATGTAAATATTAAAAAGTTGGCGCTTGTATTTGACTTATTAGTGATCTCAATCTTTGAATTCCATGCATCTTAAATGCAGCTGCCAGCACTTTACATATTAGGGGTAAAAATTAAATATATTTTTTATGTTTTAACAGCCATGACATGGGACACGAGGATGTACCCATTTGAGTGAAAAAAATTAAGGGTAACTAGACGGAGCTAGGTGGCAAGTATTGATCTTCGTAGCTCTTAAGTAGACCTAAGTATAAAAGGCGCAAATAGAAATAATGATGATGCATTAGATAATGAATAAGATCTATGGTATTTCATTGACAGGGCTCTTTTTTTTTTATTGCGTGAGTTTTGTTGTTGGTCCAGAGACCTATACAGCTTTATCTAATTAGAATCGCGAGCCGGAGGACCGATGAGTAGTACATGGCTCTTGTACTGTGTATCAGTGGTTCGTTAGCAGCGTGAGTACGACGATATCTTGTAACGGTACCAATTAATTGTAATCGCAATTGCTGCCGTTACCGAATTACGTATTGATTTACTACCTACTTGACTGTGAGGAAAAACGACCTAACAGAAACCGATCCTACACATCCAGGTAATTAATTACATTTTAAGGGGCTAATTCTAGATCAGGTCGTTATGAGCCTTACTAGATCGCATTTGTAAATAGATTTAGGGCAGTACGTGATGTAATTTTTCTCTTTTTTCCATCGCCATCCCTTGCCACTAATACATATCATTTTTCACCCAATTTATCCTTTTCTTCCTTGGTGTTCCTCTCGTATTGAATTCCTCCATATAGGTATATTTATCATTTGTTTCTTACATATCCAAACCTTGGCAGCCTATAACTTTTGATCTTATTTTTCCCAGATGCAATTTTCTTATATATTCCAACTTCTTATATATTCTTTCTTCATATAGTCTATTCTGAATCCACATCAGGTTATCAGGTATATCAGGTATTATACATAAAAAAGTTGTCGTCCGATCTACGGAAGCAGAAGTTGCTGTCTGTGTACTAAAATGCTAAATAGTTTTTTTTCTTAATTATGAAATGGTGCAGAAAATAGATGCTTTTAAAATGTTAAATATATTAAATAAAGAAAAAACTATAGGTGCTTTAAATATTTAAATTAAAAATTGAAATACCGGACGAAGTGAGTTAACATATAAAGTAATTTTAGGCGGTATTCGAACACCAAATCCTAGGCAAATGACAAAAGGAATGCAGGCAAAATTACAATTTCCATCCTTTTGAATAGGGGTATTAGGGTAACTCACAGGACCAACCCGGTGTAGAATGTTTAATTAAACCGCATTAAATTGTGGTGTGGTTTCGTATGCGGGTGCTTACGGTAAAAAGTGAATAATTTATTTCCAAGATTTACAAAAAAATATTTGATCTTTTTTTAATTTCTGTTAAGAAATACTGTTCATTGTCTATGTAATTATATCTGTTAATTATAAAATAAAAACAGATAATGATGATGACTAGAACGTATTAATTGCGTTATACTTGTACCTCTTATCATTAGAGGGCAAACGTAAAAAGCATCCTATACAGAAAGTAAAGCGTAATATTATAATTGCTCGTAGTCGCCGCCTGCCCTCAAACATCCGACGTAGCATGACGTCACGCAGTGTCGCATTGCCGCGTCGTCGGCCAGCCGTGTGTAAGCGCGGAAAATAGGTAAACCGAGTATGCTCCTTACTACACTCTATTTAAAGGCTGAATTTATAAATATTACTGGCCTGCTATCATAATCTATTATTTTTTAAAGTCAATATCGTGTAAATCATTGATATCGAGATTGAAAACTATTTGGGATCACGTATGGAACAACGTATCATCGTTCTCTATTGTTTTTCAAAACGTTTTAGTAAAACTTTTTTTTTATTTTACATTGAGAGTAACAAATGAGGACTGAGACGGAATGCCTCGTCACCTATAATAAACGTCTCCGGATCCCTACCGGTCGAGATGACCCATTAATTCTACAGCTAGAAATAAACTGCTGTGTAGCTCTACTATATCTCTACCGTATAAATTACAACTATGCTTTTTGTGTTTAAGAAATGAACAAGTAAAATTTGGATTGTAAGTTATTGTGTTTAAGTGAAAACAGAAAAGGATAATGCTATATAGATAGTTAAAATTAGTTCGAAGTTGGTGCCTCTAAATCGCCTTTCAATTTACCCCTTTCCTTGTGTACTGCTTGTGTAGGGCTTCAAGAAAGCATGACCAGCTTAAACTGAAACTCTTTTTTTGGTTTTCTCATACTCATCAGAATACGCTGGGCAAATGTGTCAGTTAACGCACTACGGTACACCTTGCGCAAATGAGATTAGCTTGCGGAGAAAATGCCTGGATTCTTTTCCCCCTTACATCTTCCACCATCGGACTTCACAATGCAATGGTGGATTTCATCCTTTTGTTGTGAACATCCCTCAAACCCGAACGATGCGCTTTGCTTCGTCTTGCATTATTCGTACAGCAAAGGACTGGAATAGTTTGCCCGCGTGGGCAAACACCCACGTGTTTTCAAGAGTGGAGTGAATTAGCATTTACTGAGCTAGTGCGCCTTACCATCCAGGACTGCATTTCCACTTAATATCAGGTGGGGTCGTGGTCAAGCACTTACTTAGAAAGTATAAAAAATCTATATCATTCAGTACTCGCCATAGAAACTTATAGATAATTTGGACTTTAATTATTATTTTATAAATTTTGTTATGTTTTTTTAATACGGATCAATAGCCTCATATAAAGATTATATCATAAGTATTTTTTATAATAATAATAAAATCTTTGGCTGGCAAACGAAGATGACCCGGCTTTTGCTGACACAGGATTATAATCCCATGCAGCACTGGTTTTCAGCAACTCCTATCTCCCTCAGATGTAATGCAGGAATCGTGAGGATTTAGGGATTCCCGATCACCGTCTAATTATATACCGTATTATATACCGTGTTATATTTTACAAAGGATTTATACGCACCAAAAGAAAAGAAAAAATATGTTTGAGCAGGCGAGAAGACTATTTACTATTAACAACTATTACTAATATGTCCTTTTGCATATGCATGTTTCCGCTTATCTGGGTTTGTGTGCATGTGGTTGTGTTAATGTATGTGTAGATTTGTGTGTATATATTCTGTAGGTGTATGAGTGCAATTTTTATGTTATTTTTGGGGTTATTATGGTTGTGTAAATACAAAAAGTCTTTCAAATCCGTATATTTCCAGTAGGCATGTTCCATACTTTCTGCAGCAAGTTGCCGCTTTAGAAATGCAGATTTGCATATAGCTTTGAAAGTCGTTCCATATTTTTGGTGCAGCAAATTTGAAACGACCTTTATAACCTGATGTTTTATGTTTTGCCATCATCAGAAGACTTATTGCGTTCATACGAAGACTTCTATGCGTAAGGTCCTTAATCCAGAGAAGTTTTGTATTTTATTTATTATTTTTATATGATATAATTTCAAAACTCAGGGTAAAACCGCAGTCTCGTTTTAACCCTGAGTTTTTACAGTACTACGACTGACATTCTATAGTTCTGTTATGCCTATTTATATTTATTTTAAATGTGTGAAATAATAAACCTATCCCCGTCCCACTGAACGGAGAGAGTATGCTTCTGAATTATAATTTTAGTAAATTATAGCAATTCGTTTTCTAGTTTGCTAAAGGTCATTGTTGTAAGATGTACATCAAAATGGCAATGAAAAAAACACTAAATACAGCGATAATACTTTCGCCTAGTTGCAATTAAAGTACAACCTCTGAAATAAAACGCACTCTTGTATTCATTCTGGGTGCCATTAAGTTAGGAAAGATAAAAAAAAACGAGTGAATATTTTACAAATTTTGTTATTGCACGTAACGGCTATAGGAGTTAAAAGAGAATAGTGCATAGTGTATAGTTAAAAATAGTGCGTCTCATTCTTTGTTAGCTTTCTCAGGTTCAGTAATCGAATATAATAACTTATGACTGCCTCTATAACTGCATGCATATGTCTATAGACGCCTAATTTTATTAAATTAGTAACAATAGCAAGTTGGTTGTATCGCTACATAGTGCACGAAGCAAGTGTATTATTGATACTTTATCACATGATGCAAAGATAAAGCAATGAACATTTAAACGTCTTTTTCATGTTTAATTATAATAATGAAAATTACACGTGGTATTAAAAATAAGATATATAATCGGAGCAACAGTCAAATTTGCGGTGCAACAGTCGGTTGCACTAATTATATAATGGCTCAAGATTAATCCTTTGGGGAGAGTGCATTTCGAATTTAAAACAGACGAGGTTTTACTTGATTGTAAATGCTTTAAAGTCTTCTAAGGGCACTCACGGACTGAATCTATTTCTCTTAAATTTCCCAGTTTTACAAACCAAAATACGTAGCTAGCAATTTACTCTGAGAATTGCTTATAATTCAAAAGGTTTTATCACGGATACACGGAAATTGAAACAAAGGATTCTTTTTTTCTCGGTTCTCGGAAACCATTTTGTTTGAATAAATCTTAAGCCAATTAAATAAATATATAATGCTTTTACAATATTTTATTTCATCTCTGTAAGATTAATGAATTATTATCATTTGGCAGCTTTCCTCGAATTTTATTGTGGTATGTACTACAACGATAGAGTTTTGCAGTGATAGAGTTACGCTGCAGTTTGTTTCTAGCTGCAACGTGAATGGGTTAGCTCGACCGGGGTAGGATCACGCCCTCACAGAGTACCGGCGTAAAATAGTAGCTTAACGCTGCTGTGTTTCCGGTGACTTTATTACTAGTGACGAGGCATTCCATCACAGTCCTCATGAGTGACAACGCATCGGCATTATAAATCCTTGTCAAGGATTAATTTAGATGTCATGGGTCGCAGGAATCACGTGACCTGCGTGTTAATGTCAACTTAATAAAAAAAAAGAATTTAGGTCGATTGGGTTTTTAAAGGATTTAAATAAAATAAATAAAATTATATCTCTTTATGGTCCATTTCGATTATAGCGATTCTCGTCATTACCAGACGACATCATCTACACAGAATATATTATAGTGTGTATGTATTCAGACAACAGAGTAATACATTCTCTGATTCAATATAACGCAACTGAAACTTTATTCAATCATTTTATATTATTACATAATATACATAATATTTACTAACACAAAAATTCATTATATATTATATCAGGAATAGTAAAACCATTACAAGATTTGTTCATTAGTTTCCGTGATTGGTGAGGGTAAGGTTGTAATTACATATATTCCTATGAAGTGACGAAGCGTTAGTCTACTGTGTTTTGCCACTAGTTATGAAAATAACTATACTCGTGAGCAAAAATTTCGACGTAAGCGTCATGCACGCGGTTGAATGTCAGTAAGACGAAATATTGAATTGATCTTCATTATTTAATTTATGATTGTTTTGTCTTATTGTATGAATTTTCTTTTAGAGTGAATGTTCCCTTATTTTAGAGTTTAAGACATAATTTAGTATAAATATTCTCTTTTTTATTAATTAAAAAGAATTTGTCGAATGTCATCTTATTGTAAAGTTAACACATTCAAATTTATTATACAATAATAAAAAAAATCTGAGCAATTGGTTTTATACGAGAATATTTTGCAAGGGAACCGCATGAGTCAATTTTTTTGCGCACGACTGTATATTACCATGGACGTTTGTAGCATCGTAGCGCTTTATTTCTTTATTTATGCTTTATTTGGGTAACAAAAACTTACATTGTACAAAATGGCGGCCTTAATGCCGCTAGGCTTTCTCTTCTAACTTTAACCTTAGGGTTGAACAAAAATGTGTTACGGGTAAAATTAATAAAAATAAAAAGGGTAGCTTTAATTTAAAAGGTTTTATTTTTTGAAATCATATGTATGTATAGTATTAAAATCTAAAAAACGCATGTTTATAATTATTTGATTCTTATTGTAGTTTTTAAATTAAGCATCTTTAATTAAGAAAATATATAAAATAATAAGACAGTGGGGAGCAGGGTGGGTAAGCACTATCCACATTTTTATGAGTGTATTATATCTCTAAAGTGACAGCACTTTTCCGTATTACGCTATGCACTTATGATAAAGTGCTATAATTAGCTTTTTTTAGAACTTCAAACCGTCAACTTACACACGCCATCACAAAATCACAGAACTCGGAATAATTGCCCGACAATCTTTATATCTTCCAAAAATATTAGCAGCACTTGGTACAAATAACGCAGTGCAAAGGCCTCCACCAATCTGGAAAATGCTTTGCACAGCAGTGGAATCGACAAGTGTAAAACACGCTGACATCCTATCACAATTTTTATAATTAAGGTGATCGCAAATAATCAAGAACAACGACCAGTCATGTTGGCAGCACTTTATGGGACCAGAGCAGGCTATATAAACGCGCTGGAGCCGTTCTAGCAACAAACGTTTAATTAATCACCATTGAATTGTGGTTTCATTTACGAGACTTTCGTGCTGACGTTACGAAATAGATTTCTCAAAATTTCGAGCACATTTTTAGTATTCGTTTGAATTCTCGTAAAGGCACACCGTTAATGATTACCTAAAATTGTGAAAAGTTGCTATTTTTGTGAAAATAAATTTACTATATACAAAATCAGAATGTTAATTTTAGTAATAGAAGTATCTAATACTGTTCAAATACTACATGAAGTTTAAAAATTTGCTGTTTTAATATATTACACAATATTAAATTTGTAACTTAAATTAGATTCAATTATATCTTTCAACTTTTGTACGTTATTTTAAATTGAAATATAATTATGTATATTAAAGAAATAATTATTCAAAACCATAATACTGAATATACAAATATAAAATTTGTAATTATATAATAAGTATAATATTGGTAAATACATATAAATCATACCGTACATATAATCTCAACCTTAGCACAGCACTCATTTGGTTTTCATTTTAATACATCTCAGAATTTATGTTGAAACCGAAGATAGCCTTCGTAAACAGATCATAATCGTTCAAGTAGTTTTCAAGTGTACACATAATAAAAAAACAAACGGAATCCCGTTTAGATTAATAAATTAATTATTAATTACGTTGTTGTTATTTCTTAGTAATTAAAAATAACGTTTACAGACATTCTTTGATCTTGTACAATGTAGACTAATGAAATGTCACAAGTAATTTATATCAACAGTTCACTTGAAATATGTCCTATCGTATATTGTTAGAAAAAAACTTTGTTTTAATATTTATTTTGGTAACACCGATAAGGTAAATTCCAGGCTTCTTTTGTTACGATGGTAGTTATTAAAGTTTAAAATCTATCAGCAAAGGAATAATATAGGATCTTAACTATAATGTCACACTTAAAGCATTTTTTTTATAAAATACATAATTCTGTTACTTTCAAAACAACTGCAAGCATTGTAACAAAAACAACAATAGAATGTTAGTCACTTTTGTTGGAACGGGTGAGCGCAGACCTATAGGGCTACGGCTTGAGGCAATTCGCAAAGTGAGGCGCTATGTCGCGACCGCACTTAAGCACTTACAGTGGTACTCTTACTTGATAAAATTACATGAGGGATTGTGCAAAAGAAAAGCATTTCTGTACAACGAAACACTTTGAAACACTTCTTCCTTTGTCGAAAAAAAGAACTTGTATGCTTCTGTAACTCATGAGATTTTTTTTGTTACGATGTAACAAAATTTTTATACAATTTGTATTGAAGGTAAAATATGGTATACTACATCTCAAAGTAAACTAATTCTGCAGTAATTGTAAGACGTTTAAAATGTGAAACTCAGATCTTTACTTTGAAGTGTAAAGAAATATTTCTAAATTTAATTTTTTAAACGACGCAGATAATAGGGCGAATAGCTCCGCTGGACTGGAAAAGTAACACGTCATCACAGAATAACTTTTTTTTTTATATAGAATAGATGGTAAGTGATTACCGCCGCCAAAGAATTTGCCGCTGGCCATTAAGAAAGGTGCAGGCTCTTTTCTTGAAGGTCCCTGATTCGTATCGGTTCGGAAACACCGCTGGCTACAGCTGATTCCACAGAGTAGTTGTGCGTGGCAGGATACTACGCGTGAAGCGCGCAGTGGTGCATTGCCAACCATCGAGATGAAACTGTTAAATAGTAGCCTTGCCAGCCATTTATGTATTACATCTGGTGAATGACAGAAATAGTAGAGTATAACATTAGTTACAATGCCTTCCAACTTATTCCTCAAGACACCGCATCACGTATGCGATATACGTGTATATATTATGATTTCTTATTGTGTATGAATGTTGGCTTCATGAACAGAACTAATTACCATCAGAAACTGTACTAGTTTTTTGTCATCTTTATTACGAACTATCCCCCTGAATATCGTAAACAGTGTTCATTGTGAAAATAAAGAACGTAAAATATATGAATTAATTTGGCACCCCTTTCCCACATAATGCTTTAGTGCAGCATGAAACCAAAAATTTTAATAAATTAAATGAAGCAAACTGTAAGAAATGTTCAAACAGTTAAATAATTTTTTAAGTCAGTAAATTATAAATATGTACCAAATACACCAAATATCGTTCTACGCCAAAATGGAAGTATTGAGATTTTCCCCTTTTTCAATACCAAGCGCTTTAAAGGCAAATATATGGGATTCATAATTTTATAATATTCCATAATTCCAAAAGTAATAAAGAAGGAGAAGGACAAGGACATGCATAGGAAGAATAACTTCAGTCTTCTCTTCCTACATTGTAACCGGATGGAAAGACAATCAGGCAACAGTGGTAGAGTTACACTGCAGTTTGTTTCTAACTGCAGAATGAATGGGTCAGCTCGACCGGGCTAGGACCACGCCCTCACAGAATACCGGCGTGAAATAGCAGCATAACGCCGCTGTGTTTCGCCTGGTGAGTGAAGGGATCCGGAGACCTTTATTACTGGTGACGAGGCATTCCATTTCAGTCCTAAAGGGTGACAACGCTTCTGCATTATGATTCATTGTCAAGGATGAATGTAGATGTCATGGGCCGCAGGAATCACTTAACATCAGATGAACTGTGTGCTCGTTTGTAACTCTCGAAGTAATAAAAAACTTATTCCAGTCCTTAGCTGTTCACGTTAAATACGACGAAGCATATCGCTTTCGTAATTCAGTTTTTATCCATTCGAAATTTCCCAAAATATGAAAATCTTTTAAAACAGATAATTGGTCAAGGTATAAAAGAAAATCTCCATAAATATTTTTAGATGATGGAAAGATAAATTGGAAAGGGCTCAATTTAACCTACATATTCTATTTACCGTCTTTAGATGAATAACTTTTAGGAAAAAGGATATACTCGTAAAGTAATCTGTATTATTTGTCTTCATTTGTCAGTTACTAGCAAAAACAAGGAATTTTGAACTCTTGTGTCGTCCTATGAATAAAGGAGCAAAAGGGAAATACTACGAAGGTTTATACTTCTAAGCTACATTTTATCTCACTCGCGTAATTGTGATTTCAGTCTAGCCATCGATACCGATCTTGAGCTTCGTCATTAAGTGTGCCTAAGTAATTTTTTGGGTCCGTTTGTGTAGATTGCGGGAGATGTCATTATCATCACTTACCATAATTTTAGGTGCTACTTCTGTAAAAAAAAACTTAGTTGTTCGGTGTGAGGGAAAGGAAGAGATCTGACCCTATAACGGGTAAAAAAGCAGTTTGCTTTATCCCTTAGGGATGACAACGCAATTCCTTAGATTTCATGGGCCACAGGGTACATTAACAATCAGGTAATTCTAACTTAAGTAAAAATCAAGTGAATAACTTACACTGCTGTGATATTGTAGAAAAACACTTTTTATAAATGTTTAGAATATTTACTTTCTGCGCTTATATTCGAGACAGAATGGTTTTCACAGACTACTGTATTATTCAATCCAACGTACGAACCCCAACGAATTGTTATATCTATTCAGTACACGTGCTTATAAAGTGGGCAATATCTTATTTAAGCCGAAACTATAGAAGCATTCCCTTCAGTATTACCAGGATAAATTGTTTCTCCGATAAGCAACGAGATCGACAAATCGCCTTTTTGGAATCGACTGAATGCCAATATTTGAGGGCCGTGGCCGAATGCTTTGAGGACTGATACCGATGATCACGATATCTCGGGTTGATCAGCGACAGCTTGTTTTAGAACATAGATTACATTGCTGTTTTTCATGTATGTGACACAGGACATTTACAAATAGACCCGTTTGTTCTGTGTCACCGATGTGCAATATATCCTACAAAGTTTTTAACATTATCGGGTGACCAGAAGATTTCGTATATTTACTGCGATTTCGTATATCTAGATGCAACATGATTACGTTGTCTTGATTAAAGATAAAGCTCAAATAATACTAGCGTAATAGAGCACCATAAGGCCGCTGTGTAGGGAACAGGAGACCCAATTACGAGGCAATCCATCGAGGGTGACAAACCATGCACATGCGAAGGTATACCGGTGATCAATGTAGGTGTTTATGGATTGATACTTGCCATCAGTTTAACTTTTTACTTGCTTACTTTCTTAAAAAAAACATGAATTTGCTATCATGCTCTTTAAACTCTATTATTAAAAAATTATATTCAATCTGAAAAACGTTTATGTTTTCAGTAATATAAGTAACTTGCACAGGACTCACTATCCATTCATTCATAACTTCGAAATATATTGCACTAACAATCCTGAATTACGACAACGCTCTAAGAACAGTCTCCAAAAGCTATTAATTAACGAAACCATTACGGAAGTTATGCGGCGGACAGATAGCGTTGCTATTTCCTTAAGTGAAAATACTTGAGAATTGTGTTAATGTAATGTAAAGTTAGAGCTTTAGTTTGAAATGGTTTTGAAGGAAAAACTAATGTAATACATCTTAAATGACATTGGCACAAAGTGTCATTTTAAAGGCTACTATTTGTATTTTATTTGTTACTATTTGTATACTATTTGTATTATTTGGGATACAAATTAAAAAATAATTAAGACTATTTATATAATTTTTACGATATTAGGCTTTGAAAAACGATTGCATAATTCACCTTATGTTAATTGAGTTTTGCAGCACATAATATCCACGTTAATCTTCGATAAGCAGTATCAAAGACGATAAGGAAGGTAGAATACTTACGTCATAAGATCCGTCCGGACTATGACCCTCACTGGACCAAACAATACAGAGATAAGATTCCATTTTCACTGTTACATAATAGCGTGATCCTTACCCGATAAAGCCAATCCATTCGTTCTGTATCACTACCTGTAGCTAGTTCATGCTATTTACTGCTCTTAAAGATGAGTTGAGCTGAGAGAACTTGAGTAGCATTCAGCGTCAGAGCTCGTGGAACACTCATCACAATTGATTTTATCAGTGGTACAGCTTACAGGATTGGCTCGACCGGAGAAGGACTACGCCATTATAAAACTTCTGTGTTTCGTATGGTGAAAGTGTCAAAATCCGGGGCCCGATTACAGATAACGAGTTATTACATACCAATCCTCGAGCGGGACAACGCTTGTGGATGCTGAAATTTTGTTGTACAGATGTAAATGTTTCAGGCCATAGTTTTTACTTACCATCAAGTGAATTGTGTGTTCGTTTGCCCCACCTAATATTGTAAAAAACAAATCTAATCTGCTGAGTTGTGGGAGTGGAGCATATCTAAGGCATCATTACAGCCACTTATGCGCTAACTTCACAATCATACCGCAAACTTCTTCCTCTGTTTTTCCATACAAGTAAATGCATGTAAGTATCTGCAATTAGTTTTTAAAGCGATGCGGTTAAAGCAAATTCCATAGTTATTACAAAAAATTACAAAAAGGCCATAGTCATTACTTGCCATCAAGTGAATTGTGTGTTCGTTTGCCCCACCTAAAATTGTAAAAAACAAATCTAATCTGCTGAGTTGTGGGAGTAGAGCATATCTAAGGCATCATTACAGCCACTTATACGCTAACTTCTTCCTTAATTTCCCAAACCAGTAAATATAAGTCAGTAAGTATCTGCAATTAGATTTTTTAAAGCGATGCAATTAAAGCAAATTCAGTTATTTTTAACGTCTTTTAACTCCCTAACGTCTATTGACTTTTACTTAACACTACACTAAAACTGTCAGCGATGTTAAAAATATGACACTAAGTTGTGCGATATAGAAAAATTTAATACAAGCAAAACTACAGAAGCTTTAGTTGGGGAGTGAATGCAGCGGTTGGGGCTTTCTGAAATATTCTGCTACATTACGTAAAATTAGGTGGTTGGAACAAAAGACCAATCCAGGTCGGCCATTGTTTACGCATACCATTGTGAGCGCTTGGCCATTTTTGCTTGTATTTTAATACCGAGATATTCTGTTAAAATTAACTCAAACTAAAATTCTTAATTATTTCTCATTTACATTAATGTAGTTTCAATGACCTTATCACCGTCATAAATTCGTAAACCCTATAAGGACGTTGCAATCTAATTAATTAAACTGTAATTAAAAAGTGAAATATATAAAAATATTTAGAAACATAAATGAGCCATGTAAGGTCGGTGTCTAAGGATTCGTTTATAATTCACGGTACGCGAGCAAATTGAGTCCGATTCACTCCGCCGGTACGAATGAAATTTTTAATCGTAATTTTAAGTTCTGTTTTTATCACGTGCAAGGCAGTGAAGAAAAACATCTCGAGGAAACCTGCACGTCTAAGAAATGATACGATAAATATTTTAAAGACATGTGACTTCTGCTAATCGTCAGAGGAACCGCGTGGCAGACTTTAATACTCTCTAGAGAGGAGGCCTATTGCCAGCTCTGGGATTTATATATACTAAACTTATACTACTTTAGACTAATAAAATATAATCATTCATTATCGTTATTTTCTAAAATATTTGCTAATTAAAAGCCATACCATAATCTAAATAAAAACAAAAAATAAGAAAAAAAATCATGTTCATTCATTCAGTATATTATGAAATTTTACATGTATTTATAGGTACATGGAAAATAGGGTATAACAATTTTGTTATGAATCTGAACCGACTATAATACAACTTGGTGATGTTAAAATAGTCCACCCCATGCAGTTCATTTCATTGCAGAGTTGTACTATCTAATCTATACAACATATGAATAATTAATAAAATTTAAATTAGGTATAAATGAATAAATTATTTAAATATTATATATTAGAATTTTTTTTATTGTATTGACGGTGACAAACAAACACACAGTTCACCTGATGATATGTGATTCCTGCGGCCCATGAGATCGACATTACATCTTCGATATGGAATTACAAAGCCTTGTTCCCCGAGGACTCTCCGGATCCCGATAGTAGACTATGCTGTCATTCCACGCTGGTAGTATGTGAGGGTATGGTCGTCCCTCCATTGAGGCTACCCAATCATTCACTACGTACATTCACTGCGGTTAGAAACTACAGGTTGGTTTTATCACTGTTCTATGAAGATATTTTATAAGATTTAAAGAACTCACTTTCAAATATATAAAAAAAGCCTTCGTAGATATCACCGTTTCAAAATACCTCATCTTCCTACTAGTAATAAAAGAATAAATAGATGTCCCTTACCCAACCCCCAAAGCGTAACTGCACGAAGATTTTATGATTACTGTGCCCCACTATTTTATAGTAAAATTATTATTGATAATGTTACTAAAACTTATAATAACCATAAATTTAAAAAGACGTTATACAATATCCTCAAAACTTTAGACCTCGAGTCCACTGAAAAGCTTTTGGAACGAGTTGAATAGAGACTTTCTTACACACACACAATACACATACACACACACATACACATATACACATCCACACATGAGCATACACATTGTAGTTTATATCAATAGTTTTCAATTTTGTTTGTTTTTCATTTTTATTTTATTTACTTTTTTCTCTATTGCTCTTTTTTTTTAAATTAATTATGTTACTTAAAGATATATACTTTGTAACTAGTAACATTGATTGGGAAGACACTGAAGCTTGTAACACAGTTTACACTAGCACAAGTTTCAGAGTTACCACAAACTTGTAATTATGTCATAGTAAATAAATAAAGATTATCATTATTATTATTATTATACAAAGTACGTTTTGAACTGTTCGAGTTGACTGATTGATTAATATTACTTTAAGTCGTTCTGCCATTTTCAGACACATTAACTATTTTCATCACTAAAAGATTAATCCATGATTCTGTAAGGACTATAACTTCTTCTCGTAATGCTAATGAACGGGAACAACTGAGGAGAATGAAGAGAACGTATGGATGGGACTTTGCGAGTTTTCTATGGATGACCATTATAATATGTTTAGACACTACAACTTAATTTGTTCGGTTTACTGTATTTGGTGTATCTGAAAAATAAATTCAAGGGGATTTTCGGTTTTATTTACAATTAACACTACATACATATACAAAATAAAATATGAAGGATTTTGCATGCACTGAATCTATCCGCGTAGTGATGTATCACTTCTCTCTATTTTAAACAAACGGTATTATAACAACGAGGTATGCAGAAGGTATATACTAGCTTTAGCATAAAGATTGATTCGATTACGGTAGTGTGACCAACTTTTCATAGAATATCAGAGCAAAATATTAGCGATGATGTGTTTCACTTCATTAGCAATAAAATCGGAAACATTATTACTGGTGATCGATGATGAATGTGTATGTTTCGTGCCGCAGAATTTTTTTAGTATCAAGTTTTTTTTAATAAATCTACGATTGACAAATGGGCATCCTAGCTGGTAAGTGATTATTGTGGTCCATTATTGATCCAGATTGTTTGACTATTACATCAAACTTCACGAAAGAATCACGTGCGTCATCTTTGTAAACTGAGATGAAATGCCTCGTAATTTAGGTCACCGAAACCCACTCTCACCATACGAAACTCAATAGCTTGACGCTGATATTTCCCACTAATATTCTCTGAGCTCGTAGACCATACTGGAACGAGCTGACCGTGGCCAGTTACAAAATCGGCCTATCACCATTTACTGTTAGTTGAACTACTCGTATGTGCTTTTTATTGTTACTGTCATAGAATTAACCCTAAACTCAATCAAGTCTCAGAGTCTTACGAATATTGGTAGATAATATCGATGACCTCTATTACTGGTGACGAGGCATTCCATCTCAGTCCCCAAGGGTGACAACGCATCTGCATTATGATTTCTTATCTAGGATGACAACAGGTAAACTGTGTGCTCGTTTGCCATCCCTAATGTTATAAAAACAGACGAAAGTCTCCGCGTCTTGCCTACGATACCAAAAGATGGACACTGGCGGCGCACTAACTCTACAAGCTCAAATTATGTGAACCCAAGGAAATCGCTGTTAACACAGATATAGAAAATAGAAATTATATAACAGAAAATAGAAATAAATATACTTCTGAATCCTTAAATTCTTTTAAAATCTGTTTGTGAAAATTAGAATAATAATAATTGAGATATAAAGTCAACAATCACGAAGTGAGATTTCATTGTTTTTTCATACTAGCAAAATAACTCTGTAACGGACCTTTGTCCGCGTTATTACTTCTATTGTTCTAATATTAACCAAGGCTATTCAAGAACGGACTTAAATCTGCCACGCGCGTGTTCTGCCTAATGCGTGGATCACGCGATCCCAACACCTCCGGTCACAATATTATTGACTTTTCGCCGTAAACCTTTGCCTTACATTATATTCCACGTTTTCAAACCGTCAAAAAATTTCAAATGATGTTTTTTCGCTTATATCTCAAAATTATAATATATGTATATATATTTAACTGCTTTTTACTTTTGATCTGGTAACATAAATATTGCAAAACACTGTCACGTTTTCTTTTTAGTGAAACGACTATTTCGATTGGAACAATGAATTATACTGTTGGTCCAGGGTTAAAATTTATTAATAATAGTTAGAAGTTTTAAGTTTAATTTATGGATAAAATTAAGGATGCAAAATCACAAAAAAGAGAGCTTTTGGCGATCTACGATAGACATTTGTTATGTCAGCGACACCTTAACATAGAGATAGTGTCTTGTTCCAAGGCTAATAATATTGATGATTTAGTAGTCGCATAATGTAATCATGAGTTGACTGAGCAGAATCAGTTATGTACGTAGTAGGTAGTTTCAGACAAAAAAATACTAATGCATACATGTGACCCATATTTTACAATGTTCCTACGGAAACTTTTGGCCATACTAAATATAATCTGTATCTTTGAACCACTGTTATAATAAAAATAACACTATTTTTCCTATTATAATCCTAATTCCTAACATTAACAGTCCTAAATGAATCTACCCCTTTCCAGTACGTAGAATGTATGTATTATTTCTGCACATGTTTCTGCAATGAAAAATCTATAAATTATACTTTGAAACCTTTCATAAGTAGCAATATATCCATCCATTAGTAAAAAACTAGATGTAATCTTTCAACAATTTCCGCTCGGTACAACACGTAGCAACAAAACGATCAATATAATATACCATGAATTTATTATCTAAAATAATGTTTTTGTTTTTAAAATACATTTGAAATGGATGGCGTAAGCAATTTTTGTAGGTATAACTATAAAAGCCAGTTTAGAATATATTTATACAACGATAAATTGTTTAGTAATAGCATTCAGCCAGAGGTTTATACCGGCTAAGTTTATTCCCTATGAAACACGTCAGAAAAGTAAAACTTTTAATGTGTACTTGAGTACAAGCCTTTTTTTTGGGTTGATGGCTGCTGTAGCTTGGATCATTCCCCTGTTCCGCTAGAGCGATTGACTCGAGGGTGCCCCAGAGGGGTGAACCTTGACTCGGTCACTTGCTTTTGACTAAGGATTATCCACGTTAATATCACTATTAACACATACTATTTTGATTATTGGCTATCCGTACCATCACTACGGAATGCGTGGGCGCTGGTAAAAGCCTTAGGCTCTCTAGTTGCTCACATTTATCACGATTTTTTGGTGAAGCCAATACCCTCGCGATTATTATGTCACTTCTTTTTATTTATTAGATTATTAGTCTATTACTTTCGAGTTTGGCATATTTGGTTAGATAACCCGCTATCGGTTAGTCACCAGAGGAGTTAAGCGGCAGAGTATATTACACGCATGTTATTATTAGTTTATTATTTATTTAGATCCTTTTTCTTTATGGCATAGTTTAGAATAATTAAAACAATTTTATTATAACAAAATAAATGTGCTTTCAACTTGCGGACAAGTCACGGACACTGGAACAACTGTAATCGTAATGGCCACGAACATGTTACGAACAGCTTTGTTGCCTCGTTCATCGGATTTATGGTGGGAAAGATGTGACCATTTAGCATATTAAACACGCAATGTTACATATATGGGAATATCGTGTCAAACGTAGAATGTGGGAAATTTTTATGGCTACGAGTTGCAAAGTTTTTCTGCTAATTGAGACTGAGGATTGAGGTATGAATGTATTTTATTTGATGTTTATATTAAAAATGCACTATTGTCGGTTGAACAAATTCTTTACTGATTATTTACTTTTAATTATTATCTACTTGTTAATAATT
Source organism: Teinopalpus imperialis (assembly GCA_029286865.1). Classification (NCBI taxonomy): domain Eukaryota; kingdom Metazoa; phylum Arthropoda; class Insecta; order Lepidoptera; family Papilionidae; genus Teinopalpus; species Teinopalpus imperialis. The sequence goes on from JAGSMU010000034.1 coordinate 2,297,866, forward strand.
CACAGCTATCTATTTACATGCATCCTTGGCAGCTGCATGACATATATAACAGTGGATTGCATATATAGGGCAAACATTTTTCATGGGAGGAACATTTTCTGGTACGCTGTAGCTGTTATTAATCAAATGAACTATATCCTTCCGACTTCATAAAAAAACTTGCAAACTTACAACTCAAGAAGCAATTGGGATCTACTTATCCCAATTGCTTCTTGAGGCTCATTAAGTCCTGAATGCTGCTATTATTCATTAAATATTATTATATATTAAAGTCACCAACTGAGCGACCTCAAAGGAAGCCGAAAGCCGCCTCTAGGTACTTCGTGAGCAGGCAGTTTACAATAGATTCCATTATTCGAGAACAAAGGGGTTAATGGCATCAAGTTGGATCAAGTAGGACCTTTTTTAGGGATCGGGTGCACCAAAATTGTCTTCCAGCAGCAGTTTGAAACGAGGCCTATAGAGTAGGAACCGAAAAAGGCACGTAAGAAGCGGTGCCAAATCTAGAGCATACGTTCTCAGCACAATTGGAGGGACTCCATTAGGCCCACTCAACTTGTGGAAGTATAACGAGAAAAGTGCTTTGAGCATCGATCTCTGTAGATATCGAACATCTCGCACAGAACTCTAACACCAGAAGATGGTCGGTGGATTCCTGCCGTCAAGAGTCGAGTTGGACCGAGAAAGAGAGCCTAAGAAATCATCTTTCTCCTTTGCATCATGGGACACGTAAATCAACCATAAAATTCACTACATTTACTAGAATTAGAAGTAAAAGATAAATGCTGTAGAGTTATATGCTATTTCACTGTGGCAAAGCTACCATGCATTTCTATCTGAAACATGAATGGGTCCCTTCTACCACCTCACTGAATACTAGCGTCAAATAGCAACTACTGCGTTTCTTATGGTTTGTGTTGACACTAGGGGACCCAATTACAGATAATGATCACTAACATCTTAATCTTCAGGGTCGACAACCTTTGTTGAGGATGGATGTTGATGTCATCGGCTGCTCGACCATTTACCATCACGTAAAATGTGTTACCAGTTGTCACCTTAGAGATGTTATTGCGTGTGTAATATAAAAATGAAAAAAAAATCGAAGTTAGAATTACCTGATAAGCTTTCAATGTCCCATAAATAGAACGAGTAAACGATCGTAGCAGGAGCAGATATAAATGGACCTATTTTTGGTATGTAATTCTCTAGTTAAATAGTAAGCTTGATAGTGTTCATTCATAAACTATTTCATAGTACAATAAATAAGTACAAAAAGGAAAAAAAAATATCATTTATTATTAATATTTTATTTGAATTCAATTTAAACACCCTTTTCATTAGAAAACATGTAACGAGTTCGTAAAAAGTCAAGATAAATAAACATTCTGGCCATCGCAGTTACTTATAAAAGGAAAAGAGATATCTTAAAATGTAAATCAAACTTACAATATTGTAAAGCAAAATCTTTGAAGCCATTATCATTTGTAATCACAACAAGAGGCAGACTTGGAACATTAATCCGTGATTATCGCTACCACAACGCTCCGCTTTTCAACTCTTGTACGCTCGATTTCATCTAAATTAATTGAACTTCAGTGCAAAATAAACGTAATTCGAAGGCAACAATTTCGAAAACAAAGATTCGAGTTAGACATTTACAAAGTCGAATACTTGAAATTAAGGCTCTTTTACAAGTTAATAATGCGGTGACATTTAATATTTAACGCTCCTGTATGTACAGGAGCGTTATGCTGTTATTTTACGCTGGTATTCTGTGAGAGCGTGGCCTTCCCGAGCGTGGTCTTAACGAACCATTCATGCCGTAGCTAAAACCAAAATACAGCATTGCTCTACCTCTGTTAAATACTAGGTTTAGTCGACGCTTTCTTAGAAGAAATACATGTTGGTACATTTTCTGCATGAGATAATCGTTTTAATACACATATTTAATAGAAATTAATGTATTTTGGGATATATATTAAGTAATTAATACCGATAGTGCCGAATTAGTCACGTGAAGCATAATGGAAATTTCTTTGTTCTGAGGAGTTGTTCGCATTAATTCTAGCCGCTGAGATGAAACATCGTACATCACGACAGAATTTAAACTTTTATCCTCATCATCTTGATGGTTGGCAATCCATTACTGTGCGCGTTCACGTGAATTTTCCTGCCACGCACAACTAATCTGTGTAATCAGCTGTCGCCAACGGTGTTTCCGAACCGATACGACTTAGGGACCTTCAAGAAAAGAGCCTCCACCTTCCTTAGAGGCCGGTAACGCATTTGCGACTCCACTGGTGTTGTAGATGTTCCTGGGCGGCGGTGACCACTTACCATCGGGTGGGCTGCATGCTCGTTTGCCACCTATTCTATAAAAAAAATCTTAATCCCTCTGAACCGGTACATACCAATTTATACCTATTAAATTTATACCATTTACCATTATTGACGTGTTAAATTTATTTTTAATTACTTATTAAGTATCACAAATCATTTCTGACACTAAAGAAATACTGGCTGAAAAAACAAGAGTATGTTTCAATGGGTAATTTCATTTTTTGTCTGGGAAAGAAATATAGAACAATAAAACATGGATTAAACCACATTCTTTTAAATCGCAAAAGCCAGAAACACATAAAAACTATTTCGTTACTTACAGTTATACGCTCATATTTGCAAAACAAGGTACGTTTAAAACGAACGCTGCTTGAAAATGACCGTCCATTTTACTCAACAAGCGTTTTTTTTACGGAAAGAGATTTTAAATACTGTACAGAAAGGTTACAACTGCCTACAAAACCGCATGGTTGCTTTAATTCAGAGAGCTTCTAATAAAAAAAACATTGAGCAGAGCTATGAGAGTATCTTACAAAGCCAGTGTTTTTGAACGTTCAACAGAAAAGAAGAACTATTCAGTATAAACTTTGTCCCAATTTATTTTAGTCATATACACTAAGTTACATTATTTTTTGTTAATGATCACGTAGTAATATAATAGTAAAATTTCGTTATCAGTATACCTCGAAAGCACACTTAATCATCAAGTAGAACAACAAATTTCTTTTATTTAATGTATTTCGTAAATAGTTTAAAATTTTCATATGCCATAAAATAAACAGCAAGAACTCACACGGTCCTTATAGCAACTTTCATTAATTTATCCATAAAAGTAAATTACTGCAAAAAGCATTTCATCATCCATTCATCATTCTTCCAAGATCACATTAAAGCAAGCGATTTAAAAAAAAAAGCTCAAAATCACCCACATTTACACCCTTATTAATGAGGCTTCGGTATCTGGGTCGTGCAGCCAACGTGAATAGGAGTATCTGTTTAATATTCCGTAGTGTACGCTCGACGTCACGGAATGAATTAAAACTGGGGAACAAGATCCAGCAACCTTCCGGCTGCGCTCCAACGCCCTTTTGTGCTTTAAAATTGCTTATTTAGCCGCAGTCTCTGCACTTGGGGCTTAGAGTAAACATCTATTTCAAAGAAATGCAAATGTTATGTCGATAAGAGAAGTATAATGCATAGTAAGGACATTATCATAAAAATGATATCCATGATAATATTTTAGAGCAGATTTTTTAATTTAATACACAAAAAAAAGTTCACTGTTTTCGGTCGTTCAGTGGATGCTACGATCTGCCAAGATCCACGGCTATATGTATCATATATATAACATCTGGTAAATCCAGAAACTTTCAGTATGACCTAATCCTTAAATAAACCTGAAACTAAAATTGAAATACAAATTTAAAATTCAAAGTACTACATAAAGATGTTTATTTTAATTTAAAACGAAACGTATCCAACTCGATATTGGAAACTATAAATTAATTTAACTAAGTTTAACTCCTTAGAAGTATGCAGTATAAGTTATTCTGCTTAAAATATTATTCAATATATCCGTATTGTATTTATGAAAAGCTAAGGAACAAAGTTTAAATTAAAAGAAAACTTTACGCATACGGCGAATGAATACTGCTGAATACGGTATTACACATTACAGGTGGTCGCAGAATATAGAATATCTATATAGTTATTTACAACATTGGCAAGTAGGTAGTCAGGTACCAGCAGAATACCAGTGTTGGCCTAGGTCAACAAAATACTGAGCTGGAACCTTATTGATCCAGCATCATCGCAATGGTTTTTTGGTATGTTATGCACCTAATACTTGGACATGAATATTTTTTTTACAATTATTTTATTAAATTTTTGTTGTACTGAATAACATATGTTATATTGTTTTCTTTGTGTGTACATTTCTTTTATGATTTGTTTTTCATGTTTGTATCTATTGTTTAATTCTTATTTTTTTAATTTTTGTATTATTGGCGATGGATCGATTAAATGAGTTATTAATATTATTATTATTACATCCTTAGAGTTACGTAAGAATGAAGATGATGCAGAGCTTAATGGATGATCAGCTTTATCTAAACATAAATCATATATATCGTATAAAAAAACCATAAAAAGGGAAAGTAGAACGTGGCAGTCAACTGACATTAATGTGAATATAGATGACGGTGACCCTGATTGACTATGGCGATGTGTGCTCTTGCGACCTGAATGCAAATCTCCTTAACAAACTTGATCGACTCCGTTCGATTGATCCATAATATAACCTCCGAAAGTTTGACCACGTGTATACTTATCGTTCTCAGTTATAGTGGCTACCCATTCGTCTGCGGTGAAGTCTGTGTGCTTTCACTACCCTTTATTCTATCCTGACGTCTCCCACTCTCTCTCCTGCCAAACTTCCTATTTTCAATACCCTGGTTCTAACCACGATAAAAACCTTCGCTCGACCAACAACCTTCTACTTCTGTGTCCTTCTCGTAACTCCCACTTTATCCACTCCTCCTTCTTTGTTCCATCCGTTCTTCTCTGGAATGCTCTCCCTCTCGAAGTCAGGGCTACAAATCGTTACGCGTTTAAGGTGAAAGTACGAGAGCTATTTCTCAACAGTTTGACCGAATCATCTCAATATTTAATAATTATGTAATTATATGTATTTGTACTATATACACCATACACAATTATGTATATTAGTATTTATTATATATGTCTAGTTATATATGTATTTTACAATAATGCATATGATTATATAATATAATTAATACAATAGTATTTTAATCGCGGCAAAGTTTTTAAGCATACGCCTATCTCATTTCGTCTGTGCCCTTCACCCTACGGTTGACTGGTAGAGAATGCCTAAGGCATTAAATATGCTTTGATACATAACTGTATATAAAGTTTAAATAAATAAATAAACAAAGACCTAAATAAATAAAAAAAGATGCCGAAATGCCTTCTGGTCGGTTTTTTTCATGTCGACGTCCATTATAGCCAAACGATTTTAATAGCACATGTACTTCTTTCTTGAGTAAATTTATTTTGGATATAAATGTTTATAGGCCATAGTTTATTAGTTTCAGAAAAAAAAAAGTATCAGGGATATGACATATTTTACAAACACAAAGAGACACGAAAACCAATATGATCTGCTGCTTTTATATTAACTACAGCTTGTATTGCGTAAAAGGTAAGTAGTCAAATATACTACCAAAATCTTCGGTTACTTTTATAGATTTTATACAATCTGCCCGGTAAAGTAAGGAACTGTGGCGGTCCTACCTATTATCGTGCTCGCAAGGAATTTTCAAACATGCAATCATTATAGAACTAATTGTATAAATATTTTAAGTTCCAAAACTTACGAGGCATATATTAAAAAACTTCGTTGATCTTAGAAAGAAATTTAATTTACCTTATACAAAGTTTCTCTGTTTTACGATACTTTCACAGTAAAAGTAAGGAACAATGGTAAGGACAAAGCTAAGTTGTTCTCTTTCGCACGTGTAAATATACGAAGGCATTTGTGCGAGAACATTGTAATATTACGGTGCTCTAATTACAGCATTGTAATTCACATTATTATAATCTTTGTATTTTGTAAATTGACAAATAGTAAAAATAAAATATTTCAAGGTGTTTTATCTATTTACTTTCAAGCAAAATCACAGAACAGTCAAAATATAAAACATTGCAACGTTCTAATGAAAATCTTCTCTAACAGATATAATCGTTATACTCGGAATGTTCTTTATCGAAGGTACACACCCTTACTTATTAACAGATTCCATTTGCATAGAGAGTACATTAAAGAGCTATAAATCAAAACTTGGTATTCGTATCTCAACTCGACCTCTCAGTGCAGTCGGGACAGTACCTGAAATTAGCGTTTCGCAATAGGCACTGATTGATAGATCTATCCAACGTATATAGACAGACACTTGACTACACTTCCTAGTCATAATACTTACATGCCTATATTGCAGTTTTACTATCAGATTTACATGTCAGAAATTCAGTGTTCGAATTTAATCAAAAAGTACATTATAAGACAATACACATATCTGTTTTGAGATGTATTTTACTCATATTTTTTCCGTGTCAATCACATTCCTATTAGATAGATTTTTAACGACCGTGTAGTGTAGTGGTCAGAATCTGAGTCGTTCTTGTGCTGTGAGGTATTAGTTTCGATTACTAGCCGTGATCAATATTTAAGCAACCCATCTTTAATTTTAGCGTTCGCCCAGTATTAAATTAAATTTATTTATTTACTCTTTATAACATTACTCTAAATAAAATTAGATGTTCACTAAGGGCAGACCTAATGCCAAATGTATTCTCTATCAGTTAACTCAAGATCTGGTGAGATATTATAATAGGTCTAGCAATAAACTAATTAATGAAAAGAAACAATTAAGAAGAGTAATCACAAACTATTTCAATAAATAACAATATATACAATAAATATATAACAATATAGATAAATATTTGAGCATATATACCTAAATATAAATCTGAATACAATATAACACACAGTGACATAAAAAATATATGCGTAATGCAACAGATATCACTGTAGTCACCATGTATTAGGAATATATAGCTATAATTAATACGGGCACATTCTGCATAGACATGGTTTGGATCCTACTCTCTAACTGAAAACAATCCAAGTGCAAACTAAAACACAATTAATAGACATTAAAAGTTACTATTTTATCTATCACTTCATTCTAACTTCATCGCGTTAACTTCTAATCTATTGAATGTATGAAGACGTTGAGTGCCTCCGGTTACTGTCAGGCACTTCCGTGCACGTCTTCTAATAGTACCCAGGGAAATATACTATCAATGTTCTTTTACATCGAAGATAACGAGATAAATGTAATTAGATCTAAGAGTAAAAAAGTATGTAATCGCTAAAAGTACGACTTGTTTTATTTTATATTTGGTGTTATCGTAACTATAAATATTATTTTGTTAGGAAATAAACAATTTTATTCATTTCCTAATTTCCTATGTTTGTGTCTTAGATGTATCAAGTTGTCGCTATAACTGTTGAACATAATATATATTTTTTTTGAGCTAGCACATAAATGGCAAAGGTCTTATTACCGACCAAATTATAATAACTTTCATAATGTTAAAATTTTAAGAATAACCTAGATCGATGATCAATCAACAGGTATAGGCAAAATTTAATAAAAAGCTTATGAACTTCCTTACACTGTGTTCACATGACTAAATTTGCATGGAACATTTAATATCATAATCACCACCTTTTGTATTTATACAATTTGCGATTTCAAAAGTCAACAACCGAGGCTAAAATCAGGGGAATCTTAGCTTAATCTTAAAAAACAATATACTCGCCGTGTATGTCATTAAGTCTGCATCGGCGATCTGTTAATGGATTTATTTTTTCGTATTTTTAAATAAATATCAAACAGCGACGTATTTCGGTAAACAACATCGACGTGAAACATGTTTCCGCTGGATAAACATGTAATTTTGTACTGCACTGCGTGCTCTGGGATTCAGAACTTAAAAATTGCTTTTTAAAAATTACTTTCCCGTCTGTTCCCTAGGCGTCGTTACAAATCCTGATACTGTATTTACATTCAAAAATAAAATTTACATCGAAATGTAAAAGCACCTGGAAAATTTTTAGGGAATATATTTAGCGAATAATATATTATTATAAAAAAGTACAATATCCGATATATACACATCGCTATATACGTATAATATACGTTGTGAATATTGAACCATAATTCACCACGAGTCTTCATTGATGATTAGCGAACTTTATACTCCGAAGTATAATTCTTATATTCTTAAATTGTGCCGGCACCAGACATCGGAATTAGATTGATAGTGTATTGCTTGTGTATGCTGGATTTTGGACTTTGCAGTGCTGTAAGCATGACTTCTGTTGTATATTTTCCTCACATTGTTTTATCAAAATCTCGTTATTTTTTCTTTTAACATTTATAGAGTTGATATTTGATGAAGTACATTTAATACAAACATAATAAATATGAAAAAGCAGAATAAAATTTTCAGCATATTCTCCATATATAATAAGGAACGCATTTATTTGGCGATGTTCAACATACAACATTTCTTACGCTGAAAAACTTAAGCTTGCTTTTTTTTATTTCCTACGGCCTTCAGTCCTTTGTGTATCATTCATCTACTATATAGGACCCTTACGATTAGAGATTTAAGAAAAACCCACATGGGGTTTTTTTTGAAAAAATAACATCACCACTTATGCTACATAGCTGTATTGCCAGACGATATTACTTGATTGCTGGATTAGCCCGGTAATTTGTCATATGTTAGAATATTCACTTTTAACAATTCGTAATAAAATATACCAGCTACTCTTTGCTAGTAATAATAGCGTTAGGATTTTCCTTTATAGCATAACTCAATAAGCTTCTTGGCGTAGCTTTTAACAGTAAGTAAATATATTAGGTAGACTCAGCTCGGGCATTTTAACCTTGTTAATGTGATGAAAGTTGCTTTACTGGTAGTTTAGTCTTCTGTTAGGATTTTGAGTAATGACCTACGAGATCTAATTAATATTAGAGTACCGTGGTTCTAACGCAACAGATCTCGTCTCTATTTCGGAACAACTGGCTTTCGGGTATGCCTGACCATACCTAATCTTAGCGAGTGAGTGCCCCTGTTTTTACACTATGCTACGATCCTGGTTTGCAAGAGAAACAATGACGGGCAGAGGATTCTAAATTTACTGTACGGTACGGTTTGACGGTATTATAACTTGGCATTGATTCAAAAATAAAAAATTAGATCCTACCATAGTCAACTTCAAGATCACAGTTGCTATTGAACATTAATTATATACTTCAATCGTCTCACGTTCACAGTTCACCGGATATTGAGTGTCTAAATAACGAAAATGCTTTGTTAAAAGGTAGATGTAATTTTTTAAAAAAAAAATCTAATATTTTTCTAATACCTATATTAACCCTCCCTATATTAAGCGAGTTAGCCTTCAGTAACTACATAAACAAAACAAATGCAACTTTAAAATCCCCAAAGTCGTCCCTGACCGACTTATGTTTCATTTTCCATCAACACCCGACTCTAATACGCTTGAGCGCGTCACTAAACTACTGCACGAAAGAATGAACTCAAACAGTAATTAGTACTAGCGGAAAGCTGCTATAGTTACGTATCTCTTTGTGTTGATTTGTACATTTTTAAATTAGTTTTGTAATCCAATTATAGTAACGTAGCAGTTATTGAATGAACCGTTATCAGTCCACTGCGATATACATTATTAATAATGCCTTCATTTAATTATCATCAAAGTTTCAGTAATCAATACTAAAAATCTCGAATTTATTGAAAAACAAAATGATTCAATTACTACATGCTTAATCTGCCCTAATAAAAAATTTATAAAAAATAATGATTATTGCTATATTCTCGGATCGGATCTCTATACTCACCTAACGACAACACATCAGCATTAACTAGCTATTTCACGCTGGTATTTTGTGAGGGCGTTGTCCTTTCCCGGTCGAGCCGACATTATTTCTTAAAACCTTGAAGGAAATCCTTCGGATTATAGCTATATGATGAGCTCACATCTTATCTTCTAACTTCAAAAAAACACACAATAACTTTGCAAATGCAATGATATAAAGTGTAGTAAGTATTGAATTATTATAACAACGGAAGCTCTTATGGAACCACAGAGGAAGGTAATGATTCATCGCAATGCAGAGCGTTATGTAATAGTGATAATATACATTATATCTCTACTTAATACTTAACAAGGTATATAATAGAATAAAGTTTTTTTTTTCAGTTTTTTATTCACCTGATTTCAGCGAATCATCTCGCATACATATGTTCTCAAAAAGAGATAAAAATGCAGATGCGTTATAATCACTAAGAAGTATCATTAGGGTGATGCGATGCCATGTTGAGCTCCGGTTTCCTATCCTAAACAGATTACTTGTTACTATTATTTTATGTTGGTATTCTGTGAAAGCGTAATCCAAGACTGAGTAGTGTTTTTACTTATACAAAAGTGTGGAGCAAAAAATATATTAAAAGTTGAATTGACGACAGCCTCTTCTTATTGCAATAGAAAAACTTAACCACTTTGTTCTTGAACCAAACACATAGGTAATAATCAATATATATATATAAGTATAGTTTCCGTCATTTGGTTCTCCAGTTTTGAAGAAAATCCTAAAATGGAAATGGGGGAACAAATATTATTATTACTATGTAAATTTTAGCTTGGTGCTTTCGTTTTGTTTAAGGACAAGATATCTTATATCTTGTCTTTAAACAACTGTAAATCTCTCATCATTTATGTATAAATATATAAAATCAATTAAATCGATGATGGTACAAGCAATATTTTTTTTTATTATGAATGCAAATCGTTTTGAGTATAATATAATCAAAAACCTTCTTGTTATCCCAACTTAAATAATTACAGAAATTACTACACAAAGAAATTCTAGTATTAGTATCTACTGTAATAAAAGAATAAAAAAAAATATTCTGTTGTGTCTATTTTAATATAGGCTTTAGGGTTTTCGGTTCCAAACCTCGTAGATAACAATTTATATAAAATATTATTATTTAATAAAAAGTATTATTTACTTATTATAAAGTATTACAAAGTATTGTAGTGACGTACTCCGGTAAAAAGTGACTGATTGCTCCCGGCCACTTGCAAAATGTAGCGTTTTAATAAGAAATGGAATTATATCATGTATCTACTACCCTAGTACATGAGTAAAAAAAAGTAATTAGACATAGTCGATACAGCTTGTAACTTCTACATCTCAATTCGATTTATTATTCAGTACTCAAGTATCATAAAATAAGAGTTCTCAGTTTTGTTTATTGTTCGTACGAATCAATACGACGTGATATAATGGTATCGTAAACTGTACCCGAGTAGAATTCCGTTTCAGGTCGTTAAGCCAGTGAAACGCGTTACCATACCAAATGTACCGTAATTTACAAATTTATGAGTTCAGATCAATAAACAAAGGGACTCAAACAAAATATCGAAACCAAAGAACTTTGATTGCAAACTCAAACTTTACTGGTCCGTTTTAAGTGCGAAGAAGTACAAGAAACCGGAACAGGCAGTTTGGTCATGTGTGCGTTCGTATTTCGTGTGCTATAGGCAAATCGATAAGTTGTTTTATTCAAAAGATATTATTTATATCGTTTAGTACTTACCGTTATTAGTAATTGTTCATAATTCGTTGTCGGCTGCGTGGGGCAGTGGTAAGAGTACATGGCTGCTACGTCCAATCGAAATCAGGCGATTCCCAGTCAAGGAACAATATTAGTGCACCACGAGATGTTGATGTTCCTTATTCCTGATACCGCATCTTCCCCCGATCTTATTGCACAAGCATTAGCATCTTAATAGAAAATGAGACGATGGCGAGTGCCTCTGTGTTTGCTGCACTATAAAAGTTTTGTTGATGAACAGTTGATCTCATCTGGTAATAAAGATATCGTCGTGGCAGAAATCGTTCAGGACACTATTTGCCTAAGTTTAGAAGATATTTATTTAGAACATTTGTAACGTATACGTAATTCGATCTTTCGGCATAGTTATTTATTTAAATTGCGATTGAAAATAGCACGATGATTAATGACTCAGTGCGCACGTAAACCATCGCTTAAATAAAAAATGATAAATGTTTAGGTGTAGACTGAATAATAAAGATGTATTTGTGTTTTCAAGGTGAGTATATCACTTTACATCACACATCGTAGACACTATGGTCCAATGATAAACAACTATAACTATACGAGGAATGCACTATAGGAGGAATAATCTCAGAGACTAATATTGTATTGATTACGTTGGATACAGGACCCACGTATAGGAGATGTAGAGTACCGAGACCTGAGTACAGCAATTTTTATAAAGATAAATCGATAAAATAAGGCACAATTTGTTTGCGTGGGGACGGAGGAACTAAACGTTCAACGCTGAATTGTTGAATGTTAGGTTCCATAGAATCCTGTTTTATTGACAGTATGCAAAATTGCATTTCCATCCGTAACGTAAAATATGATATAATAATACCTTATTGCTTCAAACCCTGCTTTTTTTTTAGGTATGTTTCCAGGAGATGCTGGTGCAATATTCCATTAAATGGAATTTAAGGGATATTTACAGCATTAAATCCAAGGACAAACAAAATATTTTTTGTTATCAAAATAAAACTACTTTTGGAAAACGTCACTTTCCTACGTTTATTTTCTTGGGGAGCTCACATACTTTTTTTTATAGAACAGATGGTAAACTAGCAAGCAACTACGTGATTACCGCCGCCAATAGACATTCGTAGCACCAGAGGAGTCGCAAATGCGCTGTTGTCCTTCAAGAAAGGTGTAGACTGTTCTCTTGAAATTTATTATTTTGGTCACGTTTTGTTTGCCTTTATCCTTTATTTAATTTTTTCTTCTTTTATTCCTTTATTATTATTGTTATTAGCTTATATTATAATTAAATCTTTTTTTATTTGTGTCATATTTATTTTATGCATATCGAATAATAAACATTATTATCTGTGGATGCACTTTCGAGGGACCGTGAATTTTGGAATGATTCCAATGTTGATATTTCAAGCCTTCTCAGTTAAATTCAGTTCATAGCTGTTCAAAACCCACTCAAAATCTCAACCGCCTCTTGAATACCAATAGCGATCTTGAAACTTCGCTCACAGTTTCTCGACACAGAGGCTTCATTAACCCATTAAGATAGATGAAGTATCTATATTTCTGGTGTCAATGTAAATTTAACAAAAATTACTTTATGTTATTGGTTTTAGGAAAGGATTAATTAATGTACCCGACAAGGAAAGATATTGGTTAATTGTTAAAGGCTTAGTACAGTTGGGAGGAAATCTAACGCAATATCATAGAAATAAACTTTTATAAAATCATTCATAAGATGTAGTGGCGATTTGTGTATGTTTAGGAAAAGTGGATGGATTCAGATAGCTCAGCATCGAGCTTTATGGCAATCTATGCAGGAGTTTCAGCAGTGGCGTATAGATGCTGTGTTGATGATGAAAATTATGGTTAAAAACATCTGTTTTTCTTATCTAAATCTACATCTAAATCTTTCGGTCCGATCTGAACATTTAGCTCAACAGTTGATAATATTATTTTTTATTAATCTTTCTTAAGTATCATGTCACAAAGGTATACCGAATTAATTAAAAATTTTCTGAAAAAATCTTTTGAAATAGCGTCTACGAGTATATCCTAAGGACGCTCGTTTTAAATGATCAGGTAAATATAAATCCTCAGAATTCATAGAGTTGAGATTTTATACGAGATTACGATATTGACCTAAAATCTTTTGAAAACATCTTCATACACTTTATATTGATATCCACACATAATTTTATTTTATTTTAAATTGAAAAGTCTATCTATACTCTAAGAGCTGTATTTTAATTGAAGCCATTCCTATTTAATGTAATTTATTTGAGGTAGAAAAATCGAAATAAATATAGTATGTTTATATCACCGCTTAAAAACAGATAATTGTGTGCATTGGTGCAAGAAAAGGATAATATTTAACATTGAATAACACATGTTACATTTTTTTACATAATAAGCATCATCTACGTCATCTCAGCCCATCACTAATCCACTGCTGACACTATATTTTCCACAAATTTCTATACTGGTACCTCATTACATCATACATTAGACAATATATTATGCAGAAAATTTTATATGGTTATATCATTAAATCATACATTTGAACTATGTTATGCACAAATTTCTATTCTGGTACATCATTACATCATACATTTGAACTATATTATGCACAAATATCTATACTGGTACATCATTACATCATACAGTAGACAATATATTATGCAGAAAATGTTATATAGATATATCATTAAATCATAGATTTTACACTATATTATACACAAATTTCTGTACTGGCACATCATTACATCATACATTTGAACTATATTATGCACAAATATCTATACTGTTACATCATTACATCATACAGTAGACAATATATTATGCAGAAAATGTTATATAGGTATATCATTAAATTATTAAAGTCGTGGACTAAATAATACAACACACTTAAACACCAGTTTGTTTCAGTATACGAAAATTGTCGCTTAGTCTCTAATAAAAATATATTCAACAACGAATTTTAACAGTTGCAGAATCACGTTGCAGCTTCATCAATCAGTTGAGGAAGGACCACGCCCCCAACAAACACCGGCGTGAAGTGACATAACGCAGTTGTTTTTCTTATAACGAGCGTAGAGATCTGAATAGCTACACATGATGAATGAAAGGGTAACGTCGAGAGCAAAAACACGCAGTAGCTAGAAAGAAACTGCAGCGTGGCTCTATCATTTATATAACATCTTTACTTTTGACTAACATAAAATACTGTGTGTGTGTTCTATAAAAACGTTTTTATTTTGAATGAAAAAGGTAAAAAAGTAATCTTAATATTATATAGTGTCGTGACGTTAAAATATTGCACATACGTTATACAACTAGGTGATTAAATGGCTTAAAAGGAAAAATGAGGCATTCACGAGTAAAGTAATTACTGATTACTTTTCATGTGAATGGGAACTAAGAATAATCTGTATATATTCACCATCTCTTTTACACGTTTGTAGCCCGTTGCCAATAGTGACGTAAAATCTGTTACTATTTCAAAAAAGCTGAAAAAGTTAAAATGCACGTTCTTATAATCTTATTCACTTACACACGGGTCATATAGGTTTTGTATAACATGGTAATCGTTTTTTATTATAAAATATCTAATATTTACAATTTATTACTAGATTCTTTTTAGTAATTTACCATTGGTGTTATTTGCAGGCACTTCAATCGGGGCGGCCGCGTGCTGTTAGAACTACAAAGGCTGTTAATGCTGTTAAAGCCAGAATTCGTCGAAACCCCATTAGGAAGGAAAAAATCTTATCGCGAGAAATGAAGATTCCCGCTAGGGCTCTGTCGCGTATTATAAAACAAGAACTGAAGCTCGGTGCTTATCGTCGATATACAGAACATGCCGAAATCAATCTTTACAATTAAAGAGAGTGGATTGATCAAAACGCCTTCTACGTATCACGAAATACGTAGGTGAAAGGCACAGAGCTCTTTACCGATAAAAAATTCACAATTGAAGAACACTACAATAAGCAAAATGATAAAGTGTACGCTCACAGTTCTAAAGAAGCTGCTCAAGAGGTCGGAAAGGTACAACGTGGTCATCGTCCTGCGTCAGTGATGGTTTGGTGGGGCGTGTCTTATCAAGGAGTCACAAAACTACATTTTTGTGAAAAAGAAGTGAAAACTTCAGCCAAAGTATATCAAGATACAGTCTTGGATCATGTGGTGAAACCTCTCAGCAATACACCGAGGTACATTAAAAATATACCGAGGACTTTCCAGTAGGACTCTGCACCTGGTCACAAGGCAAGAACTACCCATGCCTGGCTTGAAACCAACGTTCCGGACTTTATAAGAGCTGAATCTCATCTAGGCCAGACCTCAACCCTTTAGACTTCAAATTATGGTCAATTTTAGAGGACATGGTCAGCTCAAAACGACACGGCCACATTGAGTCTCTTAAAAAATCTTTGGAGCAAGCAGTGGCGAAATTTCCCTTGGAAACAGTGCGTAAATCCATAGACTCGTGGCCAAACAGATTAAAGGCCTGTATAAAAGCCAAAGGTAACTGAACTTATGGCCGGACTAGGTATATTTATATGTACATATATATATGTTGTCACTTTTTAGGTAGTGACATCATGCCATTGCAGTAGTAGATGCATTACCACTTCCAAACCAAGCTCTCTCAAGTTTGCTGAGTGGCTAAAGATATGTATGCTACTGGTGTTTTATCGCGGCCAAAATGTATCAAAATGATTCACTCACTTTGGCGTACAGAAAAATAATAGAAAAATGGCGAGAAGTATTTTTTATTTTTCTGTTTTTAATATGTCTTATCATGTCTGTATTCATGGTATCAAAACCAGCCAGATACAAACAGTACAACCAAAGAGATTTTAGGGCGCATCGTTTTCTTATAAAATAAGAAATAACTTTTTTATACAACATTATATGTTCTATTTATTATTATATATTATTTTATATTTTTGTATAAAATGTATGTTTATTTTATGTCTTTTTATAATGCTTGTTTTTTAGTCATTTGTATTTTTTATATTCTTGTTATATTCTTTAGTGTTAATTTTGTTTGCCAGTTTTTTGTGGCTTATGCAAGAAAGTTTAATTATGTAAGCAAAATAAACCACGTTAATTTGTAAAGTAAAAATACTAAAAAATTAAAAATACTAACATAAGCTTTTTATTAAAGTTCTGATAACAGCATCTTATGGCAGCAAATATTAATTATTGGGTAACGGAAGAGTCTTCATACCGCTTATGAAGGCTTTTACGTTAAAAGCATCAGCATTCTATTAATTTAGTACAATATAACATGGTTGCCAATCTGCAATACAATTCATAGCTTTTGTTTACCATTTCTTGTTTGTTAGACATGAATAACCCTTTCAGTTTCAATCCGATGTTAGATAAAATAATTAAACTCCAATAGAATGTAACATTTCACTTTGCTTTTTGTTTTAAACAATTTCCCGGAATCGCTCTAGCTATATGCTCGTAAAGTATCAGTGATAATTTTTTATCACTTGAATTCAATCTAAAAGGTTCCCGAAATGGTTGAACTTAACGGAGATAAAACATTTCGCCTAAAAAGTTTCTTTTTATTGGAGATCATATCTACGCATTCTCTTTTTCGTCACTGCCAAGTAGGATGGGAAAAATATTCGGAAATGTAATACAAATAATATTTCTTATTAATACAATTAAGGATTCATTCTTTAATAATTTACGTCTCATGATATAAATATTTCAAGTGATGTTGTATAACTTGAATACCATATTATGATAATTATGGATATATAATTGATTAATGAGACTATTTTCTATAATACAATTAGAATTGTATTATAAAAATGAAATATGAAAAAGTTGTTAAATGTGAGAATGAAAAGATGTTAAATGTGAGAATGATAAAGATTTTTGCTTTTCGTATTTATGAAAAAAAATCATTTATTACAATTACACTAATAATATAAGTAAATAAAAAAGCTCCCAGGCTGTCTATGTTTAAGCACAGCTACACGACGGGTACGCTAATTTGTATCTTATGTCTATGGTGCATCTCGTGAGTTAGAGAAACCGGAACATAATCACGGGTAGCGATGCATTCGACAAAATCTGCATTATGCCTTTGTATCGAGGACAAATATGTGCCCATTGGTGAGCCCTCAATGTTAATACAAAAAAGTGTAGTAGTTTTAACAGGTCGAGCTACGCTGCAGTTTGTTTCTTCTTATTGCTCGACCGGGGTGGCAGACGACCTCACAGAATAACAGCGTGAAATAGCAGCATAGTGCTTCTGTGTTTCATCTGGTAGAGTAGGTAACCCGAGAAATTTAGTACTGGTGACTAGGCATTCCATTCTCAATCCTCTAGGGTGTCAACGCATCTGCATTATGATTCCTTGTGAAGGATGAATGTAGATGTCATGGGCCACAGAAATCATTTATCACGAGGTGAACTGTGTGCTCTGTGTGTATCTGCCGGTATTCGAACAAATAAAATAAAGTCACGTCAGTATTCTAATTTATTCAAATCAAATTAAATCCAAAATAGAACAATTACATTTCCTTATTGATTTCCAAAATACTAATAACGATATGGTAACGGAAAGAGAAGGCTACAGATCTGAGAAGAACCGGCGAAAGAAATTCAGCGCGACACTAATATATACTCGTACATATTTTTATAATATTACAAATCCTACTTTTTTAACGTTTTGTTATTTTGTGTTTTCATGATGAAGTTCAAACGCCTGTAGAGGGTGTTATAGCTAAACGCTCCTTCTACCTAACGATTGAATTGAATTTAAAAATACTTTTATTGGGGTAACAAACGACCACACAGTTCCCCTGACGGTAAATGATGAATCATATCACAACTGATGAATGAGGTATACTTCGTCACCACTAACAAAGGTCTTATCTTTACGCATACCACATGAAACACAAAAAGTAAAATTATGGTGCTATTTATACTGCCCTGAAAGCTTAGTTTGAGCCGATCCATTCATGACGCTGCTAAAAACAAACTGCAGCGTAGATCTACTACGAATGGAAAGGTTGAGAGAAAGCAGTTTATACAAATATAGTAGTAACGATCACCTGTCTAGAGTACGATGTCAGTGACCGGGAAAAGTAAAGACGTCATACGTGACGTATTGTAAAATCAATATGGCGAACATGAGCCTTCATATATCGAAAGAAAGTTACATCTGGACGACTTTATTATATATTCGTAATAGGTACGTTCTATAATTTCTTAGTAAATTAAGATAAAATATACTATAAATAAAATTAAAATAAATTAATTTAAAAACATTTTTTTTTTTAATTTAGTTGGAAATGAATTGTATTTTAATGATTATGGATGTTTGCATTTTAATTATTTCTTATTATTTTTGTAAATATTATTTAATTTTTATTTTATGTTTATAAAATTGATGAATATAATTTGATTTCATTCTATATAAATTATTAAATATTGTAAAAACAAAGTTAAAGATTTTTTTTCAATTGTTTTATTTTTACACCGAATTCAGTGGGCCATGTAATCTTATATATAATACAATGTACCTGTTTGTGTTGAGAAATAAATTATTATTATTATTAATTAAAATAGTACGCTGATAACTGTTAGAATCAGTTCGAAAGTGGCAAAGCGAAGCGAAGCGAAGATTCAGTGGCAAAGCGAAGCTTACGACACGCCGTCATAGAATACCAAAGTGAAATGCAATATACCGCTGCTTTGTTTCGTACGATGATTGTAAGTATCGGGAGACCTACTTACCGCTAATGAAGCATTCCATCTCACTTCAAGAGTGACAATGCTTGTATGTCTTGAATCGGAAATCTTTATTGAGGAAGGATGTTGGTGTTCATTGACAGCATTCATCACTCACCATGAAGTCGATTATGTACTCGCTCGTATTATCATTAAAAACACAAAGATCCCACAAAAAAATCAAGAAGCCACCATTCGTTTGTACGCTTCTAAACTCCCTTACAGATGTTCTATTTTTAATTATTATAAAGTTGTCACATATGGTAAGACTGATTCTCGAAAAAAAACCAGGAAGTGAGTAATTAAACAAGTAAACGAAACATACAAAACGAATGGGTTCGATTCCTAGCCTACGAACAATATTTATGAATCACAAATTAGTTGCCTACTACGAGGGATTGCCTGTGTTTGCGAGAATTCTAACGTTACTAAATTATATCTCCTGCATAGTTGATAAAATCACGTAAGTAACAACTTTTTCACCTTACAACGAGCTTCTTACAGTCGGTAAAACTGCCTTATAAAAGGCAATAAAACCGTTGATTATAATACAAATAGGCCGTGTTTCTAAACAATCCAAACTTGTAGTTTAGTTCACTTTTCTACAAAGAGAAACTAAACAAATAATTAAATATGTTGTATTTATTTATTTAAAAGCAATAACCTTTAACCAAGAGCTGCCAGTGGTAGTCAACAGAGTTGAGATATTTCTTTTACAAAACTAGGTTGGGCGAACGCACACGACACCCACAATTCACCTGGTGTCAATTGCGGCCCATGAACATCTGGTCGTATGAGCGCTTTGTCTCATAAAAAACTATGAAAAGAGATACTTAAGATTGAAGACTTAGATAACTTATCCTCAGTGTTTTTCTGCGCAATGTTATCTTCGACGAAAGGTCGCCTTATCTCGCCACGTCTTTCGGGATTTGTCATACGAAGTATCGCGAGATTTGAATGATAATAACTTTTGATATCCATGTAATAATATTTAAGATTTATTCAATAATCTTTGATGATAAATTAATAAAAATAAAATTAAAGAGGCAAAATAAATTCAAATTATATTGGCTTTTATTTTACAGTTAATTTATCAATTTGAATTAGTGATTATCACAGCTTCTAGTTATTGGCCAATATGGTGCAACGAATCAATTAAGCCAAAATAACAAAGGAAGGACCATTACCATAAAAGGACCATGACCATACGAAACACAACAGTCTAGAGCTGCATTATAGTATTCTGTCAACACATGGTCCTTCCGCATTCAAACCGATCATTAGTTATGCAATATTTTTTATCTGTAGAGTACCATAGCGTGCGTAATAAATTACTTGAATCGATTTTGAAGTATTTCATCAAATATTAAACTGTACGTTATTTAGAATATTTGGGATAAAAAGAGTAAATAGTGACAGAATGTTTTACGATCTGTATTAGAGTATTTATCCACTGCTTAATTTATTCACAAATCACGAAAACTACTGACCCAATTAAAGGTAGAATTTTCGAAAAAAAACTAGCTAAAAGTATTTTAAATTAAAGCTTGGTTTTGGTGAGTTTTGTTATTTAATTATTCTGCTGTTGAAATTAGTTCACTTAAATTTTCGTATATTAACACGTCAGTCACGTAATTCAAAAACGTCATGTGCTAGGAGTATAATTTGTTAGTAATACATAGTCCATTAATAATCCACTTCTCAACGACTGTTGTCCACTGAAAGCCATGATACCGAACTGGTTGTATTTGACCCTACTTCACTAACTGAGGTTATAAGAAACCCAACTGATACTTGAGCAATATCCGAAGTTATGTAATAAGCGAATCTAATCATCAAGTTATAAAGTAATAACAGCATAATCATTTTTATAGAACTGGTTACAAACAAGCTAGCAGCTCAACTAATCGTAAGTGATTACCATCACCCATGAATTTCACAAAACGAGAGGAGTCGCAAATGCGTTGAAAACCTTAAAGGGTGGTGTAAACTCTTTGGTGAAGGTCCCTAATTCGTATTGGTTCGGAAATATCCCTGGTATCAGATGAGTCCTCAGAGTTGTGCGAGAAAATTTTGTGTAAAGTGCAAAGTGAATCGAGATGATACATAATAAAATTTTGAAATCTGTTGCAATGTTTAAACTCAGCGGCTGGAACTCTGAGAACTCTTAAAAATACTTCCCGTATTGAAGAAGATAAACAACGCAAAGAGATGCAACATCTCTTCTCAAAGCCGTGAAGTGTCAAGTTGATCAGAAATTCGTCGATCAAACCAGGTCGTCAATAATTCCAGTCGCTCTTCGTTGAATGCGGTCAAATGGACGGAGCTGGTACAGAAATATCGAGGTCCAGTGACGAGACCAATATTCCATTTTAAATTCCTCGTAAAGTTGCAAGTACATCAAGAGGAGATGAGATTTTCAGAGACTAATTTGGCCGTACCTCCCATGTGATTGCAACCTCGCTCGATATGTCAACGCCAGAGATTTCGAAACTTCATCACATCAGCCGACAAGAGCAAAGGCGGCAAGTGGCAAAGGGTTTTTTTTAAGCGGTAAAGTACAAACTTGTTACTTCTTAAGGTCAAATTGGAAAAGATTTAGTTGGCAAATGAGAACAGAAAGAAGTTTATTCTGATACTCATTGACGTGTTCCCAAAAAATTATATGGCCTTTGTACAAAGCATCCCCTACGCTGTCATCGTGGATTCAATTGTAAAAAAAATATCATACTAATTTCTACAGCGACAGAGAGCTTTTACGAGGATAATAACTAATAAAATCTATCGTAAACATAGAAACAGTAGTTTATTAATTCATTTTACTTCATAGCGTCAATCAACATTTACAATACCCTAATCGTTAACTGATATTGGCAATAAAATTTGACCTTTTCCCTTTTCTCTTATGTATCTGGCAGATTTACAATCACAGATCTTGTTAATGTGGTCATTTATCGTTGATTAATGGACGGGTCATCAAAATAGGAAAGCTTACTTTACGTCCGGTAAGTGACAAATGAGGTTCATGACATCTACTTATGCATCAACGAAGATTCAAGATACACAAACGTTGTCACTTCGGAAAACTAAGATAGAATGGGTAACTACCAGTAGCTCTTGGTGACATATCCATATATCTTAGAAAAGGCCTGTAGAATTTTACCTACCTTTGCCTGCCGTTGAAGAAACTAAAATGAATTATACTTCTTTAAAAAAAGGCATTAAGTATATCACATTAATGGCCTATTTACTAAGTAACTTAATTAGCTTATTATAATGACTTATTAATATAATGACTCCACAACATTCGTTTTTTAAATAATTAATTCTAAATTGAAATACCACCAATGAATTTAAAGTCATATAAACAGCAAGATAACATTTAATTTTTCAGCTTTTTCAGTGTACCCATATAGTATCTATCTTTATGATATACATCATATATATCGTATTAACATTTGGAGTACCTCAAATCTTTTTAAAATTAATCTTTTACACATCCTCGCATACCAATAATGCAATACGGTAAGTTTCCAATTTCATTTAGTATTTTTGGCCATCGCAACAAATTAGCTTTTTTATTTTGATGTTTTCAATGTTCTACACGTATACATTATACATAAGTGATGAAGAAATTGTAAATAGACACTGCCTATTCCGTATCTTTTTATTTTGCACATTGCTTAATAAATGGGTCATAAAAATCATTTTTAATTCCATTTTTTTATTTTTATATACATATTGTATTACATTTTAAAAATACTCAACGAAATAATATAGATATAAAATTCTTACCTCATCATAAATAAAGTTGTCGATCTCTTCGAGTGGCCGGCCGTAGAGTTTCGGTGGGAAGGGCTCGTACTTTCGCGGCAGACGAGCGCCGTCCTCGACGCTAAGCCGGCGCCGGGGCATGAAACCGAACTCCCGTACGAGCTGGGCTCCCCGCGAGCCGGCGCGCTTCGCCGACTCGCGGGTGAACGGCGTGACAACCGCCCGCGGCTCGTCACGCCCGCCCACCGTCTCGCTCGCGAACGTGACGTCGAGCGGGATTCGCAGCTCATCGCGCCGTGGCCGCTCGCACTCCGAATCCAGAGCATCGCGCGACTGCGAGGCGACCAGAGGCGCCGCCGCCTCCGGATTGGTCACCTCTAACGTACGCACGATCTCCCCCAAGAGTCGCGACCCGTCGATCTCCTCCCCGGGCGAATGCAGCGGCGCCGGCGGCGGGAAAGATAACCGCCGCTCGTCTTCCTCCATGCCGATGCCGGCAGCGGCTATGTGTGCCCCGGGCCCATCGCCGCGCCCCACGCACCACTATTTGCAGACCGGTGATGCCATTCTCAATTAACACTGCCACCTGAAACGAAAAAACAACGCGCTGTTACTATGAATGCGTTCTCACCATTATAAAACACACGGCACACTAAAACGAACTAAAAAGACTTGGTTTATTTACGCAACGCGCTACTTTCGTAAACATGCTCACGGTGAAAAAAGAATCCCCAACTCATAAAACGGTGTTTCCTGCAACAATGAAGCGGGATTTATTGACCGTTTATAACTCTTTACGTATCTTAAAGCGAGGGTCTCTTAATTCTATATAATATAACATCGTGTTAATACTGCTAAGTAAGCCAGTATCATTATCATTATCCAAGTCCAATATTTATCATTAATATTTTTTTATATGCTATTTTAGCATTTTAGCATTATTAGCGTTACAATAATGCTAAAATGCTGATTCAGACAATAGACGAACAGTGGATCGAATCAACCATTGAACTATAGTCGTGAACCTTCCTACGACTTTCACGCAAACGTATCCTAAACTATTAAGCCATTGGACGCTTGATATTATTTTACTGAGAATGTACCGAACACATTGTACAACACTGAGCCACATGAATCCATCGACTTTTATAAAAACATTAACGAGTACTCATACTTTATCTTTAGATGTAGGTTTTTATATAAACTTCCACATACAACGTTTCTAATTCATTTGAATGTATTTAAAAATAAACTAGTACAAAAATCTAAAATAAAATCTAGTAAATACTTATTAATGACCCCATTTTTACTAAAAAAAAAACAATAAATACACATCATATAAATTAAAAAGGTGGTAAAAGCTTGGCTGGCAATAACAAATCTCTTTAATCTATCTTGTACGTAAACAGAGAATTCGAAGAAATATTTACATTGCTTTACACACACACAGAGAACACATCTATAATGTAACATACACACCTGTACTCTAGTGATGCACGCGTAAGATGGGAATCGTTATCGAGTGCACTGTACTGCTTCCAGTCATTGTGTCCATTGTCTCTAACTCGTGGCGCAGAACTAACGTACAGCAAATATATACGCGGCTAATAGTTCCGATGAAACTGACATTATAATAATGAAAACCGCCGTTTGAATGTTTGTAATTTTCTAGATATTTTACTTGCTTTAAATGAAATAGAACTATTTATATAAAACAAAAAAGCTTTTTTAATCAGTGATAAACAGAGCCACAATGCAGCTATAAAATGAAAGCCTCGACCACAATTCGAATGCAATTTCATTGGGACGACCCATTATATTTCGAACGCAAGACCGCAAGGTCCAAGTCCGCGAGACCGACACCAGTGGTAATTGCCAGTTGTTCTTAATGCCTATGTTAATGATGCATATCCATTTGATTTTTCAATATTATAAAACGCAAGAAGGTAGTGGAATAGTGAGCAACGTCACACAGCAACGATAACAGCCACCGTCCTAAGTTCTAGCATGATCATATCTTCTCGTATAACTGTGATAGCGCGACGTTTCGTCAATACGAATGGGTCGACTTTACCGGTGTAGGAACACGCCTTTGCGAACTTGAAATAACAATATCACGCGACTGTGTTTCGTTTGTGCGAATGTAGGGTTCCGAAAGTCCAGAGTTACTGGTGGCATGGCAGACATCTTCAATTTCATTAAAATCGTAAAACTCTATTCAGGTCGTATCACGTATAATACATACAAAGGTATCAAATTGACATGCATGAACTTTACAATTGGTTAATGTTTTGTACAAATAATTTTTTATTTTTTTGGTATCAATACGTATTTGGAGCGTCGGACTATATTTTGAATAGAGCAACCTATAATTTAAATATTGACTTTTATTAATGTTTCACACTCACAGATCAAATTTACAAACCATTTTAAAGCCTAGCCGGCCGGTAAAAATTATAATGATAAGCGTTTATTATAAATGAAGATAGATTTCATGCTTTAATACTTTTAAATTTTAAATTAAGTGCCTAAAAGTTGAAATAAGTTTTATATATAATTAAATATTATGCAAGCTTTATTGTATGGTACAATATATTTATATGTATTATTTATGTATACATTATATATTGTTATTTATTTAATTATATGCATGTGTTTGTAAATAAATATAGTCCTGTATTTAATTTTTTTTCTATATTTTTTGTGAGTACACTGTTTCTTATTACCAATGATATGTCTTACAGCCGGCCTACTGGAAGAGATTTTTATTATTAAAATGCTGCGCCTTTATACATATTTTCATTTCCTTATCTCAGTTGTCTTGTATAATTACTTTGTGTACATAAAAGTTAAATTAATAAAGAAAAATCCTCTAATAGAAAACATTATATCAGCGAGAAACTTGAAATAAATATTGTATAAATATTTTTTTTCTTAATATATGGGAGCATACTGTACATCAGATACCCACAGTGAAACCCACATCCATTTCCGGATATAGCGATCCTCATTACCTGTATGCCACGCTATTCACAACTCTGGGTTCCTACAGTTGTGTAATAACCAGACGAAACACAGTAGCATTATGTTGCTATTTCACGCTGGTATCCTGTGAGGGCGTTGTCCTTTCTCTGTCCGCCCAGTCAGTAAAAACTGCATTGTAGTTCTACCATTGTTAAAAAAACATTCAAGATATTGATATTTGTTGAGATAACATCACACGTATAATAATTTTTCGTTAAGAAATTCTAAGATATTGAGGCGTTGACATTCTATGCCGTGTTCAAACGTAACCTCAGTATAAATTTCTTTCTCAAAATATAAAGTCTTAGGTAGTCTGTATTTTATACGAAAAGATAAATCAAGTATAATGGCGAAGTGTACGAGCTAACGCCTAAATTCAATTCGTGCCTCGGCAACTTCCAGAATCAATTTCCAAGGCACTTCCGTCCCAGCGAGCAGGAAACAAATGTACGGTATATACAGTGAGTTTGTTAATTTCCCGTTTGTTTTCTTATCGTATTCGCTATATCATTGTAAAAAAATATATGACTTATTCCTATTAAAAGAAATAAAATGTGTTAAGGAAATAAAACATATTTATTACATTTAACATATAAAGTGTTTAAATATTACACTTAAAAATGAGCTATAATGAAACTGAGAGTTTCCTTCAATTTCATCATAGTTCAGTATATAGCATTCTTCTGTTTAATTATTTAAGAATGTGAAGCGTGTACTCACTTATAGAATCCCACCCCCCTTCCCAATCACAAACACTCATACACACTCACACAAAACACATCTAACACAAGTATATAATAAGCTCAAATAGATATATACAAATGACATACAAAAGGTTTACGAATTCTGTAAGTACAATATCATTACAATACTTGTCATTGTTTAAACGTCCTTTATTCTGTTTTTAATTGTATTATATAGAACACTTGAATAGCATGTAACAGATATTGTGAAACAGATAAATAAATTAATATTATTATTCCGACAACAGGAGAGTAATATAATATATATATATATATATATATTATAAAACCTCTGTATTTCAGCTATTGTATTGACAAAAAAACCGTCTAAAATAAAATTGGTGCTCGTACATATCTACTATTTTTCAAGAAATAACATCTGTTCCCATAATTTTGTGTATTCCACCAGTCTGCAAATTTTTTAAAAATTGTATTTAAATCAAGTTCTCACAAGTCAAGATAAAAATGTAAATACTATAACACATTTAATGCTTTACGCTTGTCTACCTTTAACGTGTTATGTTTACGTTAGGGGCCGCAATATAAGTCCGTTTAGAATTTGAGTTAAAAATACTGACTACGGAGATAAACTTTTTTCACGTGCACAATGTTTAGTCGTATTTTAGAATTTATAAATCCTACGAATAAATCCGTTGAATGTTTATCTTTTATTTGATTATATCAAACTACAACTTAAACCTATATCGATTTAATAATAAAAATACCTCTACAAAAGTGATCTATGCCATGCAGTATAACCCATTTACTTATCAACAATTTATTAAAAGTGGGCAAAGCCTTTGACTTTGTTACAGGCATTTTATTTCCATCAATTTGAGGATTTTTGCATTGGCTCAATAGATAACACTTTTTTTAGATTACAACATGTTAAGAGACTTCTTTAGAGTCACGAGCGTACACTTCATAATCTCATTTTGTAATTTTTATTGTAGCTCATTGATCAATTTTTTTTCACCTATAAATAGCACGTCTTGAATCATTGCTTAGGATAGATATAGATATTATTGGAGTTTATTTTGTTTTATATAACATGCTTAATTTAAATCCAAACTTTCAATAAATGAACAAGATAGGAATGGTGTTTAGGTACCCGATGGAGCGAATTGGAATACTAACTTAACGATTGACTGATCACACCTGAAATCGATCAAACCATAAAATTAAAGTCAAACCCCGTGCATGAATATTACCTTTTATAACGAGATTTCATCCGACGTTCATTCACCTATGTAACAAATGTTAAGCGTATTTTAATGTAGAACTCGTTCTGGGTACTTTTCATCATCGCAGGGATAGGACCGATCATATTGGTCATCTATACGTGACAAGTTTATAAGTATTGTAATATACTAACCGTGTAACCAGAAGCTATCTCCTAGAGTATTTTGCCTTTGCGTGTGTTTCCGTCCCAATACAATGTAGTTATCTTTAATCAGAGAACGAATAGGCAGAATTAACTAAGCTAGTGCGCTTTGACAACAATGAACACATTGTCATTTAACAGTTGGAAGTATAGTGGGGATGGATAACGTACTTTTTATTTGATGTGTTGACACTGTGTGCAGATTGGCAATCACAGAACCTCAGACACTTCACACATTAGATGATGTGAAATGAATGCTACTGTATTCTGGTTTATTACTATAATGACTAATGGTCTACTGAGCTTTTTTATCTCTTGAAGCGGTAAAGAGAGATTAGTTGACACTCATTTTTTCCAAATGTTTTATAAAATCTCCGAAGTTGGTCTTCTGAGGATCTTCTACCGCATGCACTTAGTGATGCTATCGACAACTGCACATAATCGAAAAATGCACTTGCTGTATTGCTAGATGTCTCGAAATCATTTGACATTGTCTGGCACACTAGCCTTATCGGCAACCTTCCAGCGTACGCCATATATCATGGAAAGCTGGATTTCCTTGCACCGTTGCGGTGGTCTCAGCGGAGAAGCGTACCAAAATGCTTATCAGTGACCCAGATTTGGTTGAGACCAACCAGCTTAACCTTGAGCGTAGGCGCAAAGTTTCTCGGTATTTTACAGGATATACTTTGAAAAGTGTACAGAGAATTAACGTAACATGTTTCTCATCCCCTTTTCATCAACGGACAAGAGTTTCCATACTTACATTGTGGATTTCCTTGCATTCGAACGAAGCGATATCTTTCGGTATTTATAATGCGGTCTGCGGTCTGCGGTCTTACTATACTAGTAAAATGTTGTCTTCAAGAGAAAAGTGAATAGGCATTTGCTCAGCCTCTAAAGTCTCTAAATCACACTTAACATTATGATTTAGAGACCAGTCGAATTGTATACAAGCATTTACAAAACAATAAAACTCGTTCACATAACACAATATGCAATAAGTATATGTAACATGAATATATCTACTACAGATTTCATTGCGTATACATATATTCAAGGATCCATAGGCATAGTTTTCACACTTCCTCCGGTTTGCTTATTTTTTAATTTTGTATCAAATTCAAGATCTCACAAGCGATAAGACATTTATGTAAACAGAACGCATTCAATGTTAGACGTGTGTCTATCGTTTAATGTTTACGTTAACAGCCGCAATACAAATCCGTTAAGAATTTGAGTTAAAAATACTTACTGCGTAGTTGTTTCACATCCACAATTACGTAGACATATTTTCAACTTTTATAAATCATGCACAGAATTTCGTTAAATGCATATCAAACTAGGTGATATTTAATCAAATAATGAAAACACCAGGGTCCTATGCTTTGAAACCCACATTGATAAGCCAATACTTTAATGTCAAACACTAAGTTTTCATTTAAGCCGGATGTTTTAATAAATTAGATGTATATAGATGGGAGCGTCAATGTTTAGATTCTTTATCGTGTATTCTTATGCGCCATTGGGATTATTTTCCATCATGTGTAAGAAGCTATTCAATCATTGAATCAAAATAGATACATTTGAAATATGCACTTGTGTATCCATCATTAAATAGGTATCGGAACAAATAGGAGATAATCTTTAAATAAAAATCTGTTGCATCAGTTACAAAGAGAAAAATATTCGCGCGGTCTACATCATAAAATCAATCTATACCTCAGCGGCTTCCTGTATCAATTCCCAGGGCGTCTCTGGTTCAATGAGCAAAACATAAACCTAGATTACGTTGCTACTACGTATTCCAATTTATTACATATTTTATTAGTTATACGTGTTTTGGTTATTTATAATGTTACATATACCTGTAATAGAGATACCGATATGCAACCATATGTTGGTCATATACGTACATACATATAAATAATGAAAAAGCCATAGTAAAAGAAAAATATTTTAAAATGTTTTCAGTTTTTAAGCTAAGAATAGGGACGTATATAATATTAACATAAACTAATAAACTTGAACGTATATAATTTATATACGTTCAAGTTCAAGTTTTTATGTTTACATCTCAGTTTCATGTTTAGTCTCAGTGCTTTTATCACCAAACAATGCGATGGCTCCGAGGCTTGTCTACAAGACAATCTGCTCTTAACAGATCTAATTGGTTCAGTTATGGTCGGTTTGGTCGTTATTTTGACACATTTCCATCTTGCAAAGTTCTGTCATGTTTTAGCCGAAACGAAGATACCATTTATTGCCTTAGGACTGCAGTTATGAAACCATGTTGGCGGATATCGGCTGGTTTAATAATTCCGAGCCAAAATCTAGCGTACATAAGAGGAAGAATATCGCCGAAATAGAACAAAATCAGCACTGGAAGTAATAATAATAATAATTTATTTTACATCATTTACATAAACAATCCACCACATAAAATAACTGGTCTATGATCTATTATTATTCATTATGTACTATTAATTATAGTTAATAATTACATTATTTCCGGCACAAAACAATCTACGCTGCTTGCATGTTATAAAGTTTAAGACTCGACAGATTTACCACGGTAAATTTTAAATATAATAATATATCCAAAATTTTTCAACAACAGTCAAGATGAAATAAATATGGGGATGTTGAAAAATATTCCGAAAGATTTTTCACTACATTAAGCAAACATTAAAGAGAAACTTCCGAATTTACATCGAACGTGCTTACTTTACTAGTCTGTTCTATTATCTATTTCTTTTTAAATAATTATTTATTATAAATTTATTGCAATGTTCGATTCTTCCAATTACCGATTCTGATCGAATTTTCAGAACTTATTGGATAGTAAGGATTTTGATTTTGTATAAATAGAAAAGATAAAGCGAAGAGCAAAAGTACTCACGTATATTCGAAAATATATAGCTTATTAAATTGGGTTCAATTGACATGTTCTGAATAAATTTATAAAAACCATAAAGACCAAGGTACATATACAATTACTCCAGTTCATGAATGAGTAGAAAGATTGCCGTCACCGCGGCAGTAAATGATCTTGGAGTGTAGACCACCTGATAATTAAAAGGTTTTATTAATAAAGGGTAAAAGAGTGATATCTCACATCACATCACATCTTCTTAACTTTGCCCGATCTTCACCATCCTCTTTCGTGAGATTGTTCTCCACCATATCCGCTTTCACGACGTCCAGCCAGCGTCCAGCGTTCTTGGGCCAACCGCGGTAACTTAGATCTTGTACAAAGAGGTCTAGTAGTACTAGAGTAGTAGTCTGGAGGCCTGCGGCTTATATGGCCATACTATCGGAGACGACTTTCCTGGAGCTTGTCTGCTATGTCACGGACTCCAAGGCTGCCACGGATGTGTTTGTTTCTTATACGATCTAACCGCGTAATGCATATCCACTGCAGCATCTTCATCTTCGCAACGTGTAGCTAATGGACATGTCTTCCGAGGACTGGCCACGCTTTGCTGCCATACAATAAGACCGGCTGGATGATGCATTTGTACACGTGGCCCCTTTTATTTATCGTGGGGAAAAGCGTACGCATACCCGCCCTCTAGGGGCGAGGACGGGTTATGTCGGACGGTGGGCCTACCTGCTGGTAGGTTCAACGGTACTCTGCGATCGCAGAGGACACCAGTACATCTCGCCATTTTGCCTACGCTTATCCGGGATTGGACATTGTGATCTATTGACCCGGACTCATGTATTTAAAATTGCTGGTTTTTGCGACGCATTCATTACCTACTTTATGGTTTCGGAGTCTGTGCTACTACACGCCATGTCTCACTCAGTCTTCGCACCATTTACTTTCATACCACCGTTCTCTAGCACACCATTCACCATGGTTTATCTTTGCACTACGCTGAACAAGAAGGGACTCAGAGCTGAGCCCTGGTAAATACCAACTGTGATCGAGAACAACATATGGACAACTATCGCCAACGGCAGTCCTCACCACAGACATGGAATGTGCTACATGTCTCGAATAGTGTCAATATAGGCTTGTAGCACGTCCTTCGCCTTGAAGGCCCACCAGATCTCCTGGCGCGGTACGCAGTCGAAGGCTTTTTGCAGATCTGGAAAAGCCATATATGTATATAAAGGCCTTTTCTTGTCCCTGTAAGCCTCCACTAGTGTTCTTAGGGCAATGTTGGGGTCTATGGTGCCACAACCAGGACGAAACCTAAACTGAAACTCCGAGACATTGCACTATTGCCGGATCCTTGAGTCTATCACGCGCTCGAAGAGTTTCATGTGACACATGACCTTAATACCACGGTAACTTTACAGTCCTGGACACTACCTTTGCCTTCGTAAATTGGAGGGATGATGCGCAATGTGCAAGGGTCGGGCATCTTGCGGCTGGTGAGTGTGTATAGTCACACCATGACCACCCATCGATTTCCACGCTTCAATCGGTAAGTCGACAGGGCCCGCAGCTTTTCGATTTTGCTTGCTCCGAAGACAATTTTGTACCTCGTCAGGTGTTATGGGGGTAACAAGCCCAAGGTTATGAGGCAGTTCCGGGGGTGAGACATTCATGTCTTCCGTGTTGAGCAACTCCTTGAAGTAGCTACGCCTTTCCTTCCCTTTGTCTGCATCGCACACAAGCGTACCATCTGAGTCTATTACACAGAGACATTTGGTAATGTCTTGCTTTCTCTGGAGCCTTTGCCAAACGAAAGATAGAATTTTGACCTTCTTTGATCTCTAAACTGTCATACAGAGGTGACAATTGATCATGTCGGGCTTTGGTAACAGCTCGTTTAGTGGCACGCTTGGCTGCTTTATAGGCGTCCTGGTCTTCCGGAGAGTCAGTCTTTTGCCACTTCTTAAAGAGTGTCTTCTTCACCCGGGCTGCCTCCTGCACCGAGTCATTCCACCACCACGTCTCCTCGTCGATGACGCGGCTTCCCTTTGAAATGCCCGGCACCTGTTTACCAAGCGCACTGACTGCCGATAGAATTTCAGAGGACTGACTGTCCGTGGGCCCCTCTTTACTTGCACCTAGGTTCAAGCTAAAAGTAGCCTCGTGGAAGTCATCACCCCTAGATTTATTCAACAGACACCATTTGGTTCTCGGTCTGCATCGTACGGGTCCTTTTATCATTGGTACAACCAGCATGTCCATGACAAGGATGCGGTGTGGCGTGGTGAGACATTCACCCGGAATGACTTTGCAGTTAATTACTTTGCTGATTTGGCTCCTTCGTATAAGTAGTCTATTTGGGTAGATTTTGTAGGTTATAAGATGCTCGGTTTTATTTTGAACCACATCTTACTTCATACCTTTTTTAAAAATAAATCGGAATTAAACTTTTAAATGTGTTTTATCCTCAACATTTCAACAAAGCAATTGGAACTAATTAAATTTAATAAATAGAGTTTTTTCAATACATGTAAGTGCAAAATCGAATATGTTTTAAAATTTAAAAATAATTACAAAAAGTTTTGACATCAGCCTTTTATAAGCTTTAAAGGCTTTGAGACGTAGGTTTGAAGTTGATGCCCGACAGATTTGAATCTCGAACGTGTCGCTAGCGGCGCTCTCTTGTAACGAAACCTCTTCAAAGGAGCCTTTTTGTAAAGAACTTTATTTACAGTTTTTACTCAAAAGTATTGCTCAAAATTTACTACCATTTCTGCATCACGACTAAAGTTTCTCTTTATGTACTTTTTATACAGAATTAATAAAAAATATTTTTTTGTTTTTTAAGAATGTAAATTGTTATAATAAATAATATATAAAAAAAATTGTTGAAATTAACGAAAAGTTCGTACGACGCAAACTTATTGACATTTCCATGTGTACAGAAAAATTAGAAAACCTCGACATCTCGAAAATGGTGACACTTTTATTAAGGTAATTTCTAAATCTTCCCCTTAACTTTGTTGTGCTGGGCGTTTTTATGGTTCTGTGTCCGATGGTTACAAGGAAAATATGAAATGTGCTAAAATGAGTAGTAATTCACGGTATTTCTTTTTTCACACAGTACAGGATAATTTCTCTTTTCGAACTTCTTTTTACATTTCTTATTAAAGATATATAAATGATTTTCCGAGAATTGACTTATTAAGTATTAAGTTTTCTTATATTCAATAAAAGTGAAAAAAATATTTCTTATCTTTTGAGAGAGGGGGAGTTTATAATTTTCTTATTTTTGCTTATTCAAAAATCATTAAAAGTTTGCTTACGTAATACTTGAACGTCCCATAGGACTAGGGACCACACAATCGAAGAATACTAGGACAAAATATTAAGTAAACAAACGACTACAGGCATTAAGCACCGTTTCGTTTGGTGGAAGAAACCGAGATTTTATTACATAGATCTGTGGTAGCTCAGTGTTCCAGAGCTCGCTTTTAATTTCACAGTACGCGAGCAAATCGCGTTCGATCCTATATGACGACACCGAGGAAATGTTTCATTGCAGTTTTAAGTGCTGAATTTACCACGTGAAGTAAAACAATCAAGAGGAAACTTATAAATATAGCCTAATACTTTACTTGTTTCTGTTGCTCGAAACAAGGCAATGCTAGTTTATTTTTTGGAAGTGACAACGCATTTGCATCATTGATAACTATGAGAGGGTTATGGGACGCAAAGATCAACTTAACATTAGATGAACTGTATTCGCTGATATCACTTAATATTATGAAGAAAAACTTTATAATATTTTGCATAACTTTTTTTTTTGGTTTTTATCTTGCGAGTAACAATCGAGCTCACAGTTCATTTGATGGTACGTAATGGTGCATGGCATCTACATTAATCCTCCACAAGGAGTCATAATGCAGATGCGTTGTCACGCTTGAGGACTGAGATGGAAAGCGGGACACATTGTATATATGTATACATATATCAGACTTATCAACATGATTAGTATGTATAGCTGAAACTTAAATCAAAATGAACTGTTTCATAACAGACTCTTTTGTTATGATTTTTAGAGTAACGCTCTAAACATTATCATAAAAAAATCATAAAATCATTGCTAACTTTGATATACGACCTATAAAAGTAAGAATCCAGTACTATCGCTTCATTCGATCTTTTTTCGTTTTTTTCGTTAAAATTAATATTAATTTAATTTAATTTAAGCTGGGTTCGATTCCGATAAATAAAGCTTATATTAATTACTGTATTGTATACAAATTTTTATAAGACTAATTTCAAGATCAAATTTAAATTGAACGTACATAAGTTCTAATAAGAACAAAGAAAGCAATCTTGACAAACCCTTAACGAAACAATAAAAGAGTCTTTCGTCCTGCGTACAGTTAAAATTAGACTATTTCGTTCTTGACCCAGCGTTGAAAATGTCAGAGGCTGCACGACGAATTAGGCTCGAGTGTATGAATGCTTAAAGAGGGTTTCCAACGGGGGCTCGTACTAGCACTAAGCAAATTATACCCAGGTTCGTTAAAATAGACATTTTATTTTTTCAAAATGTGAGTTTGTGATTGCAAGAAACAATTTCGCTCGTAACAAAAATACAGCTCATATTTTCTGCTTAAGTTTAACTTGTATGTACGAGTACTTTCTTTATGATAACTTTAATTATGAGTGTAATAAAGAAACAGCATTACATCACTTGACTTTCCTTGCAGTTATTAAATCCCATCTGTTTGTCCATATTTATATTTATTCTCAGCCAAGTTTGTCACATTGCCCGGGCAAAGGCTGCCCCTTGTTATTCGCGACGACGCCAACTGCCAACACCGTTACATCTTAAAATAAACTCGAGAAGGAGTGAATACATTTGAATGCGATTTCCTTCAAAATATTCTTTAATATCTAAGAAAGAGTAACCACGGGGACAGTAATCACGTGCCTACGAGTAAGTAGATTTTCAAAATTAAAATTGTCTAGAGCTCTATCTAGGGTATTGGAACATAGTCCACCTTCGGCTTCACAAGTCTGAAATAATTTTTATATATTTCTTAGACATGCGGAATGTTTTCCTTCACCACTGAGTACATTAAATTGGAACTTAAACTTAAACTTAAAAGCGGGCACAGACAGAATAACAGGACATAGAACGCTAAGCTACTACGGTTGCAATCTTCATTCGTTATCGAGACTGGATGCCACACCTACTATGTGTTCGTATGTCAGCCTAAATGTATAAAATAATCGTACAAAGAAATATATTCTATAATATTTATTCTTACTTTCAATAACATCAAAAAATATAAGGATTTATTACTAAATACAAACTTATATATTTTATTATAAAACTTTAGGGATCGAAAATATTTCTATAAAAATTAATAGGATGTTAAACAGAAAAGGGAATATGATACTTTTATTTGCCTGTCTTTTCCATTATTATTTAATTAGCTATAAACTACTGACCAAATTTTCTAGATTTTTACTTTCATTTAATTTTCAGACATCTCCGGTATTAACAGGCGATATTTGAAAATTTAAAAAACGTAAAAATTAAAATATTAATTTGAAAATTTCTACGCACTGTGATATAAAGAAAAATAATCACAAGAACGATCTCGTCGCTTGAAAGTGCGTGGCATTTAAAAAGTTTATTGTTAAATAAATTAAGATACGATACTAATGATAATTACGACATCTTTGGACGATGTTGACCGTTGCAACATATCACTTAGAAGATGCATAAACATGATATATTACTCCCCCACGTATGTACATAACAATTAGTGCCATGATAAGCCTGTATGTTAATTCCGACAATATAGCGATATGTGCTGAAACTATCGGATATAAATTATTTAATAACGTCCGTAGACAATATTAATCCCATCCATTACAGACATGCAGATGATTATTAGAGCTTTTCGTATGCAAGAAGATACATCTATATCTACTAATAGGCATTTGTCAGTTTTTAATTTCAACTATATTCATGTGTATGTCAATTGTGTTTATTTATTTCAGCTTTATATGCAGTGATGTATAAACGAGGGCTTAATGCCTTAGGCATTCTCTACCAGTCAACCTTATGGTGATGTAGGGATGAAATGAGGTAGGTGTATGCTTAAAAACTCTGTCGTGATTAAAATACTATTATATTAATTATAAAATAAACAACATATGATAATAAATACATATATAAAAAATAATATATACATAATTATCTAATATTGAGGTGATTCTGCCAATCTGTTGCGAAATAGCTTCCGAACTTTTACCTGATACGTGTAACGATTTATAGCAGTTTTAAGTAACAAAGTTACACAAACGACCTAATAATAAGCATACGATCTAATAAGATAGCAGCCCATAGATTTTCACACATACACTTGACAAAAATGAAATTGTCCCTTAGAATGGAGATGAATTGCCTCAAAGCGTATCTAAAACTTTATTAAAATAATCGTACAAAGAAATAGGTATATTCTGCTTGCAATATTTTTTCTTAGTTACAATAAAATGAAAAATAACACTGGTATTCTGTGAGGGTCCGATCCTATCCCGGTCGAGCTGAACCATTGATTCTTGAATCTAGCTGTCAAAATACTATCTTAGTTCTTAGGGGCGACATGGATTGACATCGGCATCGTACTTTGTAGCAGTCTGTGGAAAGCGCTATATATAAATATATGAGATGATAGATCATTTACAATAAAACAAGACGAGAGAAGAGGAATTTCGTCGTGTATAGAAAACTTCGTCGATCGTCATTTCTGATGCAGTGAGTTCAAAGTGAAACGTGCTAGAAATTGTAGAGCTTCCTCAATCTGTAAGCCCTTGTTTTATTTTGGCTATTGATTTTTTTCTATCAAAGACTTAATATCGTCAAGATCAATTCGTTCCGTCGAGGAACAATACAGTATGTTTTGTAAATACAACTCATTCATTACAAATGAAAAATTTCTTTGTTTCGCAGAATTCATTTATTTCAAAACAATTGTTCCGAACAAATCTGTGGGCTTAAAATAATGCTTTGTTTACAGTAATATGAAAAACGGGATGAATATTGTACAGTTGAAATGTATTGGAAAAGATATATTTTTGCCATAAAACTCATTCTAAAGCTTAAATTTTTCAACAATAACATCTCAATCATTTATCATCATTACGAAATGACAATAAATAATATTATCTTACGTTGTGGACTAAATCTGCACCAAAACTAGCCTAGTCATGTTCTAGTCACAAAACTAGGGTAAAACAGCTAGATAAAATAAGTAAGCGTCGTTTCTTGTCATCAGTAAAGCAACTTGTAGACTATGACTACTGGTATAGAGGATTTCCACATAGTACTTAGAGGAGATAAACTATTTACTTTGATTCGTTTGATGAATGTGAATGAATGAAGATGAATTTGAATATATGTATATAAACTGCAATGCTTACTTATCATACGATGATCTGCGCGTTTCTTCGTCCCACTTTTATTTCTTTTTGTATGAAATTAGGGGTGAAAAAAAAGCACAGTTCACTTGACGGTAAATTATGACTACGACCCATGAACGCCTTCATCCATTTTCAAAAACGTTTCAAAATGAAAATGCAAATGGCGTTGACAGCGCTGAGGTACTGAGGTGGAATGCCCTACCTGTAATTGGGTCACCCTGATTTATAAAGTGTAAATTCTCAGCAAAAAAATTATTTTAATCGGAGTTGACAGAGATTAGAAACGTAATCCATTTTTGATCTGAACTGAAATTTTGTAGTAGGAAGTCTAATGCGAGATCATCTCCCACAGATGAGCTTGCGACCGTTTTATATATCTGTGATAGTTATTTGGATTATCTCTTAGAAGTTTTAAGGTTTTTTATGCAACTTTTGATAGCAGTGGTAAAAATTAAGTTCACTGTCGGGACTACATATAATTTTTAGCTGCAATATGAATGGGTCGGCTTGATCGGAGAATGGCCACGTCTTTATAGATAACCAATCTTTTTTATTTTCTTATTTTCAATAATCTTATTTGTTTTCTTATATATATATATATTATTTTTTCGCTCCCGTCATCATATTATTACACATTTTATTATTACGGATTTCAGCTCCCAAAGGAAATCAGGAATCTCTACTTAGAAAGTGTTATAACTTAATCACATTCAAAGTCCTACGTAACGAACCGAATTTCAACAATAAAACTTCAACGATGAATTTTTGTACCGAGAGTTTGAAACTTACCATCAAGTGAACTGTATCAACAACAATATTGTAATAAAAAGTTTAAAGATGTGTGTACAGTTTTATTCATCATTTTTTCATATTCATTAACTTAGTCTTAATACTGGTAATAGCACCTTCGGTTTCTTTCACTAACCATACGCAACGCAAAAGTGGTATTTTATTAAGATATTCTATGAAAGCGTGATTCTGGGACCAAACCAGAAAAGTTGTACCGATTATTGGCTCTATAGAGTACATAGAAAAACTTCTTCCAGCATACGTGTAATCCGTGATATTACAATTATTTACAGTAAATAAATAATTTGGTTAATTTAATTCTTTTTTGAGTCTCATCCGAAACGATGGTTTCGCTCAGCGGTAAAAACTCATAATGAACGATGCACAGCATCACCTTATTGCGAGTTAATCCAGGCTTCGCTGTTGTCTGTGGATGTGCAGCTTGTCGTAGGTAATCCACTTTTCATCATCAATGATCAATCTTTTTTTTAACGGTTCAGTTTTATAACGTTTCAGTAGAGAATCGCAAATTAGTACACGATTTATTAGGTTTCTTTCAGTGTGCTCGTGTAGCACCCAAATATCGAGCAGTTTTTGTATATCCAGACTTTTTAAAATGAGTCAAACTACTAATATCGCTGCACTATCTTGCTACATTTTTCAAAAATTGAATGGCATTGACTCGACCAGAGCGAGCTTCATCTTTGGCATCAAAATCCCACGGCTGAAAGGCTTGAGCCAATTCTGTGCTACTCTTACTGACAGTGCGTTAAGTCGAAGTTCAATTTTGTGTCAAAATATTACGACACGCGGCTTGCATCGTATTTTTCCCTTTTTTTTTAATAAAACTTCAAAATGTATAGAATTTCTTCGATAGATTCACTCAAATTGTGGGAACAGATAAACAATAGAAAAATGGCGGAAAACAGTTTTCACTTCTTTTTTTCTGTTTTTAAAATGTCATTTATTTAATAGTATTAAAACCAGCCGGATACAAACAGTACGACTAAAGATCACTACAGTTTTAAGTTATAAAATACGTAAAATATTTTCCCCTAATTGTAAAAGCATGAATAAATTTTTGAGTACGAAATAAATACAGCTTACTATGCTGAGCTGTTAACATGCTAGTTAGTGCACCCTATATTTCATATCTGGTAAAACTCGAAGTTACAAGCAAGTTTCTATAATTAATCGTTAGAACCGTTTACTCGCTTGAAAGCCGAGGCCCCTCTCAGATAATAGCTTACATTGTAAATACAGAAATCGTTATCAGCTAAAGTAAAAGATGTTTGATACTATTTTTAAAATCAGAGCCAGATAATAGCATTCGTCATTGATCAATTTTTTTATTAATTTAGACTTTTTTCATAAGGACCCATTGGTATCGTTGAGAGGATACCGTGAATTTATGCACGGCTTCGTTGTAAGCAGTCTATTGTGATAACAGACACTTTCTATAATAATCAATAAAGCTGTTATATTATATTCTGAAATTTCTACATGTTTTCGAACACATGCTGTCACTAGTGAGAATATATAATATCGATCAGTAATGTATTCAATGACAATAGTGAGCGAAAAAATCGGTTAAGGAACACTGAGAACCGAAAAAATCTTTAAACATTCAAAACTCAGCAAAAAATCCTATTAGGCCCGTTAATCAATCGATTGAACTAATTTTAAAGCTTTTGTTTTATCAAATTAATTTAATGACAAAACAAAGGGAGGATTTCACGAGGGAATAACTTCTTAGTGAAAAAATGTTCAATCAATGCAGTTATTTTTATTTCAATTACTCATAAATACTTAGAAATTATTAATAGATCTTTTGAGACGATGCTTTCCAGCCGAATTAACATAATTATCTCAATCTATTAAAACACACTGTTAAGTGAACTTTGTTTAGAGTTCCCTTAGAAGATAAATAATGCGAGTCATATGGTTGTGATGGATCTTAAGAATTATTAAGGTGCTTCTACGACCATATTTTACAATGAACCTTGTATGATTACACACATGTACACACACAAAATACTAATTAAGAAATTATACCGATTTTTACTTCATCAAAATTCACTAATCACTTATATAACCAGTAAAATCCTGAACGTGTTACGTTGGATCCATTAATCCATTCAGTGCCCGTTTCATCCATCTTGAACGTCGTATTTAAGGTCAAAATAATTTCAGCACATCGTTAGTCTACTGCTCAACATAGACTTTCTCTATAGATTGTCACGAAACACGACAAGCAAACTCTTGCTGGTCGTAAACCTATCAACTCCTTCATACCTATTGTTTGGCGGATAATATAATTTGGCCCAGTTTAGTTTATTCTTCTGACGAAGTTTAAAATTCTTATATACATTAATATTAAGTAAAATATAAAATAAAATTTTAGGTTACAAATAATTGCAATATAGTTTTCTAACCTAAAATTTAATTTTATATTTTACTTAAAAATAAATGTATATAAGAATTTTAAACTTACACCAAACAAGAGCTTGATAGAATTTAACCTATGCCATACTATGTATATATATCATTATTAATATGTCCCAGTTTCCCTACGGTCAGCCCTCGTACACCACGCCTCCGTAATTTGGAACTTCTCCTTTATTTAAAATAAAACTGACCGCAACATTACATTTAATTTATTTGACTTTAACAGTAGCTACACGAGTTCTGTTTTTGACTAAAAAATAGCTGACAAATTTAATATTGGCTTTAATTACATATAAATTAATATTATAATAATATTATATTATAATACATATTAATAA
Organism: Teinopalpus imperialis; assembly: GCA_029286865.1. Taxonomy (NCBI): domain Eukaryota; kingdom Metazoa; phylum Arthropoda; class Insecta; order Lepidoptera; family Papilionidae; genus Teinopalpus; species Teinopalpus imperialis. The sequence goes on from JAGSMU010000034.1 coordinate 2,340,115, forward strand.
TGGGAAAAATAACACAACCAAAAAATCATTATAATATATATAATTTTTTTCTAATTATAGTAATGTATAAAATTTGCAATATAATAATAATTTAATATCTATTTTAAAATATTGCACCCTCAATTCCTATTCCAAATTTCGGAGTTATATTTTAAAATGTGAAAAATTGTTAAATTATTCAAAAAAATTTCCGTTTCTTAATTTTTTTATGATTCTCTATATAATATCCAGAAAAAATAAAAAAAAATCAAACATAAATAAACATATAACATGATTTTATCATTGAAGTACTGAGTAAAGGTCACGAGGGAAGATATATATATTTATATGAAAATAAATCAAGAACGTTTAGTAAAAATATCAAGAAATATTTTGTGATTTTTTTTGCCTGATGGAGGCAGATGATCTGATGAATCTATTCAAAACATTCTTATGTATATTACAGACTCACAGTTATAATAAACAACTACAGTAGCTTAAGCATAGTTTAAGTTTTACCAATTTCTGAAACTGATTCAATAAAAATCTTAGTTACAGCAACTACTGTCTCGCACTAAATACCACTAGCAACCGCTACTATTCGAGCTGTATGATACACGCGTACATTGCACCTTCATATCGCTCCCGCGAACTACGAGGTCATCGCAAACAAGTATAATTGCGATACCGCCATGTCACAGGCCGGGTCTCACCAGACAATAATGATAGAACCGTCGCTACAATTTCTTGCGCCACTTCTTCCACAGCAACCACGCATCCCGAAGCGGTGGTACAGATACCTAATAATAAATAAATATACGGTCCAAGAGCTGTATGATCATTATATATTAAAAACTAGGGAAGCACAGTGCGCTTCATTGAAATAAAGCCTCTAAACGCTTCGATAGTCTTAATCCATAATTCCATTACACCATTACTGAGCACCAATCATGAAAACTCTTTAATTTATTAGTTATTTATGAACCTTATTTTGTTCCTTGTTACCGGTACTTGGCAAACCAGCGCTTAAAAATGCAATTAATAATTTCATTGGTGCTTTTTACTTTAGATCGCGCCACTGTCACTGACAGTCCGAGCACTTTTAAATTTTATAGGGTAAAGATCAAAATGAAATAAAGCCAAATGCATAGGGCACTCAATTGAAGACTTTATTCAGGAGTAAGTAGCACGAAGGTTTGTCTACGATTTAACCTTCACCCTGCCCATGAAAGTAACTGTAACTCGAAGGCGCCCGAGAGAGCCGAACCTTAACTCGGTCAGCTAATTATAACAGACTACGAGAGGGTCATTTACATTTACCACTTTCGAATGCTTTGTATCCTAGGAAAGATGTAGCGCTAGAAAATCGAGTGACGCTATATTGTCTGTGTATTAACGCTATGTAGCGCTACCACCAACACTAAAATATGACGTTATTTCCTTAAGGTGCATATAACACTACTTGGGGTCATCGCCATCGGGAAGTGATTGCGGTATCACAGATGATTTCCTGGTCGATTTCAACCACGGCGATTTACTTTAGTTATTACCAGATAACATCAACTGCGTGATAAATTAAAGCCTTAAGCATTTGTCTTTTGACCAATTTTTTGCCTGTTTTTTTGACAGGATTATAAATCAGCCTGGCAATCAATATTTTATGATAACAATTTTGCCTTTTTAAATATCTATCTACTTTTTAATAGTTTTTAATATACTTTTAAAGTACACAACATGTCATATTTTTTTTTTGGGAGTCTTTGTTTATTTACATCAAATGTGTTTTTTTTTTCGTACAATAATATGTGGTTTTGAAGCTTCAACTTAAAAATGGCAACGTTATATTTTGGTTTTGAATAAGTGTCTGGTCGTTTTCCTATCAGAAAAAATCATAATAATAAACTAAATCTGGTATAATAAACAACTAGGGTAGTTTTATACATGAAAGTTTGGGTTTTCATTTAAGAAAAATTATCTCTAAAATTAACTCAAAATTAACCAAGTTTCGGACACTATATTATCACCCAATTTGTGTAAAATGTAATAAATCTACTTTAACCCTTTGCAAGGAATGTATCGTATATGCTGTCAACCTGTTTTTAATACAATTGTGAGTAAACATGAGTTACTCTAAGTAATTAAAATATCTTTTAGATATTATTTTAGATTTTGTGAAACACTTTTTAGCCCGCAACTAAGATACTGCCACATTTTGGTTGTTACCTTCTATTAATTAATAAATCATTTATTTAAACTATTTTTCTTAACATTTTAGCAAAAACTGGATAACTAAAGATAAGTCGAAGGTTTCTAATAACTCTTATTTTATTGAAGTTGATTAATATTTTATACTTTAATAATATCAGATTTTGGTCAGTATTACTATGGAGTAATTTGTTCTACTCTATTTTGTTAACCTCGATTTATATCTAGGGCTACATCGCCACTTATCATCAAATGGAATCAAACACTATCTAGTTATGATAAAAAATCAATTAGACTATTTAAGTTATCATATTTTAAATACCAGTGCTTTCTTATGAAGTGCGGAAGCGATAAATAAATAATTTAGAAACTCCAGAATTAAATGTCAAACGTCCACGTTTTAATAAGGTAATTTAAGTTGCAAGAAAAATTACACATATATATTATTAAGTAGATGTTTTATTATCAATAACTTAACAACATCGTTTCTTTATACATAAAAATACTCTTTTTAATATTTCAGTATCTAAGATAATAAATTTTAATAACAACTTACCATTTAATCATGGTAAACATATCGATTAACAATATACTCGTGATTTTATATACGTTCATCTCAACATTACTTACCTACACCATTCTCGCGTAGATTAATGAGTTTATGCGGAGTACTACTGCAGTTTGGTTGAACAAGCTCAACAAGGATATATTAACGAAGTTTAAGCCAGTTCTAAAGTAACACTGGACTCCATTCTCAAGGATTTCCTTTACTTTGTCAAGACATGAGAGATCTTCTGTTTAAACATTTCATGATCAACAGTTGATACTTTATAGCTATTTCTACATGCTTCAAACTAACTTTACTACGTAACTTTTCATCAACTATGTATGTCATGAATGTACACATATATGTACTGAGTTTAAATATCAAGGAAAGATTTTATGTAGCTTTTTAGAAATAGACTCACAGTTAATACTTTTACAGGCTTCTGTATATTTAATAAAAAATTGTGGTTATTGCAGTCGACGAAGTTAATATAAACCACAGGTGAACCGCAGGCTTCAAACAAATTATTAATCCTAAATATAAATAAAAAAAAACAAGGAATTTTTTGTATGAAACTAAGGGTTACCTATGAATTATGTACTTGTATCAGACAATTTATGCGCTGCAGCCAATAAAACTTCAACAAAGGCTCAAGATGTACACTGGATGTCATGTCATGCCTATGAGGAATGCTATAAAATGCTAACTATCACAAATTAATTAGATTATACTGCTATTCTGTTGATCCGTGCTTCTAACTTAGTCCAGCCGTAACATTGAGGCTGAAGTTGAACAAAAGCTGTAGCAAAGCTGTAAAAAGTGTAGTTTCACCAACAGACAATAATTTTGAATATTTGCTATAGTATTCAATAACGTTTCATGCTGCTTTGATTTAAGCGACAGTTTAACATAGTTTTATATGAAGGTCATTCTTTCGCCCTTGATAAACATTTCTGGTGCACTGCAGTATTGAGTAGGTTCCAACAAAATCCTGAGGCAATTTTGAACACGTAAAACAATAACGTAATAATTTACAAAAATAAAAAATATAGTTGTGGACAGAAATGTAGACCAACATTATTTAACAGTTGGCAACATAAATTTGGCAGCGGCTTTGGTGATTTTTTATAGGATTGGTATGACTGAAGGTTTTTAGTTTATAATAGACTGATTCAATATATATATATATATATATATATATATATATATATATATATATATATATTCTTGCGTCTTCGATCAAGATTGATAACGTACAATTTAATGCGTTCTCACCCTCGAGGACTGAGATAGAATGTCTCGTTACCGGTAATAAAGGTCTCCGGATCTCTACACTCAACAGACGAAACACATCAGCATAATGCTGCTATTTTACGCTTGTATTTCATGAGGGCGCGGTCCCAACCCATTCTTTCCACAGCTAGAAAAGAACTGCTGTAGAAATATAAAAAAAGAATAGCTCTTACACTGTAGATTACCTTACCGAGATTGTCTGCCCTAGCGCTTATTAATATTAGTCCCACTTTCTATTACTAACGCTGATCGAATAAAGTCCTAAAAATATATGCTAGTACATGTAAAAACATGGCACAGTAGCCAGTTTTGGCATCGTATGTTTTAAATTATATAATAAACATGATCGTTTTGCGAGCCGTTTCGTGGTATTCAACGGTAACGTTCGTAATAAAAGTTGCCGTTGCTCGGAAGTGGACTGTTTTACTGAATGTTTTTTTCTTCTTTATACTATAAAATTGTAACGCCTTAGTATTTAGAAGATTGGAGCTATTCTAGCAATAGTATAAATATTACATACATTGCAATTAACCATTCCTACTAAGTTTAAATGCTCCTGCTCGGGGATGATTCACGACAATAGGGTAAATGGTAGAACGAACCTACGATGTTAAGTTTCACAGACTAAACTATAAGACTATAGTCGCTTCCTCCTTCCCTCAAGAAGGGGTCTTTAAACCCAAATCCACATTCTTAAAACTTTGTGTATCTATTTTTTCAAAACTATAGTAATTATTTATACAGGTTTTGCACTATAGAGTTCACTTAAAATTTAAGGTACATTTCACCACGTTGTAAATGAAGATAGGGATTAAAATAGGTCAACGTTACCAAAATGGTAAACATGTTTATGTTCGTGTTCGTGTAACTGTATCCCGAAGTCTTATTACCTACCTACGGTAAGTTTAATGAAAATATATACAGAGTCTGAAAATTACTGTAATCAATTATCAGATTGGTGGTTATGACTTAAAAGGTGGTCGTCGTTTCTTCTTATAAATGTTTTATGGTTCCAGTTATAAAAAATATAATTTATGTACTTCCTAATCGTTTTTGACCACGGGATATATTATTGTGACCTCAACAGTCACGCAAACACAGAACTCTCACCAGTCGTCCCCTTCCCTATTCCGATTTAATGTGTATGTATGTATAACGTACGTGCAGTAACAGTTATCAGTGATAAAGTCACGGTGCAGTTTGTTTCTAGCTGCAGCATGAATGGGGCAACTCGACCGGTGTACAACCGCGCCTCTCTCTCATAGAATACCAGGGTAAAATAGCAGCATAACGCTGCTGTGTTTCGTCTGGTGAGTGAAGCGATCCGGAGACCTTTATTAGTGGTGACGAGGCATTCCATCTCAGTCCTTAAGAGTAACATCGCATCGGCATTATGATTCCTTGTCAAGGATGAATGTAGATGTCGTGGGCCGCAGAAATCACTTGCCATCAGGTGAACAGTTCACGTGCTCGTTTGTTACTCTAAATGTAATAAACAAGAATAATAAAATAAAGTAAAATCAGAGAAACGTTCATATGCAATGTCGGACTCTGGATATATTCATACCTCAGACTCATAAATCAACAGTTTGTGTTTGGAAATCAAAATAAAAGTTCCGATATTAAATTTGCAGTCCCAGTAACTTATTGTCATATCATTCCGACATCACGTAGACTGAAATAGTAATAAAAGTAGAATAGAAAAAAGAATATAAGGGCTCTAATACTTTACCAATAGTTCAATTTATTTGTTTAAGCTTTTTAATATCTGTCATTCATTTAACACTCGTAAAATTTTCAAAAAATAAATTATTTTTCATAAACGCAAGCACAGTGCTGTTCATTATCAATGAATGGGTGCTTGTTTTTTAGGGGCTGAGATTGCAACATTTAGCAAATTTAATTATTAATTCCCAAATTAGCTAAACAAAATTGAATATTATTTCAATAAAAATTGTAAATGGAAATATTTAAACGTAATATAACTCTAAACAAATACTTGAAGATATAAGCTGTCTAAGATTTATCATGTATTTAAGAAATGTAGTTTCGGTGAGTATATTTATATCTAACCCACTTTTTTATTTAAGTCAAATGCTTTATTTTTTGTTTTCCTTCAAACATGTTGCCTTCATCGTTACAGATATTGTCTTACGAACAAAGCGGATTCCGTGAATGTTTAGTCGTAGGCTGTTTGAAGAGTGTTGGCTCTCGTACGGGAAGGAGGGCCCTAGAGTTAAGGGTGCGGTGTCAAGGGGCGGCGGCGTACGTGCCCCGAAGCCTGCGGACATCGTAGGAGACACAGATTCCTGTTTCTGTGTCAGTAAACTTTTGGGCGAATATCGTAGAGTTAGGGCGTATAAATCTTAAATCGTAATTTTTTTTATATCATTGAGAGTAACAAACGAGCACACAGTTTACATAATGATAAGTGATTCCTGCGGCCAATATCTACATTCATCCTTGACAAGGAATCATAATGCAGATGCGATGCATCACAGTCTCCACGTCAGTAACGAGGCATTCCATCTCAGTCCTCAAGAGAATTGAGATGGAATGCCTCGATACCAGTAATAAAGGTCTCCGGATCCCTGCACTCACCAAACGAAACACAGCAGCATTATGCTGCCATTTTACGCTAGTATTCTGTGAGGGCGTGGTCAGGTCATTCTGCAGCTAGAAACAAATTGCAGTGTAGCTCTACCACTGTGAAAAAGTATGCAATGTAAGTTCCAATCAATAATTTCTAATATACATGAACATGTTAACTGTTATAAATTACTGGTGTTAAAATATATTATCCTAAAAAAGAAATAGAGAAAAATTCGAAAGCAATTGTTAACACTTTGCCTCCAGTACTCCACCTTAAAGTAATTTCCTGACTCAAATAAACTCTATAACAAACTTCTAGGTCACTACCTCTCGTTACCTAGATCACATAAAATTGTATAGCTTATTCTTAACTAATATATAGTTAATATTTATTGAAAGTTTATCACAAATTGGAAGAAACATCCTATATCGAAACAATATTTTAAGCACAAAAATAAAATACAGCTTGAACTAATATAATAAATCTAACATTCACATCGAAATAAAGGAACGCTATAAGTTTAATAAAAAAATAAAGGATCGTCATAAGTTTAATAAAAAAATAATGGAAAGTCATAAGTTTAATAAAAAAATAAAGGAAAGTCATAAGTTTAATAAAAAAATTATTTCCGCGTCGCTGTTAACATTATTGACATTAATGTTAACCTACCCAGCCAATATTAAGAATTTAATTATATTAAAGTGCTAGTGTTTACTCGAATGCTTATGCTTATATCATTTCATAGTAACCAGATAGATATCGCCGTTGGCAAAACAGACCAGGTGGATATGCGAATGAAATTGAACACTTAATTTCTTTTATCCATCAGTCAACCTTTATTCACAGTATTGATAATGCATCTGCGTTTTGATTCCTTATATAGAATTATATAGCGATGTTATCTATCGGCCACAGTGATCGTATGCTCGTTAGTACCTCCAGTAAAAAAACCCACAAAATAATATTTTTATGTTAAAGTTTTTTAAAGACAATATTCTCTTCTTATATTTTCCCAATTTGCGCGAGAAAGGGAGACAGTACGGCCCGGGGCCGTTTTCGCCTTGGAAATTTTAATATTTTTGCTTCATTATACCAGTTTTAACAATACGACACCTTATTCGAGCGGTTTTAATTCTCCCTACGCTTCTTCATATTCAGAATTTTATTATGCTTTTGTTTCATATATTTTCATTTATTTTCTCAGCTCGTAGCGGTCTGTCGCGGCAGCAGTATTAAGGTAAGGCTGATGGTGCAAACCATAACAATTCAACTACTCAGTACACTTTAACGTGGTAGAACTACATTGCAAATTGTGTTTAGCTTCACTATTAATGGGTTGGCACGACCAGGGATGGACAACGGATACAGAAAACCAGCGTAAAATAGCAATGCTGTTTTTTAAAAAAATATTAAAATACATTAAATTTAATTACTAAATAATAGTTTCGCCAAACTGCCAATACAGCGAAAACTGCACCAATAAATCTATCTTAAATATTAACTAATACATAAGATACACTATAATTTTATATATTGCAAGGTTTATTTATATTATACGGCAGCGTAGATACTTAGTAGCTGCGTTTTAAATTCTTTCTTGCTGCTGTCCTTTCGTATGTTATCTTCCTTAAGTCCATATGAATTAAATATTCGCGGCACTAAGTACCTACGCATTTCGTTTGGTGAGTGTAGGAAGAGGGAGACCCTACTGGTTGTATCTTGTCCTCAAGGGTGACAACGCATCTGCATTATGATTAATTATCTAAGATGAATGTGGACGTCATGGGCTGAAGGATTCACCTATGAACAGTTGTACTGTCTGCTCGTTTGTCACGCTAAATATAATTAACAAAACGTAATGTGTTTATGTAAACGTGATGAGACCAAGCTGAAGTATAAAACTGGTATACCAGTCTAACATTGTTTTCTGTAACCACCAAATACATTATTAGTAGCCCTTAAAACTATTTCCTTATTAATTAAATCCTCATGATGAAAATAAAGGACGGTGCCCAGTTATAGTGATTATTAGGTAACATTGACTAACCGAAATTATGAAGGTCATGCCATAAGCAACCAAAAAATATATACGCCTTAATGATTTTATATTTACAATGCACACCATCGTAAAGGCCTGTATTTGCTGATGAATATGAAAATCTTATAAAACTTATTCAATGGAATATTTTTTTTTAATGTAATTTTTCTGAGAATCTGTCGGGAATTTGCTTCCAACAATGGAACTCTTTCGACGTAATTTTCGCGTCAGGACGATTTATTATGACAGTAAAAAATATTTAAAGCCGCATGAATGTTGAATTTAATGAACTTTTACCCAAAGCTGTTGATGAGTCTGCTTGTTCATGAGCAACACTTTTTAATTGGTTCTCTGAATTTAAAATAGGATGGAGAAGTTTTGTCTGTGAAGCGAATATGGGTCGGGCGTAAATCGTGGTGACTCAAAGAATATTCAAGCTGTCGTAAATCGTATTCGTGAAAACCGACATATATGTAAAGTTTGAGGGAAAACTGATTATTGAATCTGTAGCAATGGATACTATCATTGGACAATAGTCCTTCCGTAGGTGTTATTCGAGATGAGTACCGTACAAGCTTAACGATGTATAGAAAGAACGCCGCGTGGATTGGTGCAAATTTTTGACAGATAAATCCGAATCAAGGAAAAAATGTTTATGATATACTATGGGACAAGGGATGAAACATGGTTATATACCTCAATGGATAACATGATCCTGTAACAAAGGGATAGTCGACAGTACGGTGAGTTAAAAAAGGGCCGACTGTTACAAAATGTCCCGTACACGATTTTTATCACTTCACAAAATTTCAAGAAATAATAAAGAGCAAGCGGTTTGAAAGCAAATAAAATGCCCTGGTTGCTTATAATTTCGAGATATCTGTGATTTTTAAAGAACATTGGTATTTTCCAGGTCGCTTAGACGAACTGAAAAGAGGATACGTGGCTAACGTGCCTTTTAAAAATCGATAACCGTAATAAATAATAAATTTTATTATATTTAATAAATAAGTAATAAGTTTTAGATTTCATTGAATTTCTATTAGAATAATATATATTCGTATGTTGTCTGCTTTTAGTATTGGTACAAGTATAACAAGTAATCCGAGAATCTACTTGTACGTTTGGACTTGGACTCCTTGGATATTTGTAATTTGAAGCGCTGTGGATTAGCAAACGCCTCTTCTTAAAGACAATCACCTTGCACTAGAACGAAATTACTCCAAAAATTAATTCAATCATTTGTTGTACATATAAAAACTCGATAAAACAAATCACTTCGACTTATTTCGAGGGAAATCCCCAATCAAACGATGGAAACAACCTAAATGTCTGATTATGGAGACTTAAATTGTATGTATTCTTGTTTATTTTGCACAGTGCGTCTATGCTCTGAGCAAATTGGTTTAAAACACGTATGCGTTGCATTAGAAACTGTGGGTAAATCTTCATAAATTTAAAACTGCTAGTTGGATTTACTGCACAATTCATTGACACGTTTGTGTTTTGGTGGCATTAAATCTGACGAATTTGTAAAGACCCATAAATAAAGCCGCGGGTAAAAGCTACTCGTAAATTATTCGAAGCAAAAATGCTATATTTTACATCTTATAATACGACAATTTCGTTCTCGTCCTATTTAGATAATAGGAAGACTTCTGGTCAATAAATTCAAATTAGTTTTTCCGTTTCTAGGCCAAAAAAACATGTTATATAATATCAACAACATGTTTTCAGAAATATATTGAGGATAAGACGGTTTGTTCTTATATAAAAATAGAGAGTATATAAAACTAAAATAGATAAATAGATACATACATAAAAATATAGTACAACAACCTCAAAGTAGAACGATCCCCACCAGATGAAACGATATATGGAAGTTCGTGGCAGATTAATGGACGCAGGAATCTCATCATCGTTTCATGACGATTCGTGGTGAAGGTCTTTGTTCACATCTAATTATAATGATAAAAATACTAAGAGTACATGTTAAAATACATTCTCGATTCATTTAAAAACATAGTAAATACAAAATTGAAATTCACTAATCAAAAGTACTAGTAATTATTTTTTTGTGTGTAGAAGAAACAGCATAACAAATCTGCTCCCTTTCTTTATTATTAATTCGATTTCAGTTATATAATATAATCAAAGAAAATAATCATTTCTATTGACATAAAAATAAAATTTTGCCCTGTATCCGATGAAGCCTTACAGCCGCATAGGCTAACAGCATCAACATCAACAGAATCTAGTAAAATATTATTACTACGTATATACTAAATTAACTGTTTAGTAGTAGTAGTACTTATTACAAGAGTAGTATTATTTATCACAGATCCAGATTTAAAGCTGGTTTTGTCAAGATCTGATTTCATTATAGTCCATAGTCATTTTCTAGTCGTCCATTAACTCAACAGTCGCAAAGTTTGATTTAACTTACGACATATTACTTTATCTTGTCCAAAGAATAGTCATTACACTACAAGTTATAAAAAGTTATTGTATATAAAATTATACACAATTTTTAGATGAAATAAGAAATAAATACTCGAGCTAACATAAAGCGCACAACCTAGTACGTACTAAACTTAAAACATATAAATAAATCAAAATCATCTAAGGCTATGTCAGAAACGTGTTCGCAATGGATTTTCTATACTGCACTGTAAAAGAGAAAAGTGTTACGTATGTATAAAAACAATAAGATGGTGGCTTCGAAAACATGAATAATCGAAAGTGGATCCAAATATTCACAACCAGACGCGTAAAGAGAAGTAATTTTTCTTAAACGAAACTTAACGTGTCTCAACATGTATTACGAGTGTTATTAATTCATCAACCCTTAAACACTAGCAACATTTACATTTATTCAATACTTAACTATAAATTAATAATCAAAATAACCTTGGTTTCTTGTCAGTAATTTATAAAACAATTATTTTTCGAACCGATGGTAGAATTTTGAGGCTTATAAAACGTTTTACAAAATAATTTTATATTTCATTTATATTAAGGAATATTCTTATAGTATGTTCGTTATAATACTTATAAGTAATAAGTAGTTGTAAAATCTCTTTGGTTGTACTTTATGTACTTGATACCGTTAAATATATGAATATTTTAAAAACAGAAAAAGCCCCAAGCCACGTTTATAGACCTAACGCAGTGTCAGTAGGACTAGCACAAAATTGGTTCAAGTGTTTCTATTCCACGGATGATGTCAAAGATGAAGCTTGCCCTGGTTTTACATATAAAGTCGATGCCATTTTTGAAAAAGTGGAGCAAGATCGTCATATTAGTAGATACAATATAGCTAAAGAGCTAGAGGTTGACCACAAAACAGTTTCGGCCCATTTGAAATAGTCTAGATATACAAAAAAGCTCGGTATTTGGGTGCTCACGTGATCAGTGAAAGAAACATAATGAATCGTGATTTAATCATAATTTGCGATTCTGTATTGGAACGTAATGATATCGAACCGTTTTTGAAAAGATTGATCACTGGTGATAAAAAGTGGATTACCTACGACAAAAACTTTGCAAAAAACATAATGGTTTGCCCATTAATGGTTTGGCAGTTAATCTCCACGCAGATTATAGTGAAACCTGGATTAATTCGCGATAAGCTGTGTGTATGTGTGTGATTGGAAGAGCATAGTTCATTATGAGCCCTTATCCATTTCAAACCATTCGGATCTCTACTGCCAATAACTGATGAGACTCAAGCCAATGGAGGGCTCAAATGGCCGTAATTGATCAACAGAAAGGCTGTGGGTTTTCATCATGATAACGACAGACCACACACATCTTTATTCATTCTGCAAATATTGTGAAAGATTGGTTGGCAAGTGTTAATACATCCACCAAATAGCCATGACTTTGCACCATAAGATTTTTACCTTTTTCGATCTCTTTAGAATTGTTTAGGTAGTGTAAGGTTATCATCAGAGGGACTGTCAAAACTTCTTGTCGCGGTTTTCGATCAAGTCCGAAAATTTCCACAACAATGGGATTTCATTACTTACAAAATGGCAATAAGAAAACTTATTATAAAATGTTAGTAAACTATGATAAAAATATCCTATACAAAAATAAATTGTAATAATTTGTATATATAATAAAAAAATTCTATATAAAATACGAAAACCTTTTTCCCCGACACATTATATAACGCATCCTCCATTGTTGCGGATGTTCATGACCAACGGGTGACACAGACATAAGATAAATCTTAATTCCGTGTCGAAGTGACAATGTTCTGTAATCTTTATTTGATATGCACTTACGCGAACGCATCTTTTCAACTTCGGTATCGGGCTCCAATCTCAGTCGGGCAAAATCGTTTCTCGATATCGCAATATAGTAAAAAATCGGTCCAATATAAGGCTTAAAAATCTAACAGATACGACAGCTGCTTCCACAGGAATTTTGTAATATCTGTAGGGTATAAAATTGGGTCATAAAAACGTTTTATTCACAAGATATAAGCCTGAAATACTATTACAGTATCGTGTATTGTGGCAATGTTTTATATGATAAGAAATAACCCGGAAAAGACGCATTTCATCTTAGTCTATATTGGTTAATAATCATACACAAAAAGACAAGCATCAACAATTTAAAATATATCCGAAATAAATGAATTTCTAAAATCATGTAGATTTAGAAATACGTTGTCGTACATACATGTTGGATAACATATTATTGTCGAATTAAACACCATTTCAGCATTCACTCAGCATTTGTCATTAAGAACGCTAAGCTGCAGCACATGTTCCCGGAAATTCTATGTCTTTACTTCGTACTTCTAAGACGTTTGCGTCTTTTGTCTCGTGAATTAATCATCACGTAAAATTTTATGTTGTTTTCCAAAGTAATGTTTCATTTTTAAGTCAATACAATCTGACGTTACATTGCATAAAAATACATTAATATAATTCTGATTATACTTATCGGCGATGGCAAAAACCTACTACACTGTTGATGAAATTAGAGATGCGTGATTGAGTGGGCAATATCACGGACACGTCACATCACAACACAGACCCGAAAACTAACAAATTGTTATAGATTAATTTTGTTTCTTGGCTGAGAATCGAACCCAGAGCCCTTGTAGCAGCCAAGTTCTCAAGCAACTACGCGATGCCCCCGTCAAATGTTTAAATAATAAATCAGAACATTCGCTTAACATTTTGTTAAGTCTTATATTTCCAAACAAATACAATGTGTCTGCTTCCTCTCTAGTCTTAAAAAGAAGGATCAAAAGGTGCTTACTAAGCTAGTACACTTTACCGTCTATGACTGCGCTGCTACTTAAAAATAATTGAATACATATTTTATAAAAAAATCGATAACAAAACCAGGTTTATTTTGTCTATCCTAGTATATTCAATTAGAAATGAATACCAACAATGGAACAATGGAATACCAGGTTAAAAAATTACCACCACGATGCAGCTGTGTTTCGTCTGGTTAGTGTAGGGATCCGGAGAACTTAGAAAGAAGTTTTTTACTGGTGACAAGGCATTCCATCTTTGTCCTCAAGGGTGACGACGTCAACGCGTCTTCATTATGATTCCTTGTCAAGGATGATATGTAGATGTTATCGGCCGCCGGAATCACTTGCCGGCATCTCTGTGTGCTCAGGCTCGTTTGTTACCCTCAGTGTAATAAAATATGTATGTACATATATATTTTATATATTTATAAAACAAGGAGGAGTAAAGGAGCTCACTTGATGCATGGCCACCCTTGAAGACAAATGGTATCTCTTGGTAAGTCTTCAGGGCTCATTATCTGTTATTAGGATGATGGTTACTAAACTCACCACACGAAACATAGCAGCATTTTATTGCTATATCACGCTAGAATAATGTAAGGTAGTTGTCCTCTCCAGCTATAAAATGGCTGTAGCATATATGTTCTTTTATTGAAAGTTAAAAGTCCATTAGCATATGTCTTCTATATACACAAAAATTATCACGTAACGCGGTCCCGATTCACTTGCATTCGTTGAAGTAAATTTAGGGCAAAAAATGGGTCATCGCCCCTTTAATTAGGCTATGAGGAGAAAATAATTCCGTTAAATAACTGCTATTTCATTAATGCTTTCTATGAACTAAATATTATTTTTGTAGTGATTAGTTTGGTCGTTTTTAAATTCAAAATTATATACCGCAAACATGATATCGGCCCGTGCGTTATATACCCTAAGTTTTAACAAACGCTTTAATAATTTCAACTTACGGTCCTTATTTGAATGGAATAAAGCGGTGATAAAATCACTTTTACACAATGGGTGTAGTCACGCATACCAATAAATCTAAAAAAAATGTAAATGATGATAAGGCATTGACAATATTCATTTAAAATTATGTCTAATATATGATTTACAATAAATTCAAGTAATCTAAAAATCTTAGATAATTTAAATATCACTTTATAATTAAATTACTATATAATAAAATAGTCAAACAAGTTAATAATAAAATTCAAATTAATAATTAAAACTATAAAGACAAATTTAACAGTAATATAGAAAAATATACAGAAACTTCTCATATTTTATTTTGGCCCCATGTTGCATCAACGAATATACAAATCACGAAGGATTGAGAATAAACTTAAGTTATATAATCAAGGATTATTCAAGTCTTAATTTACAATTACAACAAAATCTGACAATATCGAGCTGCCCTGTTATAAAATAAACATTAATATTGTAACATAACGTTGAAAATAATTTTATTTTACGAAGAGAAGTGAAAAATTCGATTGCGCGTGAACTGTAGTAATTACAAAAAACCACGACGGACGGCTTAACATTTAGCCAAATTTGATAGGAGTGAGTTAAGCCAGACCGGCTGATTAGGTGCCCAAAGATAAATTTTACCCTTAGGAAAAGTTTTCCAAAGTTTACGTTAATTATAATATTAATAATTTATACTGTAAATCCTGCTTCAATCGGACTTTATTAATTAGGCTTGGACTTTTGCATACCTAATTATCATAATTATAAATCTCCGACTTAACGTTGCGAATCTTTAGTTCCTATATTGTTTTTATAAGCGAATTGAGCAATTAAAAAGATTGAAATAATACATAGCTAGCACAATATTATCTAACTACAGCGATATAGATATTATATAATTATGTTTAATGAGGGTAAAAGACTTGATTTTATAATGTTTATATTTAATTTATAATTCTACAACAAAAATTGTCTCGGTCCACAATATTGTCGTATTAATAGTTTGTCAACTCTTATTGCAACTGACTAAATATCTGGACCTGGCACACGAGGTGACCGACATGGCAACTGAAATTATTCCTACAGTCATATCTGCAAACGGGTTAATCCCAACCAACCTCTCGAATCACCTGAGGCGGTTGGGACTTCGGGACGGGCAATTCTGAAGGCGGTACTCATCGACACCGCTCGTATAACCGCAGGGTTTTTTCCCTTTCCTTGGTCTTTATTGTATTGTTTTATATATATATTTGTTTTATTATATGTTCATAGTACTTTATTTGTTTATTTATTTTATTGAAAAACCAGGCGGAGATAAAAAAAAATATCTCCCATAATAATAATGACAAACGTACAATTGTCACCCGATTATGATTAAAAAAGTAAAATTAAAGTAACAACCTGAATATATAAAACCCACTTTTGGGCATGGGCATATATGCGTATAGAGAAATAGCTTGGTCCACCACGCGCTCCACTGCGGATTGGCAGATTTCACATGTTTCGATCATTATTTTCATTATTTCAGACATGCAGGTTTCCTGACGATGTTTTCTTTCACCACCAAGTATGTGGTAAATCAGCACCGGGGATCGAACACGGTTTGCTAGTGTACCATGAAATAAAACCGAATGCTTAGATACAAAGCCACCACCACTATCGGGTGAGACTGAAGAGATAAAAAAATATCTCCCATAATAATAATGACAAACGTACAATTGTCACCCGATTATGATTAAAAAAGTAAAATTAAAGTAACAACCTGAATATATAAAACCCACTTTTGGGCATGGGCATATATGCGTATAGAGAAATAGCTTGGTCCACCACGCGCTCCACTGCGGATTGGCAGATTTCACATGTTTTCGATCATTATTTTCATTATTTCAGACATGCAGGTTTCCTGACGATGTTTTCTTTCACCACCAAGTATGTGGTAAATCAGCACCGGGGATCGAACACGGTTTGCTAGTGTACCATGAAATAAAACCGAATGCTTAGATACAAAGCCACCACCACTATCGGGTGAGACTGAAGAGATAAAAAAATATCTCCCATAATAATAATGACAAACGTACAATTGTCACCCGATTATGATTAAAAAGTAAAATTAAAGTAACAACCTGAATATATAAAACCCACTTTTGGGCATGGGCATATATGCGAAAGCGAGCTTCACCCGCTGACGCCGCCACCCAAGGCGAAAAACGATGTCCCTCTCCCCGGCCATCGACATCTGGCCCAACCGGCCTCTGCAGCCCTCCCCGTAAGCCCCGCCGCTCCTCAACGCGCGGCTGGGCTGGTATGCAGCCATCAAACGCCGCCGCCTGTCTTCATACGGGCACAAGATAAATGGCCCGATTGTCGTAGGCCCTTTCAATCGCTACAAATATCAAGCGATCCCCCGCCACAGGCATTAAACTGCAGCTAAATACGGATGACCATAGAGCGGTCACCCGCTCGCCTGAAGACAAGGTGTATTCTTTCACCTACGCCCTGGCAGAGAAGAGCGCCAGCAGGTGGTTATTAAAAACCTTCGCGGAAGTCGCAGACCTCATCAAGAAGGTGCCGGGCTCCAGGGTACCGTCCTATCGTGCATACCGGATGTACAGTGGGCATAACAAAGCCATTCAATGGTAATTGTGGCCCTCGAAGGTCCAGGCAGGGGAAGCGGGTATTTAACCTGAAAACGATGCGCCTTTCTGGAGTTCTATTAGAGCGCCCATAACCAAAATGGCCTCAGACCGAGGTGCCATAAATGCCAGTTATGGCCACTCTGCTCTGGCAGGAGCCGGGTGTACCAAGGTGACCATGGCACCACCGACTGTCCGAGACCAAGGACAAGGCCCTTTTGGCTGCTGATTTACTGTGTGTCCTGTGCAGCTCAGGTTACCACAATAATTAACAACTTAAGAGCTCTAAGCCAGAAACGCCCGGCACTTAAAGTCGCCTAAGGTGGCTACGCGATCGTCATACATACGCGCCTATTCTCGCTCCTGTTCGTCCTCTGCGTCATTATGGAAACTCCCTGCTGGCGTGGTGACCGTCGCTCAACCAGTTTGAGCAGCCCCCTCAGGCGGCCGGTTAACGAAAGCGACCTCGACAGCAGTAATCGCTTCGCCATGGTCAACAGCGCCGACGATCAGCCATACCAAAGCCTAAGGGACTCCAATGGCCAGGCCGAAATCAGGATTGCTGCCACAATGCGCTACCAACATGTAGTGTCAGCCATCGTCAATTTTCAAGCATAGAGGGCCTTTATAACGGCAGAGTAAAACCGCGTTCCCTTAACGTCGCATTTTTAACGCGAACGGTATTAATAATCAACGCGACGAAATCTTCAATTTTGTTCGCGATCACCAAGTCGACGTGCTCCTAGTGCAAGAGACATTCCTCAAACCGCACACTCGCAATCCCAACATCGCGAATTATAACATCATTAGGAATGATAGAACTTCCGCCGCTAATGGCGGAACTCTCATCTACTATAAAGTCCTTTGCACTGCGTGCCCGTCGATACGCCAACCCTAACCTTCCTAGAAGCCTTGGTCTGTCAGCTAGCCATGACCGGCCACGCCCCCATCACAATCGCGTCCGTCTACCTGCCTTGCAGACGTGACGCACAAGTATTACGAAGCGACTTCGTTGCGCCTTTCCCTTGGAAACTCAGTCATTTTGGCAGGAGATTTCAATAGCAAGCACACTCGGTGGAATGCAACTAAAATCAACCCCGGGGTTGGCTTTAGACTCGCTAAGCGACGCACTGACTTCGACGTCGTAGCGCCTACTACGCCTACCCATTTTCCATACATATTGGGTCACGCACCGGACGTGCTTGATATTGCCATCTGTAAGAACATCAATCTCGCCTTCCAAGGCATAGAGGTAATCCATGAGCTCGCTTCCGATCATCGCCCTGTTCTTCTTCGGTTAGGCCCTCCGCCCCAACCTCACCTCCACCAAAACCATTGTAGACTGGCACCGACTCAGGAACGCCCTGAGGGAAGCCACATCACCGCACCTAGATGCTATTCCTAGGAACATATCTTCAGTCAACGACACGAACCTCGCAGTTCATGCCCTCACTAGGCACATCCAGACCGTAATCGTGGATTGTTCGAGGCAGGTTCCCCGGTGGAAGACCACCGATGGACCCTGCCAAACGACATAAAGGACCTAATGAGGCGCAAGAATGCGGCGACTCGTGCCCACGACTTATATCCCACTGAAAGTAACCGGCTGGTGCTACGTACCCTTCAGCGTGAAGTCCGATCACGCATAGCCCAGTATAGGAACGATCGGTGGATAATCACCTCTCCAACATCGAACCTTCCCATCTCGCCTACTGGCGACTTCCCAAATCCCTAAAAGGCACCGCCCAAACAATGCCTCCTTAGCGCGTCCTAATAAACCACCCGCCTTCTTAGACGAAGAGAAAGCCGAATGTCTGGCTGACAATCTCGAGCTCCAATGCTCACCGAGCACCCTACCGATCGACGCCGCTCACCTTGAAATGGTTAACAGCGAGGTCGACCGGAGGAGTAAGGAACCACCTCGCGATTCCGTCACCTGCTACATGCACCGAAGTTGAGTCCATAATTAAAACCTGCGACCACGCAAGGCTCCTGGCTCCCTGACGGTATCACCAACAAGGTGATGAAACTCTACCCATGTCCATTTTACACCTACTGGTGATAATCTACAACGCGGCTATATCCAAAGGCACCTTCCCGAACACCTGGAAGGAAGCCGATGTCAGGGATTCTCGCTTCCTCAAAACATCCAACCGATCCATCAGCCTATCGACCCATGCTCTACTCAAAGTCTTGGGTAAGGTATATATGAAAGGCTCATCCTCACCCGCCTCAAGGACTTCATGCTGTCCTGTGGGCTGCTAATCATCGAGCAGTCTGGGTTTCGCACCCAACACTCATGCATTGACACCGCGCACTGCATCACGAGCACATCCTCAGTAACTTCTTCAGGGCTAAACTGGGGCACTTTTTCTCGACGGCGAAAGCTGATAATAAGGTCTGGAGTGACAAACGGGCTCATATACAAACTATATGAGCTCGGTGCTGCACCGACTCGTACTTATCATACGAGATTTTCTCCGAAATCGAACCTTTCGTTACCGCGTCGAGGGAACGCGCTCCGAGGTTCACCCCATTTGTGCCGGAGTACCACAAGGCTCTGTCCTAGGTCCTACTTTATACACACTCTACAATTAACGACATACCGCACTCGCGGTGTAAAGAGTTAGCCCTTTTCGCCGATGACACTGGCCCCTACGTGCGTCTGGATTTAAACCGACGCTATTTGTAAACGCCTCCAATCTGCAGCCAACACCTTAGGGAAATGGTTTCGGAAA
The DNA here is from genome assembly GCA_029286865.1 of Teinopalpus imperialis. NCBI lineage: Eukaryota > Metazoa > Arthropoda > Insecta > Lepidoptera > Papilionidae > Teinopalpus > Teinopalpus imperialis. The sequence continues at coordinate 2,360,397 of JAGSMU010000034.1, forward strand.
TGGAGGATCGAGGTTAACCCCACCAAAAGTGCAGCCATTTACTTCTCCTCGGCGCAACAAAACGCCGCATCTCCAAACTATAGAGTTATTTGATCGTCCAACTCCCCGGGAAAAGACAGTCAAATACTTAGGCGTCACATTAGATGAAAGACTCACCTTCGGTCCGCATAACCGCGTACGGGATCGAGCAGCGGTTCAGTCCTAGGTCGTTTGCACCCGTTACTTAATAAAATAGCAAAATGTCCCTGCGTAATAAAATTACACTTACAAAGCGTGCATCCGACCCATAATGACATACGCAAGCCCTTCGTCTTTGCGCATGCCTCCCGCGTCACATTCACCGTGACCAGGTAATAATAAAATCGTTTCATGCTAAGCACACCGGTACCGTGGTTCTTGCGTAACGAAAATCTACACATAGATCTTGAGCTGCCGACCATAGCTCGCACTCCAGCGCAGGCTTCGCCGATATTTCGACTCTGCCGTCAACACCGAGTCTTTGATTGTAAGTGCCGCCACCTCTACAATCCCATCGCGAATCACAGATTTACCCGCGTCCGTAGGAGACCGAGTAACGCCCTCGGCGACTCTGACGACGCAACCACCAGGGCCCAAGCCCTCATAAAACACAACACACAAACATTGTGACCATATCGCCCCCGCCGATAAGCAGGGCGTCGCAAACAAAGTTATTCGCGATACCGCCATGTCACTGGCCGGTCTTCCAGTCCATACAGATAGAAGCGTTGCTGGAGCTTGCGCCACTTTCTCCAGCGCCCACGCATTCTGGAAGTGGTGGTACAGGTAGTTAATACTGGCTGCGATATTAATTAAGATAACTTCGTCGTAGAAGCAACTGACCGAGCGAGGTTCGGCCTCTTGGGCACCTCGAGTCAGACGCCTGCGAAACAGGGTAACGTCCAGCCGAGGCTCCCTCTCGGGAGCCCCTTTGCGCTGGTTACCCATATATAGAGGTCTCACTGAGAGCCATAAGCGCTCGGTCACCTCTCAACCTGGTGAAACTGTAAAAGCCCTAAGCAACAGCGGCCATCAGCCCGAAAAAAAAAAAAAAAAAAAAAAAAGACTGCGCTACTTAAAAATAATTGAATACATATTTTATAAAAAAATCGATAACAAAACCAGGTTTATTTTGTCTATCCTAGTATATTCAATTAGAAATGAATACCAACAATGGAACAATGGAATACCAGGTTAAAAAATTACCACCATGATGCAGCTGTGTTTCGTCTGGTTAGTGTAGGGATCCGGAGAACTTAGAAAGAAGTTTTTTACTGGTGACAAGGCATTCCATCTTTGTCCTCAAGGGTGACGACGTCAACGCGTCTTCATTATGATTCCTTGTCAAGGATGATATGTAGATGTTATCGGCCGCCGGAATCACTTGCCGGCATCTCTGTGTGCTCAGGCTCGTTTGTTACCCTCAGTGTAATAAAATATGTATGTACATATATATTTTATATATTTATAAAACAAGGAGGAGTAAAGGAGCTCACTTGATGCATGGCCACCCTTGAAGACAAATGGTATCTCTTGGTAAGTCTTCAGGGCTCATTATCTGTTATTAGGATGATGGTTACTAAACTCACCACACGAAACATAGCAGCATTTTATTGCTATATCACGCTAGAATAATGTAAGGTAGTTGTCCTCTCCAGCTATAAAATGGCTGTAGCATATATGTTCTTTTATTGAAAGTTAAAGTCCATTAGCATATGTCTTCTATATACACAAAATTATCACGTAACGCGGTCCCGATTCACTTGCATTCGTTGAAGTAAATTTAGGGCAAAAAATGGGTCATCGCCCCTTTAATTAGGCTATGAGGAGAAAATAATTCCGTTAAATAACTGCTATTTCATTAATGCTTTCTATGAACTAAATATTATTTTTGTAGTGATTAGTTTGGTCGTTTTTAAATTCAAAATTATATACCGCAAACATGATATCGGCCCGTGCGTTATATACCCAAAGTTTTAACAAACGCTTTAATAATTTCAACTTACGGTCCTTATTTGAATGGAATAAAGCGGTGATAAAATCACTTTTACACAATGGGTGTAGTCACGCATACCAATAAATCTAAAAAAAAATGTAAATGATGATAAGGCATTGACAATATTCATTTAAAATTATGTCTAATATATGATTTACAATAAATTCAAGTAATCTAAAAAATCTTAGATAATTTAAATATCACTTTATAATTAAATTACTATATAATAAAATAGTCAAACAAGTTAATAATAAAATTCAAATTAATAATTAAAACTATAAAGACAAATTTAACAGTAATATAGAAAAATATACAGAAACTTCTCATATTTTATTTTGGCCCCATGTTGCATCAACGAATATACAAATCACGAAGGATTGAGAATAAACTTAAGTTATATAATCAAGGATTATTCAAGTCTTAATTTACAATTACAACAAAATCTGACAGTATCGAGCTGCCCTGTTATAAAATAAACATTAATATTGTAACATAACGTTGAAAATAATTTTATTTTACGAAGAGAAGTGAAAAATTCGATTGCGCGTGAACTGTAGTAATTACAAAAAACCACGACGGACGGCTTAACATTTAGCCAAATTTGATAGGAGTGAGTTAAGCCAGACCGGCTGATTAGTTGCCCAAAGATAAATTTTACCCTTAGGGAAAAGTTTTCCAAAGTTTACGTTAATTATAATATTAATAATTTATACTGTAAATCCCCTGCTTCAATCGGACTTTATTAATTAGGCTTGGACTTTTGCATACCTAATTATCATAATTATAAATCTCCGACTTAACGTTGCGAATCTTTAGTTCCTATATTGTTTTTATAAGCGAATTGAGCAATTAAAAAGATTGAAATAATACATAGCTAGCACAATATTATCTAACTACAGCGATATAGATATTATATAATTATGTTTAATGAGGTAAAAAGACTTGATTTTATAATGTTTATATTTAATTTATAATTCTACAACAAAAATTGTCTCGGTCCACAATATTGTCGTATTAATAGTTTGTCAACTCTTATTGCAACTGACTAAATATCTGGACCTGGCACACGAGGTGACCTACATGGCAACTGAAATTATTCCTACAGTCATATCTGCAAACGGGTTAATCCCAACCAACCTCTCGAATCACCTGAGGCGGTTGGGACTTCGGGACGGGCAATTCTGAAGGCGGTACTCATCGACACCGCTCGTATAACCGCAGGGTTTTTTCCCTTTCCTTGGTCTTTATTGTATTGTTTTATATATATATTTGTTTTATTATATGTTCATAGTACTTTATTTGTTTATTTATTTTATTGAAAAACCAGGCGGAGATAAAAAAAAATATCTCCCATAATAATAATGACAAACGTACAATTGTCACCCGATTATGATTAAAAAAGTAAAATTAAAGTAACAACCTGAATATATAAAACCCACTTTTGGGCATGGGCATATATGCGTATAGAGAAATAGCTTGGTCCACCACGCGCTCCACTGCGGATTGGCAGATTTCACATGTTTTCGATCATTATTTTCATTATTTCAGACATGCAGGTTTCCTGACGATGTTTTCTTTCACCACCAAGTATGTGGTAAATCAGCACCGGGGATCGAACACGGTTTGCTAGTGTACCATGAAATAAAACCGAATGCTTAGATACAAAGCCACCACCACTATCGGGTGAGACTGAAGAGATAAAAAAAAATATTAGAGATGAAAGAATGGAGAAATCTCTGCTTACTTTTACGATTTATGACGATGGTAAAATTAAGTAGGTGTGGAGCAGTATATGACCAAAAATACATTGAAGAACACTACACGATAACATACAAGACGAAGCGATCTAATCAAGAGTGGACAAATGATGACGGTGTTATTTATAATTAATTTGTAACAATAATTACTATATCATCGATGGCATACCTAAATTTCCACTTATTTTACCCTTTTTTTTTCCAGTGTTTGGTGACTGGTTACTGTTAACTTGCCTCATACATGTCGCCTGTTGTACATGTCTAAGCACATCAGATAAATGCGTAGATATATGCGATGTATTATATACGGATGCGCTGCTATCGCACAGATTTGTATTTGGGTGGTTATAACGCAATCGTGCCACCAGGTTGCATGTATAGAGTCTCCCTGAATGGCGTTATTGTATCTAATAACAGATTCCCAAAAGATCGTATCGCGATGAATTCACTCGGATAAACTATACAATGATTCTATATTTATACAAAAAAAGATATTAATTGTCTCGTTTAGTTTGTTCAGCACAGAAACTATTCTTGCTTGTAATCAGAACCCGATATTTTGAAACCATCTGTTTGAAAAACAGGTTGCTTAGATACCTAAATTTTTCCGGTTAATGTATTATATTTGGTCCACTCAGATTGCCGTGCCCAATGCAAAAAAGGTTTCCAATCCAGTGTTGGGTTCAATATGCCATCCTTCTATTATAAGTTCAACCACATTCTACTAATATATTAAATCGTTTATAAAGTTACGAGGTCGCTTATGGTCATGCATACATGTTCTTGGTATATATAAATTTTATTATTATGATTGTAGTGTATTATATATATATATATATATATATATATATATATATTATATATATATATATATATATATATATATATATATATATATATATATATATATATATATATATATATATATATATATATATATATATATATATATATATATATATATATATATATATATATATATGATAAATAAATATAATACAACACAATAAAATACATGTGTATAAAGACCAGATGGGAGCCCCTCAACAAGAGATTCCAGACAGCCGAAGGTTAGGGAGAAAGGGAAAGAAACCGGAGGACGATACGGGCGGTATTGAGGAGCACCGCCTTCTTTATTTGAACTAGGAGCGGCCGGTAGAGGATAGCGCCACAGATGATTCCAGTAGCCTTCCAGAGGTTAGGATAAGGCTGCAGTAGATGATTGCATGACTATGGGGATAATTTCAGTTGATATACCACCCCATATTGACGTCTATTTTATCTTTTTATTTGTTTTGACTTTCACTAAGTTCTTGTAATATGGGATGGTGATGTTCTTATTTCTTCTGCAATGTATGCTCCTTTAAATTAAATTGAGCGTCATTTCAAATTGCCATCGACTACTAATAAACGATTTCTCGCACAGTACAATGTGTCATTCGAAATGAGTCAAACATTTAACTTATATAGACTGACACACCGATTTTGGTGATGAGATTTAAATTCCCCTAAAGGGAAATAGATCGCTATTAGCAACGCTAATAAGCTAACAAGCTACTACTTCACGACTGTATATTGTAAAAAATTGTTCATAAAACGACTACTTACGAGGAAACGTTCCATTGAAGTCCTCAGGTTGACGAAGGATACATAGTAACTCATCAAGGTATCGGTAGTATATAGCAATAGATGACAAAGATCAACTGGTGTGCTAGTATTTCATACCCACATTCATAAAATACTTTATGTAGTTAAAACAAACAGTAACCTAACAATGTATAAAACACGATAATTTGAATAAGTGGTAAAAATAGAAGCAGTTACAAGAATGTAGCCCCTTTATTGTCGCGTGATTTTAAAATGTCAAAGCACGGTAATTTAATTTAGTGATCCGGTACGATCAATAAAACAATCCAATTTATATTGTGGTATTATTTTTATAAACCATTATTGATTGTTTTTTTGTAACAGTAGTAGGGTCGACTTCACTGGATCATCCCTTTACAGATTATCGGCGTGAAATAACGGCATATTGCCACATACTCTGTTTCGTTTAGAAAAAGAGAGCCAGAAAGTCTCGTAATGAGGCATTGCATTTCGGTCTTTATGTAACAACGTGTGTATGAGTCATACAATGACTCGTGGTTAATGATAGGTATAGATTATTATGGAGTCACCTACACCATGTGTGCCCTTTTGTCACACTCGGTTACATTAAAGCCAAATTTACAAAATGTGCGCTTAGTTAAATATAGAATAGTTTAATAAAAATTTAGTTCAAATAAAAATAAATTATAGTTTAGATGGCTAAAAAATATTTACCAGCTTCTACGAGTATATAACAAAATAATAAATAAAGTGTTGTGATTTAGTGGACTTTATTTAGAATGTAGTATCTTAAATATTAATATACTACTTTTACGTAGGAAAGTGCAACGCGATTTATTACTATCCACTTACGGTGTGTCTACTGTGAGAGTATTTCGCTCTGCAGCTATTTACCCTTTATTGCCACTAGCCAGAGACCGTATGTCTTTTTCTACAACACAGCGCTTTCAGTACCAATAGAAATTGTATACGACTGGTTTTTTTCTATAATAATAAGCTATATTTATTACAGTTACATTGTTGAATGTATAAAAATTGCATTTGATTATTTATTTATTCATGTTACAAACAGAATTAAAAAATAAAGTTATATATAAAGAAAGTTGTTCTTAGGTACTATTTTTTTGTACGGCTATCTTTATCGACCCGAGATAAATGTAAAGAAAGTAAAAAATTGTCTAAATTCGCTACACAAATATATATACACCTAAATAAATACATAGATATATATGTTTATAGATTTATTAATTTAGAGTAGTACTTTACACAGCCTGTATGTGTAAGATTGACTATAAAAGACTGGAAGTATGTTGCTTCCCATTCCTTGTTGCATTCATAGTAATAAGCAAATTTATGACAGGCAAAAACCTAATTGAAATTTTAAAGGCCACAAAATTATGATCTTTTATCGGATGATATTAGTTAATGTCTAACTTCAAGATAAATAGCCCAGCCTGACTGCAAAATGATCACGCCCTCAAGCGTTCAGTATGATAAATGGAGAGTATTCGATGCCCAGTTACATGTTAGTACTCAACATCTGACTCTGATCTACTCTGACAACCGCGTATAAAGAAAAATAAAAGTAAAATAAAGATACGGTAATTATCAGGATGAACGTGGTTGCTGCAGGTATCCTGAATATATTCTAGGTATAAACAAAAAAAACAAGGTAAACGTTTGTTTATATACTTCGAATCTAAAACTTTTCTAAATAAGTAATAAAAGATAATTATTAAAGTGAAGTAAATTGAAAATAAAAATATCTTAAATATATATACTTATATATTACACATATTACATATATTACATAATATCGTCATTGATACCAATGGGAGTAGACAGAATTCACACACTGTTATTTATCAGAAGCTTGTTAAGAACAACAAAATAAAAAACAATAGCCGCTGGTCATTTTGGATACTGGAGTAATGTAAATAGGTACAAGACAGATAGTTAACAATTTTATTTCTTCCTTCAAATACCAATATATATACAAAACAAACAATGCACTCTACAAAAGAACAAAAATAAGTTTCAGGTATTTTTCTTACTAAAAGAGTCTAAGCTCAAAAGCAATAAAAAGATTTGAAAGGTTGATAAGAATCAGGGTTTCCTCCTTCCTCGTTTCCTGCTGTGTTATCTAATTAGAATAAACGTGGCCGGTTTACGAATTAGCAACATCGCCTGCTGGGAATGAAACAACAGATCACGTAATTACACCTCTATTTAGAACCTTTGTTTGTGACATGTTTTATGTACTAATCCATAGGTCCGGGGTTCGAGTAGTGTTTATCAATATTTATAGAATGTATTTGCATTGTATAAACTTAGGGACTAGTCTTAATTCTAGAATCTTGATGTGTTTTCACATATTAAGTTTCACTGCGAAGATGCCCCGTATCCTAATATATCGGGGTGGTTGGCATTATCTAATTTATTTATTTCATTTATACTTTATTTGCACTCTTGCGAAGCAAGTGTTACGCGAGATTGGTCTGATACAAATATTAAGTGTAGATTGGATATCTATGAAAGTTGTATTAGACATGTTTAATATATTTTAGTGCTATTAAACTTCTGGAAAATATCTAAATCACTTTCCCTACGTATTTGATATCTTATTTTATTTAGAAAAGAATTTAAATTGTCATGACTTTGATATCCATTCCAATCAGCAAAAGATAGCAACTAGTAATCATACAATATCCAAGGTCCAGTTTAAGCTCTAAGAATTATTAAAAATAAAAAAATAAAGTTAAAACGAAATGCCAAGTAAATTTCAAATAAATATTACATAGATTGATTAACTAATAACACAAGGTATATATAAAACATAAGGTATATTTAAGATAAAGTCAACAAATAAGAATAAGTAAACAAATAAAGTAACTTAAAAACTCCTACAACAAACACCAAAACAAAGTTTTTTGTATAGACTCAAGCTACAAGCGATTTGACACGGGCCTTTAAATTTTGTGACGCACCTTTAGGCTATTAAAGCTCTTCAAAGTGTTACACGAGATTGGTTTGACATGGATATCAAGTGTAGTGCAGATAATAATGCAAGTTATTTTAAGTATTTTTTAATATACAGTCCGAAGCAAAAAAATCTACTCACGCCGTACGCTTGTGGTCAAAATATTCTCATAAAAAATCTATTGCTCAGATTTATATTTTGTATCAATAGGAAAAAAACTATAGATAGAATGTTATAAGTAATTTATATTAGGGTATAGGATAGGGGTCGGAGGTATCAGTTCATTTTGAAAATCTTGCCCAAAATAGTTTGGGAATCCCTGTATCTTGCAAATTGGACAATTGGACCATGAAAGTGTGTGGTCGTTATTAGCGATATTTTTATTGGATATAACATCCAAAGTACTGTTATTCAAGTCACAACCTGGCTTATTTCGTGTTCCCAAAAGAAGTAACATTGCAAAATAACTCTTAAGTTTAATTATACGTGGTCAGAATTATTTGTAACGGGCAGATTAATAACAAGAAAAAGGTATGTCTTTTTACATTTTAATACAAATATCTTTATTCTCCGACTCATTGAATATAAAAATAGCATTTACGCACGTTTTTGCTTACTGAATAAGCAGAATTAAAAATTATTTGTAACGAGCAGATTAATAATAAGAAAAATTTGTCTTTTTACATTTTAATACAAATATCTTTATTCTCCGACTCATTCAATACAAAAATAGAATTTACGCACGTTTTTGTTTACTGAATAAGGAGAATTAAATTTTACAAATCTGTGTATACCCTCGTGGCGGACTCTATAAAAAAACTGAGTATATATTGATTAAAGAGTTATGTGTTTGAATATTAAACGTAAATATATTGTGCACACTTTTCAGGATTGTACACGCTAAATTATAGGTTGATTTTTAGACTAGATTAAACCATTTGTCAGAGATGTCAACGTCTAACCAGATACAAGTCTAGGCGCAGTACTTGGCTTCTGCGTCAGGGGCCATGGATTCATTTCTTTGTCAATATTTGTTTGTCATAAATTTTTTATTTTCGGGACCGAAGTGTATTTCGTGTGCCCTGACACCGCATTTAATCCCTCATACGAACTTATAGCCTCAACACATACAAAACGAGGACCAAGCTTAAAATTTTGAAAAAAAACGTAGCTTACATACAAAACTTAGTGAAAATTCTTAGTTTTAACTTCTGCGGAAAGCTCTCAACGCGAGTGCGTTTCACAGTTTAACAAAAGTGGCCAATCTGCTATATATGCCACAAAAAAGTCTTAGCGGCAATATTATAATGTACAATAAAATCACAATTAGCCACAATAATGTTGCGTATTTTTTTTAGAGACAGTTTTGGAATATTGAACCAGTTTGTGGTTTTTCGAACTTGATAGTTATATATATTCATGAATTTTATCTTAACCCTCACAACATTATGATTCCTTATCAACGCTTTGGCCCCAGGAGCTACCATCAGATGAACTGTGTGCAACTCTATCACCCCCAATATAATAAAAAAAAATTGTCAAGGAAAATCAATTTGAGCTGTAAAATAATAATGGTTGAGAATGTTATGATGAACGCCTAAAGCATAACTATCTTAAATATTAAAAAAACTAAAAATTTTAAAAGTCAAAATTTATGCCTTATTTTACTTATAAAACAAAAGATTTGACTTATACCCCACGAACTAGGTGACTCATTTTTCATTGTCAATAGATCGAACTTCTTTGATCACTCCTAACAAAAAGGAATACAAAGAGCGGACTTAATGCCTTACGGTATTCTCTACCAGTCAACTCGGGGCGTGGAGAGACATTGTGGTAGGTGGTAGTGCATACATTGTAAAAAGAAGAAGAATAAAAAAACCAATAAATATGTATTTATATTATAATAATAGATTAGAAATAATTCTACTAACAAACTGAAATATATTCACATTTTTATTTATTTGATTTATTTATAATAGAAACAAAAGAAAAGTATAGACACTAAGTTACAGTTCGTTTACTATATCGCTCGTAGCTCGTAGCTCCCTATGTTGGGCCTAGAGAAATAATCGGACAAGAGGTTTTACTTCTCCGGGTCATTAACTACACATAGGAGAATCACCATTTAAAATTGCAATTAACAATTTTATTGGTGCTAGCACCAGGTATAGAATTCAATTTACTCGCGTACCGTGAAAGCGAGCGTTTAGACACTCAACTACCACGACTCGTAAATCAGACTGACGGTATGTAAGATGTTATTCACTTTCCTTATTTTCAATGCAAGCACTGGTGTTTATCTTAAGATTAGCGAACTAAGCTATCGATTAGTTTAGGTCGTTTATTGGTTAAACAAACATATCCTAATTAAAACCGTAAGATTCGTTTCTAATTTCACACAATTGAACTTTGAAATAATAATTTACCACTTGTTTATTAATAAAGAAAATCATCATAAATCATATATGTAAAATGTCTTAAAAACATATTTCGAAAACATGTACATTCTGTCTATGTACAATGTAGCGGCTTAGTGTACTACTCTCCAATATCCGTTCTAAGAAGGAGGCTCTCTATAATTAATTATAAATATATTTTTATACAAATTCGTCGTCTACAGCCCATTAAATTCACCGTAAGACCTTCCGAAAGTCAGAAAAACCGCATTGAAGCAAATATGATAAACTTTTTCAACAATTGTCCGTATTCATCACGCCATTTTTATTGGAGAGCATAATATCAGTACCCTCTTCTTACTCTTCCCCATCGCTCGCGTGAGATTTAACATCAACATATACGGATTGATTTTCAATAACCAGCCGGTAGATGCACGTCGTCCTTTATCGAGCAGCATATTAACGTACAAAATAATTTCGCGTTTAGTAAATTGATATTTCACAATATTTTTTCCCACTTATAATATTAATAACTAGGCATTTAACCATACCGAAAGCGATTTGTTCAGTTTGGGCAGCAGTGAAGGCAATCATCATCACTCATATTTGTAATAACAATGTCACAGAGTCGCCTGTATATTCCGAGACTTGAAATGTATGGGCTTAAACGTTTAACGTTCCTATTCCAGATAAATATGTCTCGATTGTAATATGAATTACTGGAGCTTTTATTACCTTTTTCAGTGAGATTTATGTTATCCTGGCAAATAATTGTAAAAAAGTATTCTTTCATTTTTAAAAATAAACGAAAACAATTTTACGGACGTACTAAATTATCATTATATTATTGGTCCATAGACTGAAATTGAAATAGGTGGTCTTTAGAAATTGGTTAAAGTCTTATATTTTTATTATTAATTAAACTATCTACTTTTGAACACAATCGAATATTGTAATAACCGTGTCTGAAAATTGAAACTAATGTAGTGGACATAACTCTACTCTTCCGTTCAACTTACACTTAACTTGTTAGACGATAGCATGAAAAGAAAGTAATATCCAATATATTTAATCCGATTACGTTAAGACCTTTACTAGAACTCGTAATTCCGGTTTAAACTTCAAAAATGAGAAGAACTAAATCAAATATTTATTAAAATCAAGTCCCGGGTTTCATTTCCAAACGGTTCAATATTCGTGTAATTTTAATATTGTGTCCCGGCGTGTTTGTGAGTCTTGGTGGTGCTGATTTTAAATGTTAACGAATATTATAAATAACGAGAAATCGACAATAAGTGGCACTATGTGACAAGACGAACAGACGCAACGTGAAGACTTTATTTTATCATTATACTATAAACAGATCATGTTTATTATAACCCTTTATAAGAAAATACAGGGACATAAAGATGTCAAGAGTAGAGTAAAAGAGTGACGGATTACTAAAGATTTTTTAACAAAACAAATGCCAATCGCCTCGTACCGCATTCTTATGACATAATACTTTATCTATCAAAAGATTAAAACTAAACGTGAAATGACGTGATTCTCTGCATTTATCTTGACTAATTAGAAAGAACGCGGTGGCTTTGAAAGGAAAAAAAATAACCGCATCTCCTGCTTAACAATGCGGGAACCGCGGGCCTAATTGAATTTTAATGATTATCTTCCCTTTGTTTACAGCTTAATTCATTCAAATATTCAAATTCATAATTGTTCTCTTGAACTAAAAATAAATTACCAAAATTATTAAAAAGTTCGTATGAGGTTCTACCATTATTGAATGCTACATGATAATAAAACGTACAGAAATGGAAACATATGGTATGTAACAATTACAATTTTTTTTAAATTTCTGATATATAAAAAAATCCTACGAAATGCTCGCATTAAAACTTTATAGCCAACATATTAATCATATGTCGTAATGGAATTAAGTGATCATCGAACTTTTTTACACCCACCATCCAATCAGCTAGTTCTATATTGGGTAAACGTGCGTAATAATAAAAGTTTCACGACGCACATGCACAGTGGACTGGACCGTGGACTGAGATGAAATGCATCATAACCTGTAATTAGGTCTTCGGATACGAACACTCATTCGAAACACAGTAGAGTTACACTGCTATTACGCGCTGATATTCCGTGAGGGCGTGGTCCCTGCGTGTTAACTTTTTCTTCGTTTTCCAACTACTAGTAAAAAATATTTCAGTGCTGAGGTGATAACGCAAATACTTTTAATTTGTACGAATCTAGGTTATCTAATGATAAGTAATCCTCGCGAGCTCGATTTACGATCTTGGTATCATAAAAACTATATCAAAAATATATATAAATTTCATCCTTTCCATTCGAAACGTCACGATTTTAAAATAAACTCCATGAATCCTATAAAACTAGTTTTATTTAATGTGTAATTTTCTCGTAATTATATAAAATTAAGACTCATATAAGATAAATATAAAAATTGGATGATATTCACAAAACTGCCCGCCACATATGTATGTATGCTTATTTTTATTTTTTATGGGATTCATTTATTAAGTATTATAAAACAAAATTTCTAACTCTCATACGAATTTCAAATTTCTACAAGAAATATAAAGCGATGAAGATTTTTGGACCCATAATAATAATATTAATATGTTATTTACTATATTTTTTTTTATTATTATTTTTTTTACTATTTTTCTTTTACTTATATTTATTGACCAAAAAGACGATCATGGCAATTAATATCCCGAAATAAAAAACAATCATAAAACTAAAAAAATCTTGTTATTAGAATTTGAATTATTAGGAAGCGTGCGATAAATATAGAAAATAATAATCAACAGGTAAATAAGTTTTAAAAACCAAAAATAAAAATGGAATTTAAATTATGATGATCACATTGAGAGAGAGCACACTGCCCACGCTGCTGCGCTGTACACGAAAATGTATAATACATAAAATAAAATATGTATTCCTTACAGTTTACATTATATTTCTGGAATAAAAGGACTTATTCAATGTGAAACATCATAAACAATTTTAACACCTAACGAAATGGGAATAGGAAGATGTTTCTTTAAAGACAGGACTTTTTTTTATTATTATTCAGAGCAGTAATAAAAAGTGTGTTTTATAGGTTGTCTACAATTCAATTCACGAAAACTCGTATATATATATAGGTACAGTTTCTATATATGTTTATTTTTATATTATATATATTTTATTTTTTCTAAAAACAGTTTTTTAACTGTAGCATCCCTTTACCACGTAAAAATATAGATATGAAATTACCACATAGTAAATGTAGAACTAAAAGCTAAGATGTAACCCATAAAACGTAAAGGAAAATATAATAGTATTCTCCAAAGACTATATTTATAGAGTAGTTGAAATATATTTGCTGTAGATGGGCTTGTAAAAAAACACTGACCGTAAAATAAGTCGACAATTCGTAACCTGAATAAATAACAGAGTTGACTTATTAAACGTTATTAAAGTCTCGAGTAAAGCATGCTCTGAAAAGTTGGGAAAATGGCCGCATTTATTTTCGTGTTTAACAAGTTCCTTATAATATTTTGTGGGTATTTTATTTTGAGCAATGTTGTATTTTCGTTATAACATTTTACTGTATCGCTGCGGTAGAGATATTTAAATTTTTAAATATGTTTAGGTCATCAAGTCAACAAGTACAGTTTGTTTTACACAAAAGTTAATAAACTAAAATGGTGGTATTTTTTTGTTGTAATGTTTAAATATACATTTATTGTATGCTGTGCTTTGGAGCTGTGGTGAGGAATTATACTCCGGGGCTCACTGTTAATTTCATAGAATGCTATGCTAACGGTACTAATGTAAGTACTTTTTGACAGGGTTAGAGCTACACTGTAGTTTGGTTCCAGCTGCAGAATGAATGGGTCAGCTCGACTGGGGTACGACCACGCTCTCACAGAATACCAGCGTAAAATAGCAGCCTAATGCTGTTGTGTTTCGTCTGCTGAGTGCCATGTAGTGAACAGCGTGCTCATTTGCTACTGTAAATGCAATAAATATATATATATATATACTTAGTCCGGCCATAAGTTCTGTTACAAATGAAAATGAAAATATTAGTAAAATTTATACCTACATATTTATTAGTCTCAACAAAAAATAAAAACATATTCTATTCGAAATGGGGCCTTTAATATGTTTGACCACGAATCTATGGATTCACGCACTGTTTCCAAGGGAAATTTCGCCACTGCTTGCTCCAAAGCTTTTTTAAGAGACTCAATGTCACCGTGTCGTTTAGAGCAGGCCATGTCCTCAAAAACTGACCATAAATGTAAGTCTAAAGGGTTGAGGTCTGGGCTAGATGTGGGCCAGACTTCGGCTCTTATAAAGTCCGGAACGTTGGTTTCAAGCTTGGCTTCGGTAGTTAGTGCATTGTGACCAGGTGCAGAGTCCTGCTGGAAAGTCCACGGTATATTTTTAAAAAGTGTATTGCTGAGAGGTTTCACAACATGATCCAAGACTGTAACTTGATACGCTTTGACTGAAATTTTCACTCCTTTTTCACAAAAATGTAGTTTTGTGATTCCTTGATAAGATACGCCCCACCAAACCATCACTGACGCAGGATGATGACCACGTTGTACCTTTTGCGACCACTTGAGCAGCTTCTTTAGAACTGTGAGCGTACACTTTATCTTTTTGCTTATTGTAGTGTTCTTCAATTCTGAATTTTTTTTCATCGGTAAAGAGTTCTGTGCCTTTCACCTGCGTATCGCGACAGAAGGCGTTTTGATCGTTTGTGGATCGACCACTCTCTTTATTCGTAAAGATTTAGGGCATGTCCTGCATATTGACGATAAGCACCGAGCTACAGGTCTTGTTTTATAATACGCGACAGAGACCTAGCGGGAATCTTCATTTCTCGGGATAAGATTTTTTGCTTCCTAATGGGGTTTCGACGAAAGGCTTTAACACTATTAGCAGCCTTTGTAAATCTAACAGCACGCGGCCACGCCGATCTTTTCTGGTCTTCGACAGAGGAAGTGTTGTTGTATCTGTTGAAGGTACGATATACGAACATACGGCTGTTACCAAGCTTTTGAAGTGACTGGAATATGACCAACGGCTCCATACCCACTTTGTGCAAGGCGATCACTGCATTTCTATTTTCTTTAACACCCCATTCCATATTGTTATTTGATAATAAACACGAAAAAATATGTGAAATGGCGCAAAATCGAAAGAAGTTTTTAAAATAATATACGTGTTCCAAATTCAAAATAATTAAAAAGTTGAAAAAAAAAAAAGTTTTTACGTAACAGTATTTAGTTATATATATATATATATATATATTTATATATATGTATGTATATATATATATATATATCTATATATATACCCCGTAACAGTTATGTAATCTGGTCTCTCATCGTGATCGACATCAAGAAGATATTATAATCGTCCTCAGCATCATTTCAGTCTATCACTATAAATTGCCAACGAACTGCTATTCTGAATTGCACCCATCGACTTTCCGCAAACCTGCTTAGATTGTAACTCCATCTCATTCACTGTGATAGCCAATGACTAGCCCCTCATCATCATCACGTTCCTTTAAAAATGTGTCTATAAAATGACTTCCCCTAAAATTTGCTTAAATTGTCATATGTAAGACTATTTGAAATGTAAAAAATTTTACTATATCAATATAGTATGAATACATAACAATATCCTCCAAGCTCCTTGAAATTATTTCATTCTTCTTCTTCTCTTTAACTTTTATACGACCAAGAAATAAAAATCGCAGATTATATTGGCGATGTTGAAATATGACCCGACTGCCCTGATTTTGTTTTACTTGCACGTAAGAAATATGCTTTACGCGCTATAAAACTTTTTCAGGACATTAATTAATAAATATATGAAAAACCCAAGGGAATATGTTGGGTTTTAAATAATTACCTGACACGTGTAACTCAGTTGTCTGCAGCGTGGTTCTGTTTAGATAAGCAAATTAAAATAAGTAAGAAGGGCAAACATATTTGACCTTTTCTGAGTAAAAATGAAAATGTTATATATACTCTAATAACAAAATTCTTTATTCAAATTTCTCTTTTTATTATACATAACGACTATGCTTGGTTTTTATGTGACTGTCTGTACATTGAAACGGGACAGTTTCGAAACATTTTGTTCTTCCAAATGTATGCAAAAACGTCGCGATGCATTATGGCAACGCGCCAAAATCTAATGTAGAACACCTGTGTGTATTGCGAAACAAAGTTCAGGATTTGTAGACATAGCACTGGCTTTATAACTTTAATACCAACCAGTAGAACTACGCTGCAGTTAGTTTCTGACTAGTGCATTAATGGGTTGACCGATCGGCAAAGGAAAATGCCCTCGTAGAATTCCAGCATAACACTGCTCTGTTTCATCTGATGAGTGCAAGAATCCAAAGAACATTATTATTGGTGAGCATTCCATCTTAGTCCTCAGGGGTGACGCATATGTATTTTGATTCCTTAGCCAGTCGTATCCTGTATCATTTGTTATCCTCAATTCTATAAAAAAAAACTGTTTATCTTTCATTTGTATTTTATGAACACCGAGTTACATATAAATTATTCCGACCAGCCGCGGCGATATTTTCTGCTATTTACTTACAAACTATGATTGACACAAATGTCTATAGAAGATCTTTTTGATTATTTTTAATGATTTGATTATGTTACTAAAAGGCAGCCTTCATAACTCTCGTTATCTCTTAATAAAGACAAACGAATCACTGCGTAATCAATAATTCAGCACGTAGTATTTTGTTTTGATACCAATGTGAAATTGTAACAGAATCTTCTGCGTTTCTTATGACGACTGTATTTGCATCTCAAAAATATGTACCTAACCAGAAAGTGTCCACCCTTTTTTACTTAGCTATTTTATAATAAGAAGTTAGTCTAGCTTATAAGTCATATATTTATTAGATCTCAAGTAAATTAAATAGTTACTTTTTACTTTATGGTGTTAGTTATTTCCTGCACTTCTTTGACAGGACATTCAAATCATATTAAATATCAGTGTTTCTTCATTACTTTTATCACAAGTTTAGTTCTTGCCTGAATCAAATACAAGTAGTAAAAGAAAAGGCTACTTTCAGAGTTTTATCATATACGTTTTATTATTCTATAAAAAATACTAAACAAAAACTCAAACTTTATTAATATTTCATTTATGAACACGCATTCTCTCTAAGTTCATGCTAATGACCTGAACATATTAGCGGCAGAACCGATAGCCATTTGTATTTTTAAATACTTATAAACAACGTTATGTGCTTTAAACCTAAGATTGATGGGAAAAAGTCTATCGTTAAACCCTTGTCACAGCGTATATTATTGCGAGGAATAATCACTATGACGAGAAACATGTTACATAACTCTGCACACTCTCCAAAATATATCCTGTAAAAGACCAAGAGGCTGGCAACCTTGCGCCTGTTCTCATGGTTAAGGAGTTTGGCTTTAACCGAATCTGGGTCATCGATTAGCCTTTTGGTTTCTCCACTGGGTCCAGTCCTGCAAGTTGGCATTTTATAGCGCCTGACCAAATGTATAAATATAAAATAAAGTTTATTATATATTCACCACCTTTCACTGTTCATCATCTCAATCGTTCCTAATAATCTAAAGGTTGTCTGGAAGAGCTCTTTAGCGATAAGACCGCTTTACCATCCTTGGTAAGTTTTTCTTTTTGTGATTTGATTTATTTTGTATTGTACAATAATAAATATATAATATAAATATAAAATAAAGTTTATACAATATTAATAATAATAAAAATCAGCTCAATAATATTGTGTTGCCAACAAGATTAAATTTTCAAATTTAAAATTCTAAAACTTTTGAAAATCTTATAATTGATATGATTATTACAAATGAGTGAAAGGCTCCCTAGATTTAGCACTAGAAGTGAATGATTGAGTTAGGTAATTAATAGATTAGACCGTTTAGAAAAGTTTTCTTCTAACAAACCAAAGCCTCTCTCAAAATTCTCAAAAAGCAAATAAAGTTAAAAGAAAAGCCTGCCGATATTAACGAACATTCAAAGAGCAAGTTCGATTTATAAACCATTTAGCTCATCGCTTAAAGTTTCACTACTTGTCTGCGTACACGAAAATGGCCGGAAAGTAGTAAACTTTACCGAAATATTTTGCTAGTGTAAGTAAATTTTAATCTTTCATAATTGGTAGCAGGTATAAAATGAAATGAATAGTTAATGGCTGTTGGCTTAGATGAACCCTGAAGTGGAAATTAAGTTCAGGTAAACATAGCGTAGGACGCCTTCTGGACTATTACAGAAAGCTTCGATATATTGCAGTTAAGTAGTTCACTGCTAGACATAAGAAGATACCTATAAAAACACTATACGCATTGGACTACTGCAGGCTGATAAAGTATCAAAAGCCGTCATACGTCCTATTATTATCTTACGAGAGTATCACACAGCTCCAGCATACTAGCGCTTACAAGAAATCACTTGTCAAAACTGGTATTTCAATAAAAATGATTGTTATAAAAGCATAATAACTAAAATAACATAATATTAGAAGGATTAAGTATTTAATTTTTTTTTACTGTAATGTGCACCCTTACGTCATAATTGAATGCTTTTAATTTTACGGTACCAGATCAAACAGAGTTCGATCCTTGGTGGGGCACAAAAAAATTGAAGATTTACGTGTCTCAGGGATAAATAAAAAGAAAGAATTATTTCAAGAAATATGAAACTCATTATTTCATCTCGTTATTTCATGGCCAATAGTAATTCGATTCAAAACATTCAATGTTTAGTTTATAATGTTAACTCAAACCTTACACTGGCCGAATAGAATTTATGACGTAATAAACATAGAATGCAATAAAATGAGATTGACTTCGTAAGAATGTTTGTTTAAACAAATTTTAATTCTAATTATTTTGATGTAGCGTAGTGCCCGGCCTTCTCTTCTTGTGAATCGCTTATAATTCATGTGATTTTCAGGATAATCTTTAAAACCTGAACATTATTCATGAACAAGCTTAACTCTAAATGTTTTGATGCACCAGCCCTAAACAATGAACCAATTGGAAGATACCGTTTATAGCCGGTGAGTTAGCACTAAAATTACGAATAGAGTAACATTTGAGTTCCTACGAGTATAACTAACCAGCATAGTAGAGGATACAATAAAAATATCAGTTGAAATCTATTATTAACTAGCTATGCCGACAGACGTTGTCCTTTCCAAATTCCAATAAATTTGTTTGTGATTGCTTTGTGAATTTCTGAAAATTTGCCTTCGTGCGAATCGTGAGTACATACAAAAATCCCATAAAAAAAAGATTACTCGGTTTTTCCCGCATTTGCCAATTTTCGTGGAAACATTTCCAATGTTTCTTTCCATAAAAACCTAACTTAGACTATTATGAACATATAAAATAAAATACCAAATCGGTTCAGCCGTTCTTAATTAATACGCTTACCAACGAATAGCCTTTAATTTTTATATATACTATACATATATAGATAAATTATTATACGTCACAAAGACAGTGTGTTAAATATATAATACTATATAAATTAGAAATATTCCTATTTTTCGAATCTCTAAAGGCAGATGATAGGGAAATACACTAAATATAAACTAGAAATTATGTTTATCACATTTAATTATACATAATAGTTTATAAATACTTTTAATACCTTCCTTTTTTTACAAACAGACTACCTCCATGCAGCATAAAAGTAGAATTTGGAATCAGATTTATCAGATCAGCCTTAGGTGAACATAAATATTGTATACTCTTCTCTATAACTTGATAGGTACTCAAAATGGATCCAAAATCTTGACCCAAAAAACTACCATTTTATTCATTGTTGACTTTTTAAATTAATAGGTCTTTACCTATGAAATTGCCGTTTTGTATGAAATAAGTTAAAGTATTTTTTTTCGAACTTTATTATTTCCGTTATTCAAAGTAATCACCCATGTAATCGATGCATCTTTGCCAACGCAGTGGTAGTTTATTATTTAGTAAAAATCAACTGGACGGGAGGCAACAAACTCTTCAAAGGCATTTTGTACTGCCTCTCGGGTATTGAATTTTTTTCCCGCTAAAAAGTTGTCCAAATTTTGGAAAAAGTAATAGTCGGTGGGTGCAAGGTCTGGTGAGTACGGTGGATGAGGGAGAGCTTCCAACCACAAGTCTTGCAGCTTGGAGACTGTCTGTTGTGCAGTATGGGGTCGCGCGTTGTCGTATAGGAGCAGCGGGGCCCACCGATTAACCAAAGCTAGTTGCAAATGTACGAGCTTCTCCATCATTGTCTTCAGTTCTTTACAGAACACATCTGCAGTAATGCTCATGTTGTTTCGTAAAAAACTGTGATGAATCACACCGGCACTAGACCACCAAACAGTGACCATCAACTTTATAGAGGTCATTATTCGTTTAGGGCATTGCTTTGGTGCTGAACCAGGATCTAACCAACCAAGAACGAGTTGTTCGTTCGTTTGTAAAGTTCTCTTCGTAAACGTTGTTAATGTTACGTGCCGTTTGTGCCGCGTTGATGCCACGACGGAACTCATATTCCATAATTACACGAAGTTTTAAGGTATCCATTATGACGAAAAATGTTCAAACGTTATGAAAATACAAAGCTAATCAATAAACAAAAGACTGACTTTGTAAAAAGAATGTCATGCTTTTAAAACAAAATTGGCTGTAAATTTAGAATTCACAGCCAATCAAAATTTTTTTTTGGTTTGAAATGGCCAATACTGAAGAACGGCTTTATGTGGTTCTTGGCAATAACAAGAATAAATAAATAAACGACATTAACTGTTCCCAAATTATGTTCCTCAATTCGTATGTACCAACTTTTATGTTTCTCATTTAAACACTTCAAAAAGCATTAAGTTGACTGATTTCCGATTGTAAGATATTTCCAATTTTCTATTAGATATTCTATTTATATTGAAAGGTTTTTACGTAGAAATAATAAATATATATTATGAAATATGGGTGGAGCTTGGTCTATTAAAGTTATAGATTTTTTAATTGACACATTTTTATACTACCAAGATGTAATTTATTTACAAAAAAGGAATTATACTAAACATAATAAACATCATTACGTGTTAAGGGAACACAACAGTAGGTACGATTTACTACAAGATCACAGGCGATCGATGCCTGGACAATGGTCGCAGAAATGGCATATTTGGAATTGTTTCACCATTCTGTTCAATGGAAAAAAAACAATAGAGAAAAAGGTAAGCTCTCAAATTGTTGCCTCTTTATTCCAATCAGTATACTCTTTCCACCTCAACTTTTTTAAACGATCCCGAACTTATTTTATAGTTATGGCCAGGTTGAAATCTTAACAATTGAATTGTTATATCAATAATTCAGAAATTGGGTTCTCATAAACAATGAGAATGAAAGGCTCTAAAGTAATACCGACACTGACTGACTTATCGATCACGTCCAAATGGCTACAGACTCCGTACAAGAATCCAAGACCACATGCGTAGAGATTGTGATACTTGGCGACTTTAACACCGACCAAGCCGGATATCTTGAATCGGCAAAAGCGGCAAAGTTAGCACACTGGCAAATTGGTGAGGGACTATTTCACCTCCCTTCGGCAATTTCTGTCAGCCATTTCTTCCATGTCTGCACAAAGAAAACGACACACCTGCCCATGATGCAAAGGAAAAAATCAACTTCTTAGGCTCTCAGTGGGAACTCACCGCCGATCATCTTGTGGTGTGTGAGTTCCATGCCAGATAGCCGATTTCTGCACAAGTCAGTGCTTCTCTCCCTGAAAATTAACAACTCGTTTGGGCCTAATGGAAGCCCACCAATTGCACCGAGGACGTTTACTTCAGAGTTCACACCGGTTAAAACGCATCTTTTTCGGTATACGCTTTAGGTGTCATCCCGAAGACAACTTTGGCGCACCCGATCCCTAAAAAGGCTCAGAACAATTCAACTGCAGGCTTATTGCCATTAACATCTTCGTTTTCGAAAATAATGGAATCCATTGTAAATCTCATGAGTTTCTTAGAGGTAGTTTCCAGAGGAGTCGCTCAGCTGGTGAACTTCTGGCCTACTTGACTCATCGATGGGTGCAGGCAGTCCAGACCAAGAAAGAGGCCTAGGCAGTTAGTATGGACGTAGCGAAGGCTCCGATCAGATTTGGCACAAAGCCCTTCTTTCAAAGCGTCCTTCCTATGGGCTTCCCGACAAATTATGCAAGTGGTTCACCAGTTTTCTTCGAACCGTAGTATTACGTTCGTAGGCGACGGTGCATGCTCCGACTCCATACTTGAGTGAATGCTGGTGTATCGCAAGACGGTGTGATATCTCCTACCTTGTCTCTCTGAGATGATGCAATTTAATAACATTGATTGCTCTGCAGACGATAGCACAGGGAATACGTTATACACGGGCCCCGCCAATATTTATCGGTAAAACTTCAATGAGTGCTGGAACAAACTTGTGTCTGAGGTTGAGATTTTGTTAAACAAAGTCTCAGATTGAGGACGGGAAAATTTAGTCTAATTTAACTCTACGAAGACCCAAGCAATGTTTTGCGCAAACAACACCATTGCCGTATCTGCTAATTTTGAAAACACTTCTCTTCTACTACGCCGGCCTACATCTTTCTTAGACGCTGCCAGCACATCAGCGGCACCTCTGCTGTTGTGGATGTCCATGGACGGCGGTAATTACTTACCATCAGGTGAGCTGCTTGCTCGTTTGCCACCAAAATACGTATCAACCGTATAATAAAAACTAACAAGGCAACTGTCCACTCGGAACGATGACGTTTACAACTTTGCTGTTTTTATATGTTATTTTATTTAAATTTAAAAGATGCAAGCATATACTAAAACCGCTTAATTCTCACTAACCCATATAAAAATGTACAACTGTAAGTGGTCTCATGCTGCTTGCACTTAATAAATATAATTATTTCTACAATATAAATATATAATAATTATCTCACTGCTTACCTTAATTAATTTCATAACGTCTTAGTACAAATCCAATCCGATAAATATTTCTTACGATAAATAACTTTACGACTTTTGTCGGAATTAATTTAAAATAAACGATCAATTTGTTGATAATGAGATAAAAGTCAACGGTAATTCTACACCTTACTGAGAAGCTTTCTTTCACGAATAAATTTATTCAATTTATGCTGTGTATAAATCGGGAAATATATTAAATAATTTTTTTTCTTATTATATTAATAACCATTGAGCACATAGTTCACCTGATGGTAAATGGTTGAAGTGGCCCATGACGTACCTATACATTCGTCCTTAACATATAGATTCATAATGTAGATGTGTTGTCACTCTTGAGGACTGAGAAAAAAATAAATAATAGTATTTCTTACAAGTATCTTACAATTTCCTACAAATTATAAATTGGGGAATATATTCGGTTTAGCTCATTTCCAGAGATTTCTATAACATATAACCGATGAATATAAGCCGTCCCTAAAATCTATTACCTATATTTTGGCATCGATCGTTTAGTACTTTGGGCACCAATCCATTCTGGGTGTTGTATCTATATCTAAAGTTTTCAGGGTGGGTATTCAATTATCTGTTAGTCAAACCGCTAATATTGCGGTTAGGCACAAATAACTCCATTATAGCTACAAAAAGACGAATGTGGGTGTCATGAATTGAAAAATCACATTTCCCTTTTCTATTTTATTTCTTTCTTTTATTCTGTTTCTCATAATACGAAGCGGTTGCTCGGTACTGATGAATCTCATCCAGGCATTACATACATTGCGCAGTCATATTTACCTTACGCCGACTTGTCTTTTTCTCCTCCTTTTAGTAATAATGATAGTGATAATAAAGTCCTTCTTGTCTAAAAATGGGTACTGGTAAACTGAAGTATGGTTCTACCACTCCTAAAAATAAAAAGGTTTCAGGGAAGCTGATGCAATTTTGGACGCCGCCGCCACGGGATCAGGGGTCGCCGAGAATAAAAGTGCGTGTCATGGGCCATATCACTTACCATCGGGTGAACTGTAAGCTCGTTTATCATCTCAATACAATAAAAAATAAAAGTCAGTCTACGGATTGTATATGTAGTACCTCTACACAATCTTGAAACTGCTCCTTTTGGACTCCAAATCTGAGAGAATTCTTAATCATTCTACAAATATGTTACGTTTTCGTCTTTAATTCAGTCCGTACTTCTATTTTAATTTTTTATGAAGTTTATTATTTTTTTCAAAGTTTTCATCAAGCTAAATTTCTATCATGGCTTTAGCTTCATTAGAATTATTACACTTCTCTTATTTCAATGTAAGCAATTGATTTATACTTTGCGATTATTTTTTAATTATTTATTACACATTTTTTTATTTATTTATTACACTTTTACATACACAGTGATTTTCATAGCTTCTTACATATCCTCTTTACGTGCTTCTTTTTCTATTGTGTATAGGGTCACTATAATTTTCTTGAAGCAAGCGGTAATTTTTTTGAGATTTTAACAAGTTTCTTCACTGCTATTGGAATTTAAATTATCTTGAGTCCAGTTGTTAAATGCTTTTTGACGTTTCCCACGATAATTATTTCATTCTTTGACTCTTTTTTCCAGATTTAATTTCAACTCGAGTACAACATTTGTATTTTTTGGTTAATCCTTGATATTCTTTCTTTCATCCTTTGATTTGAGACCTGCAAAGGACTCCTTCGTTTTGTAGAAATTTGTGATTACAAAAAGTATTAGTATCAAATTTAAAGCATAGGCATATTTTCATTATAATATACAAAATAGAAGACAAAATATATTAATACAACAACGAAGATTCAATATCCGTCTGGATTATAACAAATCGTCGGAGGATACTTGTTGCTCTCGGTACACGACATAACAATCTGTATTTTATTGCGGACAATTTCTATATTGTGAACTACGAAATGTAAATAATACCGTTTTTAGAAAATGTCACCCTTCTGCACATGCACTCTCGCACAGCCATACGCGTTCATACACACACACACTCGTACACATATTTAGCACATTTAGCACAATTGCCTGTGCTAAATGTGTGTGTAATTTTTTCATTTAGTTGGATTGTTTCTTTGATCTATATCATATATAATTATTAAAATATACATATATATACTATAAAAAACTAGTTTCATAAAAGTTTTCTCTCGTACAAACAGAAACTAGTCCGTAAGGTGAGGCTGTGGTGATCTGTCATACAGGGCATCATCACCGTGAAATCTGTACTGAACTATATTTACTAATCTTAAATTGTTGAGGGAATACAATCAACATTATTATTATTATTATTATGTTTTATCTGTATATTAAAGAAAATAAAACGTATTTTATATTTATTTAATATAGTTAACTACCTAAGAACATCTGAGTTGATGATTTACTAATTAATGTGTCAAAATATTTTTTAACACTTGGATCAAAATCGGTTACTTTTTTTAATAGATGTAGATTATTTACTACTGCCAGTAAGCTGTGTAGCGAACGAAATCTAAGCTTTTTCCTCATCTCTTAATATATGATTATTGTTTGTTTGTTAAATTACTTCTATATACATCGTGGAGAACAACCATAGAAATATAACAAAACACCTTTGAAAATTATACTCGATAGATAAAAGAAAATCTATCTTCTGCAATCTTTCAAATATCCAAGACAAATATTTACACTGAAACATATTTTATTTGGCCACATAAAGAAATTGTTCCGATATTATTAAGCACAGTCGTATAATGTTTACGCAGTTGATTGGATGACGAAGCAGAATTATCGGTCGTGAATGGATCCATTGTGACAATTCATAAATACACGGATCAATTTACCACTAGAGGAAATCAATTATTTCTTATTATATTTATTTCCTTTTTCTATTAAATAAAATATAAGATGAACATACAATTGTGTTATGATATTCACAAAGTGGAAGATGATACATACGATACCTCAAGCACGGACACACATACTGGTGGATGCCCCTAATTTGATGTAACACTTATGATATTTTCGTACGGCGAGGTAAAATAATATCATATGTATATTTTGCATATCACCAGATGTCATCAACAGAGAGTAGTGCGAATATCAGGGACACTGGACATACCAACAATTTGCGTTGCGCAAATAATGTACCTTGACAGGGATATTAACCCAATACTCGCGACTCTAAAGCGAGGTATTTCGACAACTACGCTACATGGTTATCTAAGTTAGACATATAAAACGAGATTTTAAGAAGATTCGGATCGAATTAGATACGAAAATCAACAATTTCGAATGTCTGCCTCGTCCATATTTGTTGCATGTTTCGGCTAAACTGCTCGAGTTGACCGTCATCTGAGATTCTTATCATTGCATATGAATTTGAAGCCTGGTGTAGGGTACGGTCTACGAAACTTAAGATCGTAGTTTCGAATGCACCATTCAACTATTATCGCGAACCATTTCCTAACATAAGCATTTTAATCTTGGTTGATTAGCGTTAATAACACTGCTAACACTCCGTTATATTTTATTTCAGTAGACAGCGTACTTCCGTTACCCGTGGAAATATAATTTTAATATTTATATATTTAATTCAGCAATAAGATACTATCATAAATGTTGGCACAATAGTCCAAAAGAGGAACTTTAAGTTTAGAAAAGAACGAGAAGCACGTTTTTTGCCAACTTGTGCAAGCGCCACGAGCTTTAAAATTGCATTACGAACATTTGTCTTTTTATTTGACAACTGGTTTAAATTTTAAAACACTGAAAGCCCAAGCTTAAATTTTAATAGCTAAAAATATTAAGTATATTTATTTAGATCAATGAATTGAGATTAAGACAAAATCACATTAAATTTGGCCAAGCCATTATAGAAATTAGCTTGCACAAACGCACAGACAAATAGACAAAAACCTATTTTATATTCTTTTTTATGTATGCATTGTGGTTATGTCGACATTTTGCAAACTAAATTTAAATTACATACAGGACAATCTACGTATTCAATTTCAAATTACTAATTTAATAAAGAACTAAACTTTAACTGATAACAAATCTTGAAACATTACCACTTCATTCTCAAAACGGAAGTTCTCCAGTACTTCTTCGCTCCACTATGCAAATTTGGTAAATCACCTTTGGAGTTGTAGCGAGCGGAAAAACCGAATTTTTCCAATTATTTTGAAAAGTCAAAAACAAAGTTACGTTTTATTGAATTATACTTAATGATATTCTTATATATTAATTATTATTAAATATTATTAAACATTACAAAAAGAAAAAAGGAGTTTTTTTATGCGGAATTGTGGGTTTGATTCCTAGCTGAGGAATTAATTATGTAAATCAAAATGCCTAGAGCATTATAATAAATCCTGGGCAGTTGATGTCATCGGTTAATAACTAAGTAATTTATCATCGTGGTCGAAATAAACCAGAAGACATCAAAGTTTGATTTAGGTATCAAATACCCCAAGTCTTACTTACCTGAATACGTTCATCAGTTTACAATCATCATGATTTTACATAAAAACCTTAAGCATACGTCCCCACTTTAATATAGCAGTATCCATTACTCAAGGCATTTGTCACAATAACTACGTCATAAATGGTTTTAGACATCTCGTTTTATATGTGTGTACTTAAGCACTAGAGACGTAGAAGTGCTATATTCATATCCAATACAATATGGAACACATTAATCATAGCGATAATGTCATAGATGCGCATCTCGACATTGCAATTTGCTGGAAATCTCTAAATGTAGCATACCTTTAGGGGTTATAATGAAAAGGAATATTACAGGAAGGTCATGCGATGATAATAAAGTGTTTTTTTTGTAAAATAAAGTTTTGTCAAAAGAAATATAGTATATATGGTGCTACGGTACCGGAGACCACTTAGAGTGGCTGATCTTCTCGGGTTCGGTTCCCGTGACGGTCCGAGCCCCCACGCTGATCACCCACGAACCCGAAGTACCCTTCCCTAACCGACGTACTGCATGTGCAATGAGATCGGAAGAAGGTTCAACTATTCATTGAGACGAGAATATATCGAGTATCCGTATATAAAAGAAAAAATATTTTTATTGTTCCTTGGCTTGGGAATCGGACTCAGGATCCAAAATGCCATGTAGTATATACAAAAGAAAGAATATGTATTATATAATCTATAAGTACTATTAACCATACTAATATTCCCGTTAACAACTCCAACTAAGCTTAAATTCAAATGGATATGGTTAACGACAAAAGTCGAATAGCGGCTTCAAAACTACGACCTTAAGTTTCACCCTTAACCATTAAGCTATTAAAGGACTATCGTCATCCGACATTATATGGTATCACATAATATGATCATCTTAGTCTATGTTATAAACTGATGACGGCTATCATCACAACATATTACATAGATACAGCATGATACGTAAAGTCTCCCCGTTACGTCAGTAAGTCTATACACTTTAATTTCTGAACGTGCTTGGTCTGAACTAAGCTCGGCTGAAGTTAAAATATAGTACAAAACTAGCTTTAAAATCTAAAACTACAGATTAGCGGTTATTTAAAATTAAGGGTTATTTCCTGACACATCATTGCCTGCCTTTAAGAATGGAGTAGACTATTACCTTAATCGTATTGCTCAGTCATATCGGTCCAGAAATGACGTTGGGACAAACACAAAGTTGTACGTAACAGAAAACTTCGTGCAAAAACCGTAGTGGTTGGCAATCCAATCATCCAACTTACAATTTGTAAGTAAAAAAAGTAACTGCATACTTATAAAAATATAACTACATACATATAAATTTATTTGACATCGTTGTGGTCGATATAGCTATTAGTAATAATTATAAAATTACATGTTAATTCCAAAGCTGCAAACATAAAAGTCATACAGAAAATACGACTATATTTTCAGTGGCCTAGTTGTTACTTCCGACTTGCTTATGATTATGAAAAATCATCGTAGCGTACTTGTTGCTTTGGCCATTGTTATTTATTTTGTAACACTGCTTATTTACATCACAATCTAGCATTAAAAAGATTAAAACTGCTACTATATTTAAGTTTAAATTTCAGAGTAACCGAACCGTGTTTTGCTTCATATTATCCAACTATTTATTGCCCTATGCTCACCCTTTTTGTGTACGTACAGCAAAAACTAGCCACGACAACGACAACATTGCAAATATTTATAATTCACTTATGCTTCATACATTTCTAAATAGTAAATGTCAAAATTGTTTATTGAAATCTCTCCATCCATTAGAGCACATTTTTTACCATATATGGGCAATCGTCGATTGAAATAATAGCTGAATGAATCCCTATTCATTTTTCTGTTGATATTTTATAAAACGGAAATATCGAATATTGGTTATTTGGAAAACGTTTCGTTTGTTATGGTTTAAAAGTCAATTATTGGTTAAAACGCCTATGCTAAAGTGTTGATTGTTTGAATGAAACAGCGTTTTGGCAGTGTGCCAAACGTGTCGCAATTAGAAAAGAGTGATGTGATGTAGAGCTGACAACGGGATTTGTAGATACACGAACATCGTTACTAATGCCTGTAAAAGCTATTGCAATTAAACGTATACTGAATAATACACAGTGGTGTCGAGCATAAGTGTACCTAACTACAGAATGGTTCTACTAAAAAGCTCGTTTAGGTTTGATAAAATAATTATAAATTATAATTATATATTATTGTAATATATCAATAAAATTAATAAATATATTGAAGACGCTTGACGTCCGCATGGTGTTATGGTAAGAATTATTGCCTTCTTAATCGCAGATTCGCTTCCCAGTTCTTTCAGTATCATATGTGTACAATACAAGTTCTTAGCTTTGAAGTATGTTAATGATACTCGTACCCATATCACTGCACCGTTCTCCAGGATTTTTACTTTACCTAATGCATTAAATTGAATTAGGGAAGAAGATGACAGGAATAGAGTTTACGCGAATAGCTACTGCTAAAATATTGCTGTGAAATTGACGCGTGTGTTAAGAACCAGTATCTGTCATCGTAATAATAGACATTAGGACATCATACTATAGACCAATATATATGTCCAGCAGACAGAAAGCATCCCTATATCTTGGATCTGTACTATATTAGTGCGCAGATATTAACTACGATATTCACTCATATTAGCATAGCATAGATGAAATGGCGGAAGATCAAAGAGGTAATTTATGTCCGCCAAGCACCAGTATAAAATACTGGAAAATACACAAAAAAGACGATTACATTTAGAGTTTAAAGTACATCGCACTTTTTTTTATTATACAAAAATTATTGATTACTGCCTCCCTCTTGTAAGCTATTTTTTCATATGCAAGTTTCAAATATCTTTATAAATTAGCTTTAAGTATAGCACGCTCGGCAAGAAGTTTTTTTTGAAATAATATGATAATTATGTATTTTATACAGCATTGCAGTTTCTATTTTGTAGCTTCCTCACAACTGAGGCAATGTCTCTATAATGCTCTAAATCTATTGCGTCAACATCGTGCTTAATATCCAACGACCATCCTGAGTTAAGATGACAATTAAAAATATTTCTTAACATTTAACATTTTCATTTCATTCATTACAATTGTCCATTACATAAGCACATCATCATAAAAAGCTCTTGTCGGTAGAATAATTTCCAGGTTTGTCACATCCTGCGTTCTCTTTAACTTCCTGATGCAACGTGACATTTATTTTAAAATAAATATGTATGTACTTATGTGCCTTGGAACTCTTTTATTCCCCTTTATTTTTCCTTTAATAGTTTTTATTAAAATATCGTATTGAATCAGATGATTCAATATCTTACAATTCCTATTTTCTGTTCTTCTAAATGTGCTGTTTTTTTTACCATTCTTAATACTTCGTTATTCGTTTTCCATTGCGCCCAACCTATTCGTTGGATTCTTTCCCAACACGACATATCGAATGCCTTTCTTTGTTTATTTTTGTCATGGTCCACGTTTCATATCCGTACTCCACACTTTTAACAACTTTTCGCGTATAATGTTTGAAAGCTCCAAAAAATTGTTTTTTGTCATTCAAAGCCTCTTTACTATTTCTTACTGTTCTAGCTATGATGTCAAGTGCATATCTGCATACATTATAATACATACATACATAATAGTTTCTATACTAATGAATATAATTATTTTTTTGTAAAATGAAATGATAGTCTCTAGAAATTATTAAATTTTCTCCCACTATAATAGTGTCATCATATCTTATGTAAATCCACGTCCCTCTTACAAATGAAAGGACGGGATAATGTCCTTTATATTTTCAGTCAACAAAACGATCCCGATGAAAGCTTTAATAACAAAAACGGTCTTTTGTTCAACGCCTACAACTGGGCGCGATGGACCTTTTTATGACGCGTATATTAATGGTGTTTTTTGTATAACGACTGGTGTACTGAAATCATAACTGTTTTTACAATGTTTTATTTGTTCCAACGTTTATCGGGAAACTTTTTGGCAATAGGCCAGATTGGCCATATAAACTTATGAGTACCTACATTCAAGTACGTTTAACTGTATTTACATCATTTGTCTTCAATTTTATTTTATTTTATTTAAAAGTCAACAAGTAAACATTATATTAACAACACAAAAGCCTTGCTAAAGCTTTGAAAAAAGCTCGCTTGCTTATTTATGAAAATAAACAGAATCCATTCTTCTTTTTGCTAGTATATTCTTAAAGGCCTGTAGCACCAGAGATGTCACGGATGTTCAGATTGTAGCGGTGATCACTTACTTTACTTTACTTTTGCTTACCTAATAGCGAACGAGCACTACGGTCCAAAAACACTAACATGTATGGACAAAGACTGAAAATGAACTTGCGTTATTATTCCTGAGATCTATTGTGGAGTTGCCAGTAATTAGACTTCTTTTAACTTTAAAAAGTAACAATATACTAATGTAATTCCTATATGATGTAATACTATTGAAAAGAAGACAAAGGTAACGGAAAAAAAATTGACAGCAAAAGGAGACATCAGATTGAAGGTTGTTTCTGATCAATAATTCAACTACGGTCTTCAAACATTACATATGCATAACTATTTATTATTCATACAACTTACAAATGTATGTACTATTTCTATAACTACCTTTTAACCTTCATTTAAGGAAATATAAAGGATTAATAAATAAATAAAAATATAGTATATGGCAGGCAGACGAGGGAAATTATGGAAGTTTTTTTACAGAAAGTAAAATCAATGAAATCTAATTGTTGTACTTACCGTATCACATCATAATGTACAAGCATTTTAATGAAGATTTTTTTAATAAAATACATTATTATGTACTTCAATATAAAAATGTAATAAAAGAATCAAAATATCATAAGAGTCAATCATTGTCATCGCTTTATCTTGCATTTGTGAATGTGGTAGATACAGTTAGGAATTGAAAATGGTACAACGGGCAGACTTGACCGACAAGAAACGGGGAGTCCGGATAGCTAATGGTCCAGTTTTTCATAAAAACAGATGACTTACTAATATATCCTCGTTTCATTTCGCTCGTACAGTAGAATAATTATATAATAAAAATATAAATAAAAAGTACAAAGAATCTAGTAATAACGACCATTAGATAGTTCGGCATATGTACATATTATTCCTTTTTATTTATTATGAGTAACTTTTATTTCTCAACTTCGGATGATCTTTAAAACAAGGAAGTCTATCATTAAATCTATCTCACATAATTTAACAATTTTTATCATATGGGCTAATATCTTTATTTTTTAAACTTTATCGTCTTTGTCTTTATCGCAGCTAAACAAAAGGCTGCGTGGATATGTAATCAATCAGTTGCTTATGATTTGAAAGAAGTTCCAAGGACAACTTAAGTACTATTATACTATCAGAAATAAAAGCACTCTTATATCTTGTTAGTAAATGATACTTCAATATTACGTTGCCATGTCGAAGTATTCGCACACTTCGTTAATTTTCAATAGCCTAAAGGTCCTGTGAAACTAAAGGTCTACTATCGTGAACCATTTAGCACAAGCATTTAAGCATAGTTGAAGTGGTTAATTATAAAATAAGTAATTTTAGTTTATCAATACCCGTAAAAAATAAACTATATTAGCCATAGCATTACTCAGTAAGAAATACCTCGTTGATTTTCATTTCCTAGTGAGAATGATTCAATGCAATGCAGCTCGCTCAGGCTTAAATGCTGCTTCCATAATTACATTAAAAGATTTAATGTAATTATGGAGCAGCTCTTAGTACCGATGCAGTGAAACATTTGAAAGATATTTTATTTGTAATGAAATAAATGTTATATCGAAAAAAATAGTGAAACAAGAATTTTATTTTGGGGGTAAAGAAGATTCAGCGCCCAAATTAGCTACACACCGGTGAAGATGTGATGACAGATTATGACAACGTTTATATGGCAACATTTAAAAAATCTAAAGCTGTCTTATATAGTAATCAAAACCACTGATCAAGCAACCGACACGCAAATTAAAAATATCCGCCAACTCCTACAAAAAGAGATTGCTGGAATCCGTAACGGGACGGGATGCCTTTAGGCCAGCTAAAGAGATATTATCTTTTACAAAACGAATTCATTATCAAAAATCTTTTCTTGATTCCAATTCTATTGTATCTTAAAATCTTTGAAAGATGAGATGAAATCGTTTATAATAAAAATCAAGGTTTTATAGAAAGACAAAAGGACAATAATATCTTTTATTATCTTAGTCAAAAAATTCCGTTCAATGAAAGCCTAATAATAAAAATGATCTTTTGTTCAATGCTTCCTACTGAGCGTGATAGAATCTGTTCTAAAAATATGTATTAATGGATATTTTATCCTATTTCATAAAAACAAGTATTAGTAACGTAGGGACGTACGTTCACTTTTTTTTCTATCACCTTACGCATACAATCACTATATTACTTAAATTATGTATCGTATTCAAATCGTAGTTGCAAATAAAAAAATCAGTCGTTCGCTGTGATACATATCACTAAAAAATATATTAATATACTGGGTGTCCCGTAAGTAGCACAACAATCTTAAGGGACGGATAAGTTACCAGACAAAAAAAAATCTTAGTAAAAGTGTAATATTGAGATTGTAATATCAAAGTCTTGAGAATTTTTTTCCTTGTTTTTTCTTTATCAATGTTACAATTTTCTGAAATCTCTATTATACAGATAAGCGTTAAACAGTTAAGTATTAAGAAGTCTTCAATTCTGCTGCATATTGTATATATGAATTATCTGTTTAATAAACCTATGCTATAAACGTAACGTATAAATAATATAACGTGCTACTTACGGAACATATTGTATATATTATAATACTAAAGTAAAATTTATTTATTATTAGAGAATATTTCGATTTTGTAATACTTGTTTATTAATACCTTTTTTACCTCAAAAACTTTAACATTAATTACTTAATAAAATCGGTTCATATTCAATTTACTTAAACAAATATCTTCTGTAACAAAGCGTACACTGAAAGCTGAAGCGTAATTAAAATTCACCGTTTGTCCGAGCAAAAATTTCGTGATGCATTCTGGAATGGAGCCATATTCCACGTATGTGGAGTGGAACACCTGTGTGTTATGAAACGTGTAAGTTATGAAACTAGAAGACATACAGTATGAACTACTCGTAGTCCCGGTTATTAAACATATCTAGTATGAACAATGAATGTAACTTTTTTATTTAAATATTCTACAAAGTTATTATATGATAGTATATTTGTACAATAAGAGTACTTATGCAGCCAGTGTATAAAATTGTGTAGCGTAGCGTAGACAGATGAACTAATAAGAATAATTAGTGATAAACAAAAAATTATTTATATAATATCACTAATTATTGGTTATCTGGTCGGGATTTGTTGTATGTATTGCCCGAGTCCTAGGCACTGCATCTGAACCTTCTTCCGACCTTATATCCTATGTAATATATAATATATATAATAATTTGCGTAGTAAAATATTATCAGGTAAATAGTATATGATCATTATGCATCACCATTTGTTTTATTAACCGCATTGCCAAGCCATCAGGGTACCTAGCTTTCTTTTTGCACTCCTGGCGTGAATTCACACACAGAACCAATATTTGTGTAACACAAATTGTTTCTTTGTATTATACAAATATTGAAAAAATAGTTTCGGGTATGGGGGTGTTTGTGATAGTTCCGTGTCATTGACATTACTTTGAATCTTCCTCTGAGCTCATAATGAGTTCATCATATTCCATTCTTTCCATTAATCGGAAGCGATAAGCTGCACTCACGAATATCGATGCACCCATCGGGGTGCGTGTATATTTACAGAACTGTAATGCGTCATTTATATATTTCTAACCTATGCAAAATAGTTTATTTTACTATGTGTACGTAGTTAAAACTACGTATACACACATACCATAAAGGTAAATAAGTTAAGTAACAAGCTACAAATATACAATAGATCAATTGTGTAGTGATCTATTGTATACTCGCACATATATGTAGCTCAATGTCTCTCCACGCCACGGGTTGTCTGGTAGAGAATGTCTTACGGCATTAAGTCCACCCTTTGTAAGAGGTGACTTATAAAGTTTAAATAAAAAAAAAGATCAGCACTTAAGTAAGTGTTTGTGTTTGTAAGTTTAAGTTGTAATTAACAATTTCATTGGGGCTAGCACCGGGAGTCAAACTCGGTTTGCTCGTATACCGCGAAACTATCATAGCTCAATAAAATAAAGAAATGCCCTCCAACTTAAATGTTATACATAACGTCCATATTACTCACAGTATTTTTTGGAAGTAGTTAAAATTTTGAGCATCCCTGTATCTACTTCAAACTTTATTTTACAAAATTAAAAAATCTAATTTCTTCTATATAATTCTTAATAGTACCGGCACCGGGGATAGAACTGAACGATTTACTCACGTACGTCCACATTGAGCTACCACGGAGAACGAGAACGAAAAGAAGAAGGATAAGGAGAAGGAGAAGGAGTTCTGTCGTGATCTACGTTATTCTGTCGTGATGTACAGGACTGTGTAGACTTGTCATCCAAAATACCTAAGCCATAAATTCCTTTTTTGTAATATCATTTAAAAAGATGTTGAAATATTAAGCTAAAAAGGGATAATTTGTTCAATTTCAAATGAGCTTTTAAAAATCTGAACAAACATAAAACCCAAACTGAAGACGACCTCGATTAATATTCTTAGGGATTTGCTTCCCTGTCAAATTAGGGTAAATGCCCTTTATTTAAAAAAAACTGAATCGTTTCGTTAAACTCCGGCAATTTATTTAAACGTCCATTATGTATAGCACTCTTATATTGACCCTAACACAAAACAAACTTACTTTGAGTAATCTTTTTAGATTTACTTTCTTTACATATTTGCAAGAGTTATTGTACGGAAGTGGATCGTTACCGTGCTTTTACGTAAATTGTTACCAATACACAAATGACGATGCTGATGATAGAAACAAGCTGCAACGTAGTTCACCATTGTTAAGTCACTACATAGTATAAAACGTTACCTTCCATATACGTCCGTCTACACGTAATAATTAATAACAACCTTACAATTATATTAAACGTTTTACGAAGGAAAGATTCTTGACTTTGACTAGAAGCACTTATAATATGTTTTAGATTTAAATAAAACTGAAAGTTGCAGTCGAGTCCAGACTGAGCTATTTGATTTTACTATAAAAGTAACGTAAAGCTTATGCATGTGCAATAATTAACATCAAAATTCAATTTAAACATTGAAATAAATGAATCTAAACAAAATGATTAGTATGAGTAACAAAATAAATTGATGTTGTTCAGATAAATTAATGTATAAAAACATAAAACTTCTACGTCATCATCAACACATATTAGTCGCATATTCCACTGTGCACGACCCACGGCTATGCTCATCTAACTCCTGTCAGCCACCGTGCGAAGATAGTTGCTCCACCTAGTCGTATTCGGTCTACCCAAACGGTTACGGATTCTCTTATATTTTACTTAAAAAATGTTAACAATGATATTAACGTTACTGACATTCCCGTTAACTAAACTTAAATCCTTTTGGTAGGAGATTTTTTAAAACAAGAATTGAATGGCGGATGCATACCTACGACTTTAAGTTTCGCAAACTCTTCTCTGCGGTTCTGCGGCTAATATGGCCTGTACGTTGGTACTTAACCTTTGACATAAATCTAACCTAAATATATATTCCTATTCTTCAAATCTATTAGCAAGTACCTAATATATTTAAGTTGAATTTCGTTGGTGTATAAATTGTTAGTAGAAACAATCGTATAGGATTATTTCTGTAAACACAATATCTATGATATTTAGGAAGTTATAGATACATTTAATATACCGTTAATTTTTATTGGGGTGTGTTTATTATTAAATAAAGCAATATATTTCGCAAATTGTGTTTAAATTCACTTCTGACTTAACAAACAAACTAAGTTAGTGTAACTGCCGAAAAACAATTCTCATTTCTAATAACTTATAAGCTAGCGCATAACTACAATTCAACATTTAATAGTTGTAATTTAACTTGTCACAAAAGGTACCTTTATAGTCGTCGTATCCCAACAGAAGAGTTAAGGGTCCCTTCGCAAATAGCTCCTTACTTCAAAGGTCTCGGCTTAAGCGGCTTTAATTATTATGACGTCACGGCTTTATTCTCCCTAGTGACACCGGTGGCTGGTGGCGTATCGATCGTGTGGCTACACCGAGCGCCCATGCGGAAAGTATTAGCCACTGAACATGCTGAGGGCAAAGTACATACAACTGTGCCTTATCCTTCCCTTTTCTCATCCCGGTTAAATGAAAAATGTTCAAATGGGACCTACATCATTAAAGTGGACGCACAAACCCAAAGAATTATTTAAGTAAACAATTTTATTTAAAGCTTTTTAATATAAATGCGTGGTTTTGTAAATTGAAAAGGTCTCAGTACAATGAAATAAAACGATTATGTTTATCGCGGGTAAGCAGCTTTTAGATAATTTAAAACTGTGGAGATATTTTGTAGCAGCCACAAAAAAAAAACTGAAATACTACTGAAGGACTACCTCATTCCGTTTTTGTTAAAAATGTCATAATATCCCAATAAATTATAACATAACATATTTCTTACAAAATGATCTGAAGATGTAAATGCTACCAAAGTATCGCTAATATTGTTTTTTTTTTTTAAAACAATGCTCGTAATTAAAAAACCACTCCAACTTAGCTTAAAACACTGTGCTAGGTTATGGTTCACGACAATAACCGAATGGAGGATTTGAACCAAATTCACACAAACACAGAAAAAATTAAGTTTCGCAGACCGTACCCTAAACCATTAGGCTATTGACGGTTATTGACGAATATTGATTTAATAATAAATAGTTTTTATAGTATAGTTCTGTTTTTATTTTCTTTATTTTTTTTCAGTATATGTAAGCACATATACTGACAACATTAATAAAAAGGTAATAAATATTCCATAATTACATTTTTATGACATATGCTCGATTAACTATTAGACGTTATTACGAACTTATGGTTTTTAAAATTCATTTCTTTTAATATTTGATGAAAAATCGACCAATGACAATTGAATATACGTAAAATTATTAATAAAGTATCACAATGTAGTTGACATGTTAAGATGGTATGGCATTACCCATAAACAGCTCTCTGTTATCTTTAATTATGTATTTTATAATTCATCATCGTTATTATTTCAGTCCAACATCAGATCACTGCCGAGCGTGCACGTTCACTGAACTTCTATTACAGGTTGAGTACAGACAGAGTAGAATCCTAAGCCACCTACTATAACTACTCATATATTATTTATTTCATAATTAATACTTTTAATATTATAAAAACAGTACTTTTATCTACTATGACACGTTTGGACTGGCACAGAATACCTAAGACACAAATGATGCTTAATAAATAACAACTAAATTAGTTCTCAATAATGATAACGCTTCTTAGTCTTCATCTTGATTACTTAACTGAAGATTTTTTTTTATATCATAATTGGCTAATGCTCGACGATCTCTGTCTATAGCTGACTATCCCACCTATTGAATGTGGCGATATAGCCCTAGGTGGTAAACAACGCATTAAGTAAGTAGTTAGTATTCACTCTAGCCTTGAAGAAACCTAAGTTATAATCGGTCAAAAACATCAACGCACGCAACCTCTGTTCTCTTGCTCTGAAATCTTTTGTGTTAAATATAATTGACAATATATTATTTACCATCAGGTGCAATGTGTGCTCATTTGTCACACTATCCCACAAAGTAGCAGTTCCAGCCAACTTAAATTTATTTATTTATTTACTCTTTATTGCATTAAAACAGCAAACAAAAGTTAAAAGTTCACAAAGGGCGGACTTAATGCCAATGGCATTCTTTACCAGATAACCCAAGGTGTGGTGAGATATGTGTATGATAGGTGTAGCAATAAACTAAAAAAAAAAAACTAAAAAAACTAATACAAGCAAAGAATAATACATACATATATAGATATTAAATATAGAATACATTTATAAATACACAATATATAGGTATATAAGTACATACACATATATATAAATATATACATACCAATAAATTCCATATGTGGATGATAAATTTATCTGACTTCATATAACTTAAGTAAGTAATCACGAACCTGTTTTGTTTGTTTTAACGAAAACTTTTAAAACTGTTTTTATTACTGACCTTCCTGATTTCATCGGGCAAGGATCTTATCTCTATAATACTACTACAAACTCGCATAACCTAAGGATCAGAGTATCTTACTGCCGGAGCCAGTGCCTGGATCCATCTGCAACTCAAAGAACAATAATTGTTGGTTTTAGGATCCGAGCCCACTCGGATCCCTCGAGTGGAGCAGTCGTCCCGGAAGTGCTCTCCATGCGCCTCCAGCCAGACGAAGATCATTCTAATACTGTCAGTGTGTTGGTAGTATTATTGCCAGTGGTAGTAGTAGTACCAAAAGTGCCAGGAAAAATCGACCAGTGCATGTGTGTTGTGATCAAGTGCGGGCGGATTACCGCCCTGTGAAGTGAGTGCGTCACCGCGCACCTGCAAGCACACCTGCGCGCGCCTACCTGCGCGCCCACCGGATCCAGTGACCCTGTAAGTTGCCACACCTGCTCGCCTCAGAGGCGGCTATTGTATTCTTTTGTTCTGTCGCATTAGGCGACCGACAGGTACTCACCCTAAGCGTACCCAAGACGCTAGGATTTCTGTTTAGTTTATAGGCTTATTACACCCCGGGGGGACAATAAAACCGGTTTTTTCCCGCGATCGGGCCTTAAGCCCTAAGCGATTAATCATGGACGCCAACATCTATATAGCGTTCATCCAAGCAACGTGCCCCGAAACGTGGGCCAATTACGTGCGTCATTTAGAATCTCCGCGGGTCACCATCAGCGACAGCCCGCAGTCTCCGGACCCAATCAACACGGTCGAAACAGTACCCGTAGTGCCTTCCGCGCGCCCTGCCACCTCCGTCTCTCCCCGATCACGGTCGTCCTCCGACTCAGACTCGGAGTCCTCCGAATCAGATATGGAAGTAGGACCAAGTCAACCGGACGAGGGCTTCACCCTCGTCACCAACAGAGGAAACGCCCCGCTCAGCCGGCCGTCGTCAACACGGCCACCTTTTCTAGGCCAGGTTCAGTCTCGCTGACCGCCACACCGGCTAAAAAGGCAGCCCCTCAGGCTCGCCAAGCGCCCCTTGCGGAGCGCAAAATAAAGCCCCCGCCGCCAGTAATCTTGCAAGAAAAGTCCAAATGGACTGATGTCTCCAGGTGGTTCGCCACACACAAAATATCGTGCCCGAAGGCCCAAAATACGCCACAAGGCATTCGCCTAAACCTACAGACAGTAGGTGACTTCCGCGCGGCCACGAAACTGCTGCGCGAGAAAAACGTAGGTTTCCATACTTACGCCCTCCCGGAAGAAAGGAAACTCCGGGTCGTAATTCGCGGTCTCCCATTTGAGACAGAATTAGAGGAGGTTATCAGATCCCTTAAGGACCAAGACCTTCCCATCATTGATGCGCGCAGGATGACAGATCCACGCACTAAGAAACCCATGCCCCTTATACTGGCCACTCTGGACCTGACTTCAGAAGGCAAGGCAATTTTTAATCTAAAAACCCTGTGCGGCCTCTCCGGCATATCCGTGGAGGCCCCACTCAAACGCGGACTCGTAGGACAGTGTCACCGCTGTCAATATTACGGCCACTCGGCCAGAAACTGTTTCGCCAGGCCCAGATGCGTCAAATGTCCCTGCAAAAACAGCCTGGGCAATGCCTCCGGCTATGGCGCGCAAACAAGCTGCGCCTATCTCCAGGCCGAACCCCTCCCCCGTGCAGCCTGCCACCTCAGCGCAGGTCACATCTCAACCTCTGGGTATGCAAAACCCAATCACCTATTCGCTGAACTTCATCAGCTCTCTCCACTTCAACGCCTTGGAGGACCTCACCAACATGGGGATCCGCCTCCAGCAGGCCAAAACCCCATTCGAAATGCTGCAGATTACTGCAGAACACATGGGCACCATACGCTCCTTCTGGGCTCTTCAAAATGGTCCCATGCCCAGTAGGGCAACCCCCTAATTCTGTCTCAAATGGCTAACGCACCATTAGGTCGAGTCAAACCCCGCTCTCTGACTGTCTCGTATTTCAACGCGGACGGACTCAGGTCTCAAAAGGACGAAGTAGCGATCCATTTAAAGAAACACAACGTCAACTTAGCCACAGCGATCCCAAGATCGCAAATTACAGAATCATCCGTGGTGACAGGCTGACCGCCCCCAAAGGCGGCACCCTGATCTACTACAAAAGGTGCTTGCACTGCGTACCGCTCGAGGGACCGCGATTAAGCCACCGCGTGAAGGGTGGCTATGACCGGTCATAGCCCAATAGTTATCGCCTCGGTTTATCTATCACCGGCGAAAACAGTTCTAGAATCGGACATCAGGACCCTAATCAACCCTAATCAATCAGGGCCCTCGGTCGTCATAGCAGGCGACCTAAACAGTAAACATGCCTCCTGCCATTCGATAAGGGAGAATAAAAACGGTAAGGCGCTTCACGCCCTCATGGGCTCTCATAACTTCGATGTTATAGCCCCCGACTCCCCGACACGTTACGCTCTAAACATTACACGTCAAACACCCGACGTTTTACATATTGCGTTAATTAAAAATATCACCCTAGAGGTCGACTCCATAGAACCGCTACACGAATTATCATCGGATCATAGGCCGGTGCTCCTCAAGCTGGGCCAATCGGCAGGCGAGGTCCCTCAGACCAAAACCATAGTCAACTGGTGTGCTCTCGAAGGTAAACTCAGAGCCACGACCACCCAGCAGCTAGATATTTCACTTAATGAGATCGACTCACCCGGCAAGGCGTTTCGGGCGATCGACTCTTTAACTTTTCACCTTAGCTCGGACGTCGAAAACTCGAAAAGGACGGTCCCCGCGTCGACCGATCAATTCGGAGTCCTTCCCTCGAGTCTCCGTCGACTGATAAGATCAAAAAATCGCGCGGCAAAGCTTCACGATATATACCCGACTGATGCTAATCGCGTTAGACTGCGCCACCTCCAAAGGGAGGTCAAAGAGCGCAAAAAATCATATAATAACCAAAAATGGGGCGACCTGCTAGCAGACCTCGAGCCTTCGAAAACCGCT
The DNA here is from genome assembly GCA_029286865.1 of Teinopalpus imperialis. NCBI lineage: Eukaryota > Metazoa > Arthropoda > Insecta > Lepidoptera > Papilionidae > Teinopalpus > Teinopalpus imperialis. The sequence continues at coordinate 2,403,968 of JAGSMU010000034.1, forward strand.
TACTGGCATGTGGCGCAGGGTCTCAAAGCAGACACCATCTCACCAATGCCCCCTCTAATTTTATCGGATAACGCTACTCTCGCATTCGATGACACGGAGAAAGCCAAATATCTCGCGGACAGTCTAGAGAGCCAATGCTCCCCGTCGAACTCCCCCGCGGACCAAGACCACCTCCAAAAGGTGAACGCCGACGTGGCAATTAAGGACGTCGTTACCACCAGCGGGCGAACCGTTAGAACCCGTGACCACCGACGCGGTCGCTAACATCATAAAAAACCTCAAAAAGAGGTCAGCTCCCGGTCCCGACGGGATTAACAATAAAATAATTAAAGCGCTTCCCGCTAATATCATCTGCCTCCTAGTGGCAATATTCAACACGCTCCTCTCCAGCTGCTCCTTCCCGGATGCCTGGAAGGAAGCGGACGTCATCGGGATCCCCAAACCGCACAAACCGCGGAACCTCCCCAGCAGCTATCGCCCAATCAGCCTCCTGAACTCCGTGGGCAAGGCATACGAAAGGATTATTCTTAGGCGACTTAAAGAACACGTCCTAGCTAATAGATTACTTCCCGACGAACAGTTCGGGTTTAGGAATACGCACTCCTGCGTTCAACAGGCCTTCCGCTTAACGGAACACATTCTCGCAGGGCTAACCCTGAAAAACCCCATCGGTACTGGTGCACTATTCTTCGATGTCGCAAAGGCATTCGACAAAGTCTGGCACAATGGTTTAATTTACAAACTTCACTCTATTAACATACCAGACAGGCTCGTGCACATCATACGAGCCTTCTTGTCGAATCGCACTTTTCGATATCGAGTCGACGGCACGCGCTCCTCAAGCCGGCCGCTCCTAGCAGGTGTCCCTCAGGGCTCCGTTCTTTCCCCCCTCTTATTCTCATTTTACACAAGTGATGTCCCGAAAGATCCGCAGGTCAGTCTTGCGCTTTTCGCAGACAATGCCACCCTATACTATTCAAACTTACACAAGGGCCGTATCACCATTCGACTCCAAGCCGCAGCCAACCGCCTCGCCGAGTGGTTTCGGTTATGGAGAATCGAAATTAACCCGGATAAAAGTGCAGCAGTCTTCTTCTGGAGAGGCTCATCCGACCCATTCTGCACCGCATCAGTACCTAGTCGTAGAAAGCTAGGATGTATCGTGATCTTCGACCGACCCATTCCCTGGGTAGAAACGGTCAAATACCTAGGGGTCACCTTTGACCGCAAACTCAACTTCCGCCCGCATATTAAAAATGCGAGAAACAAGGCCGCGTTTGTCATGGGCCGGCTTCACCCGCTCATCTGCGCAAAAAGTAAAATTTCCCTAAGACATAAACTCCTTCTATATAAGACCTGCGTAAGGCCTATTATGACCTACGCCAGCGTCGTCTTCGCCCACGTAGCCGAAATCAAAATTAAACAACTTCAGATGGTTCAAAACCGTTTTACTAGGATTGCAACCGGAGCAGAACTGTACCAACGCGACATCGATCTGCACAGTGACTTACATCTCGTCACCATACCGGAATACCTAAAATCTATCTCGCAGCGCTTCTTTGAGAAAGCGCTTTCGCACTCTAACCCGCTAGTGGTAAACGCCGCAACGTACGATCCGGAACCGAATCCGGAAACTATGTCACGTACTCGACGACCCCCACTTCATGGGGGAACCTAACGCCAGTCCGTCCTCAACGGACCCCAGTACATACACACAGTACATACACCTCGTCGCGTCGCCCTCGCCTCCGAGCGCGACGCAATCTTCGCGACACCGCATACACTCATTACACCCGCGTGTCAGGGCGGTTCTCACCGCCCACAGCTTCCGATTGATATGATAACAGGTGGCGTCCGTCAGAGGCTAGGTTCGCATTCCGAAACCTCGGACGGTCATTAGACATCACCATCCATTCTCCACTCGGGGAAATCACAATATAGCTAGGGAACTGGCAACTTGGGTGGCATCATCAGATAGGTGTGAGACCAAAGAGTAGAGCGACACGCTCAGTTTATGAGCGCTTTGTGTAAGTAAGAGAACCACAGTAGGCAACACGGTATATAACCAGCTCACGGACCCCTCACAGTTGACCTTTGAGCACAAAGTTACACCTGATGGTAAGTGATTCCTGCGGCCCATGACATCTAAATCATCCATGACAAGAAATCATAATGCAGATGCGTTGTCACCCTTGAGGACTGAGATGGAATACTTTTTGATCAGTAATAAAAGTCTCCGGATCCCTACACTCACCAGATGAAACGCAGCAACAGTATGCTGCTAATTTACGCTGGCCTTTTATGAGGGTGTGGTCCTACCCTGGTCGAGCTGACCCATTCTTTCTGCAGCTAGAAACAAACCGCGGCGTAGCTCTACCACGGTTATTAGCAGATAAAAATAAATCAATCACATTCATGATGTGATTGATAGTGGTGATTTATTCTAGGAAAACCGTCTTGTTCTCTTTGTTTGTTTTCATCGAGAGTTGTTGTTAGTCTATGCAGTATTATTTTAGTAAATATTTTGTATATACATATTTAACATTAAGCTGTATAGTTGCTTCGATCGTTTTTATCTCCTTTTTTATAAATTAGCACTGCTATTGAGTTTGACCATTATAGCATTAATTGTCTTTTATTAATATTGTTGAATACAATTTGTAGTGGTACATATAAAACATCTGAAATTTTTTTTTGACATCTTCTCCTGACTACTTATCGCTTTTTTAATTTTGAATTGAGTATTTTATTACCGATTGTTAATTACTTAGAGGTGACGTATAAGCAGTAAAGTATTTTATATTATATTAGTTTTTGTCGAGGAAACGGTGATGATTTATTTGAAGCATAGAGGTTCTTATAAAATTTATCTATCTCATAGAGGTTTTTATATAATAATCTATGATTATATCTATTCTTCTCGATAATATTTTGTGGTTTTTATGGTAGCTACCCTCTCTGATGATGTGCTTAATTCTTTTATAGCCTTCTTTATAGCTCCGGAGCATTCCATAAATTTGACGATTTTTTTCTGGCGTTTTTCTTTCCGTTCCTTAGAGAGCTCACCTTTTTTTTCCTCATTCTTGTTATTTCTGTTACATGTTCAAATTTAATATCAGTAAATGATTAATCTACTGTAAACAAAATTTCTATTAAGAATTATTTTTATGACGACGGGCTTTTCTTAATTTGATTTAATCAAAACAAAGGGAGCTCCGAAGGATTTCTTCTTGATGATGGATTCTTTATAAGGCAAGTTAGCTAGATTACTTGAACTTCAAGCATTTGGAGCCTGTAAATCATCTCATGGCTTGTTATAGTCGGTATACTTTCCAGACTTAACAATTTTTAAACAACTCAATATAGTTTTACCAAAGGATCCAGATAGATCCAAGACCCAGGACCCTAAATATCATATCTTATGGTGATCTATAGAGGTTGACTTTATTATTATATTTATATTCGTTAGAAAACGAATTTAAGTTTGTAAATAAAATGAACATGTTAATCTTGATAATAACTTTTGATAGAGGTCATCCTCTAAAAATATTAAGAGGTTACATTTTAGCTGCGGAATCAAAATGTCGGTTCAACCGAGGAAATAGCAGCATATTAGAGTAGGAATTCGTATACCCGATTACTGGTAACCAGGTATTTAATTCATAATGAGTTTTTGTTATAAATAAATGTAAATGTTAATGAGCTGGAATGATAATTTATAAAGAATTACAGTACTTGTTCACCTGCTCAGTAAGTCTTAGTTTCGTAAAAAAGAAAGAGCCTTAGGAGAAATAAAAGAAATGATAAATATGAACATGCAGTAAAAGTCTCTTGACTATTTATTATGAAAAGGTAGTTCGATATAAACCACACCAAACAGCTAATCTTTAAAACTCTAACCGCAATTGTGACGTCACATATTAGTAATAACAAATATTAGAGCTTATAAGTTTCAGTGTAAATTTATTCTGGCAGGGTTTGTTCTAGGCCAGCGTGCGACTTGGGCTTTAAAAGATTTATTGTGGCCTTTAAGTAAATTCGTTTAATAGGACAATGTTATAAGTGTTTTCTTTGGAGTATATTATTATAAAAGCGCAACTTTTAATATTTGAAGGTTTTATATGATAGTCATTACACCATCATCATTTTAAGCCATTATTATTCCACTCCTGAAGGTGGACATCTCCCAAAGATTGTCAGGACATAAGATATGAGCCCCCTATATGAATCTGCCTACTGCAATTTTTTTTATTACACGCGTTTTCATTGTTTCCGCATCACTCGACTGTTAACTCCAAGTATTACGTACCGATACTTATTAAGTGTGACTATTACACAGCGAGGTAAGTAATAATATCGCAAGAAGTTTCAGACACCATGAGCAATACTTGTAAGAATTCATAGTTCTTAGATAGTATTATCAAGTTTATCAAATAATTTATTTTGTTTGACCGCCACCGAGTCTATATCTATTAATCTGGCGAAGTCAAAAGATAACGTTCATTCAAGTTGAAACTAGAATTATGTGGGCTAATCCAGAAAGAGTTATCAAAAAAAATATATGTAAACCGAAAACTACAAAATTGATATTGTTTTAGGCTTTTACCCAAATGTAGACGAATTTCTAATGTAAAATTCTACATATAGTTCTTAAATAGCATATCGTGTTAAATACTAACCATCATCATTATTATCACAGACTCTCTTCTAAACATAGGCCTCACCCATAGATTGCCACAAGGCACGATCCTGAACCAACTGCGTCTATCTAGTACTTCTTGTGATGATATTTTTTTGTAAACTCACATAGGAATGTGGGTTTGCAAGAAAACATTAAAAACAAAACATTAACCTTTGTATTTTTATAGATTGTCGATGTGATAAGTTCTGCTTTCAACTTAACCTATTCATATCCAAAAGCTTTTATTATACTTAGATCGCCCTACATAGATAATAAATTTCTAGCTAAAGGTTTTCATTTCATTTATTTAATAAATCGATCAAGTTACCATAAGGTGAGAACTACATTATTTACCGAGTCGTAAGAGGCCCGTTTCTAATGTTTAAATTTGTATACAATTTTCTGTATTAACGTAGTAAATATCTTAATATATTATTTTAATTCAGTTGAATAAAACTCATAATGCCAAAACAAATTTAACGAGTATGTATAAGTGTCCCCGATTTTTAAAACTCATCTACGAAATAAGATTTTGAGCCCAAATTAAATTTATTAAATAAATTAATCTAGGTAAAAAATTGTTATATCTAGACTAGTATCTACTCTAAATAGAACGCACAATTTCTTTTTTATATTCCTAAATTTTCTAGGGACTTAACCTAATTAAATGTTGTATCAAATCTTCCGATTGTCCTTTTTTGTATATGCCTGAATGGGTACTTTGGATAGTTGTTTATAACATATAACAGTCATAAAACATTCTCACATCAATATCATTAAAAAATATAGACCTAAAGTTATCGGAAATCGAAACTAGGATTGGAACATAATAAAAGTCAACAGACTTATTTAATAGCACTCTAAAATTCCAGTGTAACAATATTACGTATGTATGAATAGCCTCGCTATGCCCGGAAATTTCTCCTTCGAGAATGACTATCTTAAAAGAAATATAACCGGCACGCGACCCACGTCTCAATATAAATCGGTGAATAACGATTAAGCGTTCAAAAATGAATTGCGAACAATCGCTGTTGAAGAATGAAAGATATTGTAGATAAAAATATTGAAATGTTTCCAAACAGTTGTGCATCAAATATAAAACTTTTCGCTTAACAAGTAAATGAATATTTTTGATAAATTAAGTTATTTTATTTAATGTTTTTGTTTTTAGTGTTATGTTTAAAATGTTTTGCGAGTGAATGTAAAAAAGTTGTAGAGATACGTTGTCGCTCGTTTTACAACACACGCACACCAAAGTGCAGGCCAATGCGGACGCACCTTATTGCTTTTCCACGACTAGATAATCTTAACTGAAAATATAATAAATCATGTCCAAATTTTATATATACAAATTTATATATGTATAAATAAGTTCAGTTACAAATGTTTTTTAATTAAGTAATGTAATATTAAAATTTATACCTACATATTTATCAGTCTCAGCAAAAAATTAAAAAAAAATTCTATTCGAAAGGTGGCCCCTTTGGCTTTTATACAGGCATTTAATCTGTTTGGCATGAATTTATGGATTTACACGCTTTCAAGGGAAATTTCGCCACTGCTTACTCCAAAGATTTTTTAAGAGACTCAATGCCGTGTCGTTTAAAGCAGGCCATGTCCTTTAAAACTGACCATAATTTGAAGTCTAAAAGATTGAGGTCTGGGCTAGATGAAGGCCAGTCTTCAGCTCTTATAAAGTCCGGAACGTTGGTTTCAAGCCAGGCTTCGGTAGTTAGTGCATTGTGACCAGGTGCAGAGTCCTGCTGGAAAGTCCACGGTATATTTTTAAAAAGTGTATTGCTGAGAGGTTTCACAACATGATCCAAGACAGTATCTTGATACACTTTGGCTGAAGTTTTCACTCGTTTTTCACAAAAATGTAGTTTTGTGAGTACTTGATAAGACTCGCCCCGCCAAACCATCACCGACGCAGGATGATGACCGCGTTGTACCTTTCCGACCACTTGATCAGCTTCTTTAGAACTGTGAGCGTACTCTTTATCAATTTGCTTAATGTAGAGTTCTTCAATTGTGAAAATGTTTTCATCGGTAAAAAGGATATTTCTGTGCCTTTCACCTGCGTATTGAGACAGATGGCGTTTTGATCGATACACTCTCTTTAATTGTAAAGATTGATTTTGGGCATGTCTTTTATATCGACGATAAGCACTGAGCTTCAGGTTTTGTTTTATAATACGCGAGAGAGTCCTAATCCTCCTATCTTCATTTCTCGCGATAAGATTTATTGCTTCCTAATGGGGTTTCAACGAATTCTGGCTTTAACAGCATTAACAGCCTTTGTAGTACTAACAGTACGCGGCCGCACCGATCTTATCTAGTCTTTGACAGAGGAAGTGTTGTTGTATCTGTTAATAGTACGATAAACGAACACACGGCTGATACCAAACTTTTGAAGTGTCTGGAATATGATGGACGGCCACATACGCACTTTGTGCAAGGCGATCACTGCAATCCTATTTCTTTAACACCCCATTCCATATTGTTATTTGATAATGAACACGAAAAAATATGAGAAATGGCGTAAAATCGAAAGAAGTTTTTAAAATAATATACGTGTTCCAAATTCAAAATTAAAAGTTGAAAAAAAAGAAAAGTTTTTATGTTATAATATTAATGGCCAGACTAGTTATATATATATACATATATATATATATATATATATATATATATATATATATATATATATATATATATATATATATATTTATATAATTAAGTTTTTAAATAACACGGTTTATGCTAGAGTAGGTTATCCTACATATTTCTTATATATTATGGAGGCTTAACCGCGGTTTCATAATTATATGGCCACGAAAAAAGAAATAAAAAAAAAATATCAGTGATATTTTCAACACAAAAATAATCACATATTACTAAAGTAAGCCAAAAACTTGTCACATACATTCAATTTGTTATATCGACTGCGGTAAATTGAATCACAGTCTAGGAATGGATCCAATTAATAAAGCGTCAGTCCGCAAGTGTCATACGTACCAACGAGTGAAAATCGGGAAAACCGAGCTCTTTTTCGTCCATCGTATTCCAAAACTAAATTCGAATTTATCAGAGTATAACAGGTATTTTAGAAATTAACTTTAATATAAATGAATACAAAATATGTTTCAAGTCATACAATATATTGCCGCTATAATAGAATTTAGTCTCTAATAATATTTTAAAAAATACAATTACTCTAGAAGACCGAGGAGTACTATACTGTCGCGTGGCCGGCAAGACTTAATAAATAAAACTTATAATATGTACTATATATGGGCCATTTTGTTCGATAATTTTTTGCCATTTTGTAGATAGTGACATAATCCCTTTGCTATAGAAATTTTGGGACTTCTGATCGTAAAACTGCGACAAGTAGTTTTCACAGTCCTCTCTTCATGTCAACCTAACACTACCTAAATAATTCCGAAGAGGACGAAAACATCTGAGGGTGCAAGGTTAGAGCTATATTGAAGATGCAATAACACTTCCCAACCTTATTGCGAGTTAAACCAGCTTTCGCTATAGATCTTGACTACCCTTTGACCATGTGCTTTTTTGAACAAAGAGATTTTACTGTAAGTTTTAAAATACGAAAACACTATATCTCCGACCTATTATATCCAAACAGTTTATTGTAAATACTTTCGGAATAAAATACAATATAATATACTTTTAGATAATTTTTTCAAAAAAATCATGAAATTCGCTGTTGGATTAAATGTTTATTTATAATATTTTTATTATATCATGAACTTTTGAATAAACTAAATATTCGTAAACGTAGACGCTCACGATACTGGGACTCACAAATATTTACTATTTACACCTAGACCATGTACAAATGCTGTAGAATGAGTTCCTGTGTGGCGTATCATGAATTCGTACTATAAATACTTTAATAAATTTAATTTTGGCTACATAATGTATAAATTTTAAAACATGTGTGATTGAGAATCTTCTTTCTTCTGTTTACTTTACTACAAGTTTTGGACACTAAGCTGTCCGTATATATATTGTTTTTATTTATAATCTTTGATTTTTTTCTTTCTTCATCTCTGAATTTTTGATCTAACTTTGTTAAACGTATATCAAGGTAACGTAACGTAATTCTTACTTTTGCAAATGAAGTCAGACATTTTGTGCTCAACGGTGCTGGTGGTACAATTATTTTATCAATTTTGTTATTTTCTCGAGTGTTATTGTACAATTTTTGTTTAAGCCAAATAAATAAAAAAAAATATGGCATATGCAAACATTTGAAAGAATGTATGACCAAAGCGTCGTAAATATCAAAGCTTTCAAGGCGCGTTTTTGGATATAAAAAATGTAATTGAGTAAAGAAGAAGATCGTTTGTTGTCAAGTCTTAACTAAATCATTGTTTTTACGCTCGAAACGTTTCCTGATTTACAAAACTCCTTCATGAATATGACTAAGAATATTTTACTGGCATTTTACGAAGGCCCTTGTTTACCAAGTCGTACCCTATAAATCCTCGACGGGAGGAAAACACATTACACATTTCGGGCACGGGACCTCAATAAAGCCAGATTTGTAAGAGTTTGTTACGGGTTTTAAAAGGCTACTTGGGTATACAATCCTTAGTGCTTACACAGTCTGTAGGCGTAATGGGAGTCGATTTAGGATATTGGAAGGGAAATCAAATTGTATACACGATAGCACTAAAGGTTCTACAAACCATATCAAGCAAAAACGAGCCGAATTTCCGCAAATTAAGAACGAAAATTCCTTACGTTATTAAAATCGTGAATATTCGAACGAAACTGCCCGTTAGTTTAACTAATAAATTTGTCTTCAACGAGAATTGTTTGTGTTAATTCATTTTTGTTATATAGTTTTCTTAAATATTCAGTAAATATTAAAAAATCTGATTAATTATATCCTTCGTTGTCACATCAAATGTGGCCACTAATAACTCTGTTTTAATAAAAGAAATAAATGTCACAAAAAAGGTCCGCAATAGAATATCCTTATAATAAGTCATGACTGCAGACCTTGATAACTACACCCCATCTCTTTAGGGTTTTCAGATGAACCCGCACAAACGAACAGACAAAACAGGAGATTTTTTTCAGTATGTAGTAACTCGCTTTCAAAGTTTAATTGTACTATAGGAGTAACACTATAGGATCTTCAGATATTAGAAATACAATGTAAAGACGGTAAAAACTTTGTAGCAATTTTCTAGTCTACATACTACCATAACACTCACGGCGAAGTCTATCAAAATTTTCTAATAAAAAAATTTATGTTCTCCCCATCTTCACAACCATTGAACTATTGGATCAATAAGGTATATAAGAACAATGTGCCTTTATTATAAAAAAAATATTTATAAACTGACTTAAATCGTTTTTAAGTATACCTAGAAGCTAGGACCCTTTATTGGCGTAGAACAAATATCTGGTACCCTGTTTCTTAATGTGAGTATCAGGGACAGGAAATAAAGACGGCTCTAAACTAATAATGTCGCCTTTACATTGAATATTGAAGAGAAGGAAAATGAACTTCTGATTGTATCCGCTTTGCCAAAAGATGTTATTTTCCAAATCAGTTATAAATTATTACGTTCATAGAAGTATTAAAAATCTCATTTAAGTTACGTAGTGAAAGTGCCACGTAAACATTTCTTGTAATCTTTCGTCACATCTAAGACTTGTATGACATTGTTTAGTCAGTAATTTCAGTATGTAAATATTTTTTGCATTTTAACTGCGGAAATAAAGCTTTAAAAATAAATGCCTGTATGAAGGTTTTTTAAAAGTTTTGAAATTATAAAATATTTTATCCTCTCCGACAAGTTTATCCGTTAGAGAAGCTACGAAACCAAGTATAGTAGAGTTAGTTATATCTAGAGCACTTTTCACTATTAAATCGCAGTGAACCGACTTTTAAATACTAGGTATTTTTAATTTTTAAATTATAATCAGGGTTACCAGTAATTACTTAATCTCAAACTTAAAATGTTTCTACTTTATTTTAATATTTTGTGGTATATTCGATGATAACGTTTACGTTTTTCAGTAATAAATGACAATTTAAAATGTAAACAGGCGTCTATTAAGAAACATTTTAGACATGAGGTCGAAATATTACAAATAAAACGTGATGAATATTTTTTTTATTAAAAAGAAAGTATACTGGCGTTAAAAAGCATCACCAGCTAAACAAATAAAATATTAACCCGCTCAAGACTGTATTACTTATCTACGCCCGTCGCGCGCCTTGCTCCTGTTTGTGCTCCAGTCAAGCCAATAACTTATCGGTGGCTTTATAAAGAGGAACATCCTTTTAGATATCAGAGACAGCTGACGACACGACACATAAGTTACAACGCGCTCTGCATAAACACAAGATACCGTTCTAAAGATCGTGCCCGTTAGTAGCTCGCAACAGTCTTTTCTTTTTCTTACATGTGATTTTTTTATTCAATAAAAAAAATTATAAATAAAACAATTTATTTTTTATTAGATCCTCTTTATACATGAACTAAAAAATGTTTAACAATAAGATAAACATTTTAACAGTTTGTTTCTAACAGTATAAATGGGTCGGTTCAACGAGAGAAGAACCACCGATATATACAAAAGAAGGATATGTTTCGTATGGTGGCTGTTGGAAACTTGAGACCAATTACAAGTAACATTATAAATGGAAATGTCAGTGTCACCGCTGACTGAATGTTATCTGAGGTTGTGTGTGTATTGTCATAAAAGTGATCACAAATGTATTTTATTACTATATTTCTTAAAATTTTCATAAGAATAATATCAGCATTATTATATAAATATTATCTATTTATATGGAAATCAAACCCATAATGAGAATACTACTCGTAGTCCTATTATTTTTAGTATATTAGACACCGGCTGATGAGTAATTCCTGAAGCCCGAGATACCCACATTCAGCCTAGATAAAGAATCATAATGCAGATGAGGTCTATGTTGGTATGCGCTGTCACTCCTGCGAAAGTTGGATTCCCTTGGCACAAGTGATAAGGTCTACGGTTTTCTACTTTCCGTAGCTTTGTAGCACTGCGAACACGTGATCGTTCCTTAATTGAGTCAACGCATCAGTACTACAGCTTGTTTTATATCAAAATCAACCAGACAACAAGAGTAACAACATAACGCATTAATAACAATTTATAAAACATCTTTGAAATAAAATGCTATTCATACGGGTATTTACGAATCCCAAACCAAACTTATATCAATATTTGAGATGTCTACAGATCGTTGAATGTCGATCATGATACCGGATCTAATATTTTCTATCTTATGTTCGATACATCATTACGTATGTAAACGGGAAAATGGGTGTGTGGAAGGATGTGAAGCAGAATAATCAGAGAACAATAAAAATATTCTTAAGTATTATAATTAAAGCACTACGAACTCGCTACGAGTACTCCTTGAAGGGGGCTCACTCATAGCCTATATAAAATATTAATATTTATACTCAGTAGTAAGATACATAGCAGTGTAATTTTTTATACAACTAAGGGTGACAAACAATCACACAGTTCATCGGAAAATGAGTGACGAGTGAGGCCATAAACATCTACATATATCCTTAATAAAGTTTCAAGATGCACGTACTTTGTGTCATCTAATATTAATATTTGAGGACGGCATTCATCACATATCACATGCAGCACATGCCATCAAAAGTATATCATATTAGGCGTTCTGGATCCCCAAACGCGATAATCTCCGAGAACTTGCATTTGTAATGAACTAGATATGGGCTAATGTAAATGTTACACTGGCGTAATTAAGTACCTCTACCAGATAAAATTACGCAAGGGAGTCACTTCACTCTCTGGTGAGCTTTAAAACGTTTGTTTTCCATGTTTCGAGTTATAAATTATTCAAATAACGCTTAAATTGTACTAGAATGTCATATTAACGTTTGTTTAGACAAAGTTATAAACAAAGTTACAAAATAAAGAAATAATCTTCTTCAATATGTTTTCTTCTTTTCAATCTTCCAAATTGTCAACTACAGAATATACATCTTACCCAGAAGTGGTGACAAAAATTGATGCTACATTGAAGCTCATCCCACTATTGCGGAGCCACTTCCTGGTCTTCTCTAGAAGTCCCGAGGCGGTGAACTGTTGTTTTTCCGCTCAGATTTATTAAGTACTATTTTAAATTTACCTAGTAACAAAAAAAAATTAACTATTGTATATCTGCCATATTTATTTACCTATATTTTGTGTTACCGATCACTTAAGTTTTTCATTCATAATATAAAGCAAATTACACTAAAAGCTATTAACAGCAATCGCTTAGTTACCTGATGATATCTTATAAAAGCAAATGGCTTTTAGAAGACGCTAAATAACAAAGTTAAAGTGTGCTTATAAGTGGTGGTAATATAACCGTGCATTAAATTAACTAACTTAGTGTAAGGATATCTTGACACTACTGTGTGGGCGATGGAAGTTAATTAATGTACTCCCTGGCGGAGTTCAATGAACACATCACGTCTATACGTGAAAAAGTGCTGAATTATTAAAATTTTATTTATAGACTATTTATATTTGATTGATTACAAACGATGAACTTTATCCCTACCGACATTCTCAACTAATCAATTCAAAATGTGGTGAAATAATGTGACAGGCGCTGGAATATAAAACTAGTGATAAATTAAAATATCATAAATATTATACAAAAAATATATAACAAAGAACAAAATAATATACAGGCACGAGTATACATTTACTTACACGAGTAAATAATTTAGTAATAATATAAACATATTATAATACTATATATAAACTTCAGTACACTGATAAATATATATAACATACATAAATATATGCACATCGATAACGTTAGCCAATAATAAAGACTAAATTAGCAAATTACTACTATGTTTTGACATTATATTATGACTAAATTCGAAATATTTATCAAAACTCAATAACGAGATTTTTTAAAAAGCATTTGGACGATGTTGTTTTTTATATTATCAGGAAAGAAGTTCCAGAATCATGTAGCCTGAAGCGTAAATGAGGATTACTGGCCTTGTTATTAGAGGAAGATCGAAGAAACCTATTGTGACACGACATAACTTCCTAATATTCATAATTTAAGAGGTTGAGCTCTTAAATATTTATTAATATATATTACAGGAAAAACAAACTCATTGGTACTGAAAACTGTAAGTTTCTTTAATGTATATGTAACTTCATAGTAATAATAGTCTGAGTTTGGCATTAAATATTATATTGGAGAAATGTACTATATGAAAGAGATTAAAAAAGGTAATTGAATTTTTTTGTTAAACATGTTTTATCGCTGAGTGACGTGTTACGGTAAAGCAAAAACTTAATTACAATTGGAAACAGCTCCGTTTGCCGCCGCCGGATATGGGTGGCATTGTGGCGGATGTCATTTCCGCTTTTTGTCGTATTCCAACGCGCTCGTTGTACACAAACAAATATTATTACAGAAAATTTATTTTGGCGCATTTTTTAACCTTCTATCGTTTAGCTTTGTTATACATATATATATATGTACATATATTTATATATATAAACATATTGCAAATATTTCAGTGTTTTCCCTGCATTTTCTTGTAACAACTTCATTCAATACTAAAAAATGTTCGAAATCATACCTGTAAATCATCACATTTATGCCTTTTCTTTAGCTATTCCAAATGGCACTTCAAAACTTAGAAACATCGTATGAGAAATGCCAACACTCTCAAAGTTGGTATTTCTCAGACGTTGTTTTATTAAATCAAGATGAAAGTTAGACCGAAACGAAAACTTTAAGCCATCGCGATTACCTTCTTTTTAAGTTTGATAATCCTATACTTTACATACACATACTTCACCTGACATATTCCAGCATATAATGCAGATGCGTTGTGATCATCATATATTTTTTGTATTGACAGTCAAAAGACGTACAGTTCACCTGATGGTAATTCCTGCAGCCCATGACATCTACATTCATCTTTGATAAGGAATCATAATGTAGATACGTTGTCACTCCTGAGGATTAAAATGGAATGCCTACCATGAATAAAATTGATGGAGGATCTTTAATCAATTCTAGGTACGCCACAGATATAATAACTTGTTTTAAGTTTTTGACATTAAACTACTCTGTGAAGTTATTGCAAACACACTAGATCGAGTTTCCGTAGTGATAGTCAATTAACGTGGCTGCAGCGCCGCGGCATCTGGGTTTGATTCTACGCCGTATTTGTGCAACACATTATGTTGGTTTCGGCTGAGTTGTGTGTATATCCTGTGTCAATGACACAGCATCTGAAACTCCCTCCAATCTTATTGCATATGCATAACATCGGACTACTTTAATTTAGTACCTCTATATATGATAAACCAGTTTCGACCAGGAGCACACTAGCATCATCATCACATTGGCTTAGGGTAATAACGAGTGAGTGCCTTTGATTTCGCGAATACTTATGGCTCTAGATATCCTGTGCAGTTAAATTCAGTTATCAGCTAGAAGTTATTGCCATGATGCAAATAGACATCTCATCAGAGGCCAGTTATCCATGAGCGATTTGAAGAAGGACATTATCATCAACAAAATATTTTTCTGCTCTATAAAACTCCTTGAAAATACTCCTTTAATAGTTTTATAAAGAAGAAGATGAAATAGGTTACAAAAGTCCTGGGAAACTTGACACTCCCACGCAATTTTTTATTTTGTTATAATGCAAACAAAGTTTTAAAAATCCATTCAGCTAGCTAACAAATGACGCAACGTTGTTGATAATGCGATCCGTCACTGGTGACCTCTGCTCTTTCTCTTCTATCGCTTGGCCAAAAGACTAAACAACAAATAAAATAAATATTATCTTAGACCCATATTACGAATTGTTATAACTTGTGCTTTGTTTACGTGACCCAAAAAAATAAAGATATCCCGTGGCTTAATCTTATCTTTATGTGTTTTTTGGTTTATGTCAAATTGTTCAACTTATTTTCTCCCTATTTACCATCAACCACGTCTTGATTAAGTGAATATTTCAAGCCATATATAGCTAAGTTTTTTCTTAAATGATTTATAAAATGGAACATTTTTACTTCCTATATTAACACAAGCACAGAATCTACCTGTGACGAAAAGAGGCCTGCTTTTATCCTCATCACCAAAAAGCTCTCCGGTTTCTCTCTTTCACCGTTTGAAACATCAAACTATTAATTTTGCTGGTATTCCAGAAAGCATGGTCCTACGCTGTATTCTGTTATGTGTATATAGCCCTTACAACTATTATTTGAAAAATCATGAAATAATGATATTTGCTTATTTATTTATTTATTAGGTTTACCAACATCTGTTTACACTGATGACGTACATATTAAATTATCCATAATTTATATAATTCTAGTGTTACAATTATTTATAGGTTAACTCAAAGTGCACCTCAAACTACAAGTCAATATACGAGTACAAAAAAGACAAAGATAAAGATAAATATTTTAATTTTTTGTTTTAAGTGATCACTCTAGGACTGGCAGAGGCGAGTATAGATACATTTTTTTATTGCATGAGATGAGCCAAATTGTATATCAATTTCGAAAGCTGGCATTAGACTGTTTAAAGATTCAAAGATATTGTTTAAAGGGTGATAACTTTCTTTGCCTATAGTTTTGTCATTTATTATTTGTGTTCTTTATACAATATCCGCTATCCTCGTCGGGAATTACCGTCCTCGATAATATATGATATTATTTGATCTATAAATAAGAGAAACCTTCTTGGTTTAGAATGGGCATAGATTGACTAAAGCCAATATAAAAAATGTCTGACCTTTCATTCTGCTCCGTCTGCAGGGACGGGCAGAGCCATTTGTGCATATTTAAGCAGCGTGAAAAATACGCTACACGAAGCAGCGCCTTACGCGAAAAATTAAGTTGTTTGGTGAGTAAATAATATATGTACACCTACATCAAACACTGCGGAACAAAATTGAAATACCTACTTTACCAACAATTGACTCAATTGTAGAAACAAATGAAATCTTATATTTAATCAGAATGAAAGAAATTTTCGCTTAGTGGATAAATTTATGACAAATGAAGCGTCAATAGCCTAATGGCTTAGATATATTAGTACGATCTGCGAAACTTAAGGTGGTGGGTTCGAATCCACCATTCGAGTATTGTCGTGAACCATCTCCTATAACAAGCATTTTAAGCTTAGTTGGAGAGGTTAACCAGAACGCTAGTGATATTTACAGCACTGCTGGAATTCTTTTAAAATACATAAGCATTTAATATTGAGATGATTCTGCCAATCTGTTGAGAAATTGCTCCCGAACCTTTACCTTAAACGCGTAACGATTTGTAGCCGCCCTGACTTCAGGAGGGAGAGCATTCCAGAGAAGAACAGATTGAACAAAGAAGGAGGAGGGGATAAAGTCGGAGTTATGAGAAGGACACAGAAGAAGAAGGTTGTTGGTCGAGCGAAGGTTTTTATCATGATTACAGCCAAGGTATTGAAAATATGCAGCTAGATCGGAAGGAGGAGTGGGAGATGTCAGGATAGAATGAAAGGGAGTGAGAGCACGCAGACCTCGCCGCAGACGAATGGGTAGCCACTTTAATTGAGAACGATAAGTAGACACGTGGTCATACTTTCGAGGCCTGAAATAGGACTGCAAGGGGCTTAATAGGTTATTCTGGTGATCAAACCGCAATAACTGTTTGTGCCCACAAGCCTCAAGTACTTTGGATAGGAAGGGAAGAATGGATATAGGGCGGAAATGATTAGGTAAAGAAGGATTTGAGGTCTTGGGTAAAGAAATTATATAGGCATTACGCCAAGGGATGGATAAGTTCCAGAATCCAGGGAGAAGTTAATAATGTGGGATAAAGGAGGGATGAGATAGTCCAGGAGGACACAATCATTCGATGGCTGATATAATCGTAGCCCACAGCATTATATTTGATGGAAAGTATTATCTTCTTGATCTCATCCGTCGCAAAAGGAGAGAAGTGAAAGGTTTCGATATTGTGCCGAGGTAAAGCCATTATGTATTCGACAGTATTACGTTTGATTTGGTTATCCAAAGGAGTATGAGAGGTGAAATGGCGATTGATATCATCCAAACCAACTGTGTCCTGAAACTCAACACGTGACTGTTTTCCAATACCCAGGGTCCCAAGGAACTTTCAGATATCAGCGGGAGAAGAGGAAGAGATATTATTAAGAATGTGTCGGCGTTTGGCATTGCGTATCATCTGATTACACTGATTCCTTGCAGGTTTAAAACATGTCCAGTTGTCATTAGATCGATCTTTCTTAAACTTACAAAAAGCCCAATCCCTGCGTTCATCGCTATCCGAACCAAACGTGTCATCCACGGTGCAGGCGGACGCACTTTTTTAAAAGGTGCATGTACATTATATAAACAAAGAAAAACGACATTGAATGCATTGACCTTTTCGTCTACTGTGAGGGCTGCCATCACACTTTCCCAGTTTGATTAAGATGCATCAATGCACAACCTCTCAATGTCTATGCGACCAAAACAACGTAACTGCAATATTTTAGGTAAAGGTTTAGGAGGTTTTAGGACATACGAAAGGAAGATAAGGTCATGACGGCAAAATCCAGGTGCAAAGCGATGGCCATGAGAAGAGACAAGGGTAGGATTTGAGGTAAGGATTAAGTCAAGCCAGGTATCTTCTCCATCAATATTGTGGTGAGTGGCTTGCAATGGAAGAACGTGGAAGCCAATCGAGGCAACAATTTGAAGGAGTGCAGATGACCTTGAGAATGAGTTGGGAGCAAGGAGATCGGTATTGAAATCGCCCATGACGATATGATGCGAGTATTCCGACCCTTAAGATTCTAGAATCGATTCGAGACTAGAAAAGTACTCAACAGAAGGGGGGTGATAGATAACACCAAGAATTGATTTAGCTCCTCCCACGATAACTTCAAGAAAAAGAAACTCTGCTGATGCGGAATAATTTGGAGAAAAGAAAGTTATAATTTTAAAAGGGAGAATTTCGCTTCCTAGATATATAGCAACACCACCCCCACGCTAGTCGATACGAGCATTGCCTATCAGCGTGAAGCCAGGGAGTAGATAAGTGGTCGAAAGAAGATGAGGTTTGAACCAAGTCTCCGTTATATCAGGTCGGTATGAACGTCAGCATCAGAGAAAGTCTCCATCAAGTCACTGTAGTGACTAGGTATGCTCTGTGCATTAATATGGCACACATATAATAAAGAGTGACCTTCGTCAAATGTATGCCGAACAAGGTTACTCAGCATATCAGTCACAGAACAAAAACTGTCACCGTTAGACAAAGTACCTGATTCGTAGACTGAATGGAAAGAATCATCATCAGATATCATTATAGGATTTGTATAAAATAATAAAGTATGATTAATAAATAACTAAATAAATATATACAAACAACAATAAAGCAATTAATATAAAAAGAAATCGAAATAAATATAATATACGTATATATACAAATTTTACGTCATATGTTACAACACTGCTATCTCTGCACCACCTGCCAGCTATATAGTATGTGCTTAATTTTTTAACGTAGAATATTTTGAAGGGAAAATGTCTTTGCAATTATAATAATGTTTATTTTTATTTCTTTGCTATTTTTGTATCATTAATTATAAGCGTGATATTAAAAAAAATATTAGATCTAGGACATATAACGAAAAAAGTGTGCTTACGGATAAATAATGCAATGAAACAAATAATTAAAAATATGTAAATTGTGATTAAATCCGACAAATAAACAAATGGAAACCCTGAAAATAATTTAGTTTATTCTTTCAAATTATAGAAAATAATATTATTTAACAACGGTTATCGCGTTTTGATCACCAGAAAAACCTATTAAGCCCCTTGCAGTCTGGCTTCAGGCCCCGAAACTATGACCACGTATCTACTTATCATTCTCAATTAAAGTGGCTACCCATTCGTCTCCGACGAGGTCTGCTTGCTCTCACCACCCTTCATTCTATCCTGACATCTCCCACTCTTCCTTCCTATATTCATATTTTCAATACCTTGGCTCTAACCATGATAAAAACCTTCGCTCGACCAACAACCTTCTGCTTCTGTGTCCTTCTCATAACTCCGGCTTTATCCCCTCCTTCTTCTTTGTTCAATCTGTTCTTCTCTGGAATGCTCTTCCTCCTGACGTCAGGGCGGCTACAAATCGTTACGCGTTTAAGGTAAAGGTTCGGGACCAATATAATAATAATATTATTAAATAAGTTACTGCAATTTTAACTAAAGTATTAGTAACATAAAATCTTGGGAATTTTTAGTTCTAGCATTGAAAACGCGATAAAATTTATTTAACACTGATACTTCCGCTTTTTTGATCTAGTTCAATTTAACTATATCAAAAAATCGTATATATATTTAAAGTGCCAAACTGGTGACCGATTCTTTTTTATAATATTAGGGGTAACAATATACTCGTACATCGAGCATACTGTTCACATGAAGAGATAAATGTGGCGCTACTACCTCTATCTTTCAAAATAAATATGCATTGTCATGAGAACTCTATTTGAGAACTAATATGGAATGCTTCATAATTATAATCGGACCACGTTCACAAACGAACCATTCGAAAAACGGCAACGTGATGATGTTATTTCACACTTGTATTCCGTGAGAGCGTGATATTTCCCCAGTTGAGCCGACTTTTCATACTAATAGACAGCCTGAATAACACCCTCTTCGAGTTCTCAATAAAAAGGACACCGGATACCTTCCTCTCATCCCAACATCACCTTTTGTAATTACTTACCACTGAATATGTTTTTGGACGCCATCGATTATGTTTGCGATAAAAGAACTGGTGGCTTACCAAAGAGGTTTATGTGCATACATTTATTAATCTTGACGGTCTGTTCAGTCTATCATATCAGTTTACGATGCCATATTTATTAGTCATAAAGTTTAATCACCTTCGTATAACAGGGAACTCATTTTTCTGTTCGTTTCAAATAAAAATTGTGCTCGAATTTTAAAATAATATAAATTTTAATATAGCTTATTTTGATACCAACATTTTTATTACTTTATATTTTATATATGAGATTTATAGCTAGAACTCGTTGTATTAACAGTTTTATCTTTTATACTTTGGTGCCATGATTTAAAAGTGACCGCACTTTACTATAATAGAGAGGATATCGAAGAATTGCGCGGTAGGTTTCAGAAGTTTAAGGAATCTATACCCAGAAATGGAATATATAAAAAGTTAAATATGAAGCTTCAACACCGTTATGGTTAAGGCTACCGTCTACGAAACTTAAATAGGTTCTAACTGTTGTGAACCATCTCGTATCACAATAAATTAAAGTTTAGTTCGTATGGTAAACAAGAACGTTAGGAATATTTGCTTTACTATGAATGCATTACCAGTATTCTTTTTTTAATATATAGGATACATTTACCAATCCTTTTTTTTAAATTTATGTTTTAAAGATCCAAAAAAATACTATTATCGTCGCAGGTACTAGTTACATAACGAACAAATCTAGCAAGATTTGGTATCGCGAACACAAATTCACTAACACCTCCAGCGTGCATCAGTGAAAGTTTTTAAAATCAATATGAAATATAGTGAAAAATGAAACAGATACCATGTTCATCATATTTTATGCTATTAATAACCAATAAATCATGAACACTTAAAGAAAATGCTACACTTCACAAAATATAAATCAAAAATCAGTTGCTCCCGCCTAGTAGGTATATAGTTACAGCGTACCCCGAGCTATATGACCTAAAACCTTTGGTCGGGAAAAAGCAGCCGTTATTTGCTAAGCACGTGATTATAGTCTTAGTGTGTAGTGCATTACAGGAACCCATTAAGGTGGGTTCTCTCTGAACGCTGGTGATACTGAAAACTGTGTCATAACCGTACAGTAGGTCTTTTGTTTACATACAAATAAAACTATCTACGAACACGGATTGGAGCTATTGTTGGAGTTACAGACAATCGCTAGCGGTATTGTATAAATTTAAATTCACAGTTGTAACAAAAAAAGTTACAACTACGTTTTGTTTCGTAATTATGAAAATATTTTTAATTGTCTGGTTGCTCGCATTTCGTGTCTGTATTGGCACCGTTTTATTTGCAATATTCTATTAACCTAGAATCGAATTAATTATCCCACACAATGGATATGTACCTTTTCTGTTTTTTTTTTAATATTTGTTTTATGAAAATAAGTATTGTATTTTTATTTGTAAATATAATTTGGATTTTTAGTAAGTGGCAATTATCTTTAAGCAAATGAGTTTTCTATCATAATTATTTGAAGACATGAGCTGCCATATAAATATTACTGTATCAGTCTTGTTACATCTGGTTAAAATTAATTATTTGTACAAGTGCGAGTGTTTGTCTCACTTTTAGACTACATCTCAACTTATTATCTGATTTGTATGGA
This sequence comes from Teinopalpus imperialis, assembly GCA_029286865.1. Taxonomy (NCBI): domain Eukaryota; kingdom Metazoa; phylum Arthropoda; class Insecta; order Lepidoptera; family Papilionidae; genus Teinopalpus; species Teinopalpus imperialis. The sequence goes on from JAGSMU010000034.1 coordinate 2,426,152, forward strand.
TATCCGGATTATTATGCACAAACATGGTTATAGTGAACCGTCTAACAATAATTGTAAAAGCACACAGCTTGACCGATTCGCAACTTATGACTACTACATCCATCATATCTAAAGCGATATATATTCACTGTTACTATTGCGCAAGATACGATATCGCCGTTCGCAAAAGTCTAATACTTAGAATTCTAGACCACTCGTCCGTCAATCAAACAACTATAATGAACTGCAAATTTAGATAAAAAGGGTTACTTTATTGTTATTTTAGTTTCTTTTACCATATTCCTTTCGATCTTCTACGTTCATGGTTGGTGATGATCACTTACCATTAGGTGAATTGCTTTCTCGTATGCCACTTCTTCTTCTTCTACTCGTATTCTATTATTTTGTCAAGCACATTACCAATACTGAGTGAACAAAATGAGCCTATTTTATACCTATTGCATTCTGGTCAATCAAATACGTCCTATTAAGACATTGATTATTAATCTAATATACATAAAATATTAATTACGATATGAAAATATTTTTAATTGTCTGGTTGCTCGCATTTCGTGTCTGTATTGGCACCGTTTTATTTGCAATATTCTATTAACCTAGAATCGAATTAATTATCCCACACAATGGATATGTGTATGTACCTTTTCTGTTTTTTTTTTAATATTTGTTTTATGAAAATAAGTATTGTATTTTTATTTGTAAATATAATTTGGATTTTTAGTAAGTGGCAATTATCTTTAAGCAAATGAGTTTTCTATCATAATTATTTGAAGACATGAGCTGCCATATAAATATTACTGTATCAGTCTTGTTACATCTGGTTAAAATTAATTATTTGTACAAGTGCGAGTGTTTGTCTCACTTTTAGACTACATCTCAACTTATTATCTGATTTGTATGGATATCCGGATTATTATGCACAAACATGGTTATAGTGAACCGTCTAACAATAATTGTAAAAGCACACAGCTTGACCGATTCGCAACTTATGACTACTACATCCATCATATCTAAAGCGATATATATTCACTGTTACTATTGCGCAAGATACGATATCGCCGTTCGCAAAAGTCTAATACTTAGAATTCTAGACCACTCGTCCGTCAATCAAACAACTATAATGAACTGCAAATTTAGATAAAAAGGGTTACTTTATTGTTATTTTAGTTTCTTTTACCATATTCCTTTCGATCTTCTACGTTCATGGTTGGTGATGATCACTTACCATTAGGTGAATTGCTTTCTCGTATGCCACTTCTTCTTCTTCTTCTACTCGTATTCTATTATTTTGTCAAGCACATTACCAATACTGAGTGAACAAAAATGAGCCTATTTTATACCTATTGCATTCTGGTCAATCAAATACGTCCTATTAAGACATTGATTATTAATCTAATATACATAAAATATTAATTACGATATGAAAAATATTTGTGAAATGCAACATATTACTTCCTCTACGAACATTTACGCTTTGAAATTTACCAAATTCTTACTACTTTTACAGCCGAACTTCAGCTGAAATTACATTATTTTTTAAAATAAAATAATATAATTCAGCATATTAATATAAAGTTGAAAGCAGTTAGTTAATTTTATTAAACATCAAGTAATTCTATAAAGTAGATCGAAATTGCTGATCTGGCGGTGTTGATTACAAGAGTTTGCCTTTAATTAACAATAACTGTTATTATCCCCTTCTCAAGCTCTCTTAAAAAATCTTGCCTGACAATTTTCCGTGGTCTACATCCTTCTATTTTCTGTACCATTCTTTTTCTATTTATGGTTGAACCTATGCTCGTGCAGATGCTCGGCCTACTCGTTGACTAATTTGATCTGTTTTTTTTTGGACTGACTGATGGTTCAGCTAATGGTAAGTGATTCCTGCTGCCCATCACGCACACTCATCTTTGAAAAGGAATCATAATGGACATGAGTTATCACCCTTGAGAACTAAGATGGAATGCCATGTTGTGAGTGTATTTCTACACTCACCAGAAGGAACACAGCAGCGTTATGCTGCTATTTTACACTGGTATTCGAACAAGGCTAGGTCCTTTCTCGGTGGAACCAACCCGACAAATCACGGCGTGATTTTAGTGCTGTTAAAGTTTTGTGCCAACCAAGATGTTGAATTAACCCTGAAATAAGCTAGTACTCTTTCTCAACCATTGTATTAGAAACATTTTAGTCTTATAAAATATGACCATATTTCCCATTTTCTCATCTTTCTGTTCGTCTTAAATGGCTTGCCAATAAATAAAGGGCTCAATTGCCAGAATTCCCTCTGTTCTTGACTTGATTATAAGTAACGCACCTTACCTTTTTATCTTTAAATTTGTGTTGACTGATAAAACCACGCTCAGTAGACAATGAATACAAATAAAATTAAACAAAAAAAATTAATTTAAACTTTAGGTTTTGGACATCCCCTCCATATAACCAATTTCGCGACTCACTTAACAGTGACGTTATAAACAAAAAAATATAAAAAATACTTAAATCTGATTATTTACAGACAAAATCTTAAAATAAATAATAAAAGCTCGGGGCTTACATCGCAAGGATTTTAATTTATATATGTCGAAACTCAAGAAACTCACCTGAAAGTGATAACGATAATGTTTTAAAAGTAAAACCGCCTATTTGTTTGGACCTATTGCCTATTGGAAGGTGAGCTTAGCGGCCGCTAGCTGGGAGAAGACATGACGAAATTGAAGCTGTGCTTGCCACGGCGCTTAAATGTGCGGCAAACATTGTTATTATTCTTCCTATTATTATAAAAACTCAAATAGGGACTCTTCACACAAAATATGAAGAAGATATCCCTGGCAATCGCTTGACTGCGCCTGAGGTTTACCATGTATTCTACTATCGAATATTTAATATTTTACTAGTATTTCGTATTCGGCTTCCCTCAACAATATCGTTGTGATTCCGGTACATACAAACAATAAATATTAACATCAGTTGAGACCTTTTTGTCCAATCATAAAATCTAAAATACGTTCAAGTGTTTCAACACTTCCGTAAACTGATAGACAAAGGTAGCGAGTGATGTTGGATTTGATATACCATCAATGAAATCAATCAAATATGAGATGTTACTAAACAAACAAACGGGTTTGTTTATTACATCTAGCTTTACCTATTAAATAAGTAAAACTTACATTCTCCGTTTAATTTTCATTTTACGTCAATAAAAATCAGCCTTTAATAACTCAATATAGTTTTGCTTAACCGGCGTCTTTTATTAAAGAAAAAGACAGTTTATTGCAGTTTGTAGAACTATCTTCGGTCATTTAAGTTTCTAAATACGACTTTAAAACAAGAATATGTGACACGTATTTTTACATCGATAAATGAATACGAGCGGTCCAATATTAAATTATGCTTGCATTTAATAACGGGTTTCCAAGATGATCTAATTTCTAGTTTTTATATTACATTCCAATTTATTTAATTACCAATTATAAGACCGTATTTAAGTCGACATTCTGTCGCACAGTTTTGCAAAACCAAGTCTATTTCAAGCATTGATTGTAATAAAATAACATAGGCTCATTGTTATTACCTCAATATTTTTTTAATAAATAAGCTATAATTAAAATGAAAATTTGAAACAGTCTTAAGTTATAAGAACACTGACTCCGTTACTTAACAGTAACATATAAGAAGTGCGTGTTACGTATATTTTGCCACTACATATTTAAAAGTCGGTATGTAAAAATATTTTTATACATTATAGACATTTATGAACCAAATTACTTACTCTTAAACTGATAAATTGAATTTTGAACGGTAACTGAATTTAGTCATTCAAAGACAAAGGGTAAATATAACGGTCACTGTAAGTGGGAAATCAAGTTAAAAACTGAGTAATATTCGTAAATTTTCAGTATCTAAAAACACTATACAATTTTTCCACACGCACATTATTTTTATATAGTTTTGTAAATAACAAACTACTTTATAACTTTAGCGTATGATATGGGTACAATATTATCCATAATAATCTTGAAACTGATTAAAGCCGAATCTATGTCGAGTGTTAGTGTTACAGATTGATGTCACATTAAAATAGGTCAGGATAAGTACTCTGATCCACAGCACCCATTGCATTTCACCTTTACATTCAATATTATTAAAACAAGCACTTGCAAGCAACAAGCATAAGTACAATAAAAACAATAGATGTACAAAGCATAGTAACTAACCTGACTTCGCGCCACAGTATAATTCGTAACATGTTCAAACGCGTAGTACAAGCGCGATTCGCGCCGCTTCGGCACGGCACAGTACGGCGCGTCACTGCACGACACGGTTCGGCACGGCGCAGCACGACACGATACGGTTCGGGCGGCTTGGGCGAAGCTCCTCGCTCGGCACACGGGCGGCCGGCGCGGGGCGCGAGGCTGACTGGCCCGGGCGGGCACCGCGCCGCCGCGTTTCATTGCCCTAAATTCGCGCTACATAGCGGCACAATAATTGTCGTAGCGCTGCAGCCACCACGGCCGCACAGCCTATCGATTCAGTAGTACGTTTCGTGAAAGTAAAAAGTTAACTCGATCGAATACAATGCGGTCAAAGTTGCTCTATGGGTAACGCGATCCTGTAGTTTTCTAGGTCACAAAATAGCTTTTAAAGTCATTATCGATTATTTTTCCGCGACGCTACGAGTTTATAAATAAACTTGGTTAATGATAGCTATAGAGTTTCGGGTTACTTTGCGAATGTAACGACTATTTTATAACATAAAGTCATTGGACCATCTTAGTGTTTTAAATAAAACTTACTTTATTTCATACGTTCTATATATTAAATAAAGTCTAAGAAAACTGTAAAACTGCTTTATAATTATTTTTAATTTTTATTTCATGTATAAATGAATAATAAATGAAATAAAAAAATTAGTAGTTTGCAATAAAAAGTATACACGCGGGTTGCAACGATCGAAACATTTATGGTGTCTACGTGCGTCGCGTCCTCTACGGACGTGCGTCAGCAGCAACTTGCTACGACCTACGACGCGCTACGACTATTATTTGCCACAAGTTCGTCCATCTCCGTCATAGATGTCTTAGATATCTGGGGTTAAACCTTAGTTTTAATAATAATAAAGTTTGCATATTTGAATAGGCTACGAATATATTAATATTAGGTGCTTACATATGAAATTAGCGTATTATATAGACAAAGTAAAAAACTTTTTTTATGACATTATATATTAATTCAATCGAAACACGTACCATGATTATCTCTGCATTTTCACCATTTTAAACGCAGTTCATTAATTCCATGGGTGAAGTTTTGGGAGCGAAAATCAATAAAATCTGTGAAAGCGGTATGGACTACCTCATCGGAATTGATTTTTTTCCTTGCAAGAAATTGTTCAAATTCCGAAAAAAGTGGTTGTCTGTTGGAGCAAGGTTCGGGGAGTATGGTGGCTGTTGGATACATTCCAATCGCAGCTCCTCTATTTTCACGACCGTCTGTCATGAAGTATGGGGTCTACCATTGTCATAAAGCAGTGGGCTAGAGTAATTGACCAGTCTCGGTTGTTTAACGGCTACCTTTTCCAGAATGGTTTGCAATTCCAGATCTTAAGAAACTGTAGTGTGCCATACACTACAGTTTCCTTAGATTCCAGAACTGGTCCACCAAACACTAAAGAGTACCTTTACAACTTTCAACTTTCGCTTGGGACAGGATTTGGCCGATTCTTCTGGGTTTAACCACTGTGATGAGCGTTTCCGATTATCGTACAATATCCATTTTTCACCACAAGTAACGATATATATATATACATATACATATATATATATATATATATATATATATATATATATATATATATATATATAAAATATATTTGAATTTAAAAGGAACTTCTTTTGGACCTGCATGTCCAAGAAATAAATTAAAAATAAAATATATTTCAAAAACGTTTGAATTCCACCAAACCATAGTGAAGCTGCAAGGCTGACTATGCTCCAACACCCTATCAAACTAAGGAAGAGGCTTATACTCAGCGTTAGTGTAATTAATATATAGGCTAGTATTATTATATGGGCTGTTTCTTTTCTTCTTTTACTTCAGTACATTTTAAATAGTTTCTTTATGTTTAAGACATTTTCATCAACAAAGCAAAGAATTTAACTTAATATAACCAACTATTGATTTGCGGGTCCCTGGACCGATCTTCAGCCAATAAGCTTCAGTTTGGAGTCGATATTTTTGGAACACACATTTTCCAACATTTGATTGTTATCCTACGTAGACATACATGTCCTATATACTCGTATACATACGAGTATATAGGATATGTATGTCTACGTAGCTTTTTTTACAAGCTTTTTAGATATTTTTTAAGAATTAATGACAGATCTCAGGACGCTTCAAGGTTTCTTCCACTCACCGAATAAAAGAGAAGTAAGTTACTACTGCTAGTTTACATTTACGACGTGGCAGGTAACAAAGCTGTGACCGGGTAAAAAAAAATCTGAATATTCGAATATTGTAGTACTAATTATCATTTTCATGCCGTAGTAATAACATAAAGTTGACATGATACACAAACGTACGAGTATATTATATTGAGCGTAGTTATAATATTTTCGAGTAGGACATTATTTTTCTGCGACTTAGAAACAAATCAAATCAAATAAACATCAAATAATTTATTTGCTAAGAATATTGTAAACTAGACTGTATAAATTATAAATAGCATTATAGTGACAAATTCAGATTTTATCCCCAATAATGCAAAAAAAAATTATATATCTGACAATAGGATGAAGAATACTTCAGACGACTGAAAACGGTCAGAAATTCCACAGAATAATAAATACCACATAATATATAACAGCATAATATTGTTTTTGTGCTTTTCATGCAGTGGGAAAGAAACTCGCTAACTGGTAAAAAGATATCAAGTCGTATTCATAAAGGGTCACGTACTGTTATCTAATTTTTTTCTTGTAAGCTGTAAAATACACAGTAACTTTATCTTGTCAATCTTCATATTAAAATTTTCAATATTTTTTTCTCACTATGATTTTTTTATTACTAATTGTTTTTGTTATTTTTTATTATAGTTTATAAAATGAGGACCGCCACTTATCTTTTGTAGGCTTCACGGAAGATCAGGGATATGACCCTACCATCTCCATGCCGGTACTGTGACAGCAGTGCCTGAATGGAGATCCTTTTCTTTATTTGGCGCACAGCAAGTTTCATTTGTCTTCCATTTATTTATCATGTTTTGTATTTCTTTGTTTTTCATATTTTTTTATGTTTGTTTTTAATTGTTTTTACAGTACCTGATTTTGCTATTTATGTATGGCAAAAAGGAATACATGAATATTATTATTTATTCCATAACTTTTGATCAAGATTTGAAATTGGGAGTTAATTTGTGTATCTATGGAAATCATAATAATTAGTTTAACTGTATACTTAATAGTCCCTGCCCCTGCCACTATAGAGTGGCGTAGGAAAAGCTAGACTTTGCCAACAAACAAGCTGCTTATGCCAGGGTAACAAACGAGCACACAATTCACTTGATGGTAAGTGATGACTGCAGCCTATAAACATCTATAAATCATTTAGTATGGAAATGGAAAGCCTCACTACGAGTACAAGTTCTGGAATATATAGAACCCTAAAGTTATCAAACGAAACACAGCAGTGTTATGCTGCTATTTCGCTCGGGCACTATATCAGAACGTGATCCTTAGCCCGATCGAACTGACCAATTCAAGATGCAACTCCCAAAAATTTACAGCGTGGCATACCAAACCAGACCTTGCCAACTCGGGCCAATCCTGGCTTGGGCGTTACCCTCTTGCATGAGAGCGACTGACTCAAGGGTACCTAGAGGGTCGAACCTCGGGTCGGTCAGTTGATCCGATGGATTAACCAAAAAATATCAATTTAAAAATATTAATTATAAAATTTTATTAATAAAATTAGCTATATGTACCACCACTTCAGAATGCATGGGCGCTGGAGAAGAAGTGGCAAGAAACTCCAGCGATGCTCCTATCTATACCAATTGATGAAAATGCTGAGATATGGCGATATCGCGATTAATTTTGTTGTATGCAGTATAGTGAGTTGATCAGGGCTTGGGCCCAGGCGGTCACGTCATGAGGGTGGTCGAGGGCGTGCCACGGTCTCCTTCGGACGCGAGGGTATTCGAGATGGGATTGTTTTTTCATTACGCAAGAACCGTGGCGCACCGATGGCTTTGCGCATGAAACGATTTTGAATTACCTGAAGACGTTGTATGTGATGCATGGAGCATTACGGGACTAGCGTATGTCATTATGGGTCAGATGCACGCTTTGTATATTGTAGTTTTATAACGCGGGGACATTTTCCTATTTTTATTGAGGATCTGAACCATTCATTCTACAACTAGAAACAAACTGCAGCGTAGCTCAGCCACGTGAAAAGTTTACACGTAAACCTAAGCGAAAACCATAGGTCATAAAATTCTCACGCGAGTTCAGCTCTTATATATAATATATATAAGATATATCATGTATGACTGACGTCATCGACACCATTGACTTGATATATTTCTCTTGCATTTCTGTAATCAATATTTACTTAGAAACCTGAACCAAATCTCCAATTTCCAGCAACCAAGATTGTAGTCAAGTGTCGCTTATTTATAATGTCAAAATACTAGTGACAATGGCAAGAGCTAGGTGCAGAATTGTAATCGAGCGGGCGAGCACTGCGGTCTAATCGACCACGAGTGGCGTGTTAACAAGTCGCGTGACGGCCGCGCGTGCCGGCTGCTTTGTTTGTGATTCTTAAAAAACTTATTAAAACTGCCACAACTTATATACACTAGTGCGTTATATTCAAAGGTTTAGATGAATTGAATATGTCAGTGAGTGTGTGTACTTTATACATATATGTGAGAAATAGTAGGGCATCTATTTTATATATCTATTTTATATCCTTATAACACGTCAGTCTTGTGAAATTAAGATTTAACTTTTACCAACTTTTTAGCGATTCAATTTGAGCGACAAAAAAAAATTCATTCGACAAAGCAGCCATTTTCAGTAAAAACAAAATATAATACTTAAAATCATATCAACACTAAACTATTCTTGTTTTCATATTAAATATAATAACAGACACATTGTTTAATTTGCGCAAAATAATGGAGTGTAGGTACTCCTTGTAACGTCCCTCCTCAATATACTTGGACTTCTTTCTACGTAGATAGAAACAATATTAATAGATATTTTTTTCTAATACGCGAACACAAGACGTCTGATGCTAATTAATATGGTAAAATACTCTTGTCATTATTTGTTATATGTTTACTATGTTTTGCAATTTATATGTAAATTTATATATATATATATATATATATAAATATATAGACCCTTTTAAGTCCGCCCTTTGTATACCCTTTTGTAAGGTGTGGCCAATAAAGTTTAAATACATAAATTTAAAAATATATATATTAATTATGCCATCATTTCACAATACTAATTCGAGTGCCGATTTGCAAATTTTTTTTTTTAAAATAACAAACTCTTAGGAATTTTCTGAATCTCTAAAAATATAAATATAAAATAGAAAAAGTGGGTGAACACAGAAGAAAAAAGAAACCAGTTAATACTCAAACATTTAGTCCTGCGTGATTTGTCTACCGCGGTCTCAAAAGATATAAGTAGGTAAATCGCCTTCTTCAAAGACCCATTCCGTCGATTGCTGTTTCATAAGCAGGTCGTAGTTGTATATCCATTTTTCGTCGTAAGTCAAGATGTATGTTACCTGTTTTGAATTCCCTCTGTTGAATGAATATAGCATAAAATAACACATTTGTACACGTCGAATTTTTTAGAGAATTCTGGAAACTGTCTATGATGTCTTCTGTCCATCCTGAATATCAGGCTTGGTAATGTTGCGACATTTCTATACTTACCACTCCACCCTGTTGAAATTTTCTTGAGTTACTTCCGTTCGCCATCGCCCTAGTGTAGCGTTATCTATGAGGTCGTGTGCTTAAAATCACGAAACCAACAGGTGAACCAAGTATTATATCTGTTATAATGGAATCTGTTCTCCGAAAGCACTGATGTAATGTGATTCCATAGATTCGTTAACCTTCATAATACATTATAGCATGAAATGTTCTATCATATCCCATCTTAGCAATTAAAACGCGGCAGGCATGTTTCTTTAACAATTCATTATAAAAGAAGTAAAATCTGCCAGCTGGCCATGGACCTTGTGAAAAAATTTGCCTATAATCCATAATACAAGTAAAACAATGGTGTTGATAGCAAGGCGTTGATTAATAACTTTTGGATCACTGTGGATCAATGGATTAATTCTCAGGGAGACTGCACATTTATATATGGGTAACCAGCACAAGGGCTCCCGAGAGGGAGCCTCGGCTTGGACCGTTACCCTGTTTCGCGAGAGCGTCTGACCCGAGGATGCCCGAAAGGGCTATGAGCTTATATATTATAAAATTATAGAAGATTAATATTGGAATCATGTGCCGCTAAAATCGCTTAGAGGTGTAATATCAAATTATTCTTAAAACAATAAATAATGGAATATTCGAACAATAATTATAAAAATTAGAAGAAAAATAAATAAATAAATAAATTTTAATAATAATAGATAAATTTTACTTATCTCTACACTTAACAAAATGTTACTTTATATATATTATTGTTAAGTTATAATAAAATAAAATTGTTGATATCTATTAAAATGTGATCCATTTATTTTCAATACGACGATGGAATGCTGATAGAATTTATCTATGTAGATTGCTAACCAACCTTTAATCCCACAATTAGTTTCCCCATCAGTAAATATTAACATAATGTGTTTAATGGTTCAAAAAGAAAGGAGGAGGAAGTTTAATGGTCTCAATTTACTAGGGTGGCGATCACTCCGTCGGAAGTTAGGTGACTTAGGGAGCTCCACGCTAACGAGCTAAGTAGCTGAAGTTGGGAAAACTTATTTGAAAATATGCCAAACCAAATCCCATTACGTTCGGCCCATGGAATAGTTTAAGTTTTGCGGTGAAGACATTTCAGACCACAGGTTTTTAGTTTGCCTACATAATTAAGTTATATTGATTATAGTTTAACTTTTTACACGATAATAGTAAGTATGCACACGCTTCACCTGATGGTATTAATTCCTGCAGCACATGAAGCCAATTTACCATCGACAAGTTATCATAATACAATGTGTAGTCAGCCCTGAGAACAAATATAGAAAGACCATTCATCAGTGAAAAGGTATCCAGTTTCTTTCTTTCACCAGACGAAACAAATTAAAGAAATTAAAAAGAAAGAACGCTAATATACAGAGCAAACTAATAATTGCGCTGTGACTACCACGTACTCGTAAGTAATAGTAAATACAATTGACTACAAACTACATTAAATGTAGGAAAATAAATCTACGATAGTGACCTTACCCTCTCTCATATACAGGGTTATTCGTAATTCGACGTATTCCCGTTATGAGGTGATAGGGGTGATTATTTGCGATAATTTTAACCCCAATATGCATACTGCAAAGGTGAAACATTTTTGAGTTATCATGTTTTTTAGCTTTTTAAAATAAGTCAAAAATGCAACACTAAAATTTTTTAAAAGTTTTAATTTAAATATATTTTTTGTTCTGATTTATAAAAACGATTAACACTGGTTATTTATAAATATTAAAACAACAGTTATCAGTCCAAATTTAAAAAAAAGGAAATGTAAAACGATATTATTTCAATATTTTATGCAGATTTTTTTCCAGTAAAATGCCTTAAAATCAAAAAAAAGTAATAAAATTTTGCTTGCAGATTATTTTTAAAACAACCGTTTTCTTAGCTAACCTAACCTAACGAGAATAGGTCAAATTACCAATAACCCTGTATATACTACATAACTTATAAATAAAATTATTGTATATTTTTTAAATTTGAGGAATTTTACAGATACTTCAAATATTTTTTAAAATTATGAACATGAAATAGATATCACAGTTTTAATCACTCCTTGGCTCCTTAATTAAAAAGTATAAAAGTTGAATTTATATTATTAGAACATGTATATATAACGCTATACTTATTACATATCATTAAGAAATATATATGTTTTTTATGAAACTAATTGCAACAAACGAATTAATTTTTGTAACCGTTACTTATAACAAACGATGTGTTCATCTTTAATTGGTGCATGCATCAGATTTGACTTCATGTATTTATGGATTAAGAAGGTTTTCATATATGCACTGTAGATGACCCAAATTAAATATATAAATAAATAAATAAATAAAACTGTTCACCTAATGTAACTCATAGCTTCAGCTATTTCAACCTCGTATATAGGGGTGGTCGTTGCCCAGTTGGACCGACCCTTTTAAGATAAACAAATTGTAGCGTGGTTCTGCAATTAGTTTATAGCTAAATTATGCATGGGTCGTCCGGAGAAACACCACGTCGTGTAATACCAGTGTGAAATATCAACTTAATCTGCATTACAACTCAAATATCAGGGTGTACGTTTTTTTAATCTTTATTGAGGATGAATGTCATGGGTTCCGCAGTTCTTCCTTACCACCTGTTAAACTGCGTGCTCCTTTTTTACCTTTATTATTGTAAAATTACTGTTATAAATTTTTGATTCTTACATATGCCAAATATATAACAGAGAAACATTTACTCATAAAAGTACATAATTGTCAGAGAGAACGTAGTTGCAAATATAATTGTCGTGAAATAGAGCGTACTTGTCACATCAAATACTTGGGAAAAATCTTGGATTCGCAACTGAATTTTCTAAAACATATTGGATTGTTATGCGGTAGAATTCGAAAATTAATAACAATTTTTAAAACACTTGCCGATCCAAAACTCGTCAATCAAATTTACTTTGCTCTCTGTAAGTCGCTCATATCTTATTGTATGACCTCATTGGGAGGTGCTTCAACTTCAACAATTAAACCTTTAGAAAATGCCCAATGCGCTATTCTAAAAGTAAGTACTTCGCGACCATTTTTATACCATAAAACTTTTATACCAGAACTGCCAAGTCTTTACGGTGAGACATTTATTTGTTCAAAACTGTCTCCTCAAACAGCATAGTGTTACAAAATTAGATGAACGACAACCCGTAGAACAGACAAGGTGTGCGAATCAAGGAGTTTTCTAACCTATTTTGTAAGTATGTAGTAGATTTTCCGTTGGTAGAGCTACGCTGCAGTGTGCATTCCAGCTGTAGAATGAATAAGTCAGCTCGACCGAAGAAGAACCACGCCCTCACAGAATACCAGCATAAAATAGTAGAATGGATGTTAGAGTCTTATAAATAGTAGATAGACACGTAATGAGCCGGTACTTACTTGGGTCTGCAGTGACCTGATCTTTAGGAACCAGATGAGTGACCCAAGTAATGAAGAGGCCCGGAAGGGACATACGATTGAGAGCTTCCAGGAACTGCTGAGCGAGCACAGCGTGACATCCCACGACCCCTTTAGTAGTAGTTTAGCCAGTAGTGACGCAATCTGTCGAGCCCAGAGCTTTTCCAATTTATTATTAATATATATACAATGTAGGCCTACAAAAAGTCGAAAATGCAAATGGTTCAGGATCACACTATACGAGGTCTTAATTTAATAATGGACTGGAATAATGATTAGTCATTATTTATTGCAAGATGCATTCACATTTTTCACAACATAGAAATAGAAAATAAGAATAACAATATAGCGATAATTACAAGAATATATGCAATATAATTAAATTTTATATCAGCATGAACCATTAAATAATAAATTGATGATAATGAAGGTATAAATCAAAAAAAATATATAATCTGTAATATCATCAATGGATGATAATTATAATGCTATTTCTTTAAATTTTAGCACGATGGTTTTCCTTGAACTTTTATTACATTTATTACTTTTATATGGTTATTGTGCCAAGTCGCATTGTTTTATTGCGGTTATTGTATAAATGTGACATTAATTTATTTACAATTTCTAATGCTAGTTTATGCATGAATAGTAGGATCTACTTTTATTTTTTGGGTTTAAAAAATAAAACGTCCGTAGAGAAGGGCAAAAATCTTTAGTTTATTTTTATCTGTTTAATTTTTGTTTTATATAGATGTGTATAATATTTAATACAATCAATATATATACATATATATAATTAGTTGCCGTATCAGAGTACAATTTCTTTATAATTTTGATGAAATAAACTTAAATTTAATGAGTTAGTACTTCATTCTCAGTATATTCCCAGAAAATATTTATATTATTTGTTGAGAAGTTTGAACCCCATTGTTAAAGTAATTCAAAAACATTTGAACCCAGCTTTTAATGGTAGTGAAGACTCCAGGCTGATCAGAAATATTAACAGATACTTGAACATTACCATCATTGAAAATTTCACCATTAGGAATCTGGGTTTCTTCGATTACTTCTGGTTTGTCTACAATTTCTGGCATAGGTGGAAATATCGGAGCCACAACTTCAGGAGATGGCTCTGGCAAAACGATAGAATCAGGAATTTCTTCAGGCAAAACAGGTACAGGCAGCACAGGTTCAGGCAATAACACAGGCTCCGGGACCACTCCAGGCAGAACTGGCTGAGGCAATAACACTGGCTGCAACTCAGGAAGAGGTTCAGGAAGAACCGGTAAAAGATCCACAGGAGGATTATTTTCGGCTGCTACAGCAGCGTCCGCTAGGCCTTGAGCAGTTAATGGATATAAAAGATTAGATGCGGAGGCCAACTCTCCATCAATGTGATGCTTGAGCTTAATGTCAACTAAATCTCCAATTTCTAGTGGTTCTCCATCAGGTACGCCATTTACGATCAGTTCCACGGGTTCCCCAATTTCTTCATCTAAAGGTAGTGGAGTGGCAGTGGCTAATGCCACGAATAATCCGAGTAGAAAGAGTTTCATTTTCTTTACTATAAAATAAATAATATTTATTAAGTTATTAATATAATAAAAAAAATAAAAAACACTATGTATAACCTAAGAATTTCTTTACGACAAATGCAGCACAATAAACTTTTATAATTTTTTAAATAATCAGGTTAATCTTATTGTATTTGTAAGCGAGTTTCCCTGTTGTATAAATTTTAACACTGCCCGAAAGCTTCCGAAATGGTCTAACGATACCAGACACCGACAGATTAACGTGTGGAAGTGTTCAGTTGTAAATGTCACTTAGACTTAAACACATTTGGTTTATTTTTAATTGCTTACCTGTGTTAGTGTCGGTAGTTTATTATTATATGAGAAACAACACATTAAGCGCGAATTTAATAAAAAGACTTATCACAAAGATAGCAAATTATAAACCGTAAGATTTCACTAATACCCGCTGTAAAGATTGAAATTATGGGTAATGATTATAACTGAATATCCATTACATAGGATAGCAATACGACTGCCAAGTTTAGAGATATAAAGTTAATCGTTTTACTACTCAATTTAATAGAGTCGTAAAATATTAGCATTGAAAATGATAACGTTATATATGATTTATTACGTATGCCTTGTGTATTTCAGCAGATTTGTCACATTATTTGTAAGTAATAAATTATTTATAATAATAATTAAAGGCTATGCCAAATCTCATGTTTAGGTAAATTATAAGTTAAATATACATAAAAAAATATATGCAATAATATTACAATATATATGTTATATTAATATTATACTAAAGAATAATGATATCCCAGAATATTGCTACAAATAGCAATTTAGTGCTGCCGAATTTTGTCTATAATTATGTGGTTCCAGCTATATAATTCCTTGAAGATAAACGTGATGTTATAAGCAAAGATCATCATTGAACTTTGACAAAGATTCACCCGCAAATATCAAGTTTTCTTCAAAAGTACAAGGTCTCAAATGTATTTGAGAACGAGAACCTTTTTTTCACAACTTCCGACAAAATTGGAGACCATTAACAAAGTGGTAATAGCGACATTGAAGGTGAGAAGATGATATAAAGATTCATAGATAACGTTCTAACCATAGACAACCTCTTTAAAACATTAAGATTATTATTAGGCCTAAATGGCAATAGAACAGGGGATGTTTGATGTGATTTAATAATTTCATTAAAATGTACATGAAAATGACTGACTAGAAATGTTACTAAATATTTTCACATACGTAATTATAATAATAAACATTTTATTTTTTTATTTACTTTATTTAAATTCTTTATTGTAACACCAAAGGACAGCGGGTGCGCCCATTCCCTGTCCTTAATGCTAATTAACATTTCCTACGAGTCAACTCACGAGATAGTCAACAGTCATGAGAAAATTTGGGGCAGGCACTTTACACACGTACGACAGTTAATTAGAGAAAAAACATATACATAATAATACACAGATATATAATACAAGCATAAATAAACTTTATATAAAATATATACATAATACTTTTACATTTTAGTGACGTGAGCAAAAGCCAGACTGGAATGTACTCAGTAGGTTGTGTTTTGAGATGTGCGTATAATGAAATCTGCTTATGCACATAACGGCCTAAATTTTAGATACACAAAACCACCACACCTTTTTGTTAATAAGGGGGTTTATGTTATAATGTAGCCAACCCTGTGTTTAAACATGGTCAAGAGAAGTTGTATCAATTAAAGACTTATATTAGACACTACTGTCGAGGTTATTATGGGTTTGTCACAAGTTGGTGTAGGTTTGGTTTAGGTTGGGTTTAAGTTAAGTTTGGCTGGCAGGGGGCTAAGATTGTTTATTGCTTTCCTGGCCTCTGGAACACTTAGGGGTTTTCAGTCGGAGCGAGTCTGACATAACACATCCTAGCCCTCACAGGGGTGGGATGTGTTATGTGATGGGGTATGTGTAGCCATTTCCCCATGTAAAAAAAACAAAAGATGCACTTTTTGCTGAGTTGGAACCATCATTGACGATCACCCAGTAACTCTTTACTTAGTTGCTGGGATAGGAATTAGTTTGCCCCAGCAGGATATTAAGCAAAAACTGAAGGAGTGCATAGACGATCTGAAGGAAAGAATGCTGCTTGGAGTAAGGGCATACCGAGAACAACCAGAATCTTCTCTTCCAGAGTGAAGAAGGGGTTTTATAGATCGTTGACTAAACCACGTGGTCATGGAACGGGTCAAGTAACGGACCAGGCAGTCGTTTTCTGGCGCACCCTGTTGTCAGGCGTCGTAACCCACAACAACGACCCCTGGACGGAAGTTGTGGGGTGTGCATGCACAGATATTGCAGATATTGCACCTATGAACCTCGTTGTGATTACGGCGGACGACGTAGCTGAGGCAGTTCGTCCTTGGGACTGGTAAAAACTCGATGCTCACTACTGACAAAAAGGGTCTGTGGGATGCCACGTTATACTCGCACAATAGTTCCAGGAAGCCCTCGACCGTAGGTCACTCCCAGACCTCTTCACTACTGGGGTCACTCACTTAGCTTCTAAAATATAAAATATAATAATAATAATATATTTCAAGCTCTAGACTTATATTTTGTTAGTAAATATAGACTTAATATCTACTGTTAATAATAAATTAGTTTTAATTATTGTATGTTACATGTACCCTTGTGCAGTGGTTCATAGGTATAAAAACAATCCAGCATATTTGCTATCACCGCAATAATTTTGTTGGAGCTAGCACGTACTTTGCGCACCTGAGACGCACGTATCTTTCGCAATGTCACGTAAAACAGTCAACTCGTGCCTCTGCAAACATCCCTGGTGCGCTACAGAAGCGAGGGACCCTCCAACAGAACCCTGTAGGCTTTGTTATACTGGACGGGAAGGGCGTTGTAAGATCTTTAAGTATAGTTCCTCCACATGCTGCTCGTATAGAAACAAGTACAATAAGCTCTGAACAGTATAATCTTCATCTCTTTTAAGCAACGAGCAAACTTGCGTACGATCATGTTCGCTTTCACTGACTGACTCGTTCGACTCTCCTTCGCTCTTTCTCTAGATCGGCATAGTCTTTGAGATCCTAAATACTTAAATCACTATCTGCGTAGACGCACCGCCAAGTCTTATTTCAGGGACCTTAGAGGTGCATATTTTTACTACTGCCTCAAATAACATGAATTCGCTTTTCGTGATATTATATTTAAGTTCATGGCTATCCACATGATTTTCACAAATCGTAAGCAAGGTTTTAAGATTGCAGACCGATGCACTCAGCAACACCATATCGTCTGCGTAACTAATGTTATTAACGCAAACACCAACTACATGCCAGCCGATATGCTCGTTCATGAGCGCAAAGATTGGTGCGTTCATGTATATTGTGAACAGAGCAAGGGACGTCAAACTCCCTTGCTCTAACATCGCATTCCATTCGATAAGGCTCAAATAAATTTCCTCCTTCACTCGAACTTAAGAACATGAATTTTCTCTTTCGGTAATTTTTGTTCCTGTAGATTCTTCCACATCATATCATAGGCAACCAAGTCAAACGCTTTAGATAAATCGAGAAAACATGCAAATACTAATGCTTTCCCAGATGTATAGTAAGTACCTAACGGAATGGTTAAGACGCAGTATAACACTTTCTGTAGACAGCGCAGGCCTAAATCCGAACTGGTTTTCGTGTAAATGATGATATTTTTCTTACATAACGTTAAGCACGGCGCCTGGTACATTTGGTATAATTGTCGCCAGAGAAATGGGTCTATAATTTTTTGTGTCCGATAAGTTGCGTGTATTATCCTTAACCACAGGCACTTCTATAGCTTTCATTATTTCCACAGGAATATAACATACTCAGGCCTCGTGTGTGTTCAATGTATAACTTAAAATAAGTAAAAAGAATTGAAAGGTTATTCCAAAAGATTAGAAACGTAGCAGAAATATTTCGTAGAAGGGTAGAAAATTGCTTTATTTAATATCATCCTTACTGCCAAAGGACCAAATATTACTCACAACCGGCTCTCGTATATTTTTTACAAGTCCCTTGAGCTTTGACGTGAATACTTTCTATTTATATGTACTCGTATGGCCTACTCTCTGGTATACATTAGAATTCTTCTACGATATTTTTTACTTATATTAAAAATAGAATTTATTTAAAACAAACGTTTTGCTATCTTTACTTCTTCTTAAACAAAGGAAGTTGATCAATATGACATATGTAGTCAAATTATTCAAATTTTTATGGTCTATACTGATGATTATTTTTTAACAGGAAATTGTCAGTGGTCATATATGAATTTAATCAAGACAAGATGAAGAACTTTAAAGTTTTATTTTGTCTTTATGTCCATTTGTGGAAATAAATAAATTAAAATTTATTCATACGAGTACGATTAAATAATAATTTATTCATACGAGATTAAACAGATGATGATATGAAAATAGAGATCAAACTAGAGCTGGTGAAGTAGTAATGGATACTCCTAACAAACGCTATTTACAACATATAATAAAAAAAAAAAAAAACATGGCTGTAAGATTGCAAATAGAACTTGGTGATGTTCATTCAACAATCAAGATTTATTATTTACCATTCGATTATGGTCATGAACCATCTCCTAGCCTCAGCATTTTCAGCTTAGTTGGAGTGTATAACCGGTTAAATGTTTCTAATGTAAGAAAACAGCATATATTTATGACGTTCAAAATATATGATATAAGATTGCATTTGTTATATTGGATTGTTTGCTTTTTTCGTCACTCCTTACTCAAGGAAATTTAACCGATGTGTCTAACAATGATATATTAGATTTCGATTACAAAATGAATTCAATCTTACCAGTTATCCAAGAAGACTGTAAGATAAGCGGTAAAATTATCAGAAACAGTGTTGGCAGTTATGAAGAAATATATCGATATTGAGTATATTCTATATAGAACTGTCATCAGTTAAAATAGTCTATCCAGTTTTATACAAAAAAGTCTTTTAAAATTATATTATTATAATATTATTTTTATAAAATTGGGACTCATAGAGGTTAATTATTTGTAAATGATTACTATATTATTTATTTTTTAAAGACTTGTTTGCTCGAGAAATGGTTATCGCTTGAATTGAGTGAAGCACACTAACAAACACGCATTGAGTGCTCCGTCACATTCCTCAACTCTCACGTATCGTAATTTGTGATGAAAAATGGATACTGTATGATAATCGGAAACGCTGATGCAGTGGTTGTACCCAGGAGAACCGGTGAAATCCTTACCCAATCGAAAGTTGACTCAGAAAAAGTATTGGTGAGTGTTCGGTGGACAAGTACTGGCATCATAAACTACTTCCTAAGATCTGGCCAGACAATTACGGCAGATTTGTATTGTCAATAATTGCAAACCATGATGGAAAAGCTAGCCGTTAAACAACCGATACTGGTCACTTGCTCTAGCCAACTGCTGTTTCACAACAACGCTAAACTACAGACAGTCGCTAAATTAGAGGAGCTGAGATTGGAACGTCTTCGACACCCACAGTTAACCACTTTTTTCGGAATTTGGACAATTTCTTGGAAAAGAAAAAAATCAGTTCCGATGTGACAGTTCAAACCGCTTTCGAAGATTTTATTGATTCTCGCTCTCAACATTTTTTCAGAAATGGAATGAATCAATTACCTATAAAATGGCAAAAGTGCATTGATAATAATGGTACATAGGTACTTCGATTGATTAAATACATAACTTCATAAAATATAACGTTTATATATATATTATCTTCATGTAACGTCGAATGCCAAATAAATGTGAGTCTTATTAAATTTAAATTACATCAGAAACATACAAAGTAAAATTTCGCTTTCTTAATAACATGTTGTATACGATAGAATATGAAACGGAATGTAATAAGAAAGAACTGTAACATGAAAGGTTCTGTGAAACACCGCCCCACTTTCGTTAACTAAATTTTATGTGTCGGAAATACACCTAAAGTCGGGTGATGTAGGATGTAAGAGGAAATCTACATTTCTTTTAACTATGAAATGTATTGTCCTTTGAAATTTAGAAGAGCTAATAGAATAGGGATGTACAAAGATTAATTGAAAAACAAAACTATTTACTATTTTCATACCTTACATTACGAGCTGCGTGTCATTGTGGCCAGAGTAAGAGGGTTAGATGCGGCAGATTCGATTCTTCTTTTGGGTCAGAGTGTATTTTCTAGCTGCAGAATGAATGGGTTACCTCGACCGGAGGTATTAGTAGTAGGTAGACTAGTATTCTGTGAGGGCGCGGTACCTGGGCAGGACCTCGCCCTCACAGAATATTAGTGTGATAACATGAAAATAGCAGCATAATGTTGCTGTGTTTCGAGTTTCACTGGTGACGAGGCATTCCATCTCAGTCCTCAAGGATGACAACGCATCTGCATTATGATTCCTTGTCGGGGATGAGTGTGGATGTAACGGGCCGAAGAAATCACTAACCGTCAGATGAACTGTGTGTTCGTTTGTTACACTCAATGATATAAAAGTAATTGAAAAGTATATATTCAAATAGGAATGCGCTTATATATAAATAGATATTTAGACTTTACAAATAACTAAAACAACAATAATATGGCAATGTATAATATAAATAATAATAATAATCTTTAAAATAAAAATTATATTTACGTACAATAAAATAGTCTAGTTATGACATTCTGTCATAGACATTCTATCATAGAAATAATTATACAAATATAATTGACGAATATGTATAAACATATTAATTATATTTTTTATAATTGTATTATACATTTAGTTAAGTTGCAGTTATCGATAAAAACTGTGACAACACTAAACTAATAACGATACGTAGGCATAGATAAGGATATGATTAACATGCCGCATACACTATCAGAACATGACAAAATTTTCCCATATTTTTATCAAGCACTTTATTCGTTCATGATACGAGCTTCTAATACGCAAAATGTAATTTTTATTTTAGAACAATCAATATCACTATTATTATATTGTAATAAATACTGAACTGGACTATTTAATAGTGAGATCAGTCCACCCCGGTTGGTCTTAACATTCTAACTAAATCTCAGTTTACCTCACCCGGTATTTAAAAGTATAGTTTACTCTCCCAAACATATTGTTATGAAGCATGATCCTAGGCCACCTATCAGGCTTCCTGCAAACAATACTAGATCGTTACTCGAACTAGTGAGAGATCGTAATTACAATAAGATTGTCAATATTTAATCATAAATAATTCTTTTAACCTCACAATTTACAAAAATAAATCAATTTAACAACTTAAATCACTTCCCACTTTAAAACTACTTCATATTCTTACTCAAGAACTACTTCAATTTATATTGAACAGATTTCCCCTAAGTTATTTGAATGTTTATTCGAAATTGAATTTCCGTTGACATTTCCTAATATATTAATGTAAAGAAAAAGAAATATTAATCTATTGTTGTTTTTTTATTTTTATTCTTTTGATTTTATGATTGTATAACACGTAGTTTTTATTGTCTTTTTGGTGAGCACAACAAAAATGAGCACAGTTCTCCTGGTGGTGAACAGTACGCCAGGAGCATTCACCCACCATAAGGAATCGTACTGCAGGTGCATTATTATTACTATATACATATATTATATGTATTAATTATATGTAATTTCAATTCTCGTCTGGCTGGTCAATAAAAGAGTATTATTGTATATGGTATTTATTTCATACTATTATTATATCCTTAGAGTTGTCAATGGTTCTTGACAACCCTAAGGATTAACACGAAATGCCTCCTTGTCTAACTCTTCGGTCTAACTGAACTGTGTAACATTGCTTCAATTTTTAGTTGAATAAAATAATTGTGGATGTGTCATGATGGTGATATTGTAGTTGACATTGTATTGATTATTACACAAATAAAACTATAGATAGCGCCAGCTCATCTCGGTCATTGAATAATAGTCAGAAAAGAAGATTTGATATATTGCACCTAACCTATGCTGATAACATGCTACAAACGAATCTAGGTCATAAAAAGTAGGATGTAGTGTTGACATCTAATCTAAACTTAATTTTGTTAAATTTTGAAATACAGGAAAATGTAGCCAATAGAAATGATAACCAAGCCATATGGCTTGATTATTATTTCAGCTGCTATTACTTCACTATGGTCTCAGTTATAAGGTCTCCGGTTTCTTTTTTGGCCAGACTAAAATATCCATCCTATTTCCTATATTTTCTTGTTTCAGGATAGTTTACAACTGCGGCATGATCCTATCACTTTATGTTTCAAAGTATTTGAACTGCTCTGTACCTATCTATTGAAGCTAAATCTTATATTTAAATATTTCAAGCGTCATACACGAGGTTGAATGTCTTTAAAAAAGTAACTAACACCAATTTTGCACCTTCTTAAAATAACGCTAATTAGGGGTTGTCATGCCCTATAAAAGGTCGTTTACTTAACCTACCCTTATCAGTTAATCGTCAAACGTCAACCAGTGCACTTATCCCTTATTATTAAACACAAACATTGCTTAAAAATGGACACATCTATTGAAGATCTGTCTCAAGCGGTTGCCCTATTGGAACAAAGCCATAGTCAGCGAGTGCTCGTGTGTCAAACATTTGCCAGTCTGCGGTGTCCAGAGTTTACCGGCGATACCAGAAGACTGGTAGCTTTAACTGAAGAAGCGGATCCAGCAGAAAAAGGTGCAGCGGACTGACAGTACTTCGCTCAGAAATCGGGCCCTCTCTGGCGTTCAAGTCCAACTGGAGCACAGAGAAACGTGAAGAGTGACTAGTCGGTACTAGAGGATACGTCTGGATAATCGAAAGAAAACCAAAGGATCTGACTCTAAAAAGGCCAGCTACTGGCCCTACGTGCACCCCAACTCATCGAGCAGCCTCACTACGATTCGCAAGAGAACACGTGAACTAAACGGACGAACATTGGAGTTCTGTTCTCTTCTTAGATGAAAGCAGTGTCTACCATTGAGTGATAGATGACAACGAGCCTACAGAAGTCCTGGAGAGCGATTCGCCCAGTCGTGCATAAGTGAAAATGTGGTTTTCATCGAAGCTAGCGGCAGATTTCGAGATTCGACGGTAAACCGATATATTGAAAAGACATTAGGGGATCATATCATTCCTTACGCAGGCTTTATCGGTGAAAACTTTGTGCTAATACATGACAATGCTCGTCCACATACTGCAGTTTCTGTTCGGCGGTACCTTCAGGTGATCAAAATTGAGTGCATGGAGCGGCCAGTACTTAGTCTGGACGTAAATGTTATCCTATAAAATCCAGACGAGATCAGAGCTTCAAGCCGCGCTCGGTGAAGAATGGAATGGCGTTTCTCAAGAAAAAATGAAAAAACCTATCCGGTCTATGAAGAACCGATTAGAACTAATTAGACACAGGGAGGAGCGGGGGGGTAAATATCTAAATAATCATTTGTTTTGTACTATTTAATTTATGATTGTTTTGTCTTTTTGTCTATATAGGAAACTTTAAAGGCATCTCATATCACATACGTTAAGATTAATTTTACATTTGATTAGGTTCATTGTAATCATTAGTCTATCTCTTACAAGAAATTAAAAACCTCGCGTAACTACTGACTTTTTCAGGAAGACAGTAAAATTTGGGGTAATATATTTTTCCTTCTTATTTATAGTTATTCAGGACAGCGCGATCGAAAAAGCTAGCTTGTAGCTAGCTTTGTTTAAGTAGATTTGTAAAAACCAGCTTATAAAAAATAAACACACGTTAAAGCAAACGTTTACTTTATTACTTAAATATTACAGTGAAAATTAACATAAGATTAAAGTATAATTTACTCATTATAAAAAAGACAAATATTTATTTTTTAGGAGTAACAAGGACAAGGACCGGTGTGAACTTGGGGTCCCAACCGCCATTGTTGGTCTGTGGAGTCAAATCTCCACTCTTGAAGGTGTCAGAGATCTTCACAAACACGTCCTTAAAATTCTTTTCCGTGCTGTCATCAGCGATAGCGTTGTCAACGTCCTCAATCGTGCTACCGCTTGGGATAACTTGTTTGCCCGTTGTGTACGGGGTTTCCTTGCCATACTGCAAGTCCATGAAGTCGTTGAGAATTCCTTCTAGAACTGTCTTCGCGCTGGCGTTTGTGGTCGGATCACCGATGCCATCGGAAAGCTCATCGATTGTAATAGTTGGAAGCGACATATTTGTTTGTCTGAAAATTACATTAAATTAAATATCAACAATATTCATTACCTTACTTCGCAAGTTTATATACATGTACATATCGAAATAATAACCCTAATAACCATGTGCAGATCCTTACGACAGTAAATGGTTATATTATTTTATGAATGTTACCATTTACTGTCGTAAGGACTTTACTAATCCTAATCACTCTATGCTTTAATATTTGTGCCGGGAGTATAGCAGGACAATAGTCGAATGACGGATTCAAACGATCCGCAATACTTAAAGTCTGTAAAAGATCCAGTTATGCATATAGTACCTAACACCACTAGACTATTGACCCTTTAATTTTCTGAGGTATTTCATCGTACAAAATCTCTGCAAATACAACATAAACTTACACTCACGACAAAATTTTTATTCTGGATAGGATAGACAAAGCATCACATATGCACTGGGATCAATATTTTCTAGAGGGTCATAAGATAATCATACATATATTTTAGATCTAATTATATGTATATATATATATATATATATATATATATATATATATGTAAATTAAGTAAGCGAATGGATCACACAACATATCAGTTGTAGCGAAAACATTGTCAAAAAAATCTGATTTGCTATACAAATCAAGTAAACTGAAACATCCAGCCGAAGTCAGGTCGGGCAGCTAACAGTAGATGTTTGGACAAACTTTACAAACTATTTAAAAATTCTGTAGCAACTAAATTTTTAATTTGGTTTTCCTTTCAGCAACCTCATTAAGTAAATAAATAAGTGCGAACTTGGAAATAACAGTTTTTTCATTACATTCCTTGAATTTCTTTGAACAGAAAAATCGCAATAAGATGCATTAAAGAAAAGAAAAAAAGGAAAATCTTTTTGTAGAGTAATGAAGATTCTTTAACTATCTTATAAAGTATATTTTTAAACACAATACAACATCTCCTGTTTAGTTTTTATAAATAATATTATTGTGATATTAGGGAACCGAATACACAGTTCAGAAAGCATCATCACCAATTATAAGTTCGTACTATTAAAATAATATAACTTTAAAATGCATATATTAAATTAATAATACACAAAATATGCTTCTTACATATATCAATTTACTAATATTATATTGGTATGTTGTCTTTCTATACTATATAATAAAATACTGTCTGCTAATTATTCTGCCTATCAATTGGATAAGAATATCTTGATGACAAATATTCAATGATTCGATGATTTAATGTAGTAATCTAGTGTACTGGCTCACTGTTATCCAAAATTTGTTGAGTTTAAGAATATTTATTATGAAGAATTTGTTCAATAATCAAGAACTAGTTCTTAATGTCTCCTCGAAGTTTTCAATGAGCATTCGTACGGAAAGAATAATCTCCAAAAAATTATTTTCTCTAGGAACGATTTTTTCTTTAACCATAGAGTTAATATTTAATTTTGCTTTATTCCGTTGTAACTGAAACGTTTCCTGATGTAAGTAGTACAAATTTATTACTTTCAGGTCAAAAAGGTCTGTTTTACAATGTTTATATAACATTTATATAAAACATTGAAGCCATGCTGCCTTTTTCAAAATACCTAATAAGAGCGGACAGATAGGCCCACACCCTGTCCACATTTACCTAAAACTAACTTCAAAGACGAGAAAAGATGAAAGTGCAGTTCTGAGGAAAAGATGTAATATGTCTTTTCTATTAATTAGATTTCTGGTTTTTCTTTTACTAATCATGAGGTACAAAGTTGCAGTATATTACTACTTTACTCTCGTATTCTATACAAACTTAGTCTTTTCACAATCATATGAAGCTATAACGTAAGTCGTATACCATTGTATCCTATTGTAGCGAATATTATGTCTCTACTAGCTATGCCAGTCAACCAATACAAATAAACAAAATGTTACCCTAAGCTTATTACATATCACTGAAAATCTATCAAAATTTCTTCATCCATTCACACACAGACGGACAGACAAAAAATCTTTTAACGATTTTATTATATCTATAGATATATATGTTATCTCATTGCTTTAAGAGGTGTCAGGAAATGACTATTTTGGAAATTATTGATGAATGTCGATCGCTCATACTTCTGACACCAAATGTGGAATCTTTTTATTACTGACCATGCTAACTTTTATAAAAACAATCATAGTGTCAATGATTTCACCGTAGTACATTTATCTCATCTTGACCGATATAGTAATATACTATTAATACATTCTACTTCCGAAATGTAAACTATACCACTATTTAAATTAAACCAATGGGCTTTTAAAAACTATAACACAATATAAATTAAACCAATGGGCTTTTAAAGAATAAAACCACAGTGAAAATCGAGTCTATATCATCAGATGATAAATATACCTACAAACGGAGTAAATAACAAATAAAAATAATCTATTGTTGTGATTCCGTATGGCCCCTTACATTAACTCTTCTAACAGACAACAGTGTTTTAATATTTTATCACATTACAGACGATATTTACTGCGGAAGATATTTTAAAGCCCTGAAGTGTTTCCGCAAACACAAAAGTAATGTCTAAAAGGCCTACAATCAGTAAATTTATATAGATAAAGAAAACAAATACCGCCAAAAATTTAGAATATTATCTTAAAACATTACTAATGTTGATTGATTGCATGGGATATCAATTAATGAACATATTTTGGTAAACTCGTTAATTACGGTCCGTATTATTATTTTAGTAATAACCAATAATATATATACAGATATAAAATAGAATCATTCGCTTCCTACTTTTTTTTTATTACATTGAAAGTAACAAACTGATGGTAAGACTGCGGCCCAAACAATAACATTCATCCTTGACAAGTAATCATAATGCAGATGCGTTGTCACCCTTCAGAATTGATATGTCGATGATGATGCGAATGCCTCATCACAAGTAATAAAGGTCTGACTGAAATAAAGGAGGCGTCTCAAGCGGGTACATCACCTGTAGCATATTAAGTCGTTAAAGTGACAGGAACTAAGTTTAATGATGCCTACCGGTCATAAGTGGTTAGCTAGTGATTCTGTGATAAGAATTCGAAAAACAGTACTAGTAAGCTATTAATCGTTACCGTTAAATATAATATTTTTATACAGCGACCAAATTTACTATAATATATAGGTACATATAATACGTCGTGTTTTTAGCGTTGGCTTGTTAGCAGGTAGTGAGGTGATTTTTCATCATTATTTCCCAGTCAATTATAAATTGTTTTCTAAGCGTTGGGAATTTATGTGAGTACTTTTGTGAATGGTATTATATTTATAGTTATAAATCGAAAGATTATGTTTTCATGTTTCTTAATTCACTAGGACTTTTAATTATCAATGGTTAAGTCAGTGGCTCTTTTACTTGCCAGACGAAACAGCAACAATTAATTTTATTTTAAATAATTATTACTGATTAATAACAATTTTATTATTTGTTTAAGAATGGTAAATTAAGAATAGAAGTATTATAAACAAAAAAGTATGCAGTTCCAACATATTTTGAATGTTAAATTAAATTTTAATTTTACAAGAACCTAATTCTAATGCTTTTTTTTTTGAGTTGAATATATTTCATTATTAATATAGTTTCGTAACAAATAATATAAATTTAACATTTTATGTCTATGATATTTGAAAACTTTATTACTTATTCTACGAATTTTTTACGTTCAATATAACGTATAGTCAAACGGAAAGAAAAACGACTAATTAGTTAAACTAAAACTAGTAGTAAATTATCGTAAAATAATAATAATAAAATATTTTTTTTTACTATATATGTAGGTAAGTTCTTATTATATATGAGAATTGTTTTTTTCCTGTTAAATTATAGAAATAATTTTCTATAACGTTTACATTGTGTTAAAAATAATAAAAAGCAACAAATTTACTAATATGCACACTTACTTTTAATAAATAGGCGCAAGGATTGCAGTCTTATGAAGCGTTGATGCGAACTGGCGTCACCTTGTATCTCCCAGGTTTTATAAATCACGGACAATCGAAGCCCTCGAGATATGGGAGGGCTTGGTTTGTCACCATATCTATGACTTTATCTGTCGATAGGAAATGTTTCACACGTTGCGGTTAATTTTTCGCATGAACTCGTTTAATTTTAGACACTTATGTGTAATCATTCTATCAGTATCGCACTTTTTAGTAATATGACGAAAGTATACACGTATGTAGATCTTCGTCACTTATATGTACAAAATAAAAGCTACATCATTGAGATAAAATACATGAGTAATTTAATCCGTTGTAGGAATTATTTGTCATCGGTGAAATCACAACACCAAATTATTGAGTTAGTCCAAAAATATTATCCTCATCGCGAAGGATCAAGGCGGCATTTCATCATAAGCTTTTCTAAGTCCCGGGCGTGGTAGATATTGACCTTTCGCCATACATTGGATGCTTAGTAGGGAGCGATGTTTTCTAAATATAATAAATTAAAACTAATCGATACAAGCGATTTTAGATTCATAGCCACTTGAACGTAGTAGTAGTCTAACGTGACCTAGCCTAATAACTACAACGAATTTTACCTCATTATTTAGTAGTTTTTGTTATCACGAAGACTTTTTGTATGAAATAAAGCGTGACAAGTGTATACACAGCTCATGCTAATGCTATGTTGGAAAGAGATGGCTGCAGCCCATAAACACCATCAACAACGGTTCAAGATTATACATGCGCTGTCACCCCTTAGACTGAGATGATATCAAATCAAATGAAATCAAAAGAAACTTCATTCGAGTAGGTTTATACAAAACACTTTCGATTTTTCAAGATAGCTAATAAGACCACTGCTTCAGAAGGCACCTGTTAGCGAGAATAAACGGCAAGAAACTCGACTTTTTACTCTTTCTTTTTCTTTTTTTTAAGTAATAAGTTACAAAATGTCCAAGAATTGACCGGTACTGAACCCAGAGCTCGTAGCCTAAATCCAAGCATCAACTATGCTTGGATTTAGGCAAATATTCCGAAAAAGAGTACTACGATTTTTTGATTAATTGGTTTTTAACCAAAACATAATCTCAAATATGTTTATGGGCAAATTGATTATTATTTGCGGAATTTTATTAACTATGCGTATGCCAAGAACGATTTCTGTACCTTTTTATACGATTTTACCTGTTTTGTTACAAATTATTGGGTCTTTGGTTCTCTTTTTTTTACATAGGGAAATGCCTTATGCATACCCGCCCTTGCGGGGACAAGGATGGGTTATGTCGGACTCACACCAACTAAAACCCCATGAACATTTCCGTAAATATCCGCGGCCAAGCCTGCGCCGACCGGCCAAAGGCAGCCCCTCCTCGGGGAGTTAGTTTTTCTACCGTAACCATGCGCATGCATTTCATGCTGATTTTCTGCGATGGAAAAGTCCTTCTTCAGTGGAACCACCCCATTTATATTCCAAATAGAAACAAGTTCTAGGCGTGGACATACCACTGTAAAATCGTATCATTATATCAATAGATCATTAGTGTATTTCAGAACATTTTTTTTTATTACATTGAGAGCAAACGAGCACACAGCCCACCCGATGGTAAGTGATTCCTGCGGCCCATGACATCTACATTCATCTTTGACAAGGAATCATAATGCAGATGCGTTGTCACCCTTGAGGACCAGACGAAACACAGAAGCGTTAAGCTGCTATTTTACGATGGTATTCTGTGAGGGCGTGGTCCTTCCCGGTTGAGCTAACCCAATCGTTCTGCAGCTAGAAAAAACTGCAGCTCATCTTTTTTAACATTAATCTTTCTTACATATTTTCACCAAGTATCCTGAATCACCTGCATCCATTGAGATCTAGCATACTAGCGATGGTCACCACCCCATCTAGTATACGTGTGGGGGGAGATATGAACGCAGTCATCTTAATCATCAATCTGTTAACAGTCCGTTCTAGAAACTTTCTGTGACCTGAGTACCAATACAATCCACAAATACGGAACGAAACGACTGAAATTCAGGTCATCGTAAGTGTTGCAATTACTATCATTCGCCATTTTTTTGTGATGTGTACTTTAGATATCGTTTTTAGGCTAACCCACGGGTCTGTGTTAT
This sequence comes from Teinopalpus imperialis, assembly GCA_029286865.1. Taxonomy (NCBI): domain Eukaryota; kingdom Metazoa; phylum Arthropoda; class Insecta; order Lepidoptera; family Papilionidae; genus Teinopalpus; species Teinopalpus imperialis. The sequence continues at coordinate 2,457,429 of JAGSMU010000034.1, forward strand.
CTCTGTTACTACTTGAAGAATACGTTATTCCCAGTTTTATTCCATCAGTTAAACAGTATTTATCATGATTGAAAATTGTTTTCTACCACCGATAGATATTATATAAATGACCTAAAACTTATTAAAGGAAGGTATAAATGATGATTTACGTTTCTAACAATTACTTGCCAAATTACAAAGCGTGACATGAATGACAATTGACGGGTGTAAAACCTATTGATAAGAGTGTCTCGACACTTCTGGATTCAAATACCAGTCCAATACATATAATTGCAACACAAATTATGGTTTTTGAGATTTTAATATGTTTATAAATTTTCTTCGTGTAGCCTACAAACCATAGAGTATTCGTGTGTATAAAGTTTCTCGTATGGCTTGTCAACACAGGACTCTCTTCGGATTCTTACGGATTACAAAAGCATAGGACGAAAGAGTGCTTTATTTGCAAATTATAGCACTACAAAATATCCGATGCAAATGACATCGAAACGGACCAGGGGGAAATCGAGACTTGATGTCTTGATTTATTATATCGTCTATACAAAAAGTCTTAACGCTGACTATTTCTAACGTAGTCAAAAATATTAAAATCTCTTGGGTATGTTCTTAAGTTCATTCACAAAAGTACGTGTTAGTTAATAGAGTTAGAGGAAGTAGAGAAATTACTAGTGAAGCATAACGTTTAGATGGTGGGTTATAACCACACGTTAGAATCAGTGGTGTAGAGTCTTTGAAACTCGCAGACTTTTACCAATAAGTTTCGTTATGTAATCATTTGACGTCAGGTGTTTCTACTAGCGAAGTACGGTGATATACCTAACATGTGGTAAGTTTGGGGTCATATAAGGTCCAGGTGAAATTAGAATGGAATTTGCTATTTTTATCTACACTGGTCGGTATAAAAATATGTGTAATATTATTATATTATTAAATTTACCGTATACCAAGAAATAAAAAACAGAGCTTCTTTTAAGAGTTGTCTATACTTTATGTACTGACGAGGCAGGATGGTGATCGAAATGCTCGCCCCGCTGTAGAAATTTGGAGTCGAAAACATTCCGTCTTAGACGCAGATATGCGGTCTAAAATAGAATGCCACGTTGCCTAAAATCGGCGTTTAGTTCCTTCACTAACCAAACAAAATAGCAACTACAATTATTATCTATTCGTGCTGCAGCTACTTTTAAGCAGTATTGGCTCTACACAAAAAAATCTCGTGTCCCTCTCATGTAATTTACAGTATGCCCAAGTACTCTTTTTCTTCAGCAGGATCAGAGCAGAGAATGTGAAAATGACGTGTAAAAATATTCTTCTAACGCACCTACGTTAGGAACACTTATGAATAGTGATGGTAATCACTTCCAGACTGACTCCAACTAAGATGTTTTCAACTAGCTGCCATCAAATGGCCTCAACTGTACGGAATATATTATAGTGGCGTTGTCCCCTGTCCTATTTCGAATATATGAATAATAAGTTCAGAGGAAGATTCACATGCCAGTAGTATCAGAGACATTGTGTTCCGTAAATATTATTGGCTGGGAATTGAATCCTGATCCTCAAAGTCAAGAACCAGGTAATCTGATCACAACACTACTTAATTAGATTTTCATGTCATTTTCCTCTATTATGACAGTGGAAAATTTCATACTTATTACTGGAAATATATGGTTAGGTACGAAAGGCAAAGATAACAAAATATGTAGAATGATTCACACGAACTTAACAAAATTATATATTTCATTTCAACAACTATGTTTGTCTTATAGGTCTATAGGTCTTAGCTTTTCAGCTTAACTTGTATTTATTGTTATTAGAAATAAATGTGACACACGAGTCCACTATTTACTTTATGTTATCACCGACTCTAATGAAACATTTATCCGTTTGGTAAAGTAAATTTAGATTTGTTATACTCTTACAAGATATTCATGCTAATATTATTTCAGAGCAATACCTTTTTCCACCTGAACTGCAACACAAATGCAAGATAGAAAACATATTTTTATTTACTACACCAATATTGAAATTGCTAAAACCACTATGCTCCTGATAGTCATCAACTTTTGACAAGAATAATAAAAATAATAATAATACACAATACAGTAAAACTAGTACATAACAATATTTCCACTAAAGTAATCAACCAAAGGTACCGACTCAGTACATTGCTACTACTTTTCCAAGTGCTACCACTGATATTTTATAGGAGAAGCAAACACTAGGCATAATAATACTTCAGTTAAGTAAAACTTTGGTAATGGCCTTAAGATGTGAATTAGACATATTTATTATCAAGCAGTAACGAGCACACAATAATATTCGTTTCAGTCGTAACTTTCGTTTATTATATTTCTATATCATATGTAACTAACAAACAACAATAGTGGATTGCATAAACTGACTAAATTCCAAAAACAACAATTTAATAGTTATTAAACTGCTTTCATTCTTTATCGTTTATACCACTCGGTACTTAACTATTATAAATGACTATAAAAGAATACATTAAAAGTATCCAAGACCGATAATAAAAACCCCTCATTTTTTTATCCCCATTGAAATAGAAGCCCTCAAAACACCCAACTGACGCATAAGCCTACTCAAAGTCTTAGTATATGAAAGGCTCATCCTCGCCCGCCTCAAGGACTTCATGTTGTGCCGAGGGCTACCAATCAATAAGCAGTTCGGGTTTCGCAGCCAACACACATGCACACATCAAGTGCATCAAGGAGCACATACTCAGTAAATTCCTTCGGGCCTACCAAACCTGGGCACTCTTCCTCGAACGTAGCGAAAGCGTTCGACAAAGTCTGGCACAACGGGCTCATATACAAACTATATGAGCTCGGTGTACCAGATCAACTCGTGCTAATCATACGAGACTTTTCTCGAAATTAAACCTTTACTTACCGCGTCAAGGGAACGCGTTCTGAGGTTCACCCTACTCATGCTGGAGTACCACAAGGCTCCGTCCTAGGTCGAATTCTATACACAATCTACACCAACAACATACCGCGCACTCGCGGTATAGAGCTCTAGCCCTTTTCGCCTATGATACCGGCCTCTATATGTCTGGATTCAAACCAGACGCTATTTTTAAATCACAATCTGCAGCCAATACCTTAGGGAAATGGTTTCGGAAATGGAGGATCGAGTTTACCCCACCAAAAGTGCAGTCATGTACTTCTCTCGGCGCAACAAATTTGAATTGATCGTCCAATCTCCTGGGAAAAGACAGTCAAAAACTTAGACGTGAAAAGGCGATGCTCTTGCGAAACAGGGTTGGGAGGAACAGTCCAAGCCGATGCTTCCTCTTAGGAGCCCTTGTGCTGGGTACTCACTAATAGAGGTCTCGACTGAGCGCCATAAGCGCTCAGTCACCTCTAAACCCGGGGAAACTGTGAAAGCCCTCGGGCTAACAGCGGTCATAAACTCGAAAAACAAAATTGAAGTAAAAATAAATAATAGAATAAGGGCTATTCACATTCCACAAAACTTTATTAGATTCTAAATATGTCACAAGGTAACCATAAACTAGACGCAAATATAAGGGGAAGTGATTTATTGTGCCTAAGCATCCGCAGAACAGAAAGTACATGCCCACTGGGACTTGAATACACGACGTTTTGTTCTGATTATAACAGTGATAGGCATTAGGCAAATATGATATCAAAAAATTAATTATTACGAGTTTTTTGAATGAAATAGAATATATGAATAAATGTAATGTATAAAATTTTTAAAAATGCTTTTTAATCAATTGAAAGATTACCCAAAACAGCTTAAAGTATAAATTAAAAAGCAACAACATGGTATTTAGTAGTTCCAAAATTAAACGACCTTCTTGAGTCTTTAGCCCATTCCAAGATGACATTAGTCATCAAAAGATTCCATAACAGATTAGATAATATTGACAGCTTGATAATAGGGATTTCATGACATGTTGTCGCACGTGATTTTATCTTTGCCTCCCATACAAACAGATAGCGTAGGTCGTATATATCTTGGTATCAGATATTGCTTTTTTTAACATAAGTAAGGGTTACAAACAAGCGCTGATGATGAGATGGTAAATGATTTATGTAGTCATTACGTCTGCATCAATCACGGATAAAGATGCTATAAACAGATACGCTCTATACCCCGAGGAAAAAGATATACCACGTCTTTACTAACAATTAGATCTTTCTCATTTATATCCCTACATAACAGAGATATGGAATGCAGTAACATTCGAATTAACGTTAGTAGTAGATAAATAAAACAGTGAGCTAAAATATTAATAGAATTTATTGCATTTTCATGTATAAAAAATATTATTAATTTATACTCTTCTTTTAGATGTTATCTAAAAATCCTCTTTGCCTATCATTCACATATTAATTCATAAAACTCTAAGTGACATCTATGAAGATTAAATCAAAAAGCCCTTCCTCCACCCGCTCCTTACGCAGCAAAGGTTCTTTTAATATTAATAATATATAAAATTTAGTCTTAAATAACAAGCCTATTAACTTAATTGCTACATTCCTTTGTAATTCTTTAACCTTTAATTTTATAGTCACACAGAGATCTTCAAAATTTGTTTCCCATTTAGAAACCCGTGTAGATGGAATGTCACGCGAAATAGCTATTAATACTCCACCACTGTCGAGCTTAGAGTTCCCAGAATAAACAAGGTTCTTACTATACACTATGTAGCGTGAATAAATAAATGCATAATTAGAAATATATGAACTAAATGATGTTTCAGTGAAAACAATAATTTTATAATCGTTAAGTAATACTTTTTATGTACTACCTCACAAATTTTTGTTCGTATTGCACGTATTTTTTGATAATTCTCCTCCTCCTTCTTTGTTCAATCTGTTCTTCTCTGGAATGCTCTCCCTCCTGAAGTCAGGGCGGCTACAAATCGTTACGCGTTTAAGGTAAAGATTTGGGAGTAATTTCCCAACAGATTGGCAGAAACATCTTAATATTAAATTATTATGTATTTATATATTTATGTTATATATGTCTAGTTATATATGTATTTTATAAGTACGCATATATTGTTTTTTTTATATAATATAATAGTATTTTACGACAATTTCTTTGAGCATATACCTACCTCATTTCATCTCTGCATTGCCCTAAGGTTGACCGGTAGAGAATGCCTAAGGCATTAAGTCCGCCTTTATACATACTGTAGATGAAGCTTAAATAAATAAATAATATACATTAAATGTTACTCAAAGTTTCTCAACCTATTTTTACCTTGTATTACTTCAGAGAATTATTTTGAGAACTATTTTTACCTTGTATTACTTGTAGAGAATGCCTAAGGCATTAAGTCCGCCTTTATACATACTGTATATGAAGCTTAAATAAATAAATAATATACATTAAATGTTACTCAAAGTTACTCAACCTATTTTTCCTTGAATTACTTCAAGTTCAAGTTTAAACTGTAGCTGCATTTCGCATAAGAAAGAATTTGCTTAATTCGTCTTTTCGTGTTCTATTACTAACCTAGGTAAATTTGTAATTATGTTCATTGGCTGATAACCCTAATCCGCCTCCGCCAATGACGAGAGCGGCGCAAATAATGTTATTCGCGATACCGCCATGCCACAGGCTGGTTCTCACCCGACAATAATGATAGAAGCGTCGCTGTTTCTTGCGCCACTTCTTCCCCAGCACACACATTCCGAAGTGGTGGTACAACTAGCCCATAACAATAGCAATATTAATTGAGATAGATAATCCTTAGTCAGAAGCAACTGATCGAGCCGAGGTTCTGCCATCTGCCAAGAAATGATTTTAATACCCCACGCAGTTCCCTTTGGTTATATAGTCGTCAGACTCTGGGGAGAAGGAAATTACACTCCGTTTCTGACCACATGAATCCGAATTGACCACTTTTATGAGTAGATTTAGATCGCTTTTATCACTGGAGTTGCACAAGTTATACAAGTAATTATCCGGTCTGTACTAGTAAATATCCACTCGCTATATGAAATACTAGCAAATAGAATGGTCAACAGTTGTGTAGAGATGCTATCGATAAAGTAAATTGCAAATCCATTCGCTTAATCACATAAATTGTAACAATTGTGCAATCGCCTGACCCGAGAATCAAAATAAAAGTAAAGGGTTTTTTAATACATATCTATTAGTTGTTTAACAGTTTTTTCATAATTATAAATTCACGAGTTGACGTGAGTATTTTGAAAACCTTGGTAAAAAATATGAATCGATTTGTTTAAGGGTGAACAGCGATAACGTCAATAGGTGGTGGAAGGTTTTGTGCGTCCTCTACAACAATTACAGGAGTAGCGGCAATCTCGGGTTTGGCGGGAATGGCACCAACTTCAGTAACCTGTCAAAATTTTAAGGATGAGTATAGTTCATTGCCGTATGCCTTACGAAATGAATAATAGATGAATAAGCCATTCATCTATAATTCATTTTGCAAGGCATACGGCCTGTAAACAATTAAAAACTGGCAATCTTTCCCAAATACAGAAAATTAAAACGTCACGTTTGACTCGGTTTCGGACGTTTTATTTGTAAATATTTTTAATTGGATTAAGGGTAACCACTTATATAAACTCCATTTGCTAATTTGAACGTTATATCTTCGAGATCAATAATTAGACATCTGCTGACAACTATTGACAGATTTTCAAACATATTCCTTAGTTACAGTCCTCACAGTGTGGAATGGTATTATCTCATTCCCAGAATAATTGTTTTAACTTCTACGAGTATTATGTAATTAATGCACGAATTGGTCATACGACTATTCATTATAAGTCCAAAACAATTTATTTTTTCCTCATATTTAAATGTGTTCAAAATTCAAGTTTCTCATTTACGTAACTACCAATATTTATATTAATATATCATATAAGCGCGCAGAACGCTTTCTAAAAAATATTATATTTTTCTAATATTTTTTGTCGGACATCCAGATCCACTAAGGAGTTAGTGTGTTTAAATTTTATTGGAAATTAAAAACTTTTGCTAACCCACGTTCTTCCGTACTAAGTATAAATCTCATTGTTGGCTAAGTTTATCTTGTTCGGTAACGGTAGTAAGCCGCGTTATGGAACTAGAAAGAACTTGTGCCCAAAACTTTTATATTTATTTTTTAAAAACGTTAAAGTATGCTTACCTGTTGTTGCTCGTTTATGTTGACGATGATTTGGACGAGAGGACTCGAAGCTGCGGGAGCGGCAGGAATTGCAGGAACCTCAGAAGGGACCTCGGGTGTTGGAAGTACAGGAGCAGGCAGGACGGGGGTTGGAAGTACGGGAGCGGGGATGATGGGAGAGGGAATCACGGGGGTGGGGATAACGATGGCAGGTCCAGCGACGATGGGACCATTGACCTGAACAGGTTCCAGCCCAATAGGAACTACAACTGAGATGGTTTCCTGTAAGCAGATATAATTTTTAATATAATCTAAACTTCGCTATAAACTTTGATGTTTTTTCTGACCTTAATGATAAATGCGACAGAAAGTGTTGAGCAAATGAGATACTGCGACAACAAATGTTGGTCTGAAGTATCCTTTTTAAATTCAAGAAAGTGGTAACAACAACTTACTACTTAAAATCTATGGTAATTGATTCAATTACTCGCCTGATCAGGACATTATTATAACAGGGTATCCGTTTTCTTTACAAGTATTGTCAAGAATTTTATATTTTTAAAAAAAAACAGCACGTTCCGGAAACCTCCATCGAGTATTTATAAACTGCCAGTAAGAGGTAGAGAATGTGTCATTATCGACATATACCAGTCACATGGCATTTATAACAGCCTAATTTAAGATCGCAGACGCAAGAGACGATTATCAGTATCCGATTATATTAAAATAATTTAATATATAATTTCGTTGAAAAATGCGATTTTTTTATTATTTGCTTTAAGAGTATCAACGAAAATACGATATGACATGTGATTATTGAAATTTCCCATATTCCGTTTACTTATGACTACATATATTAACTATGTTAAGGCAGTCTTCTTAACATCGCAACTGGGTATGGAGAATCTATGAAGGAATGCCATTTATTACAGTGACATTGTGATACACAGACTATAAATATGAGAATGTTCATGTACCATGTTATCAATCGTTCAATTCAGAGCTTACAATTTGTTGTCCGTGGTGCAAAGCAGACATCATTTCATTGAGTGCATCCTCGAGATAAGGTATGAGAGCGGGATCGGTGCTGGGGTTGTCCAGGGCATCCGTCAACCCATGCAGTGACCAGGTGGTCGCGGTAGGCATTATAATTGGCACGGGTACCTTAAATGTGTAAATTTTTCATTTAACATAATATACTCATATATTCCGTGGCATTTTTTGAGTAATGAAAAAAAATATAGATTATTTACATGAACTTGTATTACATTTAATTAAACTCAAATGAGTAAGTAAAATTATTGTATATGCCTATATGTTAACACCAAAATTAAAATGCTTAAAAACGAATTGATTTATTTTAAAATACTCAGTAGTTAATTGCAAGGTGATTTAATTTCTAATAATGCGAAGAGTACACTCACGACACAGAAAAGTAATTAATATCGTCGAAAAGTAAGTCATTCGATGTATAAACATGAAGAAGTAACGTAAAAAATAAATAATATAAGTTACCATAGGTTTGCCGGCGTAGATATCGTCCATCATTTGGTTAAGTGCATGTTCGAGGTATGGCACATACTCAGGATTTGTGACTGGGTTCTGGATAGCTGAAGACAGTTCTTCTAGCGTCCAGGACCATGGGACCGCAGCGGTTACCGCCAACACAGCCGAAAATACAGCCAAGAATTTCATTTTTTTTTCTGAAAAATAATCCAACATTTCAGCCTACTACGGATAATATTGAAACTAACTTTTGTTCTAAATTTCTACTCTATGTACGCAAATAGTTAATGTCTAAAAAGTATAATAATGGAAAGCAACTTTCTTATTGATTTAGATTCACTTTAGTTATTATCACACTTTCTAAGGTAATAAAGTTCATAAGAAGGTAGCTTCTTACCTTCCCGATTGACAATATACAAAAATACATGTACTGTGCAATATATACCAAAAATGGTTGATAATTATCATACACATATCTCGATATTATAGCGGCAAGATTAACATATTATCTTAACAAAGTCAATAAACTAAAACTTAATAACTAAGCTGTAAATTATGATTGGTAATCAGGCAACAGTAGTACCACTAACGTGACATGTTAAATGATTGAGATTTTTATTTCAAAAGGTTTTTAATTTAGTTCAAATTAACTTCTAAGTTACTAAGTTAAATAATCGGAAGGCTTTTTCAACGTTAACTAATACTTAGCATCGTTACAGTTATAATCATTGTTACGCGACATTTTATCTACGACACTTTCATGTGACCACCGCCATATTTCGCCATTGAATATATTAATGATTTGGACCACGACTCTATTGTGGAGGATAGGTCATTATGTTGTAAGTTTGGACGGAATAAATATAACAATAAGATTAATCAATCGAAATGCTTTTTTTTTAAAAGACAAGCAAAATAAAACTCTGTATGATAGGCGGGTGTATCGCTCTGAAAGATTTCTTCTTCTCCTTCACCCTTTCCCATATTCTTGGGGTCGGCCACCCATGACCATATTCTTCATGTAGCACATTTTTTTTTTTTTTTTTTTCCGGGCTGAAGGCCACTGTTAGCCCGAGGGCTTTTACAGTTTCACCGGGTTGAGAGGTGACCGAACGCTAATGGCACTTAGTCGTGACCTCTATATATAGGTAACCAGCACAAGGGCTCCCGAGAGGGAGCCTCGGCTTGGACATGTAGCACAGTTTTGTGCTGTATCGTTGAGGCTAGCTTCTTTGAGGTATTTTTCGACCGTTATCAGCCGTATGGTAGGTGATCTTCCACGTGTACCTTACGTCAGTAAATAAGGTAAACCTAGGGCAAACTTCATCATATGATCGTCCAGGCGTCTTGAATACATGATAACTCTAAAAGATTTGTTTTTTAGAATATTAGGTAGTTTCAAAAAAGTACATAATATATTTAACATTAAACCTTTATTTAACATAACATTTATAAGCTAAGCTGATGATGATTTCTATGCTAAATAAGTAAGTAAAGTACTAAGTGTCTATACCAAATACTTAATTTAAAAATTGAACAACAAATTATTTATTTAATTTAGGTTCTGTCTCATATGAACGTGACGGTTAAATAGGTGTGAAAAAAGCTCTAATTTATTTATGTTTCATTCTTTTTTCAACTGCGTATTACATTATTTATCATAAATATTATTAAGTACATTTAATAGGTTCTCGTTTTATAAAATTATATTATATTTACAATGGCCAAGGATCTAGGAAGTGCATCAAATTATGTTTTGATAGTATTCTACCTAACAAAATACTTTTTATTAAGGTAGGACATTTTAGAATTTTCAAAAAAAAGGGTTAATTGATTGACACAATTGTTTTTTTTAAAATAGGGGCACAGATTTGGTGACCCACTGGGGATAACAATGTATTGTATGAATTTATGTAGATGATAAATAAAAGGAAGTGTGAAAGCTCTACAGTTTTACATTGATATACTGCTTGCTATAAAGCTTTCTTACAGCTACGGTGAAGCTCTTTTGTATTATTTTCCGCATTGGCGATGTTCAATCCCATATAAGTAGAACTTAAAAACCGATTCAATTCCAAATGATAAAATCTGCCTGAGACCGTACGACCAATCACTAATCCATTTTAGGATTATGAGCACTGCCGTTGAAACTTTACAATCTCTTCCACCTCCTACTCTCTTATGTCACTATGCCATAAAACATAAGTCTAACATGACTTCACATCCCAATATGTGGAGTTGGCTTTATGGTGAGTTTGTATGCCCCATTCCACCTATTTCGCCGTAGAAATTATCTCCACTTCCGCCTTTACAGCCCTTGAGGATCTCACCCGTATCCCTGGGCACGAGTTCTGATTCGCAGGACTGGGCCTCTGTTTAAATTTTGCCACCTTACTCTTTGGCTCAATAATGTGTGGTGAGGGCAGCGCATCTGTGACTCCTCTGGTGCTCGGAAGTCCATGGGCGGCAGTAATTAGTTAAAATCGGGTGACCTGCCAGCTCGTTTGCGACCTATTCTGAAAAAAATAACAAAGGTGCCGACACCTGTGACGTAACATAACAAGACGTGAATAAGGATATAGAGAATGTTCCTTTTTCCTCTCCTACATACATATACACTCCCACGTATATATATATATATATATATATATATATATATATATATATATATATACGAGCAAGCAGCTCCTAGCGATCACCACTTCCCATGAACATTCGCGACACTAGAAGAGTCACAGATACGCTGCCGGCTTTTAAGAAATGTGTAAGCTCTTCTCTTGAAGGTATCGGTACGTATCAATTCGGAAATGCTGCTAGCGACAGCTGACTCAGACACAGATTAGTTGTGCGTGGCAGAAAATTCGCGTAAAATTCATAGTGATGGATTTCCAACCATGGAGATGATAAGGATGTAATTTTGAATTCTATCTTGATATACGATGTTTAAACTCAGCGGGTGGGATAGGTATATACCAGTGAACCAAGCCGATCGGAAAGTACGTGGTCGTCGATGATTCGAGCCTCTCGTCGTTAAATGCGGTAAAATGGAAGAAGCTGGGACTGCGGTGCCCTAACTCAGAACTGCCAGAACATGTCAGGCCGAACTTACGCCTTGTAAAGTGGCACACGGTGGGACAACATAAGCTGTCTCGTATTAACCACGCCAAGTTTTTTAGAAGCCAATTCGAGCTTGCCTTCCAAGTGACCGTAGAAGCGAACATCGCTTGATATGTCAGCAGCATGTAATATAAATATGCAAATATGGTTTCTAACTGTAATTTACAAAAAATATAAATTCCGAATGAACAAATCTGATCCATACTGCAGTTGGTACCAAGTTTTTTACTTCAATTTAAAAGTCTATGCAATAAACAAAACGAATGTAAGATTGCATGCTTCAAACCTATATTGTCCAAATAGTTACCTATTACCTATCACTTCTAACTGAGACTTAAAAATAGATGCGATTCCGAATGACCAAGTCTGTTCCAAACCGTATCTGGTTCCCATTGCTCATCTAAATCCAGTATCATAAGATAATTCTGATCTGATATTTGTTTTAATAGAAACACTGAAACAAAAATATATGTAAACTCAATCAATCATTTATCACTTTAAGAAAAAAAATATTTCGAATTATCTCATAGATAAAATCCAAATCCAAATGTTATAAAAGTTAATATTTTTTATTACTGATATTTATTGATAACTATTAAGATTTCCTCATTATATGTTTATCACAATTTAAAGGTAACCTTTATTGAATTACGATGTTCATGTCAGAGCACGCAAATATAATGCAAATTCATATAAACAGATAAAAATAGAAATAGCACAATATTGATAGATAATAATGACCTATCGCTTTTAATCTTAGCGAATTATTCTGATGGTTACCAGATGAAGTCAACTGCGCAAGACAATGCCTTAACATAATTCGGAGCAATTTTCAGATGCTTTGTCATCGGGACAGCTGCAAATACTGAGCAGGAAAACAAAATCCCACAAATATTTGTATCGTCTAAGATTCCAACTCGGATATAGAATATTACTTTCGAAATCATTATATGAGGTAATAAATATCTTTCATTTCACGACCTTGACATTAACACCATCTACCATAACTGGAATCACATAAGCATTCACATTTTCAGTGGTAGAAGCACACTACAGCTTCTTTCTAGCAACAGCTCAACGGAGGAAAAACCACACCCTCATAGAATATCAAAGCGAAATTGCAACTTAGCGTTACTTGCTGTGTTTCGTTTGATAAGTGCAGAGATGCGGAGACCATGTAACCGAAAGCAAATCATTCTTCCATCTCAGTCTTGTTCTCTCAGTGGCTTACAATGCATATGCATCTTGAATCTTTATTGAGGATGATCTGTGTATAAAGTTGTCATCACCTACCATCGAGTGCCCCACACTCACTCGTAATGTAAAAATAAAACATACCTATTCGAATTAAATACTTTCACGATTCTTGGGCAGATGAACAGTGACTCGGGAGACAATGTTAAATTCTTAATGCTTATTCATGAAATCAAATCCAGTCTCAACCTCACCATGCCCTCGCAGAATGCACAACGTGTTTAATCCGACAGAAGCAACTATCCGAGCCGAGGTTCGGCCTTCTCGGGTACCCTCGAGTCGATCGCTTTCGCGCACAGATTAGCGGTCCAAACCTAGGCTCCCTCTCGGGAACCCTTGTACTGGTTAAGCATTAATAAAATTACGGCCGAGTGCCCAAGCGTTCGGCCACCTTTCTCTACGTAATAAAACTATACAAAGCGTGGATTCGACCCATAATGACATACGCACCGATTGTGAGTGCCATCACTTACAATTTAAAAAAGAAAACAGCGTGAAATAGCAGTCACGTTTCATACGGTAAATGTAGTCGTATGTAAAAATCCAATACCGACACGAGGCAATACATCGGTTGTCAAGGGCGACAATGCATATGCTTCTTCAATCGGTGTTAAAGCTGGATGTAGATGTTATGAAGCACACTATTACGTACTACCAGGCGAGCTGTGTGCTCGTTTGTCACCTTTTATATTGGAAAAAGAAACAAAGTTTGTCCGCAACAATCCCGACTTTAATAAGTTTTCTTATTCTATTTACCGTCCAGTCCAGTGCTTGATCCGTCTGATTTGTAAGTAAAACAACAAACAGTTAAAAAATTTATTTCTCTTTTTTTTAATACTTATGTAAACAACAGAAGTCAGTAACAAAAATAATTAACTGTAAACTTTAAAGATATTGTTACATGATGAAAAATAGCTTTATTCTTTAACTTTTCTAGACCGGATGAATCATATAAAATTAAAAAAACATGTTTCTTACAAATCTAATACAAGTTAATGATTTTATATCGTGATTAAGCACCATTGATGTACAACAGTTACTAACAAATTTGGCTTTAAAAGTTTCAAGTTACCGATTATATATATTGGACAACCGCATGTAATTTTTTGGATAACATCAATTTGACCACATTGAGGTTTTTAAAAAAACACTGTCTATGGCCCCAAAAAAAATTTATTAACATCTTTACTAAATCGATATATGTATGTATATATATTACATTTATTTTAATTACTTCTTTTCAAACCATGAACGTAGGAAGTACCATTTGCAACAGGAAGAAACACTATTACCCAAACGCGACCTAAGGATTTCATATTTATACCAGTTACCTTTCTAAGAATGACCATTATAACGTTAAAAACAGACATTTTAACAGGTTAGATTCTTAGAAAACAGCATTTAATGTGACAAAATGATGTAATATGGTTAGATTCAGGTAGATTTAAAACATAAACTATTTGTTATTCATTATACGAAGTGTACATTATATAATTTACAAGAACTAGTTTTCCATATTTTGTCTATGCAGTATTCTTTCAATCAGCGTGCGAAAGGGACAAACTCCTTAACGCCTCCCTCGGACCGTTTTATCATTCGTGATTGCTTTCGTAGCAATAATATTACATCATTTTTTATTGCGGTTGTAAAGTGAGCATTCCTGTTGTACTTAGTACATATCACTATCATGCAATAAACTTATTTCGTAGGTAATAACAATTGCGGCCTGAAACAAAAAGCTCATATTAATTTCTAGGCTTAAATCAATCCTAAACAAATAGAATACTTAGATTTCAATTTATTTATAATTATAATTTTTTTACTGTTCCTAAATCCTTTTGGCAGTAATGCGACCTTTTTCATGAAAAGTGAAAAATTAAGGTTACAAACGAGCTTATCTGACTGCACGTGGTGGACAACAAACTGCACCTTACCTGTTATTAGGTCTCCCGGTCCTTTACACTTACCGAACGCAATACTGTAGCGTTATGCTTTTATTTAACGCTGGTATTCTTCGAGGATCGAATCGGTACGGAGTCCTTCGGCAGAGAACTAAAGTTACTGACATAACTCAACGAATCAGCAAGATGAAGTGGCAGTGGGCAAGTCATATATGCCGCAGAACCGCGAATAGGCAAACGTAGTGTAGGGCGCCCTTAACTAGGAGGGGCGATGATATTCCTAGGCCAACGGGCAGAGACTGGAGAAGAAGAGCTGAAGACCGAGCTCAGTTTAGGGAAGAGGCCTATGTCCAGCAGTTCACTGATACAGATTGATGATGACGAGATGACGATGATGATTCTGCGAGGACGTAATCTTTACCCGTCGAGCCGGACCATGCATACTGCTCTTTGGATAGCTGCACATGGTTAAGGTTACATGTCTGGATTCCTGTTTTGGGTAGTCCTGTGTTCGATTTCCAGCTTGAATCCAATATTTTGAATGCACAAATTTTGGTCGCAGGTGTTTAAAATATCCTGTTTCGCTGACAATGCATTTGCTGAATCACAATTCCATATATATGCTTATATTGGATTCAGAAAGGGGACGCACGACAGTTAACTTGTGTTTACACCGATACGCAGGTTTACGCATATACGCGTTATAATATATATAATATTAATTGAGGAAACACAGATAGGAGTATCCTACGATTTTTCTTTTTTATGGCTGATTGCTACTTTTAGCCTGAGAGCTTTTACAGCTTCACTGGGTTGAAAGGTGGCCGAGCGCTTACGCCACCTTTATTAATGGATAACCAGCACAAGGGTTCCCGAGAGGGCCGAACCTAGGCTTTGACAGTGGCAGTTGCTTCTGACGGATTAATATCCTACGCCGATGGCTACATCTGGTCACAGATATACTATGTCGCATTGGTCGAAGTTGGTAAGGAGGACATATTTATTATAACGTATAAGTGCTGAAAGAGGAAAATATACCAATGCCAATGATGTAGCTCGAAATTGATTAACTTGGTTCTGTGAAATGTTATTTTTGAGAATAAATTAAAAATGCCTCTAAACCAGTAACTTGTTCTATTTGTATAAATTGTCGCCCCAACTAGCTCGACGACGCGCTTAATTTATGAACATGTAACTCTTGGTTCCATAGATACGCGCACGACAATCGTAATAACAAAATGAACATTTTTATTAAATATGTCGTATCATTTAAAAATGAAGAGATTATTGAAGATAAAACAAATTAGATTAAGATAAGCTTATTTGTTTTTGAATTTGTTTGTTAAATGTTTAACGTACGTATTAGATTAGATCCATAATTCCATTAGTGTAGATTTTAAGTTTCGGCCGCGGACACGGCTAGTAAATTTTTGTACGACCCGGCCAGAGACCTAGCAGCTAGTAATAGAATTTCCCTTCTTCCCACTCCCGTTGATGCCTCTTGCCATTGCGTATGTGGTACCTGAGAAATAAAACATACTTAACTAAATTATAATTACGTTACAAAATTCAAATATAGTTAAAATATAATTACATAAATTTTATTACATCTTTTCTCCGCGGATGCAGTCATTAAATATATAAAAAAGTAAATTACCAACCTATATATAAAAATCCTACTGCTGGGCTACGGGAATCAGAATGGTAACGAGGCATTTCATCTCGGTTCTTAGGGATGACAACATCCGCAGGTATTTTATTTTTATTTTTATTTAAAAGTTTAAAATGCGTCAACTATAGCTTCTTATTTTTAAACGCTATAATGGCTGTCGTTAAACACGTGGAAGAGAAATGCGCCCAAAATGCGGTGATGCGGTGGATGCGTAAACACGTAACATTAATCCGTGCGCGTTATTTTATTTCCATAGTTAGTTATGATTAACTATACTTGTCTAAAGTAACGTTATAGTGTTGTGTATGGTTTAGTGAAGGCGCATGTTTGAAGTGTTCTTATAATTAAATGTTTATTGATGTTTTTAAGTGTCATTTAATATGCTGAACAATTATTAATGTACCCGGAAAACATACAAAATATTTTGAACTTGAAACTGTATGTATAATAAGCATTTATATTATCTTTGGGTTATCGTAATGTAGAAACATTTAAAACTCTAAATAATTACCCATAATTTGCTTATTCAAGTCATGGAATAATTTAAAGTAAGCGCCTGCGATTACATTATGCGCAATTACTTTTGACGCATACTAGCTCATAGTTGTGTGCCAGTGTCTCGTATAAATAATAACAATTGATAAAGAAGCAAGTTTGTGTATTATAATGAATACCAAGGTACAAAACACTAAAAAATGCGCCGGATGTGCGCGAGATATGTCAACGCCAGAACAACTAAAATGTATTACCTGTTCCTTAAAATACCACTATGAGTGTGTTAGTACCACATCTAGAAAATACAGAAGTGTTTCGTCAGACTACAAAAACTCTTGGGTTTGTCCTGCATGTCGTTCTAAGCCACCAAAAGCTGACAGTTCTATCTCCTCGAATAAGACTACCGGCGTCGATGCCGATCAGGATAGTACCACATCAAATGTCACCCTTCGACGTAATAAAAATGAGGAAGTATCCCCAAAGACTACCGGTAGCCTAACATTAGAGAATATAAAGGCTATGATGCAAGAAACGATGGATGGTCTTCTGAGTAATATGGAGATAAGGATGACTAAAACAATTGAAGAAAAGTATACAGAAATATTTAAGGAATTCAATGAAATGAAAGAATCAATTACATACTTAAAAACTGAATACGACGACATGAAAAAAGGAAAACGAAGAACTGAGAAGCACAGTTAAACATTTAGGCAATCGCCTAAATACTTTCGAACAGTTCTCCCGAAGAAGCAACTTGGAAATTCAATGTATACCAGAACACAAAGCAGAAAACTTGATGAACGTCGTAACTCAAATCGCCAAAGCGGTTGGTAACAATCTGGCCGAGAGTGATATACATAAATGTACAAGGATTGCCAAAATGAACCCAGACAGCAAACGCCCACGCTCTGTGGTGGTAACTTTTGCGAGTCCCCGGAATCGAGATGCGCTCCTTGCAAGTGTGATGCAATACAACAGGAAACACCGCAACGACAAATTGAACAGCAGCCACATTGGTTACGGAGGTAACAAAAATCCTATTTATGTGCTTGAGCACCTTTCCCCAGAAGTAAAAAAATTACACGCACAGACCAGAGAAGCTGCTAAAAAACTAAATTACAAATTCGTGTGGGTTAAAAATAGTCGCATATTCATGAGGAAAACGGAGACAGAGCACATAACTATACGCGAAGCTGAACAGTTAAAGTCACTGACGCAGTGATATACAATTTTGTAACTATTTATATTAATTTAGTTTTCTTTCATTTTTTTTTTTTCCTTTCACATTTTATTCTTGTTTTGTAAGTATTATGGACTGCTTAGAAATTTACTATCAGAATGTTAGAGGTCTGCGAAGTAAAAGCCGAGAAGTCAAGCTTAATATATTGAACAACAATTATGATATTTATATACTCACTGAAAGTTGGCTGAATGATAGCATTTACGATGGAGAAATTTTTGACAACCGATATACTGTCTACAGGAGGGATAGGGAAGTGATAAATGGAGGTGGAGTCTTAATAGCAATTAGTAATGATATAGTATCGCATCGTATGAAGGTGTGGGAAAGTAGTGGCGAAGATCTGTGGGTGACAATTGATGTAAAAATTTCAGGTGAAACCACTCGTATTGCAATATGTGCTATATATCTGCCACCTCCAGTCGCTAAGGATAAATTAGAAGATTTTATTTACCACGCGAATTTCGTAATTAATGAGAATGATCATGTATTATTGGCAGGCGACTTTAATCTTAGTAACCTTAACTGGTCTCCACTTCCAGGCGTAACATATTTGCGTCCTACTGGTAATCTCGGTGGTACCCTTAACGCAATTTTTGTCGATTTTATTGAGGAAAATGCCCTTAAACAGTTCAACCGCGTTGTCAACAATAACCAACGTTTGTTAGATCTAGTTTTATGCAACACAACTGAACTTACAATTATAGAGAGCAGTTACCCCATTAGTACCCTTGATAGTCACCACCCACCACTTAATATTACAGTAATCTCAAACAAAAATCAATTAGTCAAAGAAATTTTTAATGAGAGGTATAATTTTTATAAAGCGGACTACGACAATATAATCTCGGACCTAAATAATATATCATGGATAGATGTCTATTCAATGTGCAATGATGTAAATACAATGCTAACAATCTTCTATTATGAATTAGAGAAAGTGATAAAAAAACATGTACCCAAATCTAAACCTAGTAACAGTAAATATCCATCGTGGTATACTAAAAACCTTATAAATGTATTAAAATTAAAAAATAAAGCTAGATTAAAATACAAAAAGTACAAAAATCCTCTCGACAGTTTTGAATTTGCCGATCTACGTGAACGATGTAAAAAATTACTTAAAGAAGAATACAAGCGCTACATTGAAAGGATTGAATCAAATATTTCAAAAAACCCAAAATTTTTTTGGATTCATCTAAAAAACTTAAATAAATCTCCAAACACGTACCCTTCTAGAATGGTCTTAGAAGACCAAATAGCATCAACTGAAGTTGACATTTGCAACTTATTTGCAAATCATTTTTCATCAGTTTACGATGTCAGCTTCTCAAGAAGCGGAGGCGCCGTCAATAAGGGTTCTAGCATTTCTCTTTGTTATATCCAATTTACCCAATTTGAAGTCTTCAAGAAATTAAAAGACTTGACTTAACCAAAGGTACTGGTCCTGATAATTTACCTCCTATATTTCTGGTGAGGTGTGCGGAGCCTTTCACTGCCGGTTAGTATCATTTATAACACGTCTCTAAGAATGGGAATCTATCCGGACATCTGGAAACAAGCCAGAATAGTGCCGATATATAAAAAAGGGGACCGTAGTAATATAATTAATTATCGGCCAATTTCACTAATTTCGGTTTTACCAAAAATGTTAGAGGCCATGTTGCGTCCGATTTTTGTATGTCATGTCCAGCAATTAATATCTGGCTCACAACATGGGTTCATTAAGACTAGGTCTACTGCTACCAACTTAAGCAATTTTGTAACCTTTATTTCAGATTCAATTGACTCGCACGGTCAGGTAGACACAGTATATACAGATTTCTCCAAGGCCTTCGACAAAGTTAATCACTCACTACTTGTGGCTAAACTGGCTAACTTTGGTTTTGGAGGGGCTATACTGTCTTGGCTTTCATCGTATGTTGTGGATAGATTATCATTTGTAGTGGTTAAAGGGCATGCTTCACGGCCTTACCGGTCTACTTCTGGTGTACCCCAGGGTTCTGTACTGGGGCCTATTTTATTTAATATTTATATTAATGATGTCCTGGAATGTATCCATGAGTCGAATTGTTATATCTTTGCCGACGACCTAAAGATTGCGAAAGAAATAAGGTCGGCTTGTGATAGTAAGGCTCTTCAAGAGGACTTGGATAGGTTAGCTGATTGGTCTCGACATAATGATATGGCTCTTAATCCTCAGAAATGCTCTTTTATAAGATTTACACGTAATCGCAATTCTATCCAATCAGTATACGACATCAATGGCGTAGCGCTAACTGAACAAGAAGTAGTTCGTGACCTAGGTGTTACATTCGATACCAAACTGAGTTTTAACCAGCATTTTGTAAACATATGTAAATCAGCAAGGCGAATGTTGGGCTTTGTGTTTAGAAATTGCAAAGATTTCAAAACTTAAGAACCAAAAAACTTTTGTTCATTGCACTCGTGAGAAGCAAGCTTGAATATTGCTCAGTAGTATGGAACCCAAACTATCAGGTTCACAAAGACCGTATCGAGTCTATACAAAGACGATTTACTTATTTCTATTTTAATGGACCAAATATAAGAGTTCCGTACTCTGACCGACTTAGAGTCCTTAACCTTATGAAGTTATCCGATAGGCGCACTTTACAGGACATGTTATTTTTATACAAGCTATTAAACAATTTATCGGATAATTTTGATCTGCTTAGTCGTTTTTCGTTTGTTGTTCCAACTCGCTTGCCACGCCAACCAAGGTCCATCCTCACTCACAGAACGTATAAAACAAATTTGGGCCATAATTCCTTGGTTCCAAGGTTGTGCAGACTGCTGCAGTATTTCATAAACAAAGATAGCTCCATCGATATATTTCATGATAAATTACCATTGTTCAAATCCAAAATCGTCAGGGTATTGAATCCCAGTGCAGTCGCAGATGTCTAATATTTTGTTTTGTTTTGCCATATCACAAACAATTATGTAATCATATAATCATTTTTGTTGTCAATGTTGTCAAAATTGTCAATTTATGGTCCTTACACAAATAGTTTAATTTTAGAGATTAATTTTATTATAATTTTTTTCCATTCTCTAGTTTAAAATTGTATTGTAATTTGTTTTTATATAGTTAGTGTTTATGCATAGTTACTTAACGCAAGATGTGTTTATCTGTAAGTGTAGTTACATGTTGCCATTTTTTAACTTGATTTATAATGTTAAACCTTGAAACCAATTATGTAATTATGTTGATAAGCCATAATAAATAAATAAATAAATAAATAAATAAATAAATAAATAAATAAATAAATAAATAAATAAATAAATAAATAAATAAATAAATAAATAAATAAATAAATAAATAAATAAATAAATAAATAAATAAATAAATAAATAAATAAATAAATAAATAAATAAATAAATAAATAAATAAATAAATAAATAAATAAATAAATAAATAAATAAATAAATAAATAAATAAATAAATAAATAAATAAATAAATAAATAAATAAATAAATAAATAAATAAATAAATAAATAAATAAATAAATAAATAAATAAATAAATAAATAAATAAATAAATAAATAAATAAATAAATAAATAAATAAATAAATAAATAAATAAATAAATAAATAAATAAATAAATAAATAAATAAATAAATAAATAAATAAATAAATAAATAAATAAATAAATAAATAAATAAATAAATAAATAAATAAATAAATAAATAAATAAATAAATAAATAAATAAATAAATAAATAAATAAATAAATAAATAAATAAATAAATAAATAAATAAATAAATAAATAAATAAATAAATAAATAAATAAATAAATAAATAAATAAATAAATAAATAAATAAATAAATAAATAAATAAATAAATAAATAAATAAATAAATAAATAAATAAATAAATAAATAAATAAATAAATAAATAAATAAATAAATAAATAAATAAATAAATAAATAAATAAATAAATAAATAAATAAATAAATAAATAAATAAATAAATAAATAAATAAATAAATAAATAAATAAATAAATAAATAAATAAATAAATAAATAAATAAATAAATAAATAAATAAATAAATAAATAAATAAATAAATAAATAAATAAATAAATAAATAAATAAATAAATAAATAAATAAATAAATAAATAAATAAATAAATAAATAAATAAATAAATAAATAAATAAATAAATAAATAAATAAATAAATAAATAAATAAATAAATAAATAAATAAATAAATAAATAA